>JAUNZM010000140.1:940000-2140000 GCA_033459285.1 Clamator glandarius
AATAATCTCGCTTTGATTTAAATAACATTTATTTTACATGACCAAACACAATAAATAACGTAATATACAAAGCTTTATAATTATTGCACATTTGTAAAATATTTTACAGTGAGTTCGTACAGCCAGCAATATTTAAAGCACAAAGACTTTATTTACAGTTTCATATAATAACCAGGTCCAACGGACCTAACATAAAACGTTTTAATGTTAATTTTACCAACCAGCATCCTCGTCGATCATTTAATAGACATATATCTATATTTTGGAAAAAATGTAAACATTATTGCCCAAATCGCCGTATATACATCCCGTACTCGTGTGATCATAACAAACGATTCCAACGATCGAAAAGGTTAAGCTGGTAAAAGAGTGCTAGGTTTTGGTCTATTTTCTTTAGCCTTAAATTATATATTAATAAAAAATTTTGAATGTAAACTCAGTGAACAACAGCTGGTATAATCGGTATTTTTACATAAGTAGTCTTCCTTTACAAAATGAGAAATTTGTGGATTAAGTGTCTTCTACCGTCCTTTAAAGTTCTCTACACAGAAAATGTACACGTCTTGTCAGGTTTCCGCTCCAGAAGCCTGGGGATATTTCTGCTTTGCCCTTCCCTACCCCCGTCCGAGAAATCTGTCCGGTTGCACCAAAAAAAAAGCAAACAAACAAACAAAAAAAAACCCCCACGATTTATGTTCACTGAACAAAACAGCATAGCCTTTAAAATCATTTCCTGAAAGTTCACTATTAGAATATGAAAAAATCCAGTGTCTTAAAAATAGAAGTATTTCAGGACACTTATTTGAAATATATAATAGATTTTTTTTCTTTTTTCTTTTTTTTTTTTTTTGTGTGTGAGAGCTTGTGTGTGTGTGTGTGTGTGTGTGTGTGTGTCTCACACATGGCCTAAACAAGCAATAGCAAGTTAGATGAGGGCTTCAACTCTTCAGAAAAATCTCATTATGTGAAGAGTGAAGTAGCTCTGTAGGGAGCATTATGGAAATATCTGGGTTTGATTTAATGAGGCTCTTCACATTGGTGGAATATCAACTTAACAGAGAAAAGTCTACCCGGGGCGTCCAAGTTACCAAAATGAAAATTGGCAATTGAGATGATAAGAAAGTGACTTTCTTGTGCGAAATCACTTCAGGTAACAGAGATAACATTAAATAACATACATTCTATGCACCAAGAACAATGTTTTATGTACCAAGTCTCTTATCTGTCTCTTCTAATGACTTCCCTTAGCGGGTTGTTAGTACTTGACAGCAGGTCTCTGTGCGGGGAACTTTTTTCCAATTCCACATTCAAAGGAGGTCCATCAGAGAACATGATTGGCAATTTTCGTCATAATCTGCACATTATTAGCATCAAAATTGACATGGCAGTAACACTGGTGGTTTTTGATGTGCCTTTCTTCAAGTTCAAGGAAGTCCCTCCAGTCGCAGTGGTTTGGTAGAGCAGGTCTCGGGTACCCAGCGGTGGCTTTTCAGAGGCAAAGGGGCGATAGAGACGCGTGAGAAATAAATCCAAGAGCCGTTGGAGCGAGGGGAGAGAAAGACGCTAAGAAAAAGAATTAAATTTAGAAAAGTGTCTGGGAGGTAAACGCTTCAGGACAGTGGCCCACAGCTAGAGAGATTCAAGTATTTCCCAGATAGCGTAGTTAGAAAGCGCGAGCTTAAAAAAACGCCTCTCCCCATCCCCTCGACCTCCCGCTGCTCGTCCCGTGACAGCGCGGCCGCGGGAGCCTCCGCACGGCACCGCTCGGACGGAAACGAGCTAGAACCATCCCTTTCGGTCAAACTCAAACCGAAATAATAGCAATAATTACGAAAAAAAAAAAAAAAAAAGAAAAAAAAAGGAAAGAAAGGCGGCAAACCGCTCCCTTCGGCCGCCTCCCTCTCACCGCAGCCCCGCGCAGCCGGGGCTCAGCGATAAAAAAATAGACGGGACATTCTGGCCGAGCCCGGGGGCGCCCCCCGCCCCGACCCCCCCCCTTACAAAACGCCCCCCGCCCCCGGTGCCGGGCCGGGCCGGTTATCTGGTGAGCGGCGCCTCCTCCCGCCGGTCCGGCGAGGCCACGGCCGCCTTGCTGAGCACGGCGGCCGAGTAGGGCAGGAACCCGCTCTCGGTGCGCTGCCCCGCAGCCGCGCACGGGAACTCGGCGGCCGCCGCTCCCCGCGACCCCAGCGCCGAGGCGGCCGCCGCCGCCGCCGCCGCCGCCGTCTGGCTGCTGTGGCAGCTGAGGCAGGAGCAGGGCGCCGAGCCCCCCGGCGGAGCCGAGCCCGCAGCCGCCGCCGCCGCCGCCGCCGCGGAGGCCGCCGCGCCGCTGCTGATGCCCGCGGCGGCGGCTGCCGCGGGAGCCTGGTAGAGGCCGGGGTGTCGGAAGCTGCAGAGCAGCTCCGGGCGGGAGTAGGGGTGCGACAGGGCGCGGAACGTGTCCAGCGGGCGGATGGAAGTGGCGAAGGGCGCGGCGGCTGCCCCCGAGGCGGCGGCGGCGGCGGCGGCGGCGGTGACCCCGACGTGCGGGTAGTAGTGGAGCGGGACGTGGGAGTGGAAGGGGTAAGGCAGGCTGCCCGTGGCCGCCGCGTGGGTCATCATGTAGGTGTAGAAGCTGGGGTCGGCCGGGTGGGGCCAGGACATGGCCAGGCGCTGCCGCTTGTCCTTCATCCGCCGGTTCTGGAACCACACCTGCGCGGGGACACAAGCACAGTGCGGCCTCAGCTCCGCGCCGCCCCGCGCCCACCGGCACCCACCGGCTCCCACCGGCTCCTACCCGCACCCACCGGCTCCCGCCGACACCCACCGGCAGCGTCGCGGCCGCGTCGCTCGGAGGCGACCCGTGTCCTGCCCGCAGCGGCCGCCTTGCCGAGGGCGGCGGCGAGCGCGTTGCCCCTCGGCTCGGGGGGGACCCCTCCGGTCTGAATAAACGTTTCCCTTTCGGGTCCTGTCATTCCCTTTCCCCTCCCCCCTCCCCGGCAAGACTTTACGGCGTTGACGCTCTCATCCCCCCTTGTTAAACAGCTGCGCTTATTCTCTCTCCCCGCTTCCCTGTAGGAAATCCGCTAACGCGAGGAAAGCTGATGAGGAAAACGATTTTTGTTTTGTTTTGTTTTAAGGCGCTGAGAGGGACGCTCTCGGCGAAGGGCGCAGGGCTGCGCGGGCCGTACCTTGATGGTGGTCTCGGGCAGGTTGAGCGCTGCCGCCAGCTCGCAGCGGCGCGGCCGCGACACGTAGTTCTCGCGGTAGAACTCCTTCTCGAGGCGGGCGATCTGCTCGCGGGTGAAGGCGGTTCGGTACCGGCGCACCTGGTCGGGCCCCGCCGAGGCGCCCAGCGCGCCGCCGCCGTGCAGGCTGCCCAGGGCCGGCCCGGGGGCGGCGGGGGCGCTGGGCGCGGGGCTGCTCTCCGCGAACCCTGCGGGGGGAGCGCGGCCGTGAGCCACCGGCCGTCCCTACCACAGCCCTGCCGCCAACGGGATCCATAAAGATGGATTGGGGGGGGGCAGGGGGGGGGGTTGTTTGATTTTTCGCTTTTTTTTTTTTTTTTTTTTTTTTTATTTGTTCTTACTCTCATTGTAATTTTATTTTGAGCGGTTGGTACCCACGCTATTATCAGAAAATGGGGTTGGGAGCGGGCCGGGGCTCGGCTCTAGCCTTTCCCCCGTCCACCGCGCTTCTTGGTTTTCTTGTTTGAGCCGTGAGGGAAAAAAGAAAAAAAAAAAAAAAAAAAAAAAGAGTAGCCGCAAAAGCCAATTCTTTTGTCGAGCGTTACGTCGAGGATCCCTTCCTTTCTCTGGCACGTTTGAAGACAAAGTCATGCACTGTGGCCCCTAGGAAATCCAACGCTCACCTGGCTCCCCCTCCCCAATTACTGCGATGCTAACAACCACCGTCCATCACCGTGACCCGCAAAGCGGGAAGGAGACGGGGCTGTTCCAAACCCCCTGCTATACGCAGAGGGAGAGTGAACAAAGCCCGGTTACCCCGAGCTGGACACGGGATGACACGTTGCGTATACACAGAGAAGGACACACACACGCAGGGAAATATGGACAGGTTGCTCGCACTCCCCCCCCCCCCCTCTCTCTCTCTAATTTAACCTACGTATGTATATACACATATATACAGCTCTAGAGACACTGTGAGCTCCAAGAGCGCGAGGAAAAATACGGAGAAATCTTCCCCTAAATATAAGTGGGTGGATAATTGTGCCCACATATATTCTGTAGATATATCTACATACCCATGACTTTGGGCACGCACACACACACCCGCGCGCACCCGCACAGGGGCCGCCTGGGCAGTGTCTCAGCTATCGGGATAGCGCAGCAATCGCAATAATATTTTACAGCCTGGAGCTCTGTCTCCGCAGGAGAGAGAGCGCCGGTGCAGAGGCAGCGAGAGCGGCGGTGGGTTCGCTCTGGTCTCTAAAGGCGGTTGGCAAAGTGCGGGGCTTAGATGGAGATGATAAAGGGAGAGTTACCTTTGTTACTGTTTTCCTTCAGCTGGGAGGAGGTCAGGCTGGCCGGGGAGCGGAGCGCGGAGCAGCCCACCTCCACATCACTGTTCATATCTGCCTCTTGAGCAACTTCGGAATAAAGGCTGATTTTCTTCCTGCTTTCCGACGGCGGGATTTCGGAGGAAACGGTGCTTTCGCTGCTCGGATGCTGAAGATTGAATAAAGTGTCTATTTCGAATTTGCCTTTGGTGGAGATGTCCCCTATGGCGCCGTGCAGGGAGGCGGCAGTCAGTCTCGGGCTGAGGCGACCACTGTGCGGAGAATTTTCAAGGGCCTCCAGCACCGCATTTCCAGCTGAGTCTGACAAATTCGAGAGCCTTTTGCCAGCTGTAGGGCTGTGCAGCCCTCTCTCCATCAGGATCATCTCTTTTCTTATTCTTTCCATCATCTCAGCTTTATAAAAAATGTCAAAGTTGCAGGGCTGGTCCCGTACTAATGATGAGCTGCAGCAGGGGCTAATTCACATTCAGCCCGGCAAGTGTCTCTAAATATTATTATCTCTTTTTGAGGGAGGCGTAAAAATTGTGGGATGCCAAAGCGAGGGAATGACTGGTCAAAATGACCCATACATCCTTCCTAGCCCGAAATGTCATTCATCAAAAAGTGGTGCTCGTCATTAAGGTACGAATGACGCTGTTCGAATAATCATTTATTGTAACAGGTTTATAAGCAAATAAATACAAGCTCCTGTCAGTGGATAATGAAGGCGGCTTCAGAGCAGACATATATATCCAGGTGGAAAGAAAGAAAGACAAGAAGTGAGGAGTAAAGCTCTTGTCCTTAGCTTGATCAGATCTTGCTTGAATTGCTCTGGGGTTTGGCCTCTGGGGTGGAATTGACAGTCTGATTAATAAAATGAGCTGTGCAACATTTCCCCCTTCATTTAGGTGCATCATTATGCTCTGATTTTTGTTTTGTTGCCTTTTAGGTCCTAATGATGCAGCTTCTTTCTCATTTGTCCTCGGACAGAACTACATGCTAAATATTAGATAACGCTTTTCTTTATTATTATTTCTGAGGCGGATTTTAGCTCACAACGCGAGGAAACGCTGGAAGAGGACCAGAGGTCAGAGAACCTCCCGCCGCCGATATCTCTTTACTTCTCTCTCCCATTTTCACACCGCATTACTACTTTTATTTAGGAATTTACACTGACACCCCCGCGCACCCCCTCACACACCCGAACCTTGTGCCTCGACTTTATAAAACCGCCGCCGCAGACCCCAGTGCCGCCTGGAAATCGAAATGTTTATTACAATTTAACAAATAGTATTTCTGATATATTTTTTCTTACTTGCGTTCTTATGTATGATCTCCTTTCTATTTTCTATAACCCTGCTTTTCGAGGAAGCTACCTGCGATTTTTCTCCCCTCTGGGACAATCCTGGCTGCCGTACGGTATGAGAGGGGGAGAAACAACCGAAGGACGTTAAATGCGATTTAAACCCGTGTTATTTCATCCTCCCGGCAGGAGCGGCTTCTCCCCAGCCCTCCGCTTCTCCCCTTTCCACCGCGTATGAACCTTGCGCTTCTAAAAATTTATACATAACGCTAGAAATAAGCGACGGGGGGGGGGGGTTTGTTGCCCGGAGCCTCCGAGCTAGCAGAGGCACCTCTCGCAGCCCCCTCTCTCCGAAGTTACCTGTGGCTCAGCGAGCTCATCCCTCCGCTCGGGGCCGCGCTGCAGGGGACACTCGGCAGACGCGACAGTCGCAGAGCCTCCCTTCAATGATAACTTTGCTAGCAATAATGACGCTGATGGCAACCATTTAAACGAAGATAAATCCTTTGTCGTTAGCAGCTCCGGAGCGCCTCGAGAGCTGCCCAATCTTTATTCTCGACGTGTTTGGTTTGTTTTTTTTTTCTCACCCGCATCAGCCAGTGCTTAGACCCTGGGAATCGGAGTTTGATCGCCCGGAGAAACACCCCGATGTTTCCTGTGATTAAACGCGGGTTTGATTTTTATGCGAGGAGAGCTGTTCCTGCTAATGTCGGTAACACACATCTCCTAAGTTCTTAGGCAGACTTTAACACGTTATTAAAAAAAAAATATGACAAGTATCCCATTTTCGAGCTATGAATCATGCGCAGCGCATGATTCATAGCTCGAAAATGGGATACTTGTATTTTTTTTTTAATAACGTGTTAAAATCTCCCTAAACATTCCCCTAAATATTTAGGAAACATTCTAGGCGTTGTTTGCAAAATCCAGCCTTCCATTAATGAGCGGTTTATGTCAGCCCTTTGAAATGTGAATTCAGGCTGCAGTGCGGTGTCCTGCTTTTTACAGCCCCCGAGCCAGACAAAAGTAAACAAGCAACTTTCCCTGGCCCGCAGGCGCGGCGGCTGCGCGGGCCGGTGCGGAGGGGAGCGGAGCGGGGCGCGACCGGCGGGGCTGAGGGCAGAGCCCCGGGATCGTCCCCCCGGGATCCCCGAGGACCCCGGGACTGGAGGAGGTGGAGGGGGGAGCATCCCATCCCCGGGCACCGCACCGGCTGGAGGCCCGGGGGGAGACGGCCCCGCAGCCCCCGCCGGGCCCGGCTGCTGCGGAGCGGGAGGGGCGGAGCGGGAGCCCGCGGCCGGTTTATCGCTGTCGTTTGGCGCCCTCGTCTGTTTTCTTAAGGGCGGTGACAGGCCAGCGCCGTCCCCCGTCCCCCCCCCCCCCCCAATCCGCTCGGACACCGCAACCGGGAAACCGCATCCCCGAGCCGCTCGTGTGCGCGCAGCCGGCGCAGCCTCACCCTCCAGAAATGTTACTGCACCGCGAAAAAGGGGAAAGGGGTGGGGGGGAGACTTTTAGTGTTATTCGGAGGGGATGGAAAAGTCTGTATGAAAAGCCCCGACGTGAGAAAAAATAAGTTGCACGAAAGCGTGCGGCTGCGAACGATCTTTATTAGTGTTATTCTATACTTTGCACCACTCAATAATACTGATACCTCCGGTTATGCACCGTGTATCTTAAAATACAGCTACACTCGCATGCCGGGGAAATAGCGTATCATTAAGTACATTAATAATTTCCTCTAAGTAGATGTCGGGTACCAAACCCGTTCCCTCCAAGCGGTTAATCATTTCACCCCGGGCCCCCAGCGCTCTCAGAAACCAGTCGCCTGATATTTAAATGCCCAGCAAACTAGACGCATTTATCGCACCGATGATTATCGGAGCTTGGGGGTTGTTTTGTTTTGTTTTGTTTTTCAAAGAGAACAGTACAGCCTAAAAGCCTTTCGGCACATGTTTATAGCTCTTCCAATCCAACAGCTCAGCCTGGAACCTCCGGCGTTGCAGGGACGTGAGTGGGGAAGAGGGAGGAGGTTGTAGACACCGCTGCAATATGCGACGGTTTGTTAGACGCTGTTTACTCCGTTGTCCTCGTAAGTTTAAACAGCAGCTCAGGCCCGTGGCCAAACTCCTTTCCGCTTCTGCCTTGAAACTTATAACTCCAGGCATCAAAGACCGTTTCAGTGCTCGTTTATTAATTCTTAGCCGGGAAAAAAGAGGTGCCGGAGCTGAACCGAAATGGAGTTCGAATGAAATCAGCCGAACGACACCTCGTGCAGCTTTCCGCCGCTCGGAGCGTGCGTGGGCAGCGGGACAGGAACGGCCGCGGGGCCCCGCGAGGCGCCAGGTGCCGGGACGGGCCCCGCGGGGCAGGAGCGGGCGGCGGGACTGGGGTCCGGGGCGGGCAGGCGCTCCGAGCTGCGTCCCCGCGGGCGGTGCCCCAGGGACCCAGCGCAGCGCCGGCCGCAGGCTCGGCGGCGCCACCTGGCGGCCGCGCGGCGGCACTGCGAGACCGGGCGCCGGGACGCTGCCCGCCTCAGGGTGCCCGGCAGCGGCCCGGCTGCCACCCCCGGGGGACGCTCCCCCTCGGCCCCCTCCGCCTCGAAGAGCCGCTCAGTCCCGACCCTCCGCGAAACGTCACTCGAGAGCGGCGAGGGGCACGAACGCCGCGCGTCCCGAGCCCCGCGCAGCCCGGGCTGCGATCCCGCGGGGCTCTCGCTCCGCATTACGCGGCGCCTCCTGGAGCCGCTTTCTGCACGCGAACGGGCTTTAATTGAAACGCCAAAGCGTTTCTCCGGCCGTAGAACCGCCCCGCCGGCCTTTCCCCTCAGGGCGCGGCGGGGCGGGAGCTGCCCCCGGGTCGGGGTCCCGCGGCCCCGGAGCCGGGGGGCAGGCGGGGGGCGGCCGGGGGGAGCCCCGCTCCCGCACCCGAGAGCAGCCGGCCCCGAGCACCGGGCCCCCCGAAACGCCCCCTCCCCGGGGCGGATGATCTGAGGCTGAAGTAAATAAAGGGATGAGAAGCTGTGACACAGGTCTGGGGGAGGCAAACAGTTTAAAAGTTTTCCCAGACTCGTTGTTTAATTTTTTCATTATCGCAACTGGGTAGAGGAAAACGAAAGCCTTTCTGCTCGATTTAGCTATTAAATGTCTACGGAATTTAGAAGGTTTTAACGGAACACAGTAGGCATGGAGGAAATATAAATCGATTGTTTTTCTCTTCATTTTCCGATTGTCCTGGACGAGCTTCCCCACGCCCTGAGGCAATCGGTAACAAGAAAAACGAGTTCCTAAAGACACGGTTCCCATCGGCAAATAGTGAAGAAGGAGGTGATGAAAAAATTGGGTTGTTTTCCCGGAGAGACCAGGCTAAGGGCAGTCACGAAATGCTAAAAGCCTGCGCTGGGGACTGTGTTAAATCATGGCAAATGTATTTGAGGAAATGAGATAATTTTAGGGAGAACAAGAAAAAAAAAACTTTTTTTTTTCGGGATGGGAGAACACAGCCACTTTCTGCAGTGATGCTGTCTGCCTCGTGTGTTCTGCAGATTCCCTTGCGATGCGTCAATGGAAAATGCAAGGCGGCTGCACTGGGCACCAGCAGAGCCTCTGGCATGGGAGGGACAGGACTGTCAGCAGGCAGAGGCCCCGCAGGGACACCGGGGACATCGCCCCGGGGCAGCTGCACGACCCGGGGCTGGGGGTGCGGGACGCGTCCTGCCGCTTGTAAATTGGGTGGATGCTCTCAGAGATCCAACCTTGGCTCATGAGCTCGTTATTTTTATTCGCGCGCATAGTATCCTGTCCTACAAGGCAATGCTGTTTCCTACAACCTCCACAAAACGGCTCCTTGTGGAATTGGAGCTGTCGGTCAGAAACCTGCCCAAAGACAGAGTTTTCTGGGCCGTGGATGGGCTGGAGCCGAGATTTCGGCAGGGCTGGGGTCCTCTGCGGCTCTCTGGGGCCGCGCCGGGTTTTGCTTTGATCCAGCGAAGCTCAAAAAGCTCCGAAATCTCGCTCATTAAGTACTCCTGTCTTTCAGAGGGTCTATTTAAAATGTCGTGACGGAAGAGAGAATTTCACACTTATTGCAAGAAGAAACACAGCGACAGATAGGAATACAAATGGAATTACGTCCGGAGAAGCAGTGTCTCTCGTTTCTCTGGGCTTTAGGGTGTTAATAATGTTTTTACTAGAACGTGCGTGCAGGGACATTAAAAATGAGAAACCTGTTCCTCCACAAACCATCCTCCTAATTATGTAGGTGTCATGTCCTGAGAGTAAATACTGACTCGGCTTATAACCGAGAGAAGCACGTAATCACGTCTGGCTCACTTCTTAGCTGATTATGAAAGATTTAAAGCTATTAAGCGGTTAAGGCTAATGAACGCTAACCCGTGCTTGCCATCCGTTTGTTGCTGTGATTATTGGCACTCGGTTGTGATTCCTCACCCCGCTGCCCGCGATTAACGAGACGGGGCACGAAGCGGGGCTGCTGCGCGACCCGCGGAGCCTCCGCGTCCCGGGGACACGCTCTGCGAGGGCCGTCCCAGCCCCGAAATAGCGGCGGCAGGGAGTTCAATTTCCACGCCGGCCCCTTCTGGGCCCGAGTCTCTGCCGAGACGGTAAACGCGGCCCCAGAAAATCTGTTTTTCAGCGGGAGCGGAGTTTTGGGGCGCTTCCCCGCGGTGCCGCCGTCTTTCCCCGCACCTTGCTGCCCTCCGCGCCCCAGGGAGGGTTAACTTTCCGCAGCAGGGCAGCAGCGGAGTGACAGCACCGGCCCAGAGGGGCTGGGGTTAGGGTTGGAACCGTCTTCGGAGCTCGCTCCACTCCCAGGTTTCCGCGTTCTTGCAGTTTCCACCCCGGCTCAGTGGGAGAGTCGAGAGAGACGACGGGGGGGTTGCCACAGTGCTGGGAAGTCACCCTCAGAACAGCCGTCAGCAAAAGCAAACGCTGCGTTTAAACTAGGCTGCCTCACCACGACAAGAGCTGACACCGCAAGGGGAAAAAAGCCACATCTAATGAGGACCAGCTTTAGCATCTCGAGCAGAGCACAACCCCGGCGCCTTTTCCTTGCCGGTGGCAGTATATGGGGTGCTGAGAGAGGTGTCTCCCACGGACCGAGAGCTCAGTGGAGTTAGGGGACCCTCCTTCTCCCCTATAACTAAAGCTCTTCTCCTCCGTACCTCTCCGGGAAAGGGTGGGATACAAAGACCGTGTCGGGTTCCCCCCACCCCCGCCGCAGACACGACAATGAACTGGGAAGGTCTCGCCGAGGATCCGGTCAGACCCCTGCCCGCTGCTTCCAAAAGTCTCCTCCGCGGGCCCTTTTGAAGCCGTGGGCAGGGGGCAGGGGGGATGAAAGCGGCGGGGGCGAGGCATGCCCGGAGGGGCATCCCGGCGGTCGCTCGCCCCACCCCTCCCCGTGGCCGGGACGGGGGTGGGAAGGGAGAGGGGGCGCCGCCGGTGCGGAGCGGGGGGCTGCGAGGCGAAAGGGGCAGTGCGGGCGGCGGGAGGGTCACATGTTCGGCAGCAGCCTATGAGCAGCCCCCCGGGCTCGGGAAACTAATCTGGAGCCGGCCGCCCCCGCCCCCGGCCCCCCTCCCAACCTGGACTTCGATTTTATAAACGTACCGCCAGGATCCAACCTGTTGGAGGCAAATAACCGTCCGCATCATGCCCGGCCGGGGACCGAGCCGCCGCCCGCGATGTGCAAAGCCATGAGCAAAGCAGCGAGCTGGGAGATGGACGGACTGCGCGGCGACGGCGGCGGCGGCGGCGGCCCCGGGCAGGGCCGTAATTTTCTTTCCTCGCCCGTTTTCGGGGCGGCGCACACGGGCCGAGCGGCCGCCGGCGCCTCGGGGTTCGCCTACGGCGGCGGGGAGCGCTCGGGGGCGGCGGCTCGGCCAGACCCCCCCGCCAAGGACTGCCCGGGCTCCGCCGCCCCCGCGCTCGGCTATGGGTATCACTTTGGCAACGGATACTATAGCTGCAGGATGTCCCACGGGGTTGGGATCCAGCAGAACGCCCTGAAGTCTCCCCCCCATGCCTCCATTGGCGGCTTTCCCGTGGAAAAGTACATGGACGTCTCCAGTCTGACCAGCACGAGTGTCCCCGCCAATGAAGTCTCCTCCAGGGCGAAGGAAGTGTCCTTCTACCAGGGCTATACGACCCCCTACCAGCACGTTCCTGGGTACATAGACATGGTCTCAACGTTTGGCTCTGGGGAACCGAGACACGAAACATACATATCCATGGAGGGCTATCAGTCTTGGACTCTGGCTAATGGCTGGAATAGTCAGGTTTACTGTGCCAAAGATCAGACACAGAGCTCACACTTTTGGAAATCGTCCTTTCCAGGTACGAGAGAGAGAGAAACGGTCTGAGCCGACCCCCCCCCGCGCCTCCTCCGCCGGCCCGTCTCCTCCCCGCCCCCCGGCCGCAGGGGCGGCCTGCCGAGCCGGACACGCCGCACAGACGCGCACAGCACGGACACAGAGCGGTGGATTTTTCCTTTTGTTCCTTCTCCCCCTACCCCTACCCTCGAGGAAGCTTTACCCTCTGCTTTCCACCCCGCGGGAGGCACCCCCCGAGTCCCCCTCCGCCCGTCGCCGGGGCGGCCTCGGGCTCCTTCTCCTCCTGCTTCCCGGGGCGGCCGGGGTGGCGTTGGCCGCTGCGGGACGACGGGCTCGCAGGCTCCTCCGGCCCCGGGGCGGTCAGGGCACCAAACCACACGCAAACAAACCCGCAGCGAAGCCGCAGCTGCCAGCTCCCGCCGGCCCCGAGCCGGGGAGGTGCTGACAGTCTAGCAAGGGGCCGGGGCTTTACTAACCTGCAAATACTGGGGCGGTGGAAATAATAACAAACTGTAAACAACCCGGCATTGTTTGTTTGCCCCTGAAAACCAGTGCCCGACAAGTATCGGTTAAGCTTTAAACGCCTGTAATAAAATTCTAATTTTTCGCATAATGTCTTTTACAATAGGGGACGTTGCACTAAACCAGCCCGATATGTGCGTGTACCGGCGAGGGAGAAAGAAGCGGGTGCCCTACACAAAACTGCAGCTCAAAGAACTCGAAAATGAATATGCCATTAACAAGTTCATTAACAAGGACAAGAGGCGAAGGATATCCGCAGCCACAAACCTGTCTGAGAGACAAGTTACCATTTGGTTTCAGAACAGGAGGGTGAAGGATAAGAAAATAGTCTCCAAACTGAAAGACAGTGTATCTTGATCTATTGGTTGCGGACAATGTTGGATATATAAACCAAAATTTATAACCAGCTAAAGACTTTTGGAAAGACTTGAAAATATATTTAATTTTGTTTTTCTCCTTCCAGCGGTGGTGAAATTTCGGGAATTGTTTTCCGTGAACGTCAGCGTTTTGCTCTCAGTGGAAGGGAGTGCTGACAAACCTTAAATTACGGTTCTGTTTCTTCCTTTTGAAAATAATAATATTATTAATATTAATTATATTTTCTCTTCTTCCCTCTAGGCCAGTATAAACGAATTTAAATATGTTGAACGGATGCAGTTATAACTTTCTTAAATGCTTAACTCTTTCGGGGAGGGAGTTCTGTAATATTTCTGTTTCTCTCTAAACAACGACCAGTGCCAAAAAGTGTCAGTTTTGATTTGGTATCGTAAACTTCAAAACACTCTGAGTGAAAAAAAAAAAAAAAAATCAATTGGAAAATGCAAGAAAGCAGGAGTCCGGCCGCGTGGCAGCACCGGCCGCTGCCGAGCCCACCGGGACCGGGGGAGAACCGCAATTGCCTGGAGGGGTAACATCTTCAGCCAGATTTTTAGTTGCTTTTTCGAGGGAGGGAGAATCTCTCCGAGCTGTTGCGGCTTGCAGAGCGCAGTCCCAGGCAGGGCTCCCGGTTGATTTTTGGGTTCGTCTGGGGAGAGAGGAGTTTTCGGTTTGCTTTTTTTTTTTTTTCTTTTTGGGCCAAGGGGGGGGATGGGTGAGCGTTGGTTTGTTTTGGGATTTTTTTTCCCCCACGGTTTCGTTTCTAGTGGAAGGATTTAATATTCCTGTACTGACAAAGGAGCCGCCTCTTGCCGCGGAGGCGCAGAGCGAGGCACCTCGGGGAAGCCCTTTCTGCGAGACTGATGGGCCGAGGGCTCGTCCTGCAGCCCGGGGACAGGCTGCCGCTCCAGAGGTTTGTATAAATCTGCACAGAGCTCGTGTGAAATGCACCCTCTATCCTGTCTGACCCGACAAGCCCAAGACTTCTCCTTCCTCCCCCCACGGGGCTTAAAAAGAACTCTTGGGCGGAGAGGTGAAGTTCACCGCTAACTTTTGATTTACAAAAATAAACGGGTGTTAATGACAGAAGCAATAAATAAGGAATTTCAAAAGATGCCATAAATTATGTAGGCCGAAAGGCTAGGATTTTGTCCATTTTTTTATTATTTTAAACCTAGTATGGATGTTAAGATATACACAGAGTGATCAGACATGCGAGTCAACTGCCAGGAGAGAAAAGCGAGATCCTCGCTGTTAATGTGCCTCGTCTAATTATTAAAACGTGTGTGCTCCGAACTAGTATTATTTATTATAGTACACTATTGCTCTAAACACTTTGATTACCGGTGTATGAGGGTAGGACATAGGGTAAAACTGTTTCTCCGCCAACCGTATCGTTTTCTTTCCTTGTCTGCTTTTACTTTGAGTTGGAAACACGGGCTGAACTTCCAAGCTGTTAACGATGATGTCAAACTGTTCCTGAACCGTCTTTAATAAAACGATTTCTTTTCGCTATATATGAAAAGAGGAAGAAAATCGCCTTCTTTTTTTCCAGCAGGGCGTTTCGCGGGCCGCGGGCTTTCCTGGGCTCTTCCCAGAGCCACCTTAGGTTGCGGTGCTCGGGGAAGGAGAGCCAGATACGCGCGTTAAAGAAGGGGAAAGGCGGCTGCGAGGGCGCCTTGCCGCCGGGGAAGAGCTTTTCTCCGGAGAAAGAAATGCTGCCGCGAGAAATTCCCGGGGTGGGAAGCAGGGGGGAGTCCGTCTGCCCCCTCTCCTGCCGGAGCCGCTTTGTTGTCGGCCCCGGGCCGGCGCTGCCTCGAGCGGCTCTTCCCTCGCCCCGCGGTCGCCCGGCTCCAGCGGGGAATTCTCCTCCTCCGCCCTCTTCCTTCCAGTTTCTCTTCCGCTTGCACTTTCTAGGCTTCTGAGGCGTTTATTTACCTCAGGGAAAGAAAAAATCAATTTCGGAGCACTTCAGATTTTATGGCGAAGCGCATTTCTGTTTGATGCCGGGAGAAGAGGAGGCTGCGGGGCACATCATTCAGGTACCTGGAACAGCCCTCTCTGCTGCTCAAGCCTTGTTTTCTCTCAATGTTTTAAAGTCTGCTCCCCCCGCCCTCCCTTGGCACCTCTCCTCCCTCCAACCACAGATACTTCGCTCCTATTAATTCCGGAGGAGTTTTCCAGCGCAGACGGGAGGCCGGGCGGTGCCCGAGCTCTTCGCTCCGCGGCCGCGGAGCCGTGCGGGCTGCTCGCCGCCTCCTTCCAGGCTTAACCCTTGCCGGGTTCTCGGCTTTGCCACGGCCAGAGCTCCCTTCCCGGGGCAGGAGGAAACCCGGACTGGCTGGCAAATAGGTACCAGATGGAGAGGAGTCGCCTTTTATCTTCCTAACAACGTGCAGAAACGTTCAGAAACCAGCAGCCCCCGCCAGGAGAGAGAGGCGAGGGCTGCTGGCCGGGGTGTATCAGCCCGGGCCGATCAGACGGTTTCCTGAGCCTGGAGCAGGGAATTGATAAATTTTGTCCAAAACCTCCGAGCCCACAGCCTGGGCTCCTCCCAGGATGCCCGGACACCCTCCGCGGGGAGAGGGAAGGGCATCGTGATTCCCATGAAACAGAGCGTGCGTTATTGCGTTATTACAGATAATTAATATGCACCTCGACACAGCGAATCGCAACTGCGCGGTGGCACAAGGATGCCCCGCGGCCGCGGAGCGCTGCTGCTGTCAGGCATTGGGAACTCCCAGCCATGTGTGAGGCAATCCTGCCATCTCCTGGACAACCCCCGGCATAGGCAGGGGGAGCCGCGTTCCAGGGTGATAAATGAGCGAGGGGGACTCCTCTGGCACAGGCAGCGCAGCCTCCGTCTGTAATCCGGGAGAAAAAACCGCTGGAATTACAGCGTGCGGCCAGCTCTGATGCTCGGGCCGATCCCGGCGTCTCTTTAACTCACGGCCCGAAAAAAAAAATAATAAAAAGGGCGGAAAGGAGCGTGTGAAAGCAGCATGCTCAGCGGTGACATTTCCTGCACAGAGCCGGGCAGGGGACACCCTCGGCATGGAAACGCCGCCCCCCAAACCAGGAGCCGTCTGCGGCTGGAAAAAAAACAGCATAAAATCCCTTCGAGCTCTCCGCACCGGGAATAAGAGGTTCCTCTCAGTTCATTTCCCTGAAGATTTAAACATAAACACGGTTTTCCGCAGCTGTGAGTGTCTCCAGCTCTTCCAGCTTTTCATATTTTTTTTTCGCGGTATTAATTAGCAATTACAGATGAGTTGGGCATTAATTGAAAGCTCTGTTTTCTCTAACCCCATAAAACTTAGTTTGAAGTATCACCTTTCTTTCCGGTAACTGGGAACACACATCCATTCCTTGTGCTATTTGTGGGAAAATGTATAGTCTTTGAACTCTTCTGCTGTCTTCTGTAAATTAGAATCAGCTTTTTCGTAAAAGGCGATTGTGAAAAGAAAATATTACCCATCCTTTCTGGGAGAAAAACCCCAGAAAATAAGTAAGCTAATAAGAGGGAGATTCAATTGGTAGACATAACTCAAACAATAAAAATTAAAGGCAGTGGTCAGTAATATCCTCCAGCGGTGCCTGTGTGGTCCTGTGTGGTCTAGGAGAGGGAGCCAGCGGTTAAAGGTTTCTTCCAGGGCAATTAAATTACTGCAGAATTTACCCCAATTTCCCATTAAAAAGAGAGATGAGTTTGATTGGGAAAATGTCAAGAGGAGCAGCGTCTCTGATCTCGGCGTTGAAATAAAATCATGATTAAAACCATGATTAACAGGACAATAACACAGAAAATTAACCCTACCTGTTAACTAGGTTGGAGTTTTTAATCGAAGTCATGACAGTGGCAAAGTCGTGGCATTAAGGCTCTGCGGGAAGCTGGGCTCGCTCAGACCTGGGGAGACCCTTGTGGAAAAGAGGCCGAGGACAGAAACTCCCTGGCCGGGTGACGGATGGGCCTCCAAAGGCTCCGCCTGGGCTGCGGTGCCAGGAGCGCTCGGGGAACGGGGGTCCAGCCCGGTTCTCCCACTGCGGGTGTCTCTGGGGGCAGCACCCCGGGGCCCCGCTTGGGAAAGGACACGAGCAACCTCCCGTAAGGATGCGCTCAGATATTTTAGTTGCACTCGTTCGGGCGCTACAGGGAAAATAGGAGCGAAAATAGGACAATGGGGCTCATGTTTGATCTATCCAAAATGTAAGAAACTGGACGATCCCCCAAAATAACACCGTAAGGGATGATTTTTCTTGTCAGAGGAGAAAAATCCCTCACACATAACCTGGGAGATAGCAGCGGGGCACCTCTCTCAGGCTGACTCTCCTCTGCCCACCGCCGCCCTCACCCTCTCTGCTGCAGAGCAGACACGGGCATTTTATTTCTTGCAGTCGTTCGAGTTTTATATTTATTTATTTCTTATCTCGGTGTCTGGCTCAAGTACTTCTATGCAGTTATTCTCGGTTTGCTGATGTTTGATTGGATTTTAAGGAGAAAATAAACCCTGAGTTTTAGAAGAGTTTTTTAAAAACTTGTCTTCACTGCGGAGTGAGGATGAAAGGTAAAAAGGGCAGACGTGCAGACCTAAGGAAACACTGGTCGCTGGTGGACCAGAATGACTATCCTGGTAACATCCGATCAATTAAAATTTTAATTGCAAGCATATGCGGATGCATATCATGTTTCTCGCAATTAAAAAAAAAAAAAAAGTACATATAAAACGGGCAAAATTCGTGTTCTGGGCACACGCACTGAAAAGGTCTTTCCAGAGGCAGAAATACATAAGCGTGCCCCGAACAGTCACATCTTCCCCTCGCCGGGAAGGAGCCACCGGAGATTATTGGCAGCCCCCTACGCGGGTGCGGTTCTCCCCGCGGCGCAGGGCGAAGGGCCCGCGGGCTGAGCCCGGGGCTCTCCTGGTTCCCTCGGCGGCTCCGCAGATGTTTGTTTCCCCCTCATCTTTCCGCTAGCGCCGCGGCGTTGCCAGCCGGCTCCGGCTACTTTTATAGAAGCGGAGACCATGTTTTCCCCTCCCCCTTGCGAGATCGGTATTTTCATATTTCAAGTCTTATCATAAGACTTTTTGAAAAAAGGGGGGGGGGAGAAAGAGAAGGAAAAAAAAAAGGGGGGGTTGGGGGGGACTCTGTGGCTCGGTGGCTGGAGGCGGTGCTGAAATTACCGGCTTTGAAGAACCTGTCTGCAAAGTTTCGTCCAATCGTTTCAGGCTTTCCGCTTATTCCCTGTTGTAACTAAATACCGCTGTAAGAACAGCTGAAGCCCTTTGTTGGAAATGTGTGATCGCAGTCTCTACAGATCTGGCTACGTCGGTTCTCTCTTGAATTTGCAATCTCCCGATTCCTTTTATTTCCCCAACCTGCGGGCGAATGGCAGCCAGCTGGCGGCTCTGCCCCCCATCTCCTACCCGCGGAGCTCCATCCCCTGGACTTGCTCGAGTTCGTGCGCCGCTCAGCCGCAGGGCCCCGCGTTCGGCGGCGCGGGGCAGCCCTACCTCCCCGGCTCCGTTCCAATCGCCATCGGCTCCAGCGGCAACAAAGACTGCCTGGAAGACAACAATAAATATTACGCCCACGATGCGAGCTCCAAACAAGAGGAGAGATGCAGGCAGAGGCAACCTTTCGCAAATGACCCGACTGGTACTCACACAGCCAACTTAAAGCCCGTAAAGTATGACCCCTCGAGCCTGCAGAGAAGTTTGCACGGCTCGGCTGCTCTGTTTGAAGTGAATTCCTGCACTTCCAGCTTAAAGGAAGACATCAAGAATTCCGTCAACTTGAACCTGACAGTTCAGCCGGCAGCAGTGCAGTCATGCCTCAGACCTTCAGTGCAGGATGGTAATGCCTTAAATATCTCGCTTTAGTTAGGGGCGACCTAGCAGACTCGCTTTCTAAGAGATGCCTGTAATTGCTTTGTAACCCTCCTGTAGCCCATTCGGAGCGATAATCACTTAATCCGACTGGGAGGCAGATAGAAATAGTCCTCAGATATGCTTTGTCAGGTTTGCCGACCTAGTTTTGCCCTTGTTATCTTGCCGGTTTGGGGCTTGGGATTTTGTTTATTTGGTTGATAGGTTTCTTTTTCTTTCTTTTTTTTTTTTCATATTCTCTTGAATACCCAGACCTGATTCACTAAATTATCGACGTGTTTGTTGTAGGTTTGCCTTGGTGCCCCACCCAGGGGAGATCAAGAAAGAAACGGAAACCTTACACAAAGCAACAAATCGCTGAATTGGAAAACGAGTTTCTCCTCAATGAGTTTATTAACCGACAGAAGAGGAAAGAACTATCAAACAGACTGAATTTAAGCGATCAGCAAGTTAAAATTTGGTTTCAAAACCGGCGGATGAAAAAGAAGAGAGTAGTAATGCGAGAGCAGGCGCTTTCTATGTACTAGAGCAGAGCCCACCCGTTCCTGCATGGACTCGTGCCGGAGTGTTCATCCCTAGAGTAGAGCGCATTCGCGGGAAATGTGTATTTTTACCATTTAAACCAAGTTCTTGAAACGCGTAGGATTCCTGCGTAAACTGGCAGACGCTGAGTTCTTAGCCAAAATGAAGAAGACAAGCCGGACCAGCAGGGAAACCTGTATTATCAGCTTTTAACCTTTCTTTTTTTTTTTTTCTTTTATGTAGATTTTCTTCTGCTTCTTACTCTCCTCTTTCCCCGGAGAACGGGCGGTGCTAAACTAAAATCGATTTCTTTTATCTGTATGTAAACACCATTTTGCAGCAAAATAAAGGAATAACGCCTAGTAAAGCCGTCAGCTCTGTGAGTCGCGGCCGGGGCGAGCCTGCGGCGCCGGCTTCTTTTGTGGTTTGGAGTAACCTGCTCGAGCAGCGACGGGGGAAAGCGGTTAACAAATAAACCTTTTTTTTTTTTCCCTTTTTCCCTCCCTTCTTTCTTTTTTTCCCACCCCCCGCTCGGAGCCGCAGGGCACGTGACGCCCGCGCGTAACCTGCGCGCCGGCTCCGCTCTTGGCCGCCCCGACGGCAGCGGCCCCGACGGAGGGGAGCCCCTCGTACCCCACCGGGGGAGGATCTCGGGGGTCAGGATGGGCACAGGGGAGAGGATCCCCCCCTCGGGAAGGAGCGCTCCTCCATCCCCGGCCCGCGGAGGGGGCGCGGAGCCGGTGCCGCCCCCCGCGGCCGCGCAGGTCTCTGCGCTCCCCGCGCCGCTGACTTTGGCCTTGTCCGAGCGCTGCCCCGAGCCAGCGGGCGGTGCCGAGGGGTGAAGGGGTGGGAGGGGGCCCCCCGAGCCCCGAGGGGCTGCGGGCTTGGGAGAGGAGAGAGTCCCGAGGTTTGGGAGGGTTGGTGATTTTGTGAGACGGTCCCCAAGGCCGTTTCCGCGCAGGGTTTTATGAGGGAACGAAGGGAACGCTTTGGGTGCTTTGGCCAGATACAAACCCCGGGATAACCGGCTCGGGGGGGGCTGGGAGCAGGGCCCGGACCATCCGGTTATTATTTCAGGACGGGAGTGAAATCGGTTTTTCCCACATCTCGCTGAGGGGCTTTCTCTGCCCCAGAGCCCTCGTGCTGGCAGGAGCCGCAGAGCCAAGGGAAACGCTCGATGGTGCCTTGGTCTGAAGCTTCAGAAAACAATAATAATAATAAAACAACTCATGAAATTTTTGGTCCGGATTAAAACGCCTTTTGATTCCAATTTGCATCTAAATCTGCCCCTAATGAGGTGGTGTTTCCACACGCAGACCCTTGGGTTGCCTCTCCCAACAGTAATAATGGTCACGCTGGCGGAGTGTGTAAAGTGGGCTCTGATATGGTTGTTCGGGGCGTATACAACAAGGCTAAACAACCACCAGGCACGGCACAAAATAGCTGCCTATTTACACGAGCCCATCGCCTTCCTGAAGGCGATTAACTCATTATTTCATAAGGGCGCTGTGGTCCAGATGATTCTGGAGGTAAATGCCGGATTTCTAGGACAGAGGTGCCAGCATCTTCCTGCGAGCTTTCCAGAGAGCCCCCAGGGTAACGCCCGGGTGGTGTTTGGGGACGGAGAAGGAAAGCCAGACCACCTCGCAGGCTTATTTCTCGCCCTCCAGAGTGGCCACTCTCACCTCAGTGCCCAGTGTAGACAAAAAGCCACGTCGCTTCTGGCGGGGCGACTGCCAGTGGGACAGCCGAGGGGACTCAGCGCCGGGCTCCCCGAGGGAAGGGGCGAGCATCTAGCCACCCACAGCCAGAGGCACCATCCCTGGCTCCCTCCAAACCTTTGACGCATTCGGCCCCTGTGCTGGAAGCTGGCGCATTGCGGACAATAAAAGTCTCTTCACTCAGGAGTATTTCCCTAATTAACAAAACTAGAAGCAAGCCCAATGATGCAAAGCCAGGAGAGAAGCAAAAACCAGATAAAGCCTCTTTTCTTATTCTCTGCTGGAGTACATTCAGCCGGCAATGGTCCATGAGAAATGGACCCTTTATACCGTCCTCCCCTGTCCTAATCCGCCCCAGTATAACCAGTCCCTTTATTGCACGGGTGATGGGAAAATACGAAGAAGAACGTCGAGTGAAAAGATGTGAAAAGCGATGTATTGTTTATTAAACGTATAAGACCCACGACGGTGGCTTATTGTGAACCTTCTAGTCCAAATCGCCCACGAAAGGAGACAAAACAGAGGAGGTAGGATCTAAATGGCGATGTGATGCGAAAATTCGTGTGTTGTGTGTGTGCGTATGTGCCCGTACATAGGGGGATGCACTGATTGCAGCAGAGCCCGTTGTGTGCAGGCGTGTGTGCGCACACGCAGATGTGCGTGTTTGGGGTTCGCACTCTGGGCAGATGCACAGGCAGGAGAAAATGGTGCAGGATTTCACGCGTGCCCCTGCTCTCGGTTCCTCTGGAGCGGCCGCGGGCTCTTGGGAGGCACCGACACCCGCCTCGGCCGCCCCGCGGGGGCTGCTGCGCACACTCGTGTGCAACACGACGGGTGGGAGTGCGGGAGATGCTCCCGGGTGAGGTGGAGGCACCCCACGCCCCCCGACTGGGTGTCCTTTCGTCCCCCGCCCCGGCTTTGTGGGTGCATGTGGAGGGGGGGGAGCAGCGGGCACCCCCTTGCTGCGCCCGCGTCCCCCCGCAGCACGCAGGCGACCGTCCATCCTTTTATTTACTCCAACATAAACAGCATTCCGACCGCAGCCTAAACGCGATAAAGCCCTTCCGAGGGGGCTCTCCGCTCCTCCTCGTTTGATAAGGCTGCAAACGCAACTCGGCTTGTTGGGAATGGCTCTGGATGCCTTTGTGCTTCCTAAAAGAGCATAAATAATTAAAGTTTGGCAGGGAGGAAAAGCTTTCTTGCAGAACTGTAGTGGCAATAAATGAAATGACTCAGAATCTCTTCTCCAGTCGGTTTTTACGAGAGCTGCCAGACAGTGTCTGTTCACGTTCTCCAGATACTAGGGGCGCCATAACAAAGTTAAGGTCAAGTTAGTGTCTTATCTTGGGTGGCACAAAAATACCGCATCTTCTCCAGCCGGACCGGGTACGTTTTTAAACCCGAATGTTGTGCGAGTCGCCTTAATTTCCACGGAGGGCTTTTGGAAATGTCACTGGGACCTGAATACTTGGTAATTCCAAGCAACCGTTGCAGATGTTTCAAGACGCCTAACGGTAAAGTATTCGCCTGACCGGGTACATGATGTGCGTTGATGTTGCGATGCTCTTTTAATCGGCGTAGGGAAAAAAAGAGGGTTCGGGGGTGATGTCTATGATGTTCAGAGCTGAGCTGCAGACCGACCCCGGGGTGAAAATGCTCTGCCAGGCGGAGACCCCCACCTCTGCCTTGTTCCAGTGGGGTCTCTGCTGCAATATTGGTTTCACGTTCCCCAAATTAGATCGCTTTTTGAGGGTCTGTTTCCTAAAAGGGCTGTTTTCGTGTTAACAAATCGTCGCCATGTCTTTGAACTTGAATTAGCTGAAGCCGGTTGTCTCCTGCGCCAAAATTTAATTGATGCTGGGCTTGCTGCATCGAAAGAAAGGTGAAGGATTCTGGCTAAGGCGTAATTATTTGTTTGAATGGTGAAGAAAATGAAGCTCAATAGATTCCCAGAGCCATCTCTCCAGATGAGATAAGCGCTCAGAAACCTGGGGTATAATCCAAACGGATCCCTGCCCTGCTCTGCTGCAAGCTCAGGGTGGTAAGTGACACAGGAGCCATTTTAGCTGCGCAGGCATCGTTTTTAGGGGGTTGTTCGTGTCTTGCAGCAGAATCGAGAAGGCTCTGAAGTTACCGATAAAGGGAGATAATGGTGGGGTTGTGTCTCGATTTCTAGCGATACCTTGCGAGGGTCCTTCTGCTGCGAGCAATGCGCGGCAGCTGAGGAGGCTCGCGAGCGAGGCACTAGAGCGAAAACTACCATAATGTACAAAGAAAAGGGACAAAATGAAAGAAAAAGTGGGGGGAAAGGCATGAGTTTAATGTTATCTGCTTGGCTTTGATCTTTTGGTCCCCAGAAAGAGCAAGCCGGGGCTGCGCGTGGTGCCCCTCGGGCATTCCTCGCCTGCTCCTGGGGTCCGGGGGCCGCCGAGGGGCCGTGCGGGTGCCGGCGGGGCGGGGGGCAGCGGGCAGGGTGCGGGGGGCTGCGGGGCTGCCGCCCCCGGAGCCTCTCGGCTGCGCGGACCCGGGGGCGCGCAGGAGGCGCCCTTGGCCGCGGGGCGCGCAGCCTGCGCCCGGCCGAGCTCCCCCCGGGCCTCTCGCCCCTCTGGGGCCGGTTCCCTACCTGCCCGGCTCCCTGTCTGCTGCGGGACATGGAGGCTGCCGGGTTTTGGAGGTGATGTGGGGCCTGTCGCCCGGACGGAGCCCCCGCGGATCTCCAGGGTGGCAGGGGGCGACCCTGCTCGGCGTGGAGAGCTCGCCCAGGTTTGGGGTGCACTGGGGGATGTGGTGGGGCTGCCCCAGCTCTGCTGAGCGGTGGCAGAAAAGCCATTCCCATAGAGAGCTGGCAAAAGGTTCTGGTATGAGGGATCTCTCGAGCAAAGGGCTGTGGCTGGCGCGTATTATTTATTCTCTCCCCTTTTCAGCCCTTGTGGCCCGGTTTGTGCTCATCTGTGTAAAACCATATTTAAAGGAGAAACAGAAAACTGGCACAAACGAGCCCTCGAAGGCAGGGCGGCCGCGGGCTGGCGGGTGTTTGCCTGTCATTCGCTCCCAACCCCGCTTTTCCCTTCCAATGAAAATGAACATTTTGGTGGGAGTTGGAGGCATGGGAACAGAGGTCACTTTGTGTGCTGCTCTGCTTCCCAAGGAAACCGTGCTTGGTGGACTTCTCTTCCTGCCCTAGCCCTTTGCTTTCCAGAAGAGCCCGAAAGTGTTTCCCTTTCATAAAAACCGGCTACTGAGAGATGTTCTGTTTGCGTTTTTCTCACTTCGGTTTGTCTCTGGCGCCCTGGCACAAGCGCGCAGTGTTTGAGCTGGTGGGGAGGGAAAAGGAGGTGATCGGGACTCGGGCTCTGAATTTCGCGGCCGGTTTCGGTGCCAACTGTGGATCGTGGGAGCCGGGGGTGTGAACGGGACTCGGCTCTCCGAGTGAACCATCGCCGGCGAGCACCGCTCCCTCTGAACGAGGAGGAGCCGAGGGAGCCCGCACCCCTCGCTCCGAGGGCTCCCGGGGGCGGCTGCGGTGCGGGAGGGGGGCAGGTGACCCCCCGCGCCACCTCCGGGCACCGCGGAGGGAGGCGGGGAGGGGGCTCGGGGTGGGGGTGGGGGGCACCGGGTGCCTCGGTGCAAGCGCTGCGCTCGTCTCTCCGTGCTGGGAGGGCTCTTTGGAGAGATCTTAGGAGCCTTTCCGAGGGGCTGATATAGATATAAGGACATTTCTACATCGCGTCACGTGACATAATTACCACTAGAATCAATCAAGATGAATTGCACGTCAGCACACGGTGGGGATTTTTTCTTAGTTGATCCTGTCCAAACCCTCTTGTGCAATAGATGGATCTTGTTCAATGCATTGAAGCCTCCCGGTTGCTCGCAATCGCAAAAAGGAAGACATGACCGAGTTTGACGATTGCAGTCACGGCGCATCCAATATGTATCTGCCAGGGTGCGCTTATTACGTCTCGCCCTCAGATTTCTCGACGAAACCCTCTTTTTTGTCGCAATCGTCGTCGTGTCAAATGACTTTTCCTTATTCTTCCAATTTACCTCACGTCCAACCTGTGCGCGAAGTGGCGTTCAGGGAATACGGATTAGAGCGCAGCAAATGGCAGTACAGGGGCAGTTACGCTCCCTATTACTCGGCCGAAGAGGTGATGCACAGGGACTTTCTGCAGCCCGCGAGCAGGAGGACGGAGATGTTATTCAAAACGGACCCTGTGTGCGGCCACCACGGAGCGTCCCCCGCCGCCTCCAACTTGTACGGCTCGGTGGGCAGGAACGGCATCTTGCCGCAAGGCTTCGACCAGTTTTACGAGGCTGCCCCCGGGCCCCCGTACCCGCCGCACTCCGAGGGCGAGGGGGACGCCGAGAAGGGCGACTCGAAAGCCCAGAACGGCACTTGCGGTAAGACACCTTCTAGCCAAGAGAAGAAAGTGACACCAGCCAACAGCGCCGAGTCCCCTCCTGGTGAAGCTGTTGCAGAGAAGAGCAACAGTTCAGGTAGGTGCCGGCACGAAATTGGGGGCGAGAGCACAAGGCCAACACTTTGTCAAGCCGCATTTTATGTGCAATTTTATAAGCATCCAAAGGATTTTATATATCCTATAAGATTTCCTTCACCGTTGTAAAGCGTGTTTACGATAGGAAACCAATTTAGGTGGGCTTAAGGTATTCTTGGAAGAGGATATTAATTGTTATTAAATTGTTGATATGGCGGGGGGGGAGACGGAGAGATTTCACAGGTAGTGCTCCGACCTGCCTTCGGTTTAGAGCTTCAGATCTTCGTTTGTTTGGGGCGGGGTGGGGGGGGAGAAGAGTTTGAGAAACTTGGAAATTTTCCAGCCCATTTAAATATCTCTCAGTGTTGCTCGGTGTGCTGTCTTTTAAGGAGAAGTTGTGAAATATTCGCTTTTTTTTTTTTTCCCTTTTGCTAAGTCACGTAGAGAGTAGAAGTCCCAGGAATTTTTTTTTGAACTGCTAGAGGGCTGCTTTCCAGGCAATGGGATACTGTCAAAGTCTCAGATCCCTTCCTAGCCCAGCATGTTCATAGCAACAGCATAAATCAGTTTCTTCTCTCTTGAATTTCAGCAATTCCCCAGCGATCAAGGAAAAAGAGGTGTCCCTATACCAAATATCAGATAAGAGAACTGGAACGGGAGTTTTTCTTCAACGTATACATAAACAAAGAGAAAAGACTACAGTTGTCCAGAATGCTCAACCTCACTGACCGGCAAGTTAAAATCTGGTTCCAGAATCGAAGGATGAAAGAAAAGAAACTGAACAGAGATCGACTTCAATATTTCACTGGGAATCCCTTGTTTTGAGAAAAAAAAAAAAAAAAAGGAAAAATGAAAAAAAAAGGAAAATTAAAAAAAAAAAAGAGAGAGAGAGCGAGAGTAAAGGAAGAAAGAAGAACAAAAAACAAAGAATATATCGATCTTTCTGACCTGCCATCTGAATGCAAAAGTATATTGGTTTACATGACACATCCACCCTGCGGAACAAAAAGTTTCATTTTCACGTGCAACTCCACACACTGAATGGCCACTGGAGATCTCGGGGCTTGGCGGAGCAGATTCCTGATAAAGGGAAACTAGGGTAAATCCTACTGTCCACTCTCGAGTGTTTCTCGCCAAAGGTGCTTTTTTTTTCCTCTCCTACAGTACCAGCAATGGACCTGCAGTGTGTCTGGTAGTTTTTGCTTACAATTCATTGAGGTCGGGGGGGCTCCGTTGTTGCGTTTGAGCTAGGATAACACTTTCCTCCCTTTAAGTGAATGCGGTTAATTTAAGAGATGGTAAATGTACCTTCACTATATATAAAATATATATATATATGTTTCTATTGTCATCCAAAAGCATGGGCCACTGTCTTTTTCATGTGAATAAATGGTTTATGGTAAAGTTAAGGTTATAACTTCCGTGCACTGTATGGATTTCCATCTCCAAAGGATCCGGGCTAGAGCCAAGTTCAGTTAAATAAGAACGGCAGGGAGCGTAGCCGGGTTGTTTTGAACGCGTTTTAAGCAACTAACAGCTTAGCTGTCTAATCTCCCGCGTTGGCCGAGAGGCAGAGCCAACATGGCTTCTAATGGGGCTACGATTGCTAGAAACAACGAAAAAGACTTTCTTTAAGCTGGTCAGGCTCCTAGAAAGCCCATAATCCCCAACGCCAGTGGCTGCTTGCTTGTTAGTGAAGGGCAAGGCAGAAAGACGGAGGCTCGGGGCGAGTCAGACAAGAGGGAGCTATAAACAATTGGCAGGAGTTGGGGATTGGGGGAAAAAAAAAAAAAGAAAAGGAGAGAAAAAAAACCCACAACAACCTCGGAGGCAGAGGGGTGGATCTCTGAAATGTCGATCCTGGGCAGGGCGATTGGAGCGCGGAGCGCAGCCCCGAGCCGCGGGCCCTACGCGGGGCGGCTCCGCCGAGGCTCCGCTCCCCTCCGCGCCTCTCGCCGCTCGGTCCTGCGGGACCTGGCGGGGCTGTTTACAAAACCTTGAACTGTCTAGACAACACCATAAACCCCGAGGTTCTAAACAGCTTAATTGGGTTGTATTATACACCTTCTGGTGGGTGAAAGAGAGATTTCCGCAATGAGCAATAAAGGCGAGGAGTGAGGAAAGAATTTGCCTTTTTTGAATAGGGCGAAGCGGCTCCCTCTCCGCTCGCGGGCAGGGGAGGCAAAATGCCTAAATAAGTCAGGAAAAAACGAGAATTTAAAAAACCGAGACGTGGAAGCGGAAGGACGCATGGCTTAAAAAATTTTTTTTAAACCCTTTAGCAAGAAAAACATAAGTGCCTGCCTTTGAACTTCCAAAATGTCAAGGTCATCACCTTTAACCTTTCTGAATAATTAGGCGCCTTAAGGTTCCTCTGTTTTTCCCAACCACCACCCACCCTCTCGCTCCCTCTCCGTCTCCCTCCCTCCCTCTCTCACACGCACAGCCACACACGCTTAGCACCGCGGAGCTGCCCGCGGTAACAAACGCATCATAACGCAAAGAAAATCCCGGCTGGGTCGAGGTGAGCCCTCCGCTGCGGGCTCCCCGCGTCCCCCGCTTGTCTTTTCCGCTTCCCGAGAAAGCCAAAATCTCCTTTTATTTAGCTTAAACAAACAACAACAAAAAAAAAAGAAAAAGAAAATTTAAAAAAGGGTGTTTTTCGCTTAAAATATAATGCGAGGGCTGTAGGAAACGCTTCCTAGTTCAGGGGGGAAGAGGATATTTCTATCTTGCTTTGCTGCCAATGTGCCTTTCCCCACAAAGCCCATGGATTAGAAATGCGCAAAGTCGCGGGCGGTTTCTCAGAGCGCTTCTCCTGACCTTAGAGCAAAATTCTCCTGTCTCTCCCGAGCCTTAATCCACAGGGCGAGAACGAGCCGTTTGATTTTCCGTTCCCTGCAGTGCTTTAACAGTCTATCTTGGCGCATTATTACGCGTTTAACATGCTAAGCCAGGGCAAACCAGAGCCGCGGAAACAGAAACACCCCAGCGTTAATCTTGCTTAAATGCTCAATGATTGCAGGTTTAAGTTTCTATTAAAAAAAAAAAAAAAAAAAAAAAAAAAAGGGAAGAAACCCATGACCGAGAGCAAATTGAGCTGAGGAGAAAGAGCCTGGGAGAGGAATAATTGCAGGAATTGCGCTGTGCTCAGCGCCCAGCGGCCACTGGAGGGCGCGCCCATGTGCTGAAATGCCGCAGCCGTCCTGGCGTTCAAGTCTATTTTCTCCCTAATAATAATTCCACTGCTAATAAAATATCTAATATATAAGTAACGATAAGATTTCAGGGCCTTCCAAATGAGAAAATAAAGCATCAAAAAGATTTATTAAACAAATAACCCGTAACCGTGACGTGCTGGAGAAATATGCCACTTTAAAAGATTTTTTTTTTTGAGGTCGTAATCTTTTATAATGCACCCGAGCTTTAAAAAAAATCCCATAATTTTAAGAAAGGAAAAAAATACCCCAGTGATATTCAGAATTCGTTCCCTAGAACGAAAATCTGTTTACTCCTTTAAGGACAACCATAATGCGGATGGAACAAAAGTAATATCAAAAGCATGCTTTTCCACAGTTTATCTTCGATTATTATTCGAAGCTTTTCTTAAATAAACCTTTAGGTACAGAAAGCATAGTTTTAAAAACCTATTTTATCTAAAAGCGAGATTAACGTTAGATCCCGAGAGCGCTTATTTTTTTTGAAGAAAGACAGAAAGACTAAAGTGAAGGAAGATATTTTTAATATCCGAACATCACCTTGCCAAGGCATTGCTGAATGAAATCCTCCTCCTTAAAAGTACTATGGAGATCTATTAAAATGAAACTAGAGATTAGAAAATTAAAGTGAAGCTTATGAATTTCCTGGACGCTCTCCAGTGACCGAGATTGTTCCGTTTTTCTGGGTTTGTGTTTTATTTTTTTTCCCCTCCAGTGCGCACTTTTGGGCAGAAATGTGAGGAAAGAAAGAGCTTCGTTTCTTTCTGCTTGTTTGCGGAATTCATCGAAATGTGTTTCACGTTGGCTCAGCCATATTCCGCGTTTTTTAAAGAACCTTCTCCCGGGAAAGCGTTAGTTGGCACTTTGTCTGCTGGGTTGTTGGGGTTGTTAGATGGGGTTCTGGTGGTTTGTGTTTGGTTGTTGGGGTTTTTTTTAGAAGTTCATTGTTAACACTTTCCTAGAAATAGCCTTTCCGTCGATAATCAAATGGCATTGTAGCATCCGAAATCCTCCAAAGGTAGCCCTGGCAGGCACAGCCGGAGCCCCAGGAATAATCCCTTGGTGTCTCCGTGGAGAGACCCATTTCGGGAGGGCAACGTTTAGCAGTTTGTGTTTGTTTGTTTTTCCCTGCTCCTGGTGAGCCCACGCCGAGCCCAGCCCCGCCGGCTTCGTTCGAGGGGCTCTAACCCCTCGCAATTACCATGAGGCCGATCCCAGCGAATCTGAACGAGTGATGGGAGCCGGGATGTGGTGTTAATTAAATAAAAAAAAAAAAACAAACCCAAACAACATAGGGAGATATGGAAAAGCTGCTTTCTTATTTTTTTAATAATCGGGTTAAAGTGACGATTCTGTGCCAGTCTTTAACCTCCCGTATTCTTTTTGTTTGTTTGTTTTACTCCTTTCTCTGTTTGACTCCCCTAGACAGAAAAGGCTGTGAGCTATTTCCAAATGTCCTTCAAGGAGGGTGAAAAGGACATTTGCTTATTTTCTGATTGAACTACAAAAGCGGTAGGGATATGCCGAAAGATAAACGTGCAGCCCCAATCCCGAGGCTGAGGGCTGCACTGGGGACCAATCTACAGGCTAAAATCCCATCATACCAGATCAGGCACTTTTGTGTCCACAGAAATATGGAAATCATATAGAGGACGGGCTGAGGCTTTGGGCGAAGCTAGGAGTACAGTCAGAGCTGATGTGCGCTCAGAAATAACACCTTCGAAGACATGGCAAGCGTGCTATTTTGATTATTTTATAAGCTTTCGTATTTAGGAAAAGACATAATGTCATCAGTTTGCCGTCGTGTGCCCCCCTGCCCCCGCCTTGTGCCAAAAAAATCCAAGGAATCTGAGCCCTCAGCTCAGACACCGACTCTTTCTATGAAAATATGACACATAGAAGTCCGGGCAACGTGACAGTTACGTTATTAAAAGGAGAAAGGACACAATGTCGTAGCCAATTTTTTTTTCCTTAAATAAAAACTGTTCTTCGATCTCCCTACAATATAACAACGTGGCACAAAAATACAATCTGCATGTTTAAGGGCAACCTAAACAAAATCCTGGAATCGCGTAGATGAAGGGAAATTTACTAAACGTTTCCTGTGTTCCAGCCTGCTTTTAAAATGAGATTTTTCTCGCAATACCTTTGTTACTGAAGGCATCTGCAGAATATCCAGCCTATTTCGTACCTCTCTCTCCCATCCCCCTCCCATAATGAGACACAAACACAGCAAATTGCAGCTATGAGTATCCTCAGCACAGCCGAGACAAGAAATAATCATATCGCCAGTAATAAGGTTTAGGAAGATAAGGCAGTGAAAATTAAGCCCTGCTGCCATGTCTGGGAGCCTCGAGTTTTTAGCCCTGACATTTGCTAGAGGAGAAAATTGTAATGTCCACCTATGCTTTATTACAAACAGTAATTTACATCTGCATAGACCCATTGGCTAGGTTGTGGGTTTTTTTTTTTTTCCCCCATCGCTCGAAAAAATATGGAGCTCTGAGAGGAAAACCTTTATATTAATGTAGATTGTATATCTCATTTATTGCACAATATTGATTTATTTATTAATGTTAATTACTTGATTCCATTTTAATATGATTTAAAACAAGAGTGACATTAAATGCCCAGAGCCAAAGTCCCGAGTTCCCCAGTGGCTCTCGCATGTTTATTCAACTTCTATTTACATCAAACTTAAACTTTCCTACCGTTCATTTTCAATAAAAAACTGCTGCCCGTTTTGAAAATCCCTCATGATTTATCGTGAGCGAAGGGTTTGACGGAGCCTTTTGCCAGTCCTGACTGCGATATTTAACCCGGTATCATCACAACCGTCCTCTGAGTTTCCGTGTAACGACACGCGAGAAATTCATAATTTCAAATTAAAAAAAAAAGAAAAGGCAAAGCAGAGGCTTCATGTCTAATCAGGAGCCAAGGAGGCAGCTCCTCCAGCACCAGCGGGGCTGGCGTGGAAAGCAGCTCAGCGATCGCTTGTTGTTTTAACTTTGCTGCGAACCTCGGGGCTGATCCCGCAGCCGGAAGATTTCTGGGACCCCCTTTTTCCGCAAGTGTAAATAAAAGATTATGAAAGAGCCGTCTGATGGGCATAAAATTCCTGATTAGATTTAACAGTCGAGCCCTAAGCTGCGTCCAGGAAAATAGTATTTTGTTTCTTTAAACTCTGTGGGTCGCCCGGGCTGTTGTGGAAGGAGAGGAAATTGCTGGAAGGAGCAGGGGGGGGACAAGCGGCGCTTCGCTGCCGGCGCAGGCGAATCTTTAGCCGTGATCATGATCTTAAGCGGCATCTCGCCGGTGCCTCGCTCAGAGAGAGGAGCCGGCCCGGAGAGGGGCGCGGGGACGCTGCGGGGAGACCTTGAAAAGCAGCGAATATCGCCAAGGTAATATTGAAACTCTCCGGCGAGCCGGGAGCCGGAGGCTGCAGCTGTAAAAGCCGCCGTCTCTTAACCTGACAATGATGTTGTATTTGAACAGCTGCGATAAGCTTTTAAAAGGTCTGTCCCATTGCCACAGCGAAATTTTACATGGGGTTATTGTTTCCAGGGGGGTAAAGTGCAAAACCTCCAAACGGCAGGGAACGGGGGAAAATCCAAACCCGCGCTGGGGCAAAACGCCTGTTTTCAGCTGCGCCAAAGAAGCAGTTACATTTTTTTTAAAACCCTTTCACGTGCTGCCCGCTCTTGGGGATCCGAAAGGGGGTTTTGATGGGAGAAAGGCCCAAAATAAATAGGCGGATAAATCCGAAACCGAAATTATCCACAAGTTCACTTTGTCTTGATGAGAGCCCTTGACAGCACTAGCCCCAGATAAGAAGTACTCCAGTTCGACATCAGTTTAAAAAAAAAAAAAAGTAAAGAAAAAAGAGGAAGAAAAGAAAAAGAAAGAAAGGAAAAAGCATAACAAACACTTTATACTATCATTATTTAAAATGTAGTAGCTGCGGGTGAAATTATGGGTACGAAGCGAGACGGAAAAACAGTAAAGGATGTTTACAATATTGGGACGGAAAAATCTCATTTGCCATGCAGACAGTTGCTGTTGCCTTCAGTATTTTTTTTTTAAATAATACAGATGCATTTATCTTCTTTAAAAAAAAAAAAAGGAAAGGAAAGGAAAAGTTGCTGGAAGAGTTGCAGAGAGGATATGAGTTTTAATGAGCGATACTACAGAAGGAGGAATTATCTTTATAATGCTTTCAGTTTCCAGGGCAAGTGAAAAAAAAAACACTTTTTTTTTTTTCCCAGGCGGTAGGGAGAGAGCATTGTAAAATAATTTTAGGAATGCAGCTTCCCTATAAAACCCGAGTTATGACAAAAGTCTAGCTTTTAATATTTGACGATTTGTGTTAAAACAAAAATTGACCTTCTCGGTTAGCAGCGAGGGAAAAAATCAATAGTATAATTTTCAATAATTCATAACGCGAACGCCATTATGCTAAGTCTTAACTATTAATCTTATCCTTTACAAAGTCTCGATTGATTTGTTAATAAAATATCTTCCCGTGCGCGGCAGCAGCGGGTATAACTCTCGAAAAAGCCTCAGAAGCAAGAAAATTACCAAGAAGCCCGAGAATGTAGATGAGGCTTTTATCGATCGGCCCTGCTTCTCTTTAATACGTATTAATAAATCCCGCAACCCTCCGTCCCCGCACCCTCCCTGCGCTGGGCCGCGGCCGGAGCGCGGCGGACGCCGGGGGTTCCGCACCCGCGGAGGCTCCGCGGCGCCGGCCCGGGGGGGCCGCGGGGGGGTGCGGTGCCGGCGCGGGGGCGCAGGGGGCGCTGTTGACCGCGGCGGCGGCGCGGGGCGGCGCGGGGGGCGCGTCAGCGGCGGGGCGCGGGGCGGCGGGCGCTGCCATTGGCCCGCGCGTCATGTGGCCGCGCGGAGGCATCCGCGGCTGCACGGGAATGTTTTCCTAGAGATGTCAGCCTACAAAGGACACAATCTCTCGTCCTCAAATTCCGCCCCAAAATGTCCTTTCCCAACAGCTCTCCCGCCGCTAACACTTTTTTAGTAGATTCTCTCATCAGCGCGTGCAGGAGTGACAGTTTCTACTCCAACAGCGCCGGCATGTACATGCCACCTAGCGCAGACATTGGGACCTATGGGATGCAAACCTGTGGACTCCTTCCGTCTCTGGCCAAAAGAGAAGTTAATCACCAAAATATGGGTATGAACGTACATCCTTATATACCTCAAGTAGACACTTGGACAGACCCGAACAGATCCTGTCGAATAGAGCAACCTGTTACACAGCAGGTCCCCACTTGTTCCTTCACTACAAATATTAAAGAAGAAAGCAATTGCTGCATGTATTCCGATAAGAGATCCAAACTCATTTCTGCAGACGTCCCTTCCTACCAGAGGCTGGTGTCTGAATCATGCCCCGTTGAGAACCCCGAGGTTCCCGTCCCAGGATATTTTAGACTGAGCCAGACCTACGCCACTGGGAAAACCCAAGAGTACAATAATAGCCCTGAAACGAGTTCAACTGTAATGTTACAGTTAAACCCTCGCGGCAGCTCCAAACCGCAGATATCTGCTCAACTTCAGCTGGAAAAGAAAATGAATGAAAACCCGAACAACCAAGACAGCGCCGCTAAAGTCTCTCAAGTGGAAAGTCCCGAGCCCAAGTCCACGTTGCAAGAGGAGCGGAGCTGCCTGCCCGAAGGCTCCGTGTCCAGCCCAGAGGTCCAGGAGAAGGAGAGTAAAGGTCTGTATTACCGAGTTTAAGCCGTGCCGTGGTTTAACTCCAACACGCCAGCACCATACAGCGCTGCTCGAATATACTAGCGAGCATCACAGCCATCACATTTAATGCTAAGGAGTATCGGGCTGCAGGTGCTGTGTCTCTGAAGATTTTGGCAGGCAAAAAAATGCCACACAAAAGGGTCCAAAGATTTTTGTGTAGGGATCTGGCTGCCTGGTGCATGCAGACCGCCTCTGCGATGCGGGGATGTAGCCGTGTGCTCCTTAACGCGCCGCAGCAGCCAAAAGCAGCCCCATACCTCTGAAAAAAAAAGCAGGTCTGGAGGTTGTAAAATACGACCAGCTCAACTTTTCTCTCGTAATATTTCGCTGATTATTTATTTATTTATTTTTCACTGAGCATTACTGCGGTTTGATTGCATTTACAGCTAATTACGATCCTATTAAAATAGGTGAGGAATAGGTGCTACCAGGCTGGGTAAAGTTGGAAACAAATGCACAATGGAAGCAGCAGCCCGCTCTCAGCCTGGTCCGAAGGTGGAATATTTCAATGTGGTGCTTTAGATAACCTTGCCTTGGTCTCCAAAAGTACAATAGTATTTTGAAATGCGTTTTAAAGCTAAAAGTGATGGTAATCTGATTTTATTCTCGCTTTAAAAGTGCATTAAAGCCTTCCTTTTGAACTGCGTGTGTCGAAGAATCCCAAAACGCGAAATTATCTCTTATCAAAATGTACTTTGCAACCTCTAGGTCGATTTTTAACCTACGTCTGCATGGAGATTCTCTTTATCTGAATTATTCTTAACACCCCAGGTTTAGGTTGATGTGGGGCAGATTTGTTTGTGGTGGGGGGAAAAAGAATCTAAAAGGAAAATGGGTGGAAAAAAAAAAGAAAGGCGGCGAGGCAGAATGTATTAGTTTCTCGTGTACGTTTTTGGCTGGAAAACCGTCCCTGCCTGCTCCTAGGTGAGCTGGTGGGATTGAGCTGATGGCTGGGGGGAAGCTGCTTCAGAATCCGTGCGAGGGTGTTTGGTAACTGGGATGTTTTCGCAGCAAGTGTCGTGGGAGCCCGAGGCGGCCATGGCGGGGCTCGACCCGTTAAAACGCGGCCACGGGGCTGGTGGCAGGAGAAAAATACGTTTGAAATGCTAAATGCCAGCTGGGAAGTGGGGAGCCCATTTCTAGAAGGGGTCGGGGGGCACAGCCTGGCAGCAGGTCCCCTCTCTGCGTCCACACCCCACCCGAGCTGCCTTTAACGCCTCCATCCACCATATCTGCCAGACACTGCGGAGGAGGGGTCATGGCCAAGGGTATCTCTAACAGACTGAGGGATTTTTGATTTTTTTTCCTTCTTCTTCTTTGATTTTGATAGAGGAAATCAAGTCTGATACTCCAACAAGCAATTGGCTAACTGCAAAGAGTGGCAGAAAGAAGAGGTGTCCTTACACTAAGCACCAAACACTGGAATTAGAGAAAGAGTTCTTATTCAATATGTATCTCACTCGAGAGCGCCGTCTAGAGATCAGTAAGAGCGTAAACCTCACTGACAGGCAGGTCAAGATTTGGTTTCAAAACCGCAGAATGAAGCTCAAGAAGATGAGCAGGGAGAACCGAATCCGGGAACTGACCGCTAATCTGACCTTCTCTTAAACCCTCACCCCGGGGGGGGCACCAGTGAGGAATGGGCACAGCACCACCACTTGCTAAAAGCAGGAGAGACTCTGGCAAAACCCGGCATTTTCCAGTTTTGTTTTGGTTTTTTTTTATTTTTATTTTTATTTTTTTTTCTGATAGAATGTGACTCTTCGTCCTTCTTTTAGCGCTGCAAGTGAATATGTATTACTATGATGGTATATATAAAACCTAGCACGTGTAATTTATTTTTGTTCTCATCGTAATGCAGGGTAACTATTATTGAATATTATCATTTGGTCTTAACTTATTGGAACTGTCGAACATCCAAGCAATGTGACTTTTTCATGTTTTTACTAACAAAATGGTATTTATGTGGGGCTGTTACACGGGCCATAACATTTTGAGTACGTTCAATACTTTAAGAGAAAAAGGGGGGGGAACTTTGGGGGAGGGGGGAAAGAGAAGCACATTATAATGTAACTATCCTCGCAAATGAACTTAGAGATTGTCCTTCGTAAAATGGAATATTTCCTTCTTCTCCATTGTAGACATTTCCTTGTGGTGCATATGTGGAATAGTAGTCGTTCAGCAGCAATATGTCCTCTTGTGCATGTTCTGTTCGCATGTATAATGCAATAAACTCTGTAAACTACTGCCGTTCCTTTCGTCTTCTACAAATGTTTAAAGTATGGATGCAGGTTGGTCTCCTGATCTTTCTCTACCAGAAAGCCTTTCGACTGATGTACTTTGCCATTTTCTGGTCTTTGTGTGTGTCTGCCTGGTTTTCTTTCTTTTCCTCCTTTTTCTATTTCATTTTTTTTTTTTAATCCCCTCCCTTCCTTTTTTTAGGGGTGGGGTGGAGACTGGTGCGGGAAATGATGTAAACCTAATTAATTTATAATTGTGCCTGTAAACAAATGATTAATTGATAAAATGTTGTGTGATGTTCGCAGTCTGACAAACTGAGTGGAAAAAAAAAGAGAAAGGGGGGAAAAAAAAAGAAAAACGTAGTTAAATATTATGACCTAAACTGGACATCCTCATCCAATCAACTCATAAATGGTAAGTGATACAAAAATCTTTCTAGTACAAGCTGTCAGCAATATGTGTGTCATTTTATTTGACGTTCGTATGTTGATTTAAAAAATATCAGTCGCCGAGTGCTTACAATGTGTAGACTTTGATTCCACGTCTTTACTCGCTTAAAAAGAAACATCGTAGTAAATGCAAAGCTGGGTAAAAGTTAATGTTATGGAGTTCGGTTCTTGGTCAGCTCAAGAGCTTTCAGAAGATGGTGGATAGGAAAATATTGCCTCAAACATCTGGCAGGGTTGGCTTCTTTGAGCAGAAACGCTCCCAAACGTGCTTACAAAAGTACCCCAGTCTCTTCAGACCTACTTTTGTCACCCTGGACCATTTCTGCTTGCCCAGAGATCGTTTTATTTCGTGCAATTCCGTTTCAGTAGCACACATCCAGATAATGAAGTTCACGACTCTTAACCCTTTCTGTACGTAGCTGGAAAATGGTATTAGCAGAGCTCCGCGCTGGAAACTGAGGAAGGGCGTGTGTGCGTGTGAAAGAGCGGATGGGCGCTGTGTGAGCAGAAATACTAAGCAGAGCTGCAAATGGCTCGCAAATGAACATGACTCCAAACTGAAGTGCAAATGCTTGGGCAAACGTTCACCTTCAAGCAGCACTGGAAAAACAGCGCGGCTGCCGCTGGGAAACCCGCTTCCTCGCTCTCAACGCCCCTTCCTCCTCTAAGCAGTTTCTAAATCAAGAAATTAAATGGAAGACAGGGCCAATGCTGTCTGACTTGGTGATACTGATGCTGCTCCGGTTGCAGCTGGTGGCGTTGTATTTCCCTTTCTTGTCGCTGATATTTAATTTAAGGCAATACTTTCTCAGGCGCGTGTTTACTCGTAGGGCAGGGGGATGTTTTCCTCACATCAAAGCAAAACCATTTTGAAGCTGCGGGAGCCGCAAGCACGTAGGTGTTTTGTGCTTGCTCTCTTTTGGAAAACAAACAACGAAACAGCGCTCAAAACAAACCAAAACAAACCGTCCTTTTTGCAGATTGCATACGCTCTAACCGCCTCTTCTTTTCCTTAAAAGATACTCGCTATACCACTAAAGACGTTTCAGCAGTGGGAAGTAATTAGCTGGCTCCATACCAAGTGTTTAACGTACATAAAAAAGGAAGCTTGCTCTAATTTCCCTGCTTTATCAATTTATGTCTGCGCGAAGCGAGGGGCAGTTATCCGACACTCCACAAGCCCTGCTTCTAGGGAAAAATATGTTTGCGAATCAAAGGAAAATGCTGAACTGAGATGACGGAAAAAAAAAAAAAAAAAAGGAAGAAAACAACCTAGGAGAGCAATAAATCCTTAAATAAACAGGAATTTCAGTCCCTTCCTGATGCCGGCCGGCGGGTAGGGAGTGTGTCGGCAGCGCTGCGGCGGTGCCCGCGGCCGGCTGGGCTCCCGCTGCCCCTGCGCTCTCCTCCAGACCCCCGCGCGGCCGCCTCGGGAGAGCAGCCACGGGCAGCGGACCGCGGGTAACCCGGGATTCGGTACCACCGGGCACCGCTTGGCTCGGGAGAGGATAGCCGGGCCGGGGAGGGAGAGGCGGGGGAGGGAAGAGAAGGAAGAGAAAGCAAAGGGGACAAAAAAAAAAAAAAAAAAAATCTCATGTAGGCATTGAACGTGGCCAGGCAGGCCCCGTGCGGCTCCCCCGGACCTCGGGAGGAGGAGGAGGAGGCTCCGCCGGCCAGCGGGGCCCCGGGCCGGTCCCCCGGCCGCTCTGGGGTCCCCCGGCCGCGCTGGGCACCCCGGGCCCCGCGGCCCCGGCAGCGTGTGCTCAGCCACACGTCGGTTGTGCTCGCAGACACAGGCTCTGCTGTTCCCATCCGTCCGTTTTATTAGGGACACATTAATCTATAATCAAATACACCTCATAAAATTTTTATTGAAAGGCATAAAATCATTACAGAGGTCTTCCACCTGTTTTAAAACAACACAATGGGCATCTCTTTTTAAAAGTGTGTCCTTCCCATGGAAACTTTCTGTCCGGGAGGGGGAGGGAGAGGAGGACGGGACGGATGGTAATACCCGCACACGCTCTGAAATATGGAAGTACCGCAATGTGCTTTTACTGTAACATTTTCCAGTTTTATGAGAAGTCGTTACAGTCCCAGCTTGCGATGGTTTGTTTTTACAGGCAAGAATCCCCCTTTCCCAGCGGGTTTCCTCAGCAGCTTGGAGTGTGATTAGCAAGCCAAGGCTGTTGGATTTATTTAAACACCCTGCCTCTCATTGATTAAGAAAGGAATGGCAGAAATCACTCAAAGGAGGTGAAGAAATAGTCCGCGGCCGTGGGCAGCCGGAGCGGCCACGCCCGCCGCGCCCGGGCAGGGCGAGCTGGGCAGGCAGGAGGGCGAGCAGGGAGGGCAGGAGGGCGAGCGGGCGAGCAGGACGGGCGGACGGGCGAGCAGAGCGGGTAAACGGGCGAGCAGAGCGGGTAAACGGGCGAGCAGAGCGGGTAAACGGGCGAGCAGGGAGGGCAAGCGGGCAGGGCGGGCGCCCCCGGCGCGGAGCGGGCGCGCAGGCTGCGCGGCGCTGCGCGGGCCCGTTGTTGATGATGATTTTTTTTTTTTTAATCACAGCAGCCCCAGTTTAGCGGATTGATTTACTCGCAGTATTGGTAAATATGATCACGTGGGCTCCGCAACCAATGGTTGAGGGTTGCAGTCTGCAAAATACTACGATTGTTCTCCGGGAGGGTATCATATACAGTTAACAGTGTAACCTTTTATATGACTGAGAGGGGAGCCTAAAATGTCGTCTAGTGGCACCATAAGTAACTATTATGTCGATTCTCTCATAGGCCATGAAAGCGAAGAAGTTTACGGGAGTAGATTCGTCCAGGGAGGTCACAGTGCGACCTCCAGGCCGTCAGGTGTTGCAGAGAGTTCAGATTTTTCCTCCTGTAGCTTTGCACCAAAATCCACCGTGTTCTCCACGTCCTGGTCCGCGGTTCCCCCGCAGCCGCCCGCGGCCATGACCGGGATCTACCACCCGTACGTGCACCAGCCCCACTTAGGGGCCGCCGACGCCGGCCGCTTCGTGCGCTCCTGGATCGAGCCCTTCCCGGGCTTCCCGGGCGGCGGCGGCGGCTCCGCGCCCGGCTCCGGCTCCTCCAACGGGCGCCACTACGGGATAAAGCCGGAGACGGGAGCGGCCGCCTCCTCGTCTTCCTCCTCCTCCTCGTCTTCCTCCAAAAGGACTGAGTGCTCCTCGTCCCGGGAGTCCCAGGGGATCGCGGTGACCGAGTACACGTGCGGCTCCTTCCTCCCGGAGCCCCGGGAGAAGGCGGCTGCGGGCAGCTCCAAGGACCCCGCCGCCTGCAGCCACAACCCCAGCCCGAGCAGCGATCTGAAGGAGGAGAAACAGCAGCAACTTGACCCAAGTAAGTAAAAAAAAAAAAAAAGGGGGGGGGGGAAGAGAGAAAGAGGGAGAGAGGCAGAGAGAGGGGCAGAGAGAGAGGGAGAGAAAGAAAGAAAGAAAGAAATTGCCCCTTTGATTTATTGCCGAAACCTGTAAGGCTCGAATGTGCAAAACTGATAGTTTTACTAACCTATAAAAACGTCTAGACGCCTACCCCAGCGCAAGCAGCAACAAGCACCCATAAAAGACTCCACATAACCACCTACCATCAAGACATCATTTGTACAGTAAACAGACTGGGGCATTAAGTCTTTTATGATAATTCCTCCAAAGTTGTGAAAACAGTCCATCCTTCGTTAAATTAATTTAACGACCTTTCTCCCTCCCCACCCCGTTCCCTCTATACCTCCCTTCTTCCAGATAACCCTGCAGCAAACTGGATCCACGCTCGTTCAACGAGGAAAAAGCGTTGTCCCTACACAAAGTATCAAACTTTGGAACTGGAAAAGGAATTTCTCTTTAACATGTACCTCACCCGAGACCGCCGTTACGAAGTAGCTAGGATTTTAAATCTCACAGAGAGACAGGTCAAAATCTGGTTTCAGAACAGAAGAATGAAAATGAAAAAGATGAACAAGGAGAAAGGCAATAAAGGAGACTAATACTGGGGTAGAAATGTAGCTGGGGAATATTGATTTAGTTCTGAATATGGGGCTTTTGTGTTTTGTTTTGGGTTTGTTTTTTTGGTTGTTGCTTTGTTGATTTTCTTTTGGTTGGCTTTGTCTTCCCTGCCCTCTCAACCCCCCCATACGTTTCTCCTCCTCCTCCACCCCCCGTTAAATTGAACTTTAAATCAATCTATCTGGTCAATTTTTTTTTTTTAGATAGATGTGAAGCGTGGTCTGTCAGGTATTTTGGGGAATTTTGTCTTGCTCGCCAACGTGTTTTGCAGAGTCGCTTCATCCCCCCCTCCTCCTTCCCAGACCGTTTGGTTGATGATATTGTGAGTGCACGTTAGCTTTGGGAACTCCATCTGATGTTAAATGTTTGACATGTTTCTTTAAAGTGGTGTAGTCTAGATGGTTACTCTGCCTAATTAAAGGTAAGAAAACTAATTATAACTACGATAATAAAATATATATTAAATTACAGTCGCTTAGAGCAACGGGGGGGCCGTGTTGTCCACGATTTGCTGGGAGGAAGCCTCACCCAGAACCTCTGCTTTCTAGCTCTGAATCTCGCTCCTTCGCAACAGAGGCCACGAGCTATTCCCCCTCCTTTCAGGGCGCTGTTGGCAGCTCGTCTCGCCCTCGAAGCCGCTCGCAACGGGCCTGTACCTGCTCCGGTGCCCCGTCTCGCTGCCCCCGGGGCCGGTTGTACTAACGAACGCGCCTCGGCCGCCGTTGTAACCGCTGTGCAGTTATCACACAATAAAGTGACCGAACCCCAGCGCTGCGGTGAGAGGACGAGTCTGTGCGCCCCTCGCGATGCGCCCCGCGCGGCCCCGGGGAGCCCCGGTGCCCTCCTCCCGGCCCGGCAGGCCCCGCTCCGGGGCTGGGAGGCGGAGAGGCCCTGGGGGTGCTCCCGCTCCCGTCCCGGGCCCTGGAAGCGTCGCGGCCTCCTGGGATACCGGGGGAAACATTTCCGCGCGGGGCCTTCGGAGTCAGTGAAGCAAGATGATGCTTATGCGCTCAAACCTTTTTTTTTTTTTGTATTAATTTATTTTTATTTTTTCCTTTTCGAACCTCCGCTCTCTTTAATCTGGAGCTCGGGGAGCTCTGGGGGACACCCGGCTGCTTCCAAACCTTCGGCTTTGCTGGCGAGAGCTCGTTGAGCGCCGCGTTTCATGCCTTCCGCGCTTATAAACACGCACATGACTGTACCGAGATAATGGAGATGAAGTTCATTGTAAAAAATTGCTTTGTTTAAAGAGCATCCATTAAAACGAAGGACCCGTAAATATTTACGAACAGGTCGGTTAATTCAGGATTAAGGGGAGAGCTGAGAGACCTGGGGTTTAGAGCTTTTTACCTCTGTTAAAAAAAAAAAAAAGGCAAAAGCATGCAGTGTCAGGAAAAGGTGTTGCATTGCTTCCCATCCATTGTCGAGAAGATACCTATAATTCTTTTAAAACAGGAAGAACCGTGGTATAATAAAACCATTGAGATGGCTAGACGTCTGGACCTAATGAGTTTACGATATGCTATGGCGCTTTTCTTTGAAACCACCTTATTTTGATGTTTGTGTTTGTTAGAGGGAAGAAAAAAGCCCAAAAATGCGGACAAACCAGGTCTTAAAATCTTGGACTATAAATTACAATGTGTCAGCGTTGGGCCGAGGCAACAGACTCAAAAAAGACCCGAAGGTCACGAAACTGAGAGATTTTACCAAGTCCGCTGATTTGTTGAAACGTATTTTACGGGATATTCTGTTGCGATGAATCCTATGGCTTTAGCCTCCATGTTTTCGCAAATAACTGTGGAGGAGGTTGATCTATAACTAACAACACGTAAACAATATTCTTGCCACACGACACTAATGCTGATGCTAGCAGAGGGTCTGGTAAGAAAACGCCACCAAGCCTTTCTAATATTTTATTTAGTGCAGATTGACAGATTTTACCTTGAATATTTTATTTTGTTTTATTTTATTTTATTTATTTATTTATTCTCCTGTTCGCTTTCTTTACCCGTTTCTGGGCTTGTTTCAAAATGGCAGAAAGAAAATCAAAGGCGTCGACCGGCGAGACACGGTTGTTCAATGGAAATGAATTTTAGTGTCAAACTGAACAATAATTTAGTCCCTGCCCGTTGGTTGTACTAATATATGTTTGTACATATGCACAGTCGCGTGCGCACGCGTTATACAGAATAATTCACAGGCGTGTGGGATGAAGGGGAGGGTGAACAAAGACTCATCTTTACTTTCGTTTACATAAATCAATCCATAAATACACAAATGCACGGGGCAAACAAAACGACATGTTCGAGACAAAAACGTATAACTCTGGAACTACCACACATGGAGAATTCGTGGTGTAATATGTGGGGGAACATGACTGAAAACGCGATAGCAGCCGGTCTTCAAAGCTCAGGCGTCTTTCCTGGCTGCCATGTGTAAACGAGGCGCATTCTTTGTATGTAGTTAATTATAGCACTGGGGGAAAAAAAATGAAAGAGGATCACAGAAATGTGCCAAGGAAATGGCAATGGCCTATCTACTAAGAAAATGGGGGGAAAAAAGAAAAAAAATAGGAAAAGGGAGGGGGAGAAAGAAAAAAAATAGGGAAAAAAGAAAAGAAACCAAAAGGAATAAGGAGGAAAAATCGACTGTCAAGGAGCCCTCGGGAAGAGCCGCTGGCGGCCGAGCCCCCGCGCCCCTGGCGGAGCGGCCCCAGGGCGCTGCAGCTGCCGCCGCCGCCGCCAGAGGGCGCCCGCGCTCCACCCGAGCGCCGCCGCCGCGCCCCGCTCCCCGCGCAGCGCCCCGCACCCCGCGCGCCGCCCTCCGCGCCCGCGGGACCTGCGGCGCCGGGGACGGGCGGGAGGGGCGGGGGTGTCCCTGGCGCGGAATCTCCACGGGGTGAGGCGGCGTTCCCGCGCCCCCGCTCCCGCCCGCCCCGGCCTCTTGGGATTTGGCTGTTGTCTCTCCTCGTTGCACCAAAAATCCTTGCGACCCTCCCCCGGCTGCCGAGGGTCCCGGAGCCTCCCCGGCCTCCCAGGGGAGCCTGTGCCGGGCGGGAGCGTCTCTGCGGGTCCGGGCTGCGGGGTACCCGGGCTGGACCTCCAGACAAAACGAGTTAAGGGGCACGGGCATGGGGGCTGTGGGGAGCGGGCTGGGACGGGGAAGGAGCCTGCGATGCCTTTTACGTAAACAGAATTTTTTTTTGTCAGTTCGCCCCAGACGGTCACACGTGGCTCCGGCGGGGCCCACGTTATATTTCACCTCAATTTCTCGCCTCTCTTCGAAACAGGGCGGACTCGAGCTCCTGGGGGTGTCCGTCTGAAAAGGTGGTTCCCACTGCGGGACGAAGCGGGGACACGGCGCTTCTCGGGCAGCGGGGCTCGCTCATTGCTACCCGCTCACCCACGCATTATATTCCCCCCCCCTCCCTCTTTCTGCCTCGGTACTGGCGTCCACCGAGGGTGAAATGATGGAAAGTATATTCACGGGCACGATTCCCATTAAGTATCAATTAACCTGGAGCCTCATCCATGCGTGCGCGGCCTCAAGGGTAAACGCGCATCTCATTTCCCGGCGCTTTGCCCGCCCGGGAGCGAGTGACCCGCACCGGGGCCCGGCCGGAGCCCCGGGGCCCCCCCTCCCCGCACCCCCGGCGGGGCCGCAGCGCTCGCCGGGGGCTCCGAGCCCCAGGGCGGGGGGAGCGGGGCGGCGGCGGCTCCCGGTGGGGCCGGACCCGGGCAGAGCCGAGCAGGGTTTGTTGTTTTTCTTTTTTTTTTTTTTTCTTCGCCCGAGGAGCGGCACATGTAAACTGAAGCCGAGAGTCCCCCCTGAGCTCATGGGCGCGTTGGGGTGTGTGTGTGTGTGCGCGTGTGCGCGCGGGCCGCTCTGTGCCTAATAGGAAATAGTAAAAGCAGTGAGGCAGGTCATTTTGGGAGCGATTATATTCCAGCCCCGGTCACCGCCGAGCCGGAGAGCGGGAGCGGGGCGCGCGGCGGCGGGATGAGCGCGGCGTGAGGCACCGGCGGCGGCGGGGGAGCAGCCCCGGGCCCGCCGCCCCCGCTCCCCGATGAGCTCCTACTTTGTCAACCCGCTCTACTCCAAGTACAAGGCGGCGGCGGCGGCGGCGGCGGCGGCGGCGGGGGAGCCCCTGCACCCCTCGTTCTACGACTGTCACTTCGCGGCCGAGGTGAGCGGCCGCCACGCCGCCGCCGCGCTGCTCTACGGGAACGGCGCGGCCGCCGCCGGGTTCCCGCAGCCCGTGCCCGGCGGGGCGGGGGGCGGCGGCGCGGCCGCGGACTTTTACCCCCCGGCCGGGGGGAGCCCCGCGGCCGCCTACCAGCCGCCTCCTCCGCCCCCCGCCGCGCCTCCGCCTCCTGCCCCCTGCAGCGGGGTTACCTGTCACGGGGAGCCCGCTAAATTTTACGGATACGATAACTTACAGAGACAGCAGATTTTTACGACACAGCGAGAGGCCGAGCTGGTACAATATCCTGACTGTAAATCGTCCAGTGCTAATATTGGCGAGGAACCAGACCACTTAAATCAGAGGTCGTCTCCTGCTCAAATGTTTCCCTGGATGAGACCACAAGGTTGGACGCAGTCAAAAATTTGCTTCCATCTCACGTCTGAATTTCAAACTTTCTTTTCCTTCACCCGCTTTTTTTGTTCTTTTTTTTTTTTTTTTTTTTTTTTTTTTTTCTCGCTGCCTCCCTCTCTCCCTGCCTCTCTTCCCCGCGGTCCCTATCGCTGCTGTGCCTTGCGACCCTAAAGCGATGCGATGAGCCAACAGACCCTTCTGCAGAAGCGGCCGCCCCGACGGCAGCCCCGGACCCACACGCTCCCGCCGCCGCTGCCTGAGCGGGAGGGGTGCGGGGCCGGGGGGGCGGTTTCCAGAGAATAAAGTGACCCCGCAATCTCGCCTCGGCAAACCCCGGGGGTGGAAACCGAGGCGCTTCGTGCATCTGCTCTTGCTGTTTGCCCCGCACACGCGTGTAAAACTCTAGACTCCCCGCTTTGCTTTCTCTCCCTGCGATCCTGCGGGGCTTCTCTCGAGGGATTTCCAGAGGGAGCCGAGCCCTCTCTCCCTGTCTGCGCCTGCTTCTGAACGGCCACACCGATCCCCAAAACCCTGTGTCTTTGTTTTAAACAGCAGCGCCGGGTAGGAGGAGAGGAAGACAAACATACAGCCGATTCCAGACTCTAGAGCTGGAAAAAGAATTCCTCTTTAACCCCTATCTGACCAGGAAGAGGAGGATCGAAGTGTCCCACGCACTAGGACTCACCGAGAGGCAGGTAAAGATCTGGTTTCAGAACAGAAGGATGAAATGGAAAAAAGAGAACAACAAGGACAAATTCCCCGCTTCCAGACAGGAGGGAAAGGAAGGGGAGGCCAAAAAGGAAGCACATGATCTAGAAGAAGACAGAGCAGAACGCCAGACAAATTAAATTTTGCCCTGAAAGTCTTTGTGAAAGGCTGTTAAAAAAAAAAAAAAAAAAAAAAAAAACCAAAAAAAACCAACACACAAAACCAAAACCAAACCCAGCGCCTTAGCCCAACAGCTCGGGCCGTCTCCGCCTCTACGTGGTCCTGCCGGGGCACGAGTGACCCCCTGTCCGTCCGCTTGACATTTCTCTGCTTCGGGTGCTTAATTTGTTTGTAGTTTGGTATTGTTTTGTTTTTAACTATATTCAGAACACTCTAGGTTTAACAGTTCGTTTACTTCTTTCGGAGATTTGATGCAGAGTTTGTAGCAGTACGTTTCTAATTATATATATATATATAAATGCATATTTTTTTTCAATCTGAAGAGACGGTGATTGTGGGAAATGACGTAAACTTCTTAATAACAAACACCAATAAGCAAGACATTTAACAGTGCTTTATTAATCAAGACAAGTGCACTTGTACTATTTTAATTCCCGTTCTTATCTAACGTTGAGTAAATTAAATAAATTTAATAAATTTGTATAAAAGATCTTAGAAATATATTTAACCTTCTGCTATTGATATTTGATTTAAATAAACCGATTCTATTCAAATCGAAAACGTAGTGGCTTCCTGATGCGGGTTTTGTAATTCGCTCCTCCAGTGACCCTCGGAGCCTCCCCGCGTCTGGACTAGCTCCCCTGCGCCTCTCCCCGTCCTTCCCCCGCTGCTGGATGTTTCAGAGGGCCCTGGGAATGGCACATTGGATGTAAAACACAGTTTTCGCTCCCTGCCGTCTGCACATCCCTCCTCCGCTACCGACACTTCGGGGGTCGCCAGCCGCGGGCTCTCGGGGGGGACTGCGGGCTCGGCAGCCCCCGGTTCTGCCCGGGACCCCCTCGACGTGTGCGCCCGCTCCCTGCCTCCACCTTCTCGTGCCCGCTGAGCCGCGGGACACGTCTCCTTCCTCGTCAGGACCCTCCGCTGACAGCCCGGCGGGGGCGGCCGGGACCTCTCCGGTCCCGAGGGCTCCTCCCGAGCGGTGCGGGGCTCCCCGCCGTGCAAACCGCCCGCAAACCGGGCCTGGCCTCCCCTGTGGGCTGCGGACGAGCAGGGAAATGTAAAGGTTTTGTGGCCTTGAGTGGGGCTGCAACGATCTGTGCTCTCAAACCATGCGTAAATGCAGAAACCCGATATTTCTCCCCCTGGGATATCGCGATACGGTTCGGGTGGTTCCGCAGCGGAGGCCGCAGGCGGCGCGGGGAGGATCTGCGGGCCGGTTCCTCGCAGCCACGGGGAAAGCAGCGAGCTCTGATCAGAACAATTAATTTCTCTCGCCTTCTCGCCCCTCTCTCCCGCTCCTTTGTAGGAGCAGCAGGCTGAGGGCTGAGGTACGAGATGGAAAGCCCTACCAAGAGTTCTGCGTCATTTTTCCCTCACGCCCCCCCTCCCTCCGGCCCCCCGGTTGATGGTTCCGTAAGGAGAACCGCAGGGCTGCGCCATCGCTGCGGCAAATGCAGATTATCTGCCCAAGAAACAACGAGCAGGGAACCAAGCCGGCCCCCCCGCAAAGGGAATTCACCTCCAGGGGCCTCGGGAAGCCGGTGCGGGGGCCCTTCTCCCGCACCCCACTCCCGGGAACGGACCCGGCCCGCCGGGAACCGCCGCCCCCGGGCTCGGGATTCGTACGGCGGGTTTGGTTCATTTCGTTTCCCTTCTTCTCACCCCCCCGCCCCAATCCTGCCACCCAGCCAGGCAGATCCCACTCCCACGAAGCGCCGGTTCAAGCGGAGCTATTGTTCTCGGTCTATTTTAATCGCGTAATTGGTTGAAGGTTTTAAACGCGGCAAAACTGCAGCAAAGCGCTGAAGTAAAGGTTTTGCTGCATGGATTTGCATAAATACACCGGTACGCCTCGAATCCAGGAAGGATGCGGGGCTGGCGGCGGCGGGTTTAAGGAAACCCAGTCGCTCAATGTGGAAAAAAAATACCGCTGCCAGTGGCACCGGGAGGCTGGGTGTCCGCGCAGGGAACGGGCCCCTTCCCTCCGCTGGTGGCCGAGACGGGGCTGCGGGGTCCCCGCTGTCCCCGTTCCGCAGTCCCGCGGCGGGGAGAGCATCACGGAGACCTCTGCATCCCAGCCGAGCACCTCCTGGGCTAATATTTGCCCTGGAAAGAGCTTCTGCCGGAGTTGTTTTTAATTTCCAGACAAAGAGATTAAAATTGAAATATTCCTGACGAAGTTTCCGTTAGTTTTGCTCTCCCAGGGCCGGCTGGGAACGCAGCCACGCAGGCAAAAACTGGCTTCCTTGTGCGCACATCATCGGAGAAGGCCTAGCGGTAACTGGGATCTTCCCTGTCCTGTTTGTTAAGAAAAACAAAAAATCGCTGTAGTTGCTAAGCTATTTCCCCGCATGGCCTGGCAGCCGAATCTCTCCCTCATTTGTACTTGGACTCTTGCTAAGAAAAATAAAAGCGAGCCAGAAATTAGCCCGAGCGGTCAGTAAACCCCGGGTAAAAGAGGAGCCATCGAGCTCCGGAGCAAGCAGCGGGATTTCGGCAGGGAAAAGGCATAGCTGCGCGGGTGGCGGCCGCAGCGCGGATGTACCGCGCCTTTGGTTTCCGCGGATCTTCTCTGCGAAAGGTGCCTGGGCCGAGGGACACGCTGCGCGGATGCGGCATTCACGGGGCTGAAGCTGTTAAAAAGATGTTAAAATGATGTTAAAAAAAGATACAGCGTTCTTGAGGCCGTTTATTTTTGTTCGCTCAGTTTTCCAGGCAGGGACTACCAGCCGCTTATTCCCTCAAACGAAAAGTGAGCAAGAGAACCCCCACGATATTGCGCTGCGAGCCGGGCCCTCCCTGCCGACGCGGGGCCGGCTTCAGGCTTTTCCAGCACTTTCTAAGAACCGGGTTTTTCCTGTCGGTGCCCCGTCCCAGCCCCCCCCGGGCAGATTTTACCCGCACTCGGGGTGGGGAGGCTGCTCCGACTATTTTTAGGCTTCAGCAGCGGGCGCTAAAGGAAATGTGGTTTCTTTTAGGGCCCGGCAAAAAGGCGGGGGGGGGGAGGGGGTCAAGGAATGCGGGTAAAGCCCCTTTCGTCGGGGCGAGACGCAGAGCCGGGGGGACAGAGGGGTCCCCCCCGTTGGTGCCGCCGCGCGGATCCCCCGCACCGAGCCCGGGGTGCGCGGCCCGAGCGCAGGCGGGACCGGGGGCTCGGGAAAAGCACAGCGCGCAGGCGAAAAGAAACATGGCGCTGGGAAGCTGTATGTGCAAAATCCGCAAGGAATTGCAGTAAATTCCTTTTTGTTTGAAGAAAATTTACAACTTGGTAATAGACCTTTTTATGACCTATTTGAGCTCGTCATTGGCTGCGGCTGGTCATGTGCAGGCAGCGAGCGCTTTCATGGCCTTTTCCTGATTTCCCTGGCGAATTTCCCCCCGCATTCTGCCTTCGGAGAGCCTCAGCCCCTCTTTTCCTAACCTTTGTCTAGGCTGAGGTCTATCGCAGCAGCCCTCACGTTCGTGTCCCGCTCCCCGAAACCCGCGGCCGGTCCCGCAGCGCTGACATGGCCCGTCCGCGCGCCTCCTCCTCTCCCGCGCCCGCGGGGGGATGCGCGGAGCCCCGCGCCCTCCGCCTGCAGCCCCTGCTCCTCTCCGGCCGCTCGCTGGCACTCCCGCCGCTATCTCCTCCGGCGCTCGGATTGCTACGCGGGTGCGCAATGGATTACAGCTACCCTCCCGGGCTCCTCCGCAGGCGAGCGGTGCCGCGAACCGGTAAGCACCCCGCTTCCCTCGGGCTGCCCGCTGGGGCTCCGCGCCCGCGCAGCGCCCCGCACCGCGGCACGGCGCCCGCTCCCTCGTCCTTCCTCCCCGCCCCGTCCCCTGCCCCTCGCAGACCCTTATTCTTGCCCTAACTATCGCTTTTATCTTCATTGTTGCTACTATGGCTGTTGCAGTTCTTGCTGCTGGGATTATCGGTGCAGTTATTATCAGTAGCGGGGATCGTGCGCGGTCTGGCGCGGAGAAGGCGCTGAGGGCTGCGATCTCCGCGCCGAGGGGCGGAAGGCTGGGGTGAGGGGCACGCAGGCAGCGCCCCTCCTGCCTCGGGGTTTCTTCCGATAAAAGGCCTTTTTCGGGGTGTCCTTGCCCCCCTGCCGTTCTGAAGTGACGCTGCGGTTTGTTTCCCCTGCGGCGGAAGGGCGGTCGCGTAACTTTAAAGTCTAACAGGTGTTTTGGGAGGCGAAGCGGGGTGGGCGCTCCGCGGGGCGCGGGGCAGCCGGGTCGAGCGGGGCTCCCGGGGGGCTGTGCCCGGGGCTGGCCCCAACGCGGCGGCTTTAGTGCGTCCTCGTCCCGCTGTTCCGCGCACGAGCCGGGGCTCGGCTCCCCCTCACCGGGATGCGCGGAGCCGGGGGCGCGCCCCGCAGCGCGGCTGCTCGTCCACGTGGGAATCGCGGGGGGCTGAACGGCGGGCGAGGTATCGGACAAGAAAAAAGAACCCAACCCCCGGGTTTATTTTGAAACATGTAGAGGAGGTGGAACAGTAACGTGAACAGTATCTGCATTGCCTACATGTCCATGTCCGCGTTACCTATAGACGAGTATATATGTAGCTACACCTCCGCAGAAGGCATATTGTTTTGAAGTGTGTTATTTTGAACTTATCTATATTTTCCACACCTTCTCTTCATTTTCAAAATGTTGTCGTGCAGTAGAAAGCCCCGTGCCTGGTATTTGGAGTGTAGTGTTTATGTTGCTGTTTAGGGATGGAAAGGCATCAAGCCATTGCACTGCAAGAATTTACCGAACGGCCATTTACCTCAAAAGCAACCACTAATTTAACGCTAAAGCAAAACGCCTGATTAAAGGACACCCGGTGAGGATGCAAAGGTGTGGGGAGTGCCCCAGGTACATATTTTGAAGCCGCAAACTAAATTCTTCTTTAATCCATCCCCGAGCACCTCGCCAGCCTGCTAAGCCCGAGCCCCGATATCAGAAGGGACAGGACGCCTTTCCCTCATGCTTTGGTTAATCGCACTAGTCGACACCCCTGAACTGCTGAAAGACTTGAGGATTATTTGGGAGGAATCGTTTTCAGCATAGCAACAGTCTTCAAGAGTAACTTAGAAAGCATGAGTTGCGTTAGGTTTCGCTCTCAGAATCCCTCCTAGGCAACGCAGTTTTATAGCTGCTTGGCTGTAAATCTCTCAAAAAAAAATTTCGAAAATTCTCGTTCTTGAGCTGTTTTGAAATTATTCGTAGCCTGAGGGGGAAGAAGAAAACAAAAGCAGGATGTTCTAACGAATTCTAATGTGTATGTGTGTGTCTGCGGATCCATATGCTAACACATACGGTTACACACACGCATTTATGATCCCACTGGTTTACGTGGGAGTTGGGCTTTTTTTTCCTCCTAAACGGCTTCCTTCCTTCCTTTCTTAATTTTCTCTTTTCTAGTTCTCCTTCCCTCCCCCATTTATTTTATTAACATCAAAGCATACACATATACCTATGTGTTTATAAAATATTCATGACAAACTCTATCTGTATGTGTGTATATATATATGGCACATACGAGGACTGCAGTTGTATATATCTTTATCCATCTATATAACGTCAGCGCCTATGTTCATGCAGATGCGCTGGTGCTGTGTAATTTTTGAAATACACAATCCACATTTCTCTCGGCTACTTCGTTTCCCAACATATTCGACAGAATTTATGACTCATGTTAATTTTTTTTTTTTGCCGAAAGGAAGCAGCCGATCTCTAGCCCTCACTTTGCTGACGCAAGGGCGGTAAGAGGACACCCCCTGGAAACAGGCAGCAGCAAACGGCAGCCTGAGCTCCCTACCAGTGCCCAGGTATCCCTGGCACCGGCTGCCACTGGGGGGGTCAGGTTGGGCTCCCTTTTAGCTGCTGCGAGTTGCCTAGAGGAGAAGGGCAGCCTCTGCTCCCCGAATCTGGCACGGGTTTGGTGCAAGGAGGGGAGGTGATGTGCGCAGCGGGCCTGGGAAACTATGTAAGACCGAGAAGAAGAAATACACGTTGGTTTCGCGCTCTTAACTACTGCAAATCCCGCCGATTCGTTTATTTCCCAATAATGTTTCTCTTCCCCCAAATAAATGTAACTCTCGCGGGGCGCTTTATGAGCTCTTGGGGCAGAACAAAATCGGAACAAAGACAGTATTTCACCCCTGGGTTGGCAGGCAGCTGTTAAAGGTATTTACGGCTCCACTGCAGTGCGGCACTCAGTGCTGCCGGAGCGGGAGAGGGAAAAACAGGAAGCGAAGGGAAAAGATGAGGCACAATAAATACAGCAGCGGGTCGCGGGGGCCGGGGGGGCGCGGAGGAAGGGTCTGTGCCACAGACAAGAGGCAATAAAACCGCATTGAGCGGCAGCAGGCTCTGCCCAAACCCAGCACCCGCCCCTCAGCACCGGCGAGAGGGGGCGGGGAGGGGGGGGTCCCGCAGCCCCCACGCAGTCCCCGACGCGAACCGGGCCCCGGGAGGGCGCGGGGCTGCGGGGTCACCCCCCTCTCTCCCGGAGCTGCCGTCCAGGCCCGCGGGTGACGCCCGCCCCGACGGCCCGTTCGGGGCCACCTGCCCGCGGCTCCCACCCTCGGGGCGGCGGGGCCGGGGCGCGGAGCGGCCGCCGGGGGCGCGGCAGGCCCGGGCCGCCACGCCGGGCGTTCCGCCTCCACGGCCTCTTCCAGGAGAAGGCGCTGTAGGACAAGCCTGGCCGCTCTCCCCGCCTGGGCGAGGGGACCCGGGTCGCCTGACCCCGGTTGCCCGCGGGTGGTGCCCACCGGCCGGCGAGGGGCACGCGTGGGGCTCCATCGCCCTTCTCGGGAGTGCCCGGAGCCCTCCCCAGCCGGGGACCCGTTGTGTCACCGCCTCCGACGCTGAGGCGAGTCCTTGTCACACACTTGCGCTCCCCTCCTCGCTCCCTGCCTCCCCACCCGTGCCCGCGGGGCTCACCCCGAGTGCCCCCCGCCCTCCCGGTCACAGGCCCGGCCTTTGATGTCGGGCAGCCACCTCTTTCTTCCCCGTCCCTTTGATGTGGGTGCCAGAGCGCCTGCCCGCCGGCTCCCTTCCCCCAGGCGGAGCCCCCGGCCCCCGCACGTCCCCGTGTCCCCCTGCAAGCCCGGGCCCGGCGGGTTTCCCAGCCTCCGCCTCACCTGTTGCCCCCGGGCTTCCCCTTCCCCAGCCGTGCCCGGACATGACCCTGCCGGCCCCCGGCCGCCCCGGCCCGTGCCCCCCCGACAGAAGCTCCCAGGCTCCCAGCCTCCCCGCCCCGCGTTCCTCGCCCTCTCCCCCCGCGGAGCCCCCGTTTGACGCCGGGCGCGGCTCCCGGTTCGGCCCGCGGGCGCTACGCGCAGGGCCCTTCGCACGCCCACACCCGCCCGGAGAGGGCACGGGCGGCGAGGGGACTGCTGGAACCCGGGTTGTCACACAAGCAGAGAGGGCTGACAGGTTGGACGCTGTCGAGGCCCTCGGTGGCTCTTCAAAGGCAGAGATGCAGCCTGTCATTTAGTGGCGGGGCAGGATGCTGCTCTCCCGGTCTGCCAGGCAGCGTGGAGACCGGTGGTTTACACATGCGATTCAATTTCCACTCCCTTTTATCGCAACAATTACCACAGGGAAACCAATTATTACTGGGTTACTTCATACCACATCTTATCCATCTCCAGATCGCCAGCCCCGAATACGAGAACTCCCATAAAAGCCTGGAGCGCGGACTGACCGAAGCTTCAAAGTCAACTTTCCCATCTGCATTTCAGAAAAGGAAATGTGAAAACCCTCCGATTTCCTTCTTCAACTACCCAGGGCTAGAATTACCCAGTTGCAGAAACATTCATCTCGCCCCTAGATCACAGGGAGCTGTATCTCACTCATCGACTCCTAACTCTCCTTTCCCAGCCTGCCAGCCTGAAGCAGACGCTGGGGTCACTGGAGCCTTTCCCCGGTTTGGGATGGGGCGATGGGGACAGAGGAGGGGGTGGAGGCTGCGCAGGGTCTGGTCGAGAAAGAGTCATTCCCCAGCTTAGGCCATTAATGAAGCAGGGCGGTGATGCTGTCTGATTAAAGCATTGATGCGGGACAAGGAATATAGCGGAGTGCAGAATAACGCTGCGCTGGAAAGGAGCAGGAAAAGTGATCAGGATGCTTCTTGCTCTCTGGAGGGAAAAAAAAAATGGATCGACTGCATTTGATTTCAGCCACCTATAGAGAACAGCAAGAGCTAACCTGCCCCTTTTAGGCAACTTCAAACTTGTATAGCCAGATTCGGAAGGAAATGGCTAAGGAATTGCCCTCTACAACTACCTGAAAGGAGGTGGTAGAGAGGAGGGTGATGGCCTCTTCTCCCAAGTGACAGGGGACAGGACAAGAGGGAATGGCCTCAAGCTGCGTCAGGGAAGGTTCAGGCTGGACATCAGAAAAAAAAAAAATCACAAGAAAGGTCATTGGGCAGTGGAACAGGCTGTCCAGGGAGGTGGTTGAGTCACCATACCTGGAGGTGTTTAAGGGACGGGTGGATGAGGTGCTGAGGGGCATGGTTTAGTGTTTGATAGGAATGGTTGGACTCGATGATCCTGGAGGTCTTTTCCAACCTAGTGATTCCGTGTAAGAGCAGACCAGGAGGCACCTAACTCTGGCGTCAGACAGGCACCACCCAGCCGGTGACAGCTGGTGCCACCACCCAGCAAGGAGCTGAAGCTGACTGGTTTTACTGAGCTGAGCCCCTGGCAGAGGCGCATCTGCACCCGCGGGCTGGGGGAGCGGCCGTTCCCTGTACACGACCCGTCCCCGACGGGGCGGACGCGGATCCCCATCTTCTCGGGAAGGGACAAGCTCCTCCTTGAAGGCACCAGGAGCTGCTGGCGCTCCTAGTTCCTCCTTTTAGCCATGACAGATTGGGAGCTGATGCCGAGGTTCCTTCATGCTACGTGACTACCGGGGACATTTGACTTCCTGTGCTCGGGCTCCTTGAAATTCTCATTTGCTAACTCACACCCTGCTCCCTTCACACCAGGGCTCTTTTATTGTTTTATAACCCTCCTTAAACTTCCAGTTCTCAAAGATCTCATTGTGGCAGGCTTCACACTTTCGCCCTTTCCAAAGCCCGGTGCCCTCGCTGTTTCCAGCAGTTTGGTGTCTTATAAAGGTCCTTGGGGTGCCCGGTGAGCCCGCAGCCCCTGGCACAGCTCCTTCCAGCAACAGCTCAGAAGGTGAAGGAATAGAAACCATTTTCCAAGGGCGCCTGACCAAAACGCTATAAACATCAGGGGAAGGGAGTGGAGGACCGTCGTCTCTCCTCGGTACCTCTGGGTTCTCTCCTCACCTTGGCCTTCCTCGTCCCCTAGGAGATGTAAATAAAGATTTGAACGGGCAGCCACGGCGAAATGCGCTCAGGTTCCTTCTCAAGAGCAATTTGGGAGCGCTAACTCGCCCCTTAGAAGCTTCCCTCACAAACATGCTCCTCAAAAGGACCGGCGCAACGCAGCGGAGCTGGCCCCCCGCCCATCCCCGCTACTCCGACCCAGTCCCGTTTAATAGGACAGATTCAGCGAACCTTTATTTAGCGAATAAAAGTTTAAAGCCGAACGTTATTTATGGTTCCACAGAGATGGGTCCTGAGTGGCCATTTAGGAGCACGTGATTCCAATAAACTTTGTTTTATGGCTTGAGAGTTGACAAGCCAAAATATAATTCCCACCATAAATTAGTTTAAGAGCATACAAGTGCAGATGCTTTCGTTCCTGGCAGCAGTAATCGGGGAAGTGTTAGCAGGGAACCGTCTGCGGGAATGCGGCCGTGCAGGCACCTCTGCTCCCGGGTCCCCTCGCCCGCGGGGGCAGCGCGCAGTAAGTCCGCTCCCCGCATCCCCACATCCCGCATCCCCGCTCCCTCCGTGCCCCTGGAAACTCCGTGGGAGTGGGGAACAGGCGCTGCTCCGCCTGGCAACGCGGGGCGCTTTTCCTGGGGAAAAATGGACAGGTAGAGCTCAGGTGGCCAAAGCAGCACCGGGATGAGCGGGAGGCTGAGATTCCTGGCTTTGATGGGAAGTCTTATTTGGAGCCAATCTTTTATATATATATATATATATAAAGGAAAGGAAGGAAGGGAACGTTTATTGATGAAATGCTGATATTATTCCACTGTTCTCGCAAGCTCTGACTACCATCATGAGCGGGCAGAACTACAAAAAATATTTCTTTAACAAAAGCAGTCTTTCAAAGCTCTATCTGGTGAACTATTGATACAATGCTCTGTTTGTAGTACAATAACTCTCCAAGGTATCCTAGGAAGGGGATAGAAAGGGTGAAAAATCACTTACAGGAAAGAACACCCCTGTGTTACTATTTTACTTTTAAAATATACGACGTGTTTAAGGAGTATTGGACTGAACTCATGCTTTTGTTTTCTTGAATATTGTCTTTGAATTTATTTAGTAAAAGATTTGAAGGAAAGTTCAAGTAAAATTCGTCCTTTATAATGCAAACAAAGACGCATGTCTCGTGGCTACTGTTTGGTTAATTAGGTGATCTTAAAGGGGACCTATCCTAGAGTAATCCGAGATTTATTCTTATAAAATTGCAGTTCTTTCTGTGCTCAGCATGGATACCATATATTGTGACATTTTATGGGTGATGGTTTAGCAAAGGTGACCTGAATATTTCATTTGTAAGTGACTGGATTGCCACAGAACAACAGCAACATTAAAAAAAAGGGCCTTTGTTATTTTTTTTGTTCCCATCAGCGAAAGAGGGAGGTCTGTCTTTTCTTTCCTTGAGAAATTTTCCGGTATAAAATCTAAATTATGAATATTAAAAGTGAAAGATCACACCCCAGACACAGGGAAAGCGTGTGTTCATCAAAAACTGCCTGAATGCAACGTGGTCCTCATTCGGAAGGGGCTTCCACTCCATCACTCCGCTGCTCGCAGGATTTACCACGAGATCCTCTCTGCCTTCATCAATTAAACGTGCTCTGTAACTGTTCTCCAGAAATATCACCCGTATGTGGAATACAACAGTAACAAACGTTTCTATTGCAACAGGTTCGGCAGCATGGAAGGAAACCCCCGGTAAGTAACCTTCTTATTTCTTGTAGAGTTCGAGTTGATGAAAATCCTCTTCCGTCCCTTCCTACTGGGAGAACTAAAAATGATGTGTCCCTGCTGAATATTGCTACCCCAAAAAGGGCTGTGTCAGCAGGGGAAGGCTTTCGTGGAGGCGGTTTGTGGTACCATCTCATAATCCCGGCTGGCGCTAAAAGCAGAGGTGCAGCCTCCTGAGGGTTTATTATGGGACTGTACAGGTGTCCTCCTGCTCTTAAGCTCTCCGAGGCAATCGGCGGCGTTTCCATTTTAACTCGGCGGGACCGTAGAGCGCCTCCCCTTGCAGATCCGGGACGGATCGCGTTGTGTCCCGGCGCCTCAGAACCTTGGCTACTCCCCCTCTTTTCTCCAGACGGGATTCGCGGCAGTTCTGGAGGCTGCAGGCTCCGGCCGGCCGGGTCCTGAGGGGTCGTAGCGCTCGTCCTCTGCTGCTGGGTCTCTCCGGGCAAGGGGGAGCCAAACGCGGATGTAAATGTGAAGGCGAAGAGCGTAGGAGGGGAACCTTTAACTGTAGGAGTTCTCGCCCCCTCGACGGTCCCGCAGGAGCAGCGCTGGGGGGAGCGAGGGGAGGGCACAGCCCAGTGTGGAGAGGGAAACGCTGCGGACCCTTTCTGGCTGCAGGAAGGAGCTGAGCGCATTAGTCCTGGGGCTTGAGAGAGAAACTGGCTTGTCTCACAAACAGGAAAAGAAAGCCGGGGGTATTTGGAGATCCATTGGGCATCCCCTGCCCCTCCTGCCCCTGCCAGCCCGGCTCTAGCCGGGAGCGCGCACAGCAGCGCGCACAGCAGCGGAACTGCGTTTGTTTGCATTTCCCCCTGTTTCCTCTCCCTGCGTGCTGATAAATATAATCTCTTTCACCGCCTGTGCCAGGATTCTCCTTCTCTTTTCCCCTTACGCTGTGATATTGGCTTTCGAGCTGAAGAACCGCCTCCAGCGTTGCAGTTTTGATTGTGTTCCATAGGTAACTTTTCTGTGTGTCCCCCCCCAGCTCAGCCCCGCACTGTGGAGATGCCATGGGCATTTTATTCCAGGGCTGGCCCTAAATGTATGGATTACTTGTCTTCTGCCAACGTACATTCAGCATGCTGATTATGAACCAGAAGACAAAAAGGCTGATAGATCAAAAGCGTTTTGTATGGGCGGTTGAACAGGAGGTGAATATATAACGCTTTTGTTCATCAATAACTCTTTGGCTTTGACCTGTCTGAGCAAGCCGTGCAATAAGGTGAAACGCAGGTCACAGCGTCTAACAAATATGAAAATGTGTCGTATTAAGCAGAGCAGGGAGGTGCTGCATCCCCAGCCCCATCTCCTCTCCCCGGGCAGCTCTCGGTGGGCTTGTCCGCTCCTGGGGGTCCCCCGAAGGCGAGTCCCCTTTGGGGGCGGGGTGTCACCCCGTCCCTGCAGCTGGGTGGCTGATAACCCACCCGGGGAGGATGCATCCCCCCTCCCTTCGGAGAAAGGAGGAGAAAGCGGGGCGAGCGCTTAAAATAGTTGGGTGGAGATTTAAATAATCCAGGATGGGGGGTGTGTGGAAAAAAGACATTAGGGACAAAAAGTCGTTTCGAGTTGCACTTGCTGTGAAGAAGACATCACCGCAGTGATGAGAAAGCAGATGTTTAAAATTAGCATCCCCCAGATCAGGCAGCTGGGGGTTGGAGCCAGGCAAACAAACCGATATGCATCGCTCGGGTAACCGCAACACCCCCAAATCTGCCCTACGCAGTGGTTGGATGTACCGCACCCGCACCATTATTTGTCCTTATGGTGCCTTTTTTAAATAGTGGAAGGAGAAGAGGTTGCCTGCAGGACAGCAGCGAGGAGCTGGGTCAGACACAATTCGTGAACTTTTGTACTCCTGTGTGCCGCTGTCGACAAAGTAAAAATAATGAAACTTTGTGATCTGTTTGTAAATGATTCCGGCTGACCTCTCGCCCTGCCCTTCACCATAAACCTACGGCGGGAGAACCTGGGAGGGTGCGAGGCTGCGGCTCGCAGGCAGCTCGCGGGGATAATAGCTAAACCAGCATAATGGGATGAAGGTAAATTTGGAAACTCTCTTCTTCCCGAGAGCGACTAACTCCAGCCTTTAATCTCCTCTTTTTCACCAATCGTTGTTTCTGTTGTCGGCTGTTCTACTTCTGTTTCTTCTTTATTATTTTTTTTTAATTCTTTTTGTCCGAGGGGGGGCGGGAAATTTTTAATTATGGAGACTCTCTTCAGATTCGTGTTAGTTTAAATAGATAAAGATTCTTTTTCTAAATTATCTTAACTATTATTCATCTAAATAGCGCAAATTGGCCAGTAAGGTCCATTTTCCGTAGCAAGGAGGTAAACGGCAGAGCATTTAAAGTGAGCAGCAGGTCTTTCTGAGAATTTAGTAGGTGAAATTCATCTCTACAAATTGGTGAAGAGTGGCACAGCCCTGTTGCAGCAGTAATAACAAGCGGGAATCTTATCCGAAATCCCACCTTCCTGCCAATCCGTATTTCAGACCTGAGTCCCAGCAGAATAGTTTGCATTCCTCAGAAGACAGTGAGAACTAAAAGAATTGCAAAGACCTGCTATATTGTAGATGAAAACAGAATGTTATTACGTTGTCTATATATACCCTGTAGAACCGAATTTGTGTGATATTCATATAGTCACAGATTCGATTCTAGGGGAATATATGGTCGATGCAAAAACTTCACCTTTCTGCAAATGGTTAGAAGTTTAAAAACTGGCGGATTCAAAAGGCATGTGCGTGCTGAACACCCAGAAATTACAAAAGTTTTACTGCCTCGCTCCTATTTGCCAGGTTTTAGGACGTCTCTTAAAATTTCAGTTGTCGTTCAGTTGTAACTCTCACTGACAGACTGTGAATTTAGACAGTTAATCTCACCAGAAGTCATATTTTTTTCTGAAAAAAAAAAATTATCTACCAATCAGTGAATGAATCTTTAAAAAGATGCTCGCAAATTGGCTAGATGTGCCAGCCATTAGCGAAATTTTCCTGTCAAGGGTTCATATCGCATAAAAATATTTACGACAGCAGCAAAAGCACCATTCTCCTGACTGGGATGTATTTACTTGTGCTCCAGGAATGATATTGATGAAGGAAGACCGAATTTGTCTCATTAAACCCGTGATATTTCTAAGCTAATTAAATGCCGTCTCCAGTTCAATTGATTGAACTTTAGTGGCGAAAAGCGGACGGTTTCTTGCTGTCTGTATGATTTTACACACATACGTGTGTAGATTTACACACCGACGTGTGCGTTCGCGTCTGTGCGCGCATACGTACGCGCACACATATATTGAGGCTTGCAACGTGAATGAGAAGTTACTGATTGCCTAATTTTATTCAGCAGAACTAAATTCTGGTAACTTTTGGATGACCTCTGCCAGACAAAGACAGGACAGATCTATTGTACATCATATTACCCTCTTCTTTGACGGCTTGGTTTTTTTTTTTTTTTCTTTTCCTCGCCTCTTTATCGGTTTCATCCCTTTTTAACTCCACTTCACCTCCTCGCTCCGCGTGGTTCTTGCGATATTTTATTTGAGGCGAGGTGACAAGCCCCGGTGGCGAGTGCGGGCGGCGGGTATGTGCGGGGCACCCTCCGCGGGGCGCGGGGAGGCGGCTCAGACAAAGGGCTCGGCCCTACCTGGGGGGCCAGGGAGGCGAACGCCGCCCGGGGAGCGACCCCCGCACCTCCGGGACCCGCTCGGGGGGGGATGCCGGAGATGGGGGGGGGGGTCGCTCGGTTACAGGGATGTTATGGAGTGAAACCGGTGGAAACGCGGAGCGGCGGCGAAATCCGGTGAGCGGCTCCCGGCTCCCGATTGGCCGCGCAGGTCACATGCCCGCCTAACTTTATTCAGTTGACAGCGAGTAGGAGGGTCCATGGCAGGGGGGAAAAAGACAACACGAGAAAAATTAGTATTTTCTACCTTCAGAAATTAATGGCCATGAGTTCGTATATGGTGAACTCTAAGTACGTGGACCCCAAATTTCCTCCTTGCGAGGAATATTTGCAGAACAACTACCTAGGCGAGCAGGCGGCCGAGTACTACGGCGCCTCGCAGGGCTCCGATTTCCAGCACCAGGGGCTCTACCCACGGTCAAACTACGGCGAGCAGCCCTTTAGCTGTAGCAATGCCCCGGGCGCCGCCGTGCAGCCGCGGGGTCACGGGCAGGAGCCGTCGGGCCCGGCCGGCCGCTTCCCCGGCCCGGCGGAGCATTGTCCGCCGCCTGCCGCGTCCAACCCGCGAGCCTGCGGCCAGCAGCCGGCCCTCAAAGCCCCTAACGGGCCCGCGGTTAAGCAGCCAGCTGTAGTTTATCCCTGGATGAAGAAAGTCCATGTTAACTCGGGTAAGGATCCTCTTCTTACTTTGCTCTCCCCCCCCCCCCCCCGCTCCCCACGTCCTCGGCCGCGCCCGCCCGAGCCCCCGCCAGGCTCGCGGACCGGCTTTTTAAAGCCCGAGTAGCCAATTACACTCGCCATAAATTTTTATTGCTGAGGAAACAGGCCCTCGGCCGTGCGGGGCTTGGCCGTGCAGGGAGAAAGCTCCATTTTCGAAGCGTGCCGGAGGCTCCCAGCCTAGCGGGTGCCCGCACGCCTGCCTCAGCCCGACCACCGTGAGGCACCGGGACGGGGCCAGCCGGCCACATGCTCGCAGCTACTAAGTTTTTTTTCTTTTGTAAAGTCGAACCGGCAAGTCAAGATTTAGCTTTGTAAAGTTCTCCGTGTTTTCTCCCCAGTGAATCCCAATTACAACGGAGGGGAACCCAAACGCTCCCGCACAGCTTACACCAGGCAGCAAGTCCTAGAACTGGAAAAAGAATTTCATTTTAACAGGTACCTGACCAGGCGCCGCCGTATCGAGATAGCCCACACTCTGTGTCTCTCTGAGCGCCAGATCAAGATCTGGTTTCAGAACAGAAGAATGAAGTGGAAAAAAGATCACAAACTGCCCAACACGAAGGGCAGGTCTTCTTCCTCTGGTTCAAACCCCCATTTACAGACTGGTTCCAAGGACCATCAGACTGACTTGACAACTTTGTAGAAGAGGTGAAATTTTCCATTTCATCCTTCGCTTCTGACCAGTACTGTACATAACTGACACTGCCCAAGCAGAACCTGCATGTAGCAGCTAAGGACTCGAGAAACTGCCATCTTTCTGTAAGGTACTGTTGTACAAAGGAGACAAAATGACGCTACTTTGGACTTTATTTTATTTGCCTCTGCTAGCACAACCTAAAAAAAAAAAAAAAAAGGGAAAAGATGGGGGGATGGGAAAAAAATCATGCAGGCAGTGGGAATTGGGAAAATATTAAACAAGACCTTCTGTCCATAAGAAGTAATAAATCATTGAAAATGAAACTGTCCTGTGTTTCGGTTTTGAACTCAAAAGTGAAGGTTTGATGCTTTATTCTGGGATTTTTGCTTTGAATTGTCTTTTTATCCCATGCAGTTTCGGGAGGATGCGTTTGGGCAAGTTGAGGATTGGAAATTTATAGCATAATCTTTTATTTGAACAGGAAGACTTGTAATTGGAAATTTATAGCACAATCTTTTATTTGAACAGGAAGACTAGTAATTGTGAACTTTTTGTGCTGCTGTACCTTTCTTGGTGTAATGAAAATACTTGCTCATTTCCATAATGTCTCAGAAGGTGCGCATAAGAATTAAGTGAAAACGGGTTATTTTATGTACTGGTAGTGTTAGCATTATTTATTTATTTGTTACGTAGGAAAGTGAAGATAAAAACAAAAATAGTCAAACCAAAAATGAGGAAGGGGAGCTGAAATACAATATTTCTCCTTCCCAGTCTCATGAACACATGTATAATGTTTACTTGTTTACGTACACAACTTTCTTGTCCTTTTACCCCCCACCCAATTTCCTTATTTGTGAACAGGAAAAGCGTCCCTGCTCCTTACCATGTGCCATACAGGGCTAACAGGCTTGAAATCTGTTTCCAAAATCTGCTCTGCTCAGCGCTGTGCTGCAAACCATCGTTACCTCATTTAAAAATGGAGAAAAAAAACAAAAAGACCAAAAAAAAAAAAAAAGAGAGAGAGAAACCCCAAACATCGACCTCCCCAACAACAAAAAACTAAAAAGAAAAACTCAGAGTGAAAAATTATCGAGATTTCTGATGCAATCCGAGACTTTAAGAGCTGAAAACTGAATACATTATTTCTATCAGATTTTAGATGTCTTTTATGTCCAAGAGAGAGAGAGACAGGCTATGTGAGTTGCTGCTTTGTTTTCTTTGAGGGTTATTTTGGTCTATGGGGTTGTTTTGGTTGGTTTTTTATTTGGTTTGGGTTTTTTTTTTCTGAAGAACTGTGATTGCTTTCAAGCAAACCATGACATGTGAGTGCAATGGTTAGAAATCTCAGCAAGTTGCTTTCAGGGAGAGAGGAGAGGCTTGGATGGAAACAGAGTTGGTCTAAACCACACGAATTTGTCGCTGGCTACTGGCAGCATCATGCCAAAGTTTTAGTGCGTTGTAAGTACCAAACTCATCCAAGCCAGCACCTTCAGCCACTTACACCTCCACTCGGGCGATTTTAAAGTTCAGCCCTTGTCTCCTGTGCCCTCAGGGCAGGGAGAGGGACCATATAATCGAAACTGTAAAGAGGTGATGCCTTTATTAAAGAGAAAAGGGGCAAAGAAGGAAATCCAGAGCAAACCCTGAAGGGAGGTGGAAAGAGGAAGGGATGAGTTAAAGTGCCCATCTCCAGGCTGGGTTCTTCCCACCGAGGACTCGCTGCTTTCTGGGATTGCTCGGGAAAACCCGGGCCAAAATGGGGCTTGAATGAATTCAAAAATAAAAGGGAGCTTTTCAACAGTAGTGTATTCGGCCGCATTAACTGTGGCCAGCGGTTAATTTCTGCCCTTTTCTCATCCCGAGAAGTCCGCAAAGTGTCTTGTGAGACTTGGTCTTTTGTTTTAGAGCCTGGAGAAAACTCTTTGTTCTTCCTTAGGGTTAGCCCAGTTCTCAGACTTGCACATGGCAATACTTGAATATCTCCACGTCGTGATATTAAAGATGGATATTCCCGCATTATTCGCATCATTGTTTCTATGACAAAAAGCACCGAGTTCATACATAGTAAAGACGTCTTTTTTCTGACGCCTTCACGTTGAGAAGCTGAAAAGGTATTTCACTGAAGTTCGGGTAAATTGCAGGAACAGGTTCACCCAGAGGACAAATTTTCTATTCGATTAGTTGTATTTCAGCCGGGAAGAGTGACCTCTAAACCCTTAACCTTTTGGACCCAAACTACCCTTCCCTTTCTCTGGCGTGGAGAGCAGCTAGCAACAGCGCTTGAGGAGGGAATTCCTCAGGCAAGTTTGCAAGTTTTGTTACACTGGGTTCCTGTGGCAGGGGCCTTCCGTCTCCAGAGCTGTCCAAAGCCCTTCCTTTGCTCTTCGTACTTATCTAGGGAAAGAAAGGAAAAAGAAGAAAGACCAAAAAAAAAAAAAAAAAAAGAAAAAGAGAAACTTCTCTGCCTGCATTTCTTGAAAATCCCCCTCCCAGACCCCCGCTGTTTGCTTAAAGTCTGTGATAAGTTGGCTGGGAGCAAGGCAAACGTGTTATTCGAGAGTGAGCTACCAACTTTGGCATCTGTGGTACAGTTCTGAAATATAATGGCCTTGGATAAGCAAATCCTTGCTTTGTGCTTCTTATCGACAGAGATGGCTTCCGAAGTTGAAGGGCCAAATTCTGCTCCCAGATTTCCTTCCCCGCCCATTGAAGTCAAACAGGGATGTAGCTGCGAGCAGAATTTGTCTCATTGTCTTTTGAAATGTTAATATCTCCAGGACGAGTGTTGGGTTCAGCAGTCACAGCTCTTACAACCCTGTTTTCAAGTCCCCTTTGAGTAAGGCTGGGACTATGTAAGTTTACATAGTTGTAAATTGAGCTGTAAGCTTTGAGAATAGTGAACTGGAAGGAGAAAGTGCCAAAAGAAATAGTTTCTAGCTGCCAGTGCCCTGCAGGGTAGGGAATGCCTGTAATAACGACCAAAAGAACCCACTGGTCACTGTCTCTGGTGGAAAACAAACCTGAGGTTTATTTTTTATTGGGTTTTAGCTTTCCCAAGAGTTATCTTGTGTAGGAAGTGAAGCTGGTTATTTTTGTTTCTCATGGGTGAAACGTTGTGCATTGGAGCCTTTGTTAAGCGGTTGCATTGTCCAGCAATACTCTCATCTCTGTTAACAAAGTGTGATGCTTTTTATAGACTTAAGCAATGTTTTGCTGCCATTGATTAAAGTGTTATTTATCCTAATTGTCGCCTGTAGTCTTGATGTAAGCCCTCCATATACCTTTGAAATAATAAAAGGTGTAGAGAAATAGATTCTGGTTTGTACCTTGAACAAACAGTCCTTACAAGGTGGGTATCTCTACTGTGAAAATGCTGGTCCTTCCCATCATTACAGTGTTAAAAGATGAGTGACTCTGCATAGCATCCTTCCAAATGTCCCTTTGAACAGGTTTGATGATTGCCCCAGCCATAATGGTGTGACTCTAGGCCAAGCTGGAGTTTATATTTACATTTAGGCTGCAGTTAAAAGTGCCTGTCATCCATTTGCTACTGCTTTGCATTTAACAAGCCCTCCTAGAATGACTCCTGGATTTATGCATGTGTGGTAGGAAGCAAGGAGCCACACCTGAAGTCACCTCGATCCCCACACGGATGTCTGCCCTTTAGGTGAGTCCTGGGAGGTATCCATTCAAAAAAAAGGAGTGGAAATTTGAAATTGAAATGTAGCGAGTAGCTTTTTCTGAGCATTAAGCTTCACTTTTTTTTTTTTTTTTTTTTAATCCGCTACAAACGAAAGATCACAAGAAAACACAAACTTCCAGAGATTAAACTTTCCCTTGCACCTGATTGCACACGTATCTCTGGCCAGGAGGAGCCGATTGCACTGTTTTTGTCACAAGTATTTGTCACCGAGGACTTGCCCTCTCCTGGAGTGTGGTCGAGGCACGAGTCCAAAAAGAGAGTCCCTGGCTCATCCCGGGAGAGGAGCGTGGAGCCCAGAACAAGGCATGTGCCCTGACTGCCTGGAGGGCACGGAGGGGAGCATGGGGTGTGCTTTTCTAATCACGCACTCGCTAAGTTTAAATATCGAGGCACACTTTGTGATCGTACTTTCTCTCTCTCCTGTTTAATGGCTCCTCCCGTTACTCCCGATACATCAATACAGTCCTGTATATTCTATCACCACTAGTCGTTAAGGTAAGAATGGAGAGGAAAGACAGAGTCAATAGCGAACCCCGCTCACTGTACAGTACAGTAAATAGGGACCTCTCTGTGCGGAGACTCATCGCTTCCACCGGCCATGTTTGTTAGCCCTTTCCCCTGATTCCTTTTCCTTTTTTTTTTTTTTTTTTTTCCCCTTCTCCCCCTCCTCCTTCCTCTCAGCCTAGAGACCAAAATAATCTTGCTAGGAACAGTCATAACAGGCAGAATTTCAAAGTGCAAGGAAGATGATAAGAATAGATTTCTACAAGTCCTGACCACGTGATTTGCGAAATAATTAATTCAGCACGTCCCTTAAGAAACACGGAGTCGTCATTAATCTGCCAAGCAAAGGACTCTATCAGACTTGAAAACTGAAGAGATCCCAAGAATATAATATACAAAGGGTGCAGTCCCTCTCTCTGCGCACCTTGCTCGTTGGTAGCTGCCGAAAAAAAAAAGAGACGCCCGGTACGTAAACATTTTATACTTTTATTCCTTCTTATTTAAGCCTTAATGAACTGAGCTGTCAGAGGCGTGACAAATAGGGCCCGCCGCTTCCCGATCTGCAGCTCGGCAGCGGCCGGACCGGGCGCTAAGCGGTGACCTTTGCTTCCCAGGGAGCGGGGGGAGAGGGCGAGCGCGGAGCCGCGCGGAGCCCCGCGGAGCAGCAGCCGGGGCGGCGGCCGCCTGCGCGGGCGGGCGCGGAAGGAACAATGCGGCTGTCGGGGCCGCCGCTGCCCGGTGCCAGCGCCGGGAAAGGCCCCGCAGCTCCTCGGCCAGCGGGGTCGTAAATTTTGCCTGTGACAGCGGGGCCGGAGCCAGCGCCGGGAGCCCCGACCGCACCCCCCCCCCCCCCAACCCGGCTCCCGCACAAAGGCCACCCGGCCCCGCACCCCGGCCCCGCATCCAGCCCCCGGGAGCGAGCACGGCGCCTTCCCAGCTCCCGATCCGCCGAGCAGGGGACGGGGAGACCGCACCGGTGGCTTTATACAAAGCCACTCGCCATGAACTCCCTACAATATGGACCACGAGGCTGAGATTTAGCTGCGAAATCCCAGAGTCAGCTGGAAATACTTTCTGCAAACAGGATATTCTTTATTATCCCTTGCTGGAGTAATTTCTAAAAACCTCTAGATTGTAGCTTTTTATTGCTTCCGTTTCGGTGGCAGGACAGAGACAAAGTTTCCTATGTTATGAATTATACATTCAAACAATAACACATTAATTCAATTATTCAACGATGACAAATGTTTATGTGCTTTGGTAGTGACTAAGGAACAGATCTGCTACTTCACGAGAAGTCCTGCATTTTTATCAATGAAGTTTTTTATTATCCTGTTGGTCCGGGAAAGAAACCAAACTCCAGCAAGAAACGCAGTAAAATGGACCCGAACATAAATCGCAGCCCTTTCATAAGAGCGTTTATTCCCGCATATAGCCCGGGCTATTTTATCAGTTTGACAATTGCCGGAGTTGTTGTTATAAATCATCATAAGTAATTCCTGAAAGGGTGCGAGGCTGCTGGGGGGCGGGCGGAGACTGTAAATCTTTCTGTTTTATTGCTCTATGAACATATGCTCCGATTGAAGAAGTCTTAGATCCTTTACTGGAGACAAATTCAGGCAAAGCTGGAGTCCCACCAGCCAAAGGATTAACATTTCCTTAGTACTTTTTCAGTCTCCTTCACGACGTTTTAATTCTGGTAGCGGTGGCCAAGATGCTGCTCTCTTTCCACCGTCCTCCATTTTCACGTTAAATTTCGCATTTTTCTTTTTTTTTTTTATTTTATTTTTTTTTATTTTAGCCCTAGACTCTGAAAAGACACCCGAGGGCTGTGGGGCTTTTTTTTTTTTCCCAGGGGGTTCCGAACTGTCCTCCAAAAAAAAGGCATTTTCCTCTGAATCTTCCTCGTGCCTTTGCTCGACCGTTGCCCAACTCTTCCCTCGCACTTTCGTGTAGGAAACCAAAGACCTCTCCGCCATCCAAAATGCCTAAAGAGCGGCCAGAATTGCGTTGGGCTTTGTGTGTACGCGCACAAACGTGCTGTGTGTGTAGGGGCTGCTGCGTGTACACACACACACGCGAGCTGAGGATCTACCCCGACGCCGAAATGTATGGCTGACGGAAAAGGACATAAAGAACCATCAGCTCTTACTTGGGGCGAGATTTAAGTGCATCATTTCGAAGAAATATAGGATTATAAATCCCAAGCCGTACACAATAATTTACACTGAACTTACGTTTCCATCACTGGACTCCGATCTTTTTATAACTGGTTTGCAAAGTCAGGGAAAGCAATGTAATTTAGATAAATGTTACAATGCGCTTACGGTTAGTATTGTAAGGCAATACGTTACTGTCACATCCCCATGCTTTGGATGGTAATGAAATCATAGCAGATGTTAGATTAGGTGTGGTGTATTTATAGCCACAGATATGTTAGAAAAATCCAACAGAGGAGCTAATGTAATTTTTTTTTCCTGCCGAACTGGAATTGTTGGGGAGCTGTGTGGGCACACATGACGGATACACATGGGTTTGCTCTGTCTCTTCACACACGCGGAGAGGGGAGGGAGGCTCAGGGCAGACACACACACGCACTAATGTCATGAGGCTTTTTTTTTTTTTTTTCCCCCAGCGCTTCTTTAGCCTCCAGACACGGGTAGTCCCCTCTGCCCCGCGTCTTCCCGGTATGGAGAAGGAGAAACCAAACCTTCTCACCCGCCAGTGAGCCCCAGCGCCTTTGGGCCGCTGCAGCGCGGCCGCGGAGCCGCCCCCGGCTCTCACTCAGCAGCCGGTCCCCAATTCCTCCTGTTTCTCCGCCGGGAATTTCTGCGCGCTGGGACCATCCCGCGGAATTCACCCTTTCCCGGTCTCCGCCGGCCCCGCGGGGCGCGTAAGTGCGGGCTCTGCCGCGGGAGGAGCGCGGAGGGGCAGCCGCGCTGCGCGGGGGCGCGGGGAGCGCCGGCCCCGGCCCCGGTAGCGGCTCCCGCCGTCACGTGGCCGCTGTGCCTCTATTTTAAGGCAGAGCCTGTATTTCTTATTATAAAGGGGTTCCTCCTGCTCGCCCCCCAAATTCATCAATGGCCGCACGATTTAGAACCAAACCATAGCACGAGGTGGCCAATTGCTGCGTCTGGTTCCAGGAGGCTGATGGCTAAAGGATTGTGTGTTGATTTTTTTTTTTTCTCCCCAAGCCCAACAAATTCCGATTTCCACTCGCTCTCTTTTATTGGTAGTTGAGCCTGAGCCTGTTTTCGTTCTATCGGGAATTCTGGTGTATGGAAATATTTGTAAAACCGCAAGATCAGGTTTAGGAGAGTATTGTCTGCAGACAAAGGGTGAAGGATGTGTTCTAACAACTGCAAGCCCAGATCCTGAAAAGTGAGGAGCCCAGGTTTATGATAAATTGATACACAGGTAAGCAACTGCATGACAAAATGGGACCTTTAACCGCAGGGGCTGCATTATCTCCTTTCCTCAGAGACTGTCTGGAATTTGTTTGTAATCTCTGATCATAACGGCTGCAAATGCATGGAAGGGTCTTCCACCTCCTTGGACGTTTTAAACCGTAGCTTCTGTTATTATGTTCTTTAAATAAAAAGTGGATTCCTTCCCAAAGGCTAGGGGAGGATGTTTATCCCTACCCTGTTCCGAATTTTCGGTGGTTTCAGGAAGAGTTACAAATACGCAAAGAAACGAGGCAGAGACAACTTTGCTGGATGCTCCCGTTGCCAAAGTAAGATTGAGCATCACGTTAATGCGTTACCGTGGTTAGCTGGGCAGGGGGTAGCCGTGTCCATTTGCAAAGGGCGATTTAAAATAGGCTCATCGGTAACGTAGCCCCTACACAGGGTCTTTTAAATATTCGTACCAAGTGCCCTCCAGTACCTTTTCCCCTTGCCGTGCATTCGTGCTCCTCAGTGGCTGTTGTTTTCCTCCCCCAGTTGTTTTAGTGTTGATATTGTTATGTTCATGCCTTCGAGATACACACGCTGTTTGAAGCACGGCTTGATATTTATCTCCCGAGAAGTTTCTTGCCCTGCATTTGTGCGGGCTGATCAATAATCGGGATGGTGCCTGGAGGGCAGCCGGTGCCTCTCTGGGAGGACCTGGGGGGCTGGAAGCGGCCACAGGGGCTCCCCGCGAACATTTGCAGCTCCGCTTCCTCTGGGGCTCTTGCAACCAGCCCAGCTCTCCCAGGGGCGCCTGGAAACACTGACTTGTGGCCTGCCTGGAGCCTGAGTGAACTCTCGCTTATGTCTGTTGGAAAGCCCCCCGCGCAAAGCCCGGCTTTGTGCTGGCGAGTAGGAGCGGGTGGAAGGGACCCTGGACCCCCCGAGTGAGCCGGGAGAGTCCTCTCCCCGCGAGAAGCGAGGGGAAGGGGAGAAAATGGGGGTGTTTTGTTGTGGTTTTTTTTTGTCTTTCCGTTGCATGTTGCTCTCCTCGACCAGAAGTTAAAGGCAGTGAACATTTTTCTTATCTGTTTGCCTCCAAGCTGCCGGTCTGCCAAGTTAGTCAGCTGAATCCAATTACTGCAAGCAGCATTTCATTTGGCTCGATGGAAGCACTCACTTATAACTTCACCTAAAATTTCAATAATACCTATATTGGGCCCACGCTTGAATAATTCTAAAGATTTCTCTGGGTTTAGGTCTGGCAACTTCTTCTCCGAGGTGGGCTCTGCAGGAGCAGAGCACAGAGTGCCCGGGATCCCCTCTCCGCAGAACAAACTTTGGGGGCTATTCCTGAGGCCGTGAAAAACCTCGGTATTTGGCCAAGCTCTCGCCAAGTAAAGCACGTCTAGAGCAAGAAGGGTATCGCTTGTGAGGCTGAGGAGCTGTTTCGGAAAGGGATGAAAAGTCGACAATTAATTAGGCACAAAATGAAAACTTACCGTATTAATCAACAGAGGCTAACAATGACTCGGTTTGCAATATTGTGATCTCTCGGCTCAGGGTCTAAGGAGCAACCCAACTTATGCCGCCTTCATACACTCTGTAAAGTGCTGTTTCTCTTAAGAAAAATAAAGCACTTAAAGTTGACGTACACCCACGTGAATATATTATGTAAGATGTTATCGGGACAGGCCCGGGCCGAGAACCAGAGTGAGCATCATGTGTAATCATGAAGCTCCATTTCCCTAACTCCAATTTGGCAGCATAAATTAAGGTGATTCCGAAGGGGAATGTTGCATCCTACTAGGTTTGTGTAGGGAGAGAGAAGACTTGGTGGAAAGTTGTGGGATCTGTTGTGTTGGGAGCTATTGGAGGCGCTTCCGTTGGTTGTTCATTAAGTGGTGAGTTATTGCTATACGAGCCAAAGGTCATTTCAAAGGCTTATGCTGGCTCGATATCGTCTTTATAACGACCTGGGCTTCTTTGCGGGGGGATTTTCTGGCGCTAGAGTTTGTAAAGTCTCGAGTCCCCGCGTTCCACGGCCACACGCAGAAAGCTCATTTCGAGACGCCAGTACTTGCGGCGCTTTTTCAGCGCTGGGGTTTCTTTATCTTTCTCTCTGCCTTACGCGGGGGTTGGGGGGGGGGGGGATGAAGAGAGCGAGCCGCGCTGTCTCCGCTCCCGCGGGGCGCTCCGCGGGCCGGGAGCGCGGTGGCCGCGATCGAGGCGGGTGGCGGCGGGTGCCCCGCACCGGGGCCCGCGGAGCGGCTGCCGCAAGGCCGCCCCGCACCGTCCGGCCGCGTTGGTCTCGGTTCTTCGCTCCCCGCCTCTCTCAAAGCGCTATTAATAAATGGAGAGAGGCATCTGCCCTTTGTTTGGTGGAAGATCCGAGGCGGACGGAGCGACACGGTGAGGGGCTGCGGGAGAGAGGTGCGTTCGCTCCCAGAGTCCTGGGGCAGAAAAGTCCAAACCCAAAGCCGTTTGCGCTGAGAGTTCTCGCTTCTGTTGCAGGTCCGTGCGCACGGATTGTCCCAGGGAACCTGAAGATCCTACCCACACAGTTAAAGTCAAAAATCAAGACAAAACATAAGCGTGGTGAGTTCTCTACGTCGCCCTTCCCACCCGTCCCTCGGTTCCCCCCGCGCTCCAGGCCCTTCGCAGGCAACGGCGACACCGGGGCGGCCGCCGAACCCGCCGAACCCCGCGGGGGCAGAGCCCGGCTGGGGAGCTGGGGGCTCCCCGGGACGGCCCCCCCTCCTCCGTCCCCATCGCTCTCAGCCCCCAGATGGCCAGAGCCCCCCGTCCCGGTGTCCGCCCGGCTCCCCCGGCCCTGCCCGGCTCCGGCGGCGGCCCCGGCGCGTCCCTTATATACGGGGCAGCCCCGGGCCGGCGGCCGCGAAACGTGCCGAGCGGGGGATTCTTTCTCCGGGCTCCCTCCTACGCGCTGCTTTGCACTTCTGACAGTGCCGGCGCTTGGGAAGCATTTTCCTTTTCACTGCTGGCCGGAGCGTTTGCAGCCCCGGCGCTAGGAGCCATAAATTTTGTTAGAGCCCGCACTGACAGGTGCATTGATATGCACCCCGAGAGCCCCGCTGCTTTAATAACCGCTCCGCTGCCCGCGCTCGCCGCCTCTTAGTTATTCGGTATCATATTAGGTATTGATCCCCAGCAGAATTAAGTGTAGTGGAAGTTTTAGTAGAGAAGCGCCGAGCACGGAGGAGTCGAGGGGAAGGCGCTGGCGGTGCCGGGCGGCCCGTGGGCTCCCAGAGCGCCCCAGACAGAGCCGGGAGAGGGCAGCTGCCCCCCAAAAAAGCGCTGGAACCAGCGTTGGGACAAAGAGCCCCGCTCACCGCCCGACAGTTCAGATGAGGTTAACCTTTCTGGAGAGGAGGAAGGGAAATCTGAAACACAAACGGGGATACTTCGCGGTTTCCTACCCTCGGTGCCTTCAAGCCCACCGCCCACAGCTCGGCCTCAACACTTGGATGTCACTTTCCTTTAACCCCCCCACCTCGAGGCTGTTTCTGACCAAATCACCAAGTGTCGAGTCCCTGCTTTGGTATTACCTATAAAAACATCACCCCGGGCCCTGCACTCGTGGAAAATCAAAACCTGGAAAGGTCCCTCTCTCCCTCTTTCTCTCGCTCTCTCTCTTTTTAAGATCTAAAGATGAGCCACCAAACAGTTGAGCATTGTCCATGTGATTTATGGCCCATAGCCTCCTTTTTAGGTTCAAGCAGAGTTCACAAGCAGTTGGTATTTCAGAAAAGAAATAAGGCTTTTAACAGCTTAACAGCAATATTCTTTCTTAAGATTCTGCGTATTCTTTTGGGAACTATATTTTACAAGGCACATAAAAGCCTACGCTTAAGGCGGTGTTGTGCTAACAAAAGTCCTCAGTCCAGGCCTTCCTGAAAATGTAGATGATAGAAGTGGAATACAAGCAACAGAGTTATTTTCCACAAAAATACTTTCACGAGTCGTTGAGATTTTCACACTGTATTAAAACTCATCTGAATAGCCACCGTCCATTTCCAGAGACTTTTTTTTTCCCCCCTCTTTTTAAAAAAAACTAAAAATTTCCAGGACAGGAAAGCAGCTCTTCTCCCATTTCCATCAGCTTCGTAGATCATCCCAGGCTTTTGTTCAGGGAAGAAAAGGACTGCGGCCGTTTGTGACAGGGGGTAAACCGCCGAGAGAGGCCGTGGATGGCAGCTCGCTGAGGTTATTCTGAATTATACAGACTCCTCTCCCGGTGAATTTTAGAGAACAAATCAGCGGTACTTGGCGGTACCGGTTGCTGTAGGAGAAAGAGCTGTACTCTGGTAGTATTGCTTAAGTATGGGTTGGAGAAAGATAATAATCGAACACTGTTCAAAAATGTCCAGTTACTCTGCTATGGTATGTTATAAGGCTTAAACCCAGGAGAAACACAAAGCACTAAGACAGGCCGAGTTACAGATTTATATTGTCAGGTGAAGAGTGGGCTAATATACAATATTACTAAAAATGTCGGAGGAAATCCCTATCCGACGAGAAAAATAAGAACAGGGAACATTAAAAAGCCTCAAGAAAATTGCAGAAGGGTTTCTAGCTTGCAACAAATGCGGAGAAGTTTCGGGATCAGCAAGGGGAAGGGTAACAGCGCTGCCCCAGAGCATCTGCCCGAGGGGGACCCTGCACTGTCAGCCTGAGCAGCCCGATCAGGGGGCGGGGAGGGGAGAGCCATTAGTCTGCAGGCTGGAAAAAGAAGAAACCCCCCTAAATCCGATCTCAAACGTCTCACATTCTTTCTACTGGGGACAAATAAACGGGGCGAGGAGCGCTGGGTGAGGGGATTTAATTCATCACAGAATTAAAATAGGGGAGCTGACCTGAGGCTTCTTTTCTAGTGCAAAGTGAAGGGAGTGAATGGCGCCGGTTATACTTTAACTCTGGAGGAATCCGGGGGAAGAAGGAGGCCGGGTTTACAAAGGGGACGGGTTTTTTCTGCCGCTGCCCGGCCGCAGCCCGGGCTCCATCCATCATGTCAGCCTTGCGGGGCCGTGCGGGGCCGTGCGCACGCGTGGCCGCGGGGAGCTCGGCTGGAATGGGCCGGCGGGGTCCCCGAGGACACCACTCAGGGAGCCCCGACGTGCTCGGGGGACCCATCCAGCGAAAGTCGTGCGGGAGCGGTTCAAAGACAGAACAAAGCGACAGAACATCCCCAAAACGCCTCAAAAAGAGGCCCCTAGGAAGCCTCACCAACGCGTCTCTGTTCTCCCCACCACCATAGTTCTGGGCGGTTCTGTCCTTGTTGCTCTCTCGCTCACCCCTAGTACTGCCCTGCTCTCTCCCTGGCGCCCCGGGCCCCTCTCGGGTTTGCCCTGACTCCTGCCTGCTGATCTTGCTCCTCCTCTGGAAATCCCTGCTTCCTCCCTGGCAACTCTAATCCTTCCCTGGTATCCACTGCTCCTTCTCTGGTGTCCCTTGGTCCTTCTCTGGTGTTCCTTTCTCCTTCGTTGATGTCCCCTGCTCCCAAGCCGGTGTACCCTGCTTCGTTGATGTCCCCTGGTCCTTCCCTGGTGTCCTCCAGCCCCTCCCAGGTCCCCGCTCCCATCCCGCTGCCCCGGGGCTGGGGGTGCCGGGGTTCGGGGCGCTCCCAGTCGGTGCCCCCTCACTGAAGGTGTCTTTTAAATTTTTTTATCCCCTCTGTCCCCTTCCCCAGGTGGCTGCGAGTGGCCCGGGCCGACGACGTGAGGCGCGGGGCGGCGGTCAATGTTATTTGAGCGGGGGCCGCGGGCCTCGGCGATCGCAGAGCGGAGGATGCAGAAAGCCGCCTACTACGAGAACGCGGGGCTCTTCGGGGGCTACAGCTACGGCAAAGCCGACGCCTACCCCTACGGCGCTGCCCACCAGCCCTACGGGCAGGCCGGCCTGGACGGCGAGTACCCCGGCTCCGCCTGCTCGGTGCAGGGCTCGGCTCCCGGCCGCGCCCCGGCGCACAAGGGCAGCGAGCTGGGCGGCAGCTGCATGCGGACGGGCGGGGGCGGCGCCGGGGGCAGCCAGCCCCCCGGCATGGGCGAGCAGCAGCCCCCGGCGCTGCCGCCCTCCTCCCCGCCCAACCCTGCCCCCAGCGCTCCCCCTCCCAAAAAAGCCAAGGGGGGGCCCAACTCCTCTGGCTCGGCCGCCGCCACCCTCGGCAAGCAGATATTCCCCTGGATGAAGGAGTCCCGGCAGAACTCCAAGCAGAAAAGCACCTGCGCCCCCTCAGGTAGCCCCACGTTCTTCCCCCCCCCTCCTCCCACCCCCCGCCTCGGGGAGCCGGGCTGAGCCCCTCGGGCTGAGCCCCTCGTCCCAGCACCTTGTCCCTCGCCTCCGCCTCGGGGATCCCAGACGCCTCTGGTGGGGCTGGGGGCTCCCCCCCTCCCCCCCCGCCCGCCCAGCGCTGGCGGGCGCGGCCCCGACGGGTCGGGCAGCCACCGGGTGCCCTGGGAGGGGGTGCGTGTGTCCGACTGGAGAGCGGGGAAGGGTGGGGGCTCCGGGGGGACCCCGCGGGGGCTTTCATGGGGAACCGACGGCTCTTTGCGCCTCTTCCCCGCAGGAGAGAGCTGCGAGGACAAGAGCCCCCCCGGGCCGGCCTCCAAGAGGGTGCGCACAGCCTACACCAGCGCGCAGCTGGTGGAGCTGGAGAAGGAGTTCCACTTCAACCGCTACCTGTGCCGCCCGCGCCGCGTGGAGATGGCCAACCTCCTCAACCTGACCGAGCGGCAGATCAAGATCTGGTTCCAGAACCGCCGGATGAAGTACAAAAAGGACCAGAAAGCCAAAGGCATCATGCACTCCCCCGTCGGACAGTCCCCGGACCGCAGCCCCCCCCTGAGCGGCCCCAACCACGTCGGCTACTCCAGCCAGCTCCCCGGCGTCAACAGCCTCGGCTACGACGCGCCCTCGCCCACCTCCTTCGCCAAGTCCCAGCAGAGCATGTACGGGCTGGCCGCCTACACGGCGCCGCTGAGCAGCTGCCTCCCGCAGCAGAAGCGCTACGCGGGCGCGGAGTACGACCCGCACCCCATGCAGAGCGGAGGCGGCGGCTTCGCCAACCCCGGCCTGCAGGGCAGCCCCGTCTACGTGGGCGGCAACTTCGTGGACTCGATGCCGGCCTCGGGCCCCGTGTTCAACCTGGGCCACCTGCAGCACCCCTCCTCCGCCAGCGTGGACTACAGCTGCGCCGCCCAGATCCCCGGCGGCCACCACCACGGACCGTGCGACCCCCACCCCACCTACACGGACCTCTCCTCTCACCACACCTCTCAGGGACGGATGCAGGAGGCCCCCAAGCTCACGCACCTGTAGCCGGGGACGGGGAGCCCGCTCCCCTCTCGATTACCTCACTTTTCGGACGGGACGGTGTGACTTTGCTCTCGAGTGCCAACAGTATTAGTGGACGTGTCTCCCCTAGCGGCTCCCTCCCTTCTCCCGCGGCCCCGGGTAGGTCCGTGAGCGGGAGCCTTTCTCTTAGAGCTGAGCTAAGCGTGACAGTGCAATATACCGCAAACCCAGGGACTGATAAGCTGGTAATGGTGTGTTGAAGGTAAGTCTTAGAGATGCCGTAGAGTTAGCAGCGCGTCATGCTGAGGTGTTTTAGAGCAGCCGTGAGCGGGGGGACCCCGCTTATGTCGGAGAAGTTAATTTATGGATCCTTCCCTAGCGTGAGGATCGCGTCGGACTAAACGATACGTATTTATTATTTTAAGCGAGACATCTTTTTGTATCACTGATTATTTATCCTCGTCTTAATGTATTTATGTGGGTATTTGTAGAGTTTCTTCACCAATACTTCGGGAGAGCGATTCAGGTCCGTGGTGACTGACATTTCACCTATTTAGTATATTCGGTCTGAGCTAGTTGAGAGAGTAGTCTTGAACAGTTGTTACAGTGGCTGGTGTTTGTAGTTTATGTAAGGATTAATTAAGACAGCAAGTTGTAAGTCTTTAATAGAGTAAAACAAACTGTGACATCACACAAAGAGCCGTTACACTTAAAAAAAAAAAATCGGAAATATTTTAAAAGTATTTATTTCTGAGCTCCCAGGCTGGCAGCGGCTCGGCCGGGGGGAGCCTCCTGGAGCTGGGGGCGATCTACAAAGCGGGACGCTTGGCCATCTTGCTTCAGATCAAATCCTGCACCCAAAAACCTCGGTGGGGTTAATATTTATTTATTGACTGGGTATCTATCGCACGTATTATTATTTAGGTGGGGTTTTTTAATTTTTTTTTATTACATGCTGGCTATCTGAAATAGGAAAGAAATTAGAAGCTTAGAACGCAAAAAATTAGAAACCCTCTGATAGTGCTAATTTCATTAAGGTCTCCATAGCAATCCGCGCAGCAGCTGCCGCCTCCTTTGTTATTTATACTGTTGTCTTTATACTAACCATAAATCAATTTTTTAGACGTCTTTGGAAGCCCGAGCTTTTCCTTTTGTTTTTTTTTTTTTTTTTTCCATAAAAATAAACTTTGAAAAAAAATTGACAATCAGCTCTAAACAGGCGCAGGGAGCTGCCGAGGCAGAGCCGCCCGCTCCCCCAGCCAGGACGGTCCCGTCCCCTCTGCCCGAGGCACCGGGGGCCAGAACGGGACGGGCAACATGGGGAGGACGAGGAAAAAAATCATGAAAGAGGAAAAAAAATAAAACAAAAAAAGGAAAAAAAAAAAAAAAGGAACGATGCTCTGAAACCTCGTGTTTCCTTCTCTCTGGTTACACGGCTGTGTTGAATCCCTCGCTGGATTTAGAGAGGTATTTCTTTTGTAAACGTTGTCATTAAAGTCTCTTCCTGATGGTACGTGTCGCTCCGAGAAGACTGTTCTTATCTCTTTCTGAAAGTGTCGAGTTAAAGATTAATCCGAACTTCTGCATTCCCCACCAAACCCTCTGACGTGCCACTTCCCAGTTGGACAAACACTGCAGCTCCTACTCCATCCTTAATGACAGGACCTGGCACTCCTATTGTGAGGGATATTTTAACTCCTCCAATTCTGGTCCACACAGACCAATTGTCTTTCTTCTCCTTCTCCTTCTCCTTCTCCTTCTCCTTCTCCTTCTCTTCTCTTCTCTTCTCTTCTCTTCTCTTCTCTTCTCTTCTCTTCTCTTCTCTTCTCTTCTCTTCTCTTCTCTTCTCTTCTCTTCTCTTCTCTTCTCTTCTCTTCTCTTCTCTTCTCTTCTCTTCTCTTCTCTTCTCTTCTCTTCTCTTCTCTTCTCTTCTCTTCTCTTCTCTTCTCTTCTCTTCTCTTCTTTCTTTCTTTCTTTCTTCCTTTCTCCCTCCCTCCCTTTTCTTCTCTGTCTCTCTTTCATTGTCTCTTTCATTCTTTCTTTTCTTCCTTTCTTTCTTCCTCACTTTCTGATATTTGTGTTTGGATGGACAGTAGTGATTCAAAATATTACTTAGGGTTTTATTTTCCCCTCTGTGTGATTTTAACAATGTCATGCTACGTTGAGAAGTGTATCTTTTGTTAAATTTCACTTTTGCCCAAGCAAATTTGGATATATGTGTTGTAGATCTGTAAGCAAAACAGAACAGAATAAATTACTTTGTTCGGAGACATATTTTAACCATTTTGAGCCGTGAAATTTTTTTTTATGGAAGTTTTCACACAAATTGTTTCTTAGAACCTCTGTTCAGGAGTAAAGAAAACATAAAAACAGTGCAAAAAGTAAGGCAAAACACCACTCATTAATTATACCTCTCTAATATTCCTTAATTATTTATATATGTTTGTATCTCCAAAACTTTTCATAATTGTTGTACCCACGACCAAGATTGTCCATGTAGGGTTTTTTTGTGTGTTCTTGAAAACACATTTTACACCACTTGCAAAGTTGCAAGGCATCACCATTGCTGCAGGGCCATCCCTGATGTAACCCAATGTGCTTTTCCAAGAGTTTTCCACCTTGGTGCTCTGTAGGCTGTTCTTCAACCCGTGTCTGCTCTGACTTACGCCATTAGTCCTTCATTAAATCTGTTAAAAAAAAGAAAAGGCCATTTATAGATAGCCCTTCCCCAGATCTGAGGAAGAAGGGGGTTTCAGAGGAACCCTGACCACAAACACGGCGTTGCTGAAGCACACTGCTCTGAATTATTTTCGTAGTGAAGAGAGATGGGGTTTGCAGACTTGGTTGCCACTGGGGGCGGAGGAGGAGCATGTGCGAAGGGAACCTCCTTGTAAATAAATTCACTTTCTTCTCTGTGACTCTGGCACAGGCGTCTCGTTTGTAATGTGATAGAAGTCTGTGATGATAACCTAATTATTAGAAGTAATGTTACTTTAGTGAGATCACTGGCATTTTTACAATGTTTGTACAAGCATCAGCAATCTAGAGGAGAGAGACACTTTGGCACAAGCCAGACTTTTTCTTGGCCCATCATTTAAAACCCATAAATTATAGACAACCCCCTTTCATGCTCAATACTAACTCAGCTTCTTTGGAACAGCATCTGATGTGTTGAACTCCGGTCACCCATTTAGAACGCAACTTGTTAGCCAACGCCAGGCCTGGGGCTCATTCCCAGCCGTGACTTTCTTTGCAAGCAGGAGCTGTAGCACCCTTTCCTCTCCTTCCCTGCTTCCTCCATACGTGGTTCCATAACAGGGGCACTAAGCCAGGGCCTCTATATGCCAGCAGCACTGCAGCAGTGCTCGGGCTGACAAGCTGCTGACAGCACCAGTTGAGGGCTGTCAGAGGAGCACGGAGCTTCAGGGAGTTCATGCAGGTTCTCCTGTTCGTATCAGGGGGTTTAGGGTCTCTGCTTGTTGTCCTGGCTCTTACAGTAACCCACCATTTAATGGGGCCACAGTAGTCTCCCCACTGCAAAAAGGAGATGAGGCTTTGTGTTAGCTCCTTCTTTCGAGGGATGTTCCATCCATGTCCCCCTGCTCAGGGCCTGGTGAGCAGCACCTGGGCAGCGGGACCCAGGCAAGGGCAGACAGGAGCTCCCGGGGTGCCGCTGTCTTGCAGGTGCCACTTGTGTAGGGCTGGTAAAACCAAGCCAAATGCCTCCTGCTCCATTAGCAAGTGCTCTCTGGGCATGGCACCACAAGGTCCCAGACCTGCTCCATGAGCAAGTGCTCCCTGGGCATGGCACCACAAGGTCCCAGACCTGCTCCATGAGCAAGTGCTCTCTGGGCATGGCACCACAAGGTCCCAGACCTGCTCCATGAGCAAGTGCTCTCTGGGCATGGCACCACAAGGTCCCAGACCTGCTCCATGAGCAAGTGCTCTCTGGGCATGGCACCACAAGGTCCCAGACCTGCTCCATGAGCAAGTGCTCTCTGGGCATGGCACCACAAGGTCCCAGACCTGCTCCATGAGCAAGTGCTCCCTGGGCATGGCACCACAAGGTCCCAGACCTGCTCCATGAGCAAGTGCTCCCTGGGCATGGCACCACAAGGTCCCAGACCTGCTCCATTAGCAAGTGCTCCCTGGGCATGGCACCACAAGGTCCCAGACCTGCTCTCTGAGCACGTTGGGGAGGAACTCTGGGACACCCTACATGGCTGCCATACTTGCCTGGGTCACCCACAGCTACAGGGAACCTTGTCCACTGGTGAAGAGGAAGGAGCTGGCTCAACCCTCCAGAAGCAAGGACAGCTAGGGAGGAGGCTGGCTAAGAGCAAGGGAATCTACCAGAACCAACTAAAACCCCCCTGAATTTCTTAGGGAGCAGCTGAGTCACTGGAGCTCCACAGCAGGCAGTCTGAAGGCAAGACTGACCTCTGGGGTCTCTGCACCCCTTCAGCTCTGTGACAAGCCCTGTGAAACAGCCTGCAGGGAGGTCCAGGCATGGAAGGGACTACTCAGCTAGGGAAAAAAAGAAGGTAAATGGGATGCAGCTGCTGGTCTGCCACTGGGAGGATGCCTTGCTGACAGCTGTTGGGCAGGGAGGGCAAGAAGGAGCTGCAGGGTGTGACACCATCCTTCTGCGTGTCAGCCTGTGGCGAGTACCCGGAGGCTGCACACAATGGCAGCCTGGCGAAGGCACAACATGCCGTGTGGTGGAGAGGCCCAGGCTTACGGCACTGCTGCTGCAGACCTGCCTGGAAACAAAAGCTGAAGCCAGACGGGCAGCACAAAGGGGCTGGTGCTGCCGGGACAATTAGGGCAGCAGCGGTTGGCTGGGCACCATGTGATTTTTTATATCAATGAACTAGCTACCTCTGCTTCTAAAACACGAGAGATGGGCTGGACCAGAGCCCTGTTGGCCACAGTCACTTCCCAGGGGCTGAGTAGCAGGTTAATCCCTGAACAGGCGATGGCTCTCCGTTCCACAGTACCTTGTGGTCCTTGCTGGGAGTGGGGCTGGTGGGGGAGGGCAGGGACTGCTCTATTAAGGATCATCAATCACATGATGAACACTTTCACTCGACAGTGGTTCTTCCCGCTTCTGGTTGGGGCTAAGCCAGCTGGGACTCAACCAGAAACCCTGGCCAGCAAAGTCAGAGCCCAGCGCAAGAGCTCAAGAGCCATGGAATTCTGTAGCAGGACAGGACCGAACCTCTTCAGTCACGAAGGCTGCAATGCAAAAGCAGACAGAGATGTCTGTTCCTGCGCATCTCCAGGCCTCTGCACATGCTGCCTGGGAGCAGAGATAGGCCTTTGTCTGCACCTTCAGAGTCCAAGCGCTGTCTGAACTGCTCTAGGATGAGCCCCAGAAAGGCTCTGCTGCTATGAACATAAGCACAAAGCTGAATAAAATTAGCATGGGATCTGTACTTGGCAGGATGGGGGTCTTCCAGGTAAAAATGCTCCCAAGTGTACAATTTGAACACTTGGGTTCATTTTTTCTTTCTTTGCTGATGTGTAGGTTTTTTTTTTGAAAGACCACCCCATGCTGAGTGAGGTGAGTAGCCTCCATCTTTTCTCCAAGGACCCTGCACCACCTTTTAGGAACTTTGGGAGCAACAAGGGTGAGGCAAGCCAGAAATTTTGGCTGCAAACCCTTTGACATCTCTATTTTGCACACAGCAGTATGACTTACCTTGACACTGCTAGGTTATCAATACACATATTTTTTCCTTCCTACCAACTTCACAGCCACAGGACAGGAAACAGGGCATTACATGGCACAGAGGTCTGTGTGGAATCACTCTTGGGGAAATCCTTACAGAATGAGGGGAAGACTTTTGTTTTCTGTGTTCATGCATCGGATCTTTGTAGCTAATCCCATGTACTAGGAGAGCAGAGGTCCCTGGCCCAGGCTTGGCAAAACTATCACAGAGGTCAGCCAGGAAAGGGGAGCTAGTGTCAGGGAAATATTGATGGTTGAGGGAAATACACCTTCTGCAGGAAGAGCGTGAAGTGCCCTGACCACCTGGAAGGATTGTGTTTGTGTTGATGCTGAGCCTGGCTTCCTTAGAGTGGCAGGACAGTTGTCCTCCTTTGCCCTGGAGTCTCTGTACATCTCCAGTTTTATTCACAGTTCAAAAAACAAACTCCCCAGAGCTTATCCTCCTTCTTTTCTGACGGTCTTCCTCCCAGGGGCCTTTGATGGTTTGCCTGTATTAGCAGGGTCACTGCTTAAACCCCCAGTGTCTGCTTCCCTCTCTTTGGGATGCCCGTTCACACCCTGGCTGTCTCCACACCATGGATATGCCTCCCTTGTCCTGCTGAGAACCAGCTCTCCCTGGCTGGCAGTGTTGTGGCAGCAGAGGGGCAAGAACAAGGTCATGCTTGAACCCAGACCCAGTCATTTTCTTAAGGGCTGGGGAGGGATCTGTTAAATCTCCTGTGTATTAGTTATTATGACAAGCACAGAAGGTGGAGGCTTGCTCCAGAGAGGAAAAGCAATGTGCTCCAACCTCCAAGTAGTTTCTGTGGCTTAGGGCTGCCACTGCCTTCAACTTGCATGCTGCTCAAACAGCCTCCCCAGGGCACCACCGGTAAGTGTCTGCACCCAACAGGGCGTGAGGCTTTTTGTTTTGGCTTGTCCTACATCATGTCCTCATTTCACAGTGGCTATCTCAGGCTTTTCAGAAGCGTGGTGGCAGAGGGGCTGGTTTGGTTCGTTGTTAGCACAGAGGTTTCTGCCCTAGCAGCTCCACTAGCTGATGCCATCACTGCACTGCTTGCACAGGCATCCCTAAACCTCCCAGCCAGTCTCAAATTGTCTCTAACAGCATTGTATTCCTCCCATCGTCTTTTTAACCCATTGCTATTTTTCCTCCTTTGACTTCCAGGGATTCTTTCTCACTGGATCTCTTGCAAAGAAACAGCTGCAGTCACTAAACTTCATACCACTACGTTGTAGCTATTTAAGTCTTAACCCTGTGAAATTCCGGAGCGTATAAAATTACATCCCCCACAAAAGCCAGAGCAGCAACAAGAGATACTTTGCCTGTGTTTAGCCACTGATTTCTGCTTTCCTCATCCTTAAATAGTCCTGCAAAAACAAACAGGTAATGAATGAGAAACTTGGTAACAGAATCCAGCTGGGTGAATGGAAAGATCGTGTGTTGATGTGAACATGGACAGCTCTTCTAGTGTCTAAAACACAGCTTTAGGTGTAATGAAACCCGTTGTGTTCTGCAAACAGAAGATACAAGTCAAGCAGCAGCCCTCCTCCAGAGCCAGTGCTGTTTGCTTCGCTGTGGGCAGGAGTTTTTACAGCAGGGGAAGCTGAAGGGCACAGATGCTCTCCTGTGTGGACAGCCGCCTTCTGCTAAAGAGAAAGCCTGGTGTTCCTAGGCTCCTGTTTTGTCAGAAGATGGCTTTTTCCGAACTGCTCTGATTGCCATGAGTGTGCTCAGTAAGTTTCTATCATCCAGAATTTAACCCCTCCCTCAAAATGTAGGTTTCATAGAATCACAGAATCACAGAATAACCAGGTTGGAAGAGACCCACCGGACCATTGAGTCCAACCATTCCCACCAATCCTTAAATCATGCCCCTAAGTACCTCATCCACCCTCACCTTAAACACCTCCAGGGACAGTGACTCAACCACCTCCCTTGGCAGACAATTCCAATGCCTAACCACCCTCTCCATGAAGAATTTTTTCCTTACCTCAAGCCTAAATCTCCCCTGGCGGAGCTTGAGGCCATTCCCTCTCGTCCTGTCCCCTGTCACTTGGGAGAAGAGGCCAGCACCCTCCTCTCCACAACCTCCCGTCAGGTAGTTGTAGAGAGTAATAAGGTCTCCCCTCAGCCTCCTCTTCTCAAGGCTAAACAGCCCCAGCTCTCTCAGCCGCTCCTCATAAGATTTGTTCTCCAGCCCCTTCACCAGCTTTGTTGCTCTTCTCTGGACTCGCTCCAGAGCCTCAACATCCTTCTTGTGGTGAGGGCCCAGAACTGAACACAGTATTCAAGGAGCGGTCTCACCAGTGCCGAGTACAGAGGGAGAATAACCTCCCTGGACCTGCTGGTCACGCCGTTTCTGATACAAGCCAAGATGCCATTGGCCTTCTTGGTCACCTGCGCACACTGCTGGCTCATGTTCAGTCAGCTGTCAACCAACACCCCCAGGTCCTTCTCAGCCTTAGCCCTCCTGACTTTTTCCCTGCACGTTCTCACTCCTCCCTGTAGTCCACCCAGGATGCCTGCCCCTTCCTCCAGAGGTCGTAGACCCTCCTCTTCCTATTGATGTCTCTCAGGACCTCCCTACTCAACCATGCTGGTTTCTTACCCCACGGGCTACTTTTCCAGAACTTGGGGACGGCTTTCTCCTGAGCTGCTAGGAGTTCCTTCTTGAAGAGCGCCCAGCCCTCATGGACACCTTTTCCTTACAAGGTGCATTTGATTTAAATTGTTCTTCTAATTTATACCTGCATCCTCTGCAAATGGAAATGTAGGTGATCCCCCATTGTTAGTACAGCAAGGTAGCACAGCCCTGAGGAGTGTACAAGTCTGTGACTGGAGAATGCCCAGCTTTGAGGTCTCTGGGCTCAGATCGACTGCTCTGTCTGTATGAGTTCCAAGCATATTAAAGCAGTAATTTGTATAGTCAGCCTTTACTCTGTAATAGTTGCTTTATAGCAGGTGGGCTGGAGGAGCTGGGAAGAAAGCAAGGCGAATAGAAGACCACAATGCTGTTCAGAGTCCACATGCAGGGAAGCACTCCCATGCCCTTGTGTGTTTGTGACTGCCTGTCCCAAGAATGTGTCCTCTCAGGGCTTCTGCAAAGAAGAAAACCAGGCCTGCTCTGAACTGTCAGCTGAGGCTGAGCTGTAGAGCATCAGTCTCCATGGGTAAAAGTTGAGGTTGAATCAGTGAAATGGTCTCTATGTGTCTCTTCACAGCATCCCTCCCCTGCCACCAACAAACCTCTGGAAATCCACAAAATAAACAGTGAAACTTTTCCTTCTCTGGGGATCCTGGTTACCCTTGGGTCATTGGCATCATGTCTGGTCCTTGTAAAATATGTGGCCTCTTCCTGACCACAGTGAGCAGCACTTTGGCAAAGAGCTTTGGGCTGTTAATTGGAAGACGTTGGATGATGGATGAAGGCATTTTAATTTCATGCTTTTATTTAGAAATAAACTATATTTTGAATGAAGTATCAACCTTGTGTTTTCCTGCTGAGTCCACCCACCTCCTAAGACTTAAAAGGTGACATGTCTAATTCAAATCAATGTGATATAGTCCTTCTTTGTGTTCCTTGTCTGTCTGATCCTAAGTCACCAAAGCCCAAGCATGCTCTCCCCAGTGCACCCTTTTGCTGTTCTGAACAGCACTGACACGTGGTTATCAGTTGACAACTTGGAAGAAACAGATCATTAAGGACCTGGGGGTGTTGGTTGACAGCTGACTGAACATGAGCCAGCAGTGTGCCCAGGTGGCCAAGAAGGCCAATGGCATCTTGGCTTGTATCAGAAACGGCGTGACCAGCAGGTCCAGGGAGGTTCTTCTCCCTCTGTACTCGGCACTGGTGAGACCGCTCCTTGAATACTGTGTTCAGTTCTGGGCCCCTCACCACAAGAAGGATGTTGTGGCTCTGGAGCGAGTCCAGAGAAGGGCAACAAAGCTGGTGAAGGGGCTGGAGAACAGGCCTTATGAGGAGCAGCTGAGAGAGCTGGGGGTTGTTTAGCCTGGAAAAGAAGAGGCTGAGGGGAGACCTCATTGCTCTCTACAACTACCTGAAAGGAGGTTGTGGAGAGGAGGGTGCTGGCCTCTTCTCCCAAGTGACAGGGGACAGGACGAGAGGGAATGGCCTCAAGCTCCGCCAGGGGAGTTCAGGCTTGACATCAGGAAAAAATCTTTCACAGAAAGGGTCATTGGGCACAGGAACAGGCTGCCCGGGGAGGTAGTTGAGTCACTTTCCCTGGAGATGTTTAAAGGATGGGTGGATGAGGTGCTCAGGGACATGGTTTAGTGATTGATGGGAATAGGTGGACTCGATGATCCACTGGATCCTTTCCAACCTAGTGATTCTATGATGATCCAAATCAAGCGTATGTGCAGCTCAAGACTGGATGGTCAAACATCACTTGGAATCATTTAGAAAAACATAATCCCTTTTGGAGTCCAGGCTTCACATCCTCCATGTTTCTTCCTGTCCCCTGCCATCCTGGGGCTGGGAGGGATGAAAACCAAGGGAGACAGTTGAAGGTTTGGCTAGGCAGTGCAACTCAATGGGAAAGGCTCCGCCAGCCCCCAGACTCCAGGAGGGCATCCCCAGCATCCCCGGGACCCCCGGTGCGGGCTCCCCTCGCCGGTCTCCCATTGGTTGCAGGGCGGAATGTGCCGCCCCGCTCCCGGTCCTATATTAAGGCACTATTGCCCCGATGGGGCGGGGGATCCTGGCTTCAGCCGCCGGCAGCTGTTGGAGCTGGAGAAGGAGCTCCACTTCAGCTGGTACCTGTCGCGGTCTCGCGATGCCCAGGTGAGGGTCTGGTTCCAGCTACTCCTCCTCTCGCAACTCGTTCGTGGTTTTCCTTTACGAGGATTCCGCTACTCCCGCCCTTCTCTTCTGTCCTACCCTTTACAAAATCCCTGCAAAAGAAGAAGATGTTCATGCTTGTGTTTGTTCCTCGTTACTTCTCATTCTTTTTCCTGATGTGGCTGATTTAGTGCAAAATCTGTTTAGTAACTTTGAGGGAAAGGTTTTTTAAAAGAAATTAAGTCTAAGGCTCCCTCCCAGTCAAACTGCAGTGATGCTGGGATTTTCTTTGCGGAGCACAGCTTTGCAGGGCTCTGGGTTGCCCAAGACCATCTAGCACTCGCTCTGCTGGCTCCCAGCACCTCTCACATGAACTTGGGCAAGGACAAGGTAACGTAGAATCATAGAATCATAGAATCATAGATTCATAGAATCACCAGGCTGGAAAAGACCCACTGGATCATTGAGCCTCTTAGAGCATCTAGGGCCAGACTCTCAGGTCATCCAGCTCTTCTGGGCTTGATTGTATCTTATGGTTAAGAAAAGCATCATATTAAAGCATTTTACAACAAATCTTACAATATGCAAAACCTCAAGAGTTGTTGAAGTGCAGGAAGATGCTCGGGTTTGAGCACAGAGCTCTGCCAGCAAAAGACCAAGAGGATTAATTTGTCTTTTACTTCAGATACTTGTTCAAAAAGAGTGACAATGACTGATTACCTGACACAAGTGCAAAAGCCACTAGTCACCCTCACTTCTCAAGATTTTGTCTTTCCTGGAGACAAAGTAACAGTATCAAAGCGGACAAAGGAGCCAAATTTTGACTCTTTTTTCCTGTGCATCTGGTGTGTGACTGGGAAAACATAACAGCAATGCAAAGACTGACAACTTCTGAGTTTACAGGAAGGTGATTTTATTTATTTATAGTACAAAAGAATTTTGCACAGTTCTCTCTTCGCTCTGGATTTCACCTGGGTGTGGGACTTTGGGATGAAGAACAAATAGTAGCACCAAGGGAGATGGATCTCTGTGGACCTGTGAACAGTCAGTCCCATCTGGAAGTCAGCCTAAGACACCAACAGCTGTTGGTTTTCACTGGATGTTTGCTGGGCAAAAGAAACTGAGAGAAGATGATGAAAAAGGACATATTGGGTCAGAAAGTCTGCAATGCAGGGAACTCCTGTTCTCTGTAATACCTTCTGTTCCTTAAGTAGCTCTTCAGCATACAGGCTTTCTTACGAAGACTTCTGCTCAGTTGAGGGACTAGGCAGCCACTGCTGATGGCAGCTTTAGCAGGGGTTGGTGGGAGCCCCGGGGAATTGCTCCTGAAGCTGGACAGGTATGTTGGGATGATGCTGCAGCAGCAGGTCCATGGTGAGCAAGGGCAGGAGGCCTCCTTGGCAAGGAGATGGTGCTCCTGCAGTGAGCGTCTGAGGCAGGGGGTCTCCCAAGAGAGAAGTGTTTAGTTACACATCATACCCTGACTGTACCTGGGAAGTACAATAAAGCTAGAGGCCAGCAGTTGTGCATGCACACAGGGATGTCTTAGTTCTGTGTATGGTCTTACGGTTCACGTCCCATCGGCTGGTTCACCTCATGGGTAATCACTGAAAAATTCTCAGGACTGAAGTACTCACGTGAAAACAGTTGCAACCAAAATATATGGTTTGCAGTTTCTTATTAATGACACCAAACAAGTATTTACACTGCAGGCTGATCATTGATTAAAAAATAGGAAATAATATTTCTGCTACCTGTTTTTGAGAAGATGCTGTTTAAATCAGAATAAAGCAAAATCTGGTAAAATTAATGAAAATTCAAGTAAATCAAATATGTTTTGCAAGCTGAATATTAAAGGCAAGTTAACTACTAACACTTTTCAGCTGCTTTTAAGGTACATTTTTACCAGGTCTCCTGTTAGTACTCCTTGTTTTTTCAAACAACAAATAAGTATAGACATGTAGCCAGAATGACCCATCTTTCTAAGAGCATATGGTTCACATGCACAATTTAGAAAACAGCTGTGTTTTCAAATGCCTCCAAATTTGCCACATGTCTATGAGGCTGCTAGTTTGTCACCTTTTATTTTGCTAATGATTTTGACATTTGTGCTAGGCACTTCAGGCTGGAGGAACGTTTTTCCACACTGCTGGCATGTTCCTGTGCTACCAGCTTGGAAAGAAAGGTTCTCATTGATTTCAGTAGTACAGGATCAGGCCATTAGAGCACACTTAGTCTTTTATAATGAATGTTTTCATGCCATATATTTTCCTGAATAAATAATTACACGTGCCAGCCTTGTAGCAGTGTACAGTTCTGTATCCATCAAAATGACAAAGCCTGAATATATAGAGATTTACTTGCAAATTAAGATAGAACCTTACAACTCCTTTATGGCAGTCTGAATCAATTTGCTTCTATGAACACAACTATATACCATCTTAAGAACTGGTACTCTGTATGAAGTGTAATTTCTGCTCACACGACAGGGCTGGTTTAATAGGACACTTCTTCATGGTCAGTTTTAGCTGTATGAGGATTAGATATCGCTCCTTTCTCCTTTTCTGTCAGTAAGATACTCAGAGGAAGAAGCTAATGCGAGTTGTGCCAGTTCCTGAATAAAAATGCCTGTGATATACATGGGTGCACACGTGAGACAAATAAATGATAGATAAGATCTAAGATTCACTCATTTAACATTAATCCCAAGAGTTGTCTCACACATGTTCAATCTGATGCCTAGCATATGGAAAGAGGTTTTAGGTTAGGCAGGTAGAGGTAGGAACACAAGGTGCACTTCTTGCAACCATCAGAACAAAATATTCCAGACTTACCTCAGTAGATACCCACCACCATATGATTTATCACAAATTATGAAAATACTATTTCCTGGCCTTATTTTCCCTCAGACACCATTAGAAACCACAGCAAGACCATTCTAGTTCAGTCATATATTTATTTTTGCCTACTGACTGTTGCTCAAAGGGCTACAAAGGGATATGAACAAAACAATTTTTTACTATGTTCCTGTTTTGCCTGGAACAGAACAAAAATATTGATTTGGAAGGCTTCCAAGGAGAAAAAAGTTGTAAAATTACTGTTCCTATGTGGTATATGTGAATGTAGAGATATAATATCTTTCGGACAGGTAACAGAAAATCACACCTCTTTGAAAACCAAGCTCAGGCAAGAACCCAGGTTTGCCTGGGAGCCTGGCTTCCTGTTCAGAACTGAATGAGTACGTTATCGCTTGCAAATACAGCACAGGACACGAGTTGCCGAAGGTCAAACCAGCAACTCCAGTTTACAGTATGAGCCACATATACAGTTTTATTTTGAGCATGAAAGAACACAGCAGTAAGCCAGAAAACAAAAATACGCAACCCAATCACCACATTTTAATCTCCTTTTAAAAGTGTGCCATTTCCTGTATTTATTGGTAAAACCTGAAGTGGTACAGGTTATTAGTAGAGCTTACCCATGAAGTGGTACAGATTATTAGTAGAGCAAAATCTTTGCAGGCAAATCACAAAATGCAAAGACCTCCTTGTAGTTCTAAGCACTTGTGTCTACCAGCTAATAAATGGTACTTATGTTTTGTCCCGCATTGCTCTGTTACTCTGAATTCCAAGGAAATCCTGAGAATAGCTGCAAATCTCTAATGACCAAGGAGGAAGAGGTATGGACAGAAACCTCAAATAAAACATGGTTGTTAGCAGTTTACCATTAAGAGGAGACTGAAGTTTAGGGGAAACATGTTATTTTCTGGTGGTGATATGTGATTATATATAACCATATCTATATGTGATTCACTCAAACATAATTTTTTATGACTTTTCCTAATGTTGATGAAGTGGAAGAGTCTTTGGTCAGGAAATGGCACCCTGTTGGAAGAAAGAAAGGTGAACTAAATGACAAATCGTTCTACTCCCTATTGTAACAATGTCTGTTATTTTCTTCCCCCCCCATATCTCTACAATACTCCCCAAAATAATTCTGGACAATATAGAGGAAAAGACAGTTGCCAGTGTCTTACTGTGTTCTAGTTTTATCCAGAAATCATATGCTGTTCCTGAGCAGCAGCCACGTGAACAAAGTAACCCTCAGCTGTGCAACATATGAATCTTCCTTGACCTAAACTTACGCCTGCAAGAAGTGGTAAAATCTCAGATAGAGATAAAACAGTCCTGAGCACTACCTGTAAGCAGGACAAAACCTTTGTTATACTGAAAAATGTAGACTACTGGCCCACAAAATAGCTTTTTATAAACAGTTTTGGTTTTCTTGTGTTTTTGTTTCCTTAACAGCCCCTGGTGATCAGCAGATTGAAAACTAGCAGTTTAGATAAACAAACAAACACACAAACAAATACAGTCAGTTCCTTCTCTACCAGCCTACTTCTCACCACCTGGAAAACAGATTTTTTTACTACACTTAATCAGAAAGCACAGTGTTGCAAATAATAAATGATAAGAAATCTATGTTTATTCTGGAAGCTGAGGCATATTTAACCAGGATGGCATATCATGTCTTACAAAAATGAAAACAGGTCTAAATCAAGCAGTCTGGCCCATGGGTTTTGCCTTAGAATGAGACCCCTACACCCTCCACAGTGTGGGACATATTTAACCTGAGTGCTTGTGCCCTTAACATAGAAAGCAAACACCTTTGCAATGCATGCTCTGTGGGCCTGTATAAAATTACACCCATGTGTGAATTCAGTGGATTAAGAGGGCTGCTTCTGCTGGGCAAAAGCAACCATTTCTTCTACCATACAGACTATGAAAAACATCCATGTCCCAGTAATATGATTTTGGTGACATTAGTATAGCAGGAGAACCTGAGAGCTAAGGCTTTGCAGCCATTACTCTTCATCTTAATAGCTGTGCTACACTAAATCTACATTCCTAATGCCCCCTTTTATGTTCCTTTAACAACCAAGCTAGATTAAACACAATAAAGTTTAGAGTGGTATTTGAAAATAGATAAAAATCTCACTACAGTTTTTAATGACTACTCAGATCAGATTTTGCCCAGTTACTGTTCAGATAATGGAAACAGTTTCTAATCCTGACAATCTCTAGTATCAGATCCACACATTAAGCATAGATATTGGAATAATTATTTTTAAATGCAACACATTTATGGTTTTATAAATTATACCTTTTATGTGGGGTGACATTTTATTCAACATCCAACTGTATCAAATCCAATTATAATTATTAAACAGTATTAAAAGCCTATCAATAAGGCCCATCTATCTTTCCCTTTAGAAATTCAGCTGAGTAAGTATTGTAGGGACATGACACCAATTGGTTACTAAATGTGTTTTCTCATGCTGGAGAAACTAGACCCCAAAACACAGTGCACGCAGCAGGATGATGTCTTATAACAGATCCAAGATATTATAAAATTTTGTACTTGCAAGCATCACTGGGAGCACTGTGACTTTTATTCTAATGTGACCAGGCAGATAGTTCAAAAAAATGAGACAGGACTGTTGAACACTCTTAATGTCACGTCTTACCTAAGAAATGGACCACCTGCTGTTTATGGTTGCTTTTCAAATGTAGTACCAAATCAAACAGATTTGGTAATCCGATTTGGAACTTCACAGGTGTGAATTTTACAAGAGCAGCATGACAAAAGGACTATCACAACTCTGGGGCTAATCATAAATGTGAAAAGAAAAAGAAAAAAAACAACAAAAATAATCATTACATCCTATCTGTATGTTGTCAGTGTCATCTATGATGGTCTGGTGTCTGTCACTTGTGGTTTAAGGCCTGCGACAGAGCTCACCCACCCCTGACACAGACAGTGCTTTCAGAGATGTGCATACAGAAAGAACTGGAAGAAATGGCTCTGGCCTGTTCTTCTGAAGATTTTTTTTTTTCCTAAATGTAAAATCTGTTGTATTTAATGAAAAGTGATGGCATATCTGGACGTTGTTGGCAGCAGTCGAATCCAGACAAAGACACCCAGATCTGTAGTCACTGTGGTCTGTGTTTTTTTTCCTAGAGCCTCCATCAGCTGCAGGCTAGCCTGAGCCTCACTGGTGGTCACACAAAGTGCAAGCAGTGCCACCAATTGCTCCCATTTCCTCCGTTTGTCAGTCTCTGGGCTTGTTCTGCATTGATCCTGTCTGCATTCGACTATGGTGATAGCTCAGATAGACTGGCCATCTGATTCATCAGTGTAAGTCTTCTGTACCAGAGCTGAGGTATATTGGCAAACCCAGACATTAATTCTACTAAACACATTTAATTCTGAACATCTGACTAAGAAGGATTCAAATCCTAACAACATTACTCTTGTAACTTTTGCCAGCCTTCAGGGAACTGAGAGGAGGTAATGGATAGGGGATGTCATGCTTGCACACGTCTGCTGGCTGGACTAGGCTGGAATTTAGCTAGCCTGTGCTCTCTGCACACTCATGGAAACTGAATCTGCCTTGTGTGGCTCAAAATATTTCTCAATTAGGCATTCCTTTTCCATGTCTCAGTGTTGAAAAAGCTTTGAAGTGCATATTCTTCACAAAAATTTCTGAAATCATCGCTGCACTGCTTTTTATTCCTGACTGCTTAGTCTGAAAAAAAGACCAAAGGAGAGACCTGGTGCTTTTCTCACATCATTCTACTGGTGCCAGGAAAATGATCAATCTGATCTGCTGTATCTCCCCACAAATCTCAGGAGGTACCCAGCCTCACCAACTCATACCCACTACTAAAAAGACCATATGTTTTTAATCTATATACATTCAAGTTATTGCAGTCAGCACAGTTTTTTTTCCTTACCACAGTTGTACCCTGGGGAGAAACTATGTCAAGTATGAACTTCTACAGCTGTAATGAAGATATGGCAAAGCTTTTCTGGTTCCTTTTATGGAACAAGACAATGATTTTAGATGGAGTAGATTCAACTTCTGAAGTTTCTGCTATGTCATATCCAGTGAATCAATTCTCATCCTCCCTTAAAAATACAGCAGAACACTCCTGTATGATCAGGCTACATATCTAAACTGGAATTGTTCACAAAAAAAAAAATAGAGAGAAACTTCTTGTTTATGAGACATGTGGGGGAAATTTTTCAGAAAATAAAAAGTCACTTCCACTTAAGCTTTTTAGAAAAGGAAGTTTCCCACCTGGAGGCAAAAAGTTTATAGAAGGTCATTCAGCTCTGCAGCATTTTGCTACAAAGCCAGAAAAGTCAGTATAAACAACAGACGGCTTCTCTCAGGACCAAATAATCAGATAGAACCAGCTGTGACTCTTCTGCTGAAGTGAAACAGAAAGCACAAAAAGCCAAGAGCTAATCCCCATCCTGGCTCAGAAGTGAGATCACGTGAGATCAGAGCATTCACGTGAGATCAACAAGGTCCATATCCCTGCTCCAGCACACCAGTCTCCTTTTGAGAGCACTCCCCAAGGATATGGAGGTTGCATGGGATGGCTTGGTGCCCACGAAATCTTTACCAAACTTTCTTCTTTGGTGTTAAAATTTTCTTGGGCTCTGGGTTTTCATGTTTCAAGGGTCCTACACTTATGACTGACAAAGGTTTTTTTGTAAGTGGGTTTTTCTCTCTGTTCCTAAAATCTTTTAAAGGGGTTTTGGTTCTATCCCAGTTTGGAATAGTAACACATTCTTAATCTCAAAAATCTTTTGGGACAAGGAATCCATTTCCTGTTCAGCTCTACAATTAATTACAGCACATCCTTCTTAGAGTGCACTACAGATAAATAATTCATTACAGCTGCCTGTAACCTCCATGCAGAGTAAGCAGTTGTGCTAGTTTCTACAGGAAGAAGGAGAAAGTTAATTCTTTCTACGCTGGCCTTCAGAGAAGGATTTAGACCTCTCAGAAGGAGCTCTGATGAATTAATAAACCTCCTCAGTATTTACCACACTTGTCCAGAAACCAACTTCACTTGCAGCTCCCTAATTTTCCAGATAACATCTTCAGAGTTTGAGAAGACTTGCCTAACCAGTGCCTACAGTCAAACTGTGAACAATTATACTTACTTTCACTAGCAAGATGGATCAGGACTTTGCTGTAGTATGAGCTACACAAATATCTGGATGAACCTTTACAGCCATCACTACTGCAAGTTAGAGTAGTGATTCCACTTTGACACTCATGCCGTTTTGACAATGCAGCCCTGATTCATCCTTTAAAAAAAAGATTAGTTGGTGTCCGGTCAATTAGGGATTAAAAAAAGATAGACAAGTAGAGACAGTCTGTTAACACAGGTTGTATCTAAGGGCACCAAAGTTAGAGAGTTTGGCAGGGAGGATAAAGAAAGGCAGTGTGGACCTGTGCACTAGCACAGGCAAGGAAACCAGGGCAAAGTCCTGTTGGAGCTGCTGTCTCCCTTCTGGGATCTCCTGCTTGCAGGTCCCTCTGATCTAAGATTTTGTTTAAAGGCCAAATCCTACTCCCATATAACATAAGCTACGGGAAACCCATTGTTCTAAACGTCCATTTGTGTGGAGAAACATGCTCCATGTGCAGCTGAGACACTGCTATGGTCCTGAGAGCATTGATGGGCCTGACCAGCCCCACCTGGGACCCTCACCACACCCTGCCCATCAGCCCAAGGGATTTATTTAAAGCTCAGCCCAGGTCAATGCCCATCTTTACCAAGCAATGGTTCTTGCTTGGTTGGATTCTGATCTATGTAGGTGCCTGATTACCTGGGCTGAGAACAGTAAGATGGGCTGCAGCTGCAGAGGCTTTGCCCTGTGAACCCTGATATGAAAGGTGAGGTAAAGCTGGAAAGATTTGGGTCTGTCTTTAAGAACGTAACTCTTTCAGAGGATGGGGAAAGCTTCCTCAGCAGCTGCTGTAAATGACAGGATATGCAAGAGCCTGGGGGCTGGTAATGCCTCCAGTGAGTAAAATAGTGAAGCTGGAATTTCTGCACAACTGCTTTGATGCCTCCTCAGTGCAGCTGCAAGGATGACAGATGTGCTAAAATATACTCAGCACCCCTAAAAATCTTGCTCTGCTGAATAAAAGAAGGTGAGGAAGGGAAGATAAAATAATTCCTCTAATGGCTTTCATACATGGTTTGAGATCCCCTGCTTGCTTTCAGAAATGCTATTCTTATGTCTCTTAAAACTCTATGAAAATTCTTTCTATCCTCCTGTGGGTTGTTGGAAATGCATCAGCATTAATTGATTTGTCAATTAAGTATGCAGTATCATCCATAAGTGCAAAGTGGTTAGTGTTGATGCTCCGACTATTGCATTTTTATAGAAGCTTGTTGCTAGAAAGCATATGTTATCTTGTTATACAAATATCAGACCAAAATTTGTACCTGCCTCATTAGGAAAATAAGAAAATATTGTTAACATGCAGTTGATTTTATCCTAGTGTGAAAATATATTGTAAGATACACTTGAGCTCCCCAAGAACACCTTAACTTCTTAGTCATGGATGCATGACATGCCAGCTTCCTAAGTGAGTGCACAGGAGCTGCAGAGGTGAAAGTTTGACTTCAATTTTGAATTCAGGTTCTTGTATGAAATGGTACCTGCTTAGTAAACCTGCAGAACTCTGTGTGTGACTGAAACTTGCAACTTAGCTTAAACCTGGGCAATTCTGGCACCATTTCTCCCACTAAAGAACAGTGGATTGCATGAAATAGCTGATAGGCAAACACTTGCATTAAAGATATACTGAATGCCCTGTGAGATCCATTTGATCATGCTAGTCCCAATTCAACTGTTTTTGTTGTTCTGCGTACTTTGCCAGACTGTTTAGTGTACAGAGAACCTCTGGCGTGAAGTCATGCTAAAAATACCCTCCTGCTGCTGCTTGGCACTGGATGTGTTGGCAGGGAAGGATTTACTCAAGTCTTCCCTCATTGCTGAGATTCCCAGCAGCCATAATAGCTTTTTAAAGACTCTGACAGGCAGCATAATGCAGAGCAGCTCCCAGGATGCCCCAGATTTCACCAAAGGGGCAGACTGGCTGTGGGCCAGGTGAGGAGGTGTTTCAGTGCTGGTTTGTTTGCTGCGTCTTGCTACTACTTGGCCTATTGACAAATGTCAGCTGTACCACACAAGCAGTCTTCAGAGGATTCACTCATGGATGACATTACTGCATAGATCTCTTTCAGAGAACTGCTTCTAATTGAATCTATGACCGTTGGCACTCCTCCTGTGTCTTGGAAAGGCCCAACTTGTTAGAGACTTGCTCCATGGAAATGGAGAGCAGCGGTTTGGGCAGAGCTCCCCAGTCATGTGCTGTGAAAGTGCTCTGATGAGGTCTGTTGAGCAGCATGTGGTCTAAGCTGGTTTTATTGGGATGAAGAAAGGTCATATCACACCACTGAACAACTCTACAGTGTCATTTTCCTCAACAGCATTCTGAAAAGGAATCTTTGCCATCAGTGTTTGGTGCACAACACCATTATATCCGCCTTAAATTGGACTTAGTCTACAATGTGCTTAATGAACTTGAGAGCTGTATGTAACAACTAGCAGAACTTGACTTTGGAGAAACTCATTCAAATGCTTCTACTTTCTTGTGGTTTGTTTGGTCTTATGTCCTCGCAGATGTTTGGCCAGCTAGACTGTAATTTAAATGGCCAGCAATAGTGGATGTGTTAAAAAGCATGCAGCTCAAAAAAAATGCAAGAGACCACAAATCTTGCATTGCCATCTCCCAGTGCCTTTCGTAAAAATATTCCAAATGATGCTACCTGCAAAGGACTTATACTGCAGGCACAAGTATGCACTATTGATAGTCATACTTTTTAATAAATGTTAACATGGAAAAAACAATACAAATTAAAAACTGCTTAAATAATATTAAGGGAACTAATAAGAACAGGTATCTTTTTCATAGACAGAAGATTAATACTAGTTAAAATTCCATTCTATTTAAAATGGAGTGTATGTATATATGGCCTGGGCCTGCTTCTCTAGTGGACAGTCTAACCCTGGCAATTAATACCTTACCTGGCAAAGGCAGCCCATGTGGAGAGGTGGGCTACGAGAAAACTGTACTCCATCTTTTGGGCATGCCTGTGTAAGATGAGATTCTCATCAGGGGGTAATGGTTCTGCTAGATCTAACCTACTTGACTTTCTAAAATGCAAAGCCCAAGGGATAGCTTAACTCTGCCTTTTGGTTTCCCTTGAAATCCTATCTGAAAGTGCATCCTTCTCTCGGCACTGAAATTGGTGGGACTATTGCCTTGGGAACTCCTGTTACGCCCTTAAAATCTGTGAAAGCTGGGCAGCCTTCTATGATGTGGAGCAAGAATTAACAGAAAGAAGTTTGTTAATGGTGTGGCCAGCTGAAGGAATTATTTGCACACAGGCCTGGCAGGAAGACAGGCTCACAAGAACAATTCCTTTCCTCAAACTGCTGGGGGAGGAGAAGGCATATTGAATAGCGGTGAAGATGGTGATGGATTCAGTTTCATTGCTACTATCTATCATCACTAGAGATTTCCCTGGAGGACTTCCTACAGGATACTCCACTAAAACAGTCCTTTCAGTGGAACTAGGGAGGATGGCCTGGAATGCAGAAACAAAAAAAAAACAGCCCGTATCTCCTCTTCTAGAGAAGGAAGCCTGAGCATCTGTACTGCCACATGCTGGAGGTGTGGGCCATGCTCCAGTCTTCCTCCTATTTTGGCTAAATGCTTGGAAGAAATTCATAGATTTATATTGGTACGTGTTGGTTGGTACTTAGTGGATTACTTCCCAATTTCTGTTCCCTGACTTGGTTTGCATTGCCCTCCTCCATTTCTTGAGATAAGCTCTCTCTATCAACTCAGCTCCTCAGAAAAATCTTCATCCTCAGTTGGATCCTAACATGGATTTGACCTAGCTCATGCCTCATTCATGCTCAGTCTTATCAGGGCAACTTTTGTACCACGTCTTGTGTTTTTAGCCTTCTAAGTGCTGTTGGTGAAGAAAGAACTCAAGTAGGATGCACCAGCTTAATTTAAACTGTTGTAATCTCCTAATACAAAGTCACTCAATTGCTCAAGACTGCTCAGTTTCTGTAATTGTGGTGTTATTCAACTTACAACTCTAACTAGAAATGTAGCTTTCATCAGCATTTTTAAATAATCACTCCTCTTCTACACCGTTTTCAGCCCTCAGTCCATTGTTCAAATGTATTAACTGGCTCTTCTGCTTTTGCTATTGCTCTAATAACATGCTTCCACTACCACATGAAGAATATATTTAGTAATGATTCTTAGTGGTTCAAAAGTCTTAGCAGAGGACTTGCACATACTTTGCAAACATTAATGCGTTTCTGTATTTATTCCATATCTTCTAGTACTTGTAAAATTTAAGATCTTACCCTACAAGACTGAAATATCGCTGTTATGTCCTTGACAGCAGAATAAGATAAAAGGGGATACTAATTCTTGAAGTGTGGTTAAAGAAATGGGGATCAAGAGGCACTGCAGAGTAACAGAACAAGTCTTTCACATACCCACTATCTTCTCTGCAATCTACATGTTGGATATATAATTTAATTTTATGGCATTTTCCTGCACTTTGGATTTTACATCACAGAACTAAGAAATCAATGGTTGTTTAGAAGGAAGCTGTACATCTCAAAATACAGAATATGTCTTCTGGAACCTTTACTGGGGCCAAAGAAAAGGCAGCTGCACCCTTTACAGAGTCCCTTTAGTTATAACTTATTGTCCCCAAGACATTTTAGCATTTTAGTACCAGGGTGTTGAAAGGAAGATAATCAGTATAGTGAGTAAACAAACTACCTAAGATTTTTCAGAACTGCCTCCTGTCAGGTTCAGGAGGCTTTGTCTCCACCTTGCCTCTCCCCCATCACCTGTGCTTTAAAGGTAAAAAAATTGATGGTCCAATAGGTACATCATTCTGAACCAATCCAAGGGAGTGATATATCCCAAAGGTGTACAGCTAGGCATTTTTGTTCATGTTTATATCAAGGAAGAATTCTAACTGGTGATTAGCGTGGTGTGGTGTATTAACATGCACGGACTCAGCTTTTCTTTCAAGCTAAGACCTAGTTTATTGTTACAAGCCCATATTTATACCTTACTAAAAATGTCAACACTGCTCCCACAAGTCCCTCCTCAGTATGTTTTTCTCATTCCAACCTCCTTGTAATCGCTGTTATTGTTTTCATGCCTTCTCCTTTCTGCTTGTGATGTTTATTCTTCTCAGGCCCATGGCTTGCTGGATATTAACTGTTCTGTACTCCTGCTCCAGAGGTTTAACGATACTTGTGGCTATCTCTTGCTCACCATCTCTTCTGACAGCGTGGCACTTTCAGGCAGCCAGAGGTTTACCTCCCGCCTGCTTCCAGGCTCTAAGCCATGTTTAGTTGTTTCCGTTATCTTCACTAATGGGATGAATCATAGAATCACTAGGTTGGAAAGGGCCCACTGGATCATTGAGTCCAACCATTCCCATCAATCACTAAACCATGCCCCTCAGCACCTCATCCACCTGTCCCCTAAACACCTCCAGGGAAGGTGACTCAACCCCCTCCCTGGGCAGCCTCTGTGAAATTTTTTTTTTCCTGATGTCCAGCCTGAACCTCCCCTGGCCGAGCTGGAGGCCATTCCCTCCCATGTATCAGATCTCTGCATAGATGAGTGACAAAGGAACCGAAGATGGCTTGACCGGCCTTTCTTGGGAGAGCCTGGAGCTGGTTACAACATTCCCAACAGCTCTTTCCACACTTGAGTTTAAAAGCCCCAGGCAGCCCCTGGAGAGCCCTGTGGGGACTCTCTCCTAGAGGAGACAGCAGCGGCCGAGAGAGCTCATTGTACTGCTCAGCATTATGGCCAATGCTCCCACTGCCCCGATGCCAAAAATGCTAGCAAATAAAAATCTGTAAGGCTAATTTTGGAGCTGTAGAAAGCGAGCATCCTTTATCTGGCCTTGGTGACATGAGAGAGCAATCTCTATTGATCGTGTGCAGCGAGACAAGAGCTGGGGACAGAATGCACCCCCCACTTAAATTCACGTGCGTAAATTTTCTCGGAAATCTTATGCATATTCTACTACTTTCCAAGGTCCAATTTTGACGTTATGAACTTTGCAAGGGTCAAATCTCTCGCGATTTGGAGCTGGCTGCCGCCGTGCCTGCGCCTGCCCTGGAGCCGCAGGCGGTGCTGGCAGCAGAGCCCTCAGCTCAGCTGCCGCCGCACTCGAGGCGCTGTCACCGCCCGGGAGCGAACAGCGCCGGGGGACACACGGCTTGGGGAAGGCCCGCGGCCCGCCCTGCTCGGCTTCCCAGGGGCCGAGCTGCTCGGCGCCGCCCCGCCCCGGATGCAGTCGCTGCCCGGTTCCTGCGCGCCCCGCGATGTCGCTCGTGGCCGAGGCCTTCGTCACTCAGCTGGCCGGTGAGAGGCGGCCCCGGGGACCCCCGGGCTGGGAGAGGGGTCGCGTCCCCGCCTCCGGGGGGCGTCGAGGGAGGGCTGGGGCGAGAGGACCCTACAGCCCCAGCTCTGCCACGGGGACGCCGCCCGCCTGACCTGGCCGGGAGCACCGCGGGGCATCCACGGCTTCCCCGGGCAGCCTCTGCCAGTGCCCCCGCTACCCTTGTTGTGAAGAATTTCTTCCTACTGTCTGATCTAAACCTTCCCCCTTCCAATTCAAAGCCGCTCCCCCTCGTCCTATCGCTCCATGACCTTCCGAAAGTCGCCGGCTTTCTTGCAGCCCCCTCAGGTGCAGGAAGGTCGCTGTAAGGTCTCCCCAGAGCTTGCAGTTCTCCAGGCTGAACAGCCCCAGCTCTTTCAGCCTGTCCCCAGCTACGCCAAGGTGCATTCATGCTTTGTTTTAACAACTTCGCTGTCTCAAAACCTATTTACTTTACAGCTGTTTACCTCTGCTATGAGGACAGGCCGAGACAGTTGGGGTTGTTCAGCCTGGAGAAGAGAAGACTCCGAAGAGACCTTATAAGCGAACTTCCAGTACCTGAAGGAGTGACAGGAAAGCTGGGGAGGGACTTTTCCAAGGGCATGGAATGATAGGACAGGGAGGAACGGCTTTGAATTCGAAAAGGGAAGATTTAGATTAGGCATAAGGAAGAAATTCTTCATGATGAGGGTGGTGAGGCACTAGAACAGGTTGCCCAGGGAAGCTGTGGCTGCCCCATCCCTGGAGGTGTTTAAGGGCAGGTTGGATGGGGCCTTGCGCAGCCTGGGCTGGTGGGAGGTGTCCCTGCCCATAGTGAGGTTGGAACTCAATGATCTTTAAGGTCCCTTCTAACCCAAACCATTCTCTGATTCTACTTTTCTTCAGCAGTCAAAAAGCCCACATCATATTTATCACAGCAGCAGCTGGAGGTGACTCGCACTCTGCAGGAGAGCTCTGCTGTCTCCCCAACAGCGTGCTGCATCTCCAGTGTTGCTCTTGGGAAGCTGAGAAATGTAACGGGACTGTTTATTAGTGCTCTTGTGATCCACTGCAGCTGGGCCACTACACTGGATGTGAACCTTGCCCCAAAACAGAACTGTGTATCACTGTGGAGTTATTTAGCAAAAAATGATACTAGTTTGCTCTCAAGGAAAAAGAAAACATGAACATGTGATAATTCCTGGCTAGGAAGTTCAAAACATATTTAGTATGTTGCACACTGAAATAGACCAGTTTCTACTTGTTATTCTCAGTTCCTAATTTCTTGCTGCTACAGAAACTCACAAACAATACAAAGTGCAAGAAAATAGGGTTTTAATTGCTTTTGAGGGGTGGCTGGTGTTTTGTCCCAGGAGCTGTTTTTTCTGTTGCTTGGTAGAGATATCAGCATAAGGGTCGAAGTTGGGTTCCCTGCTATCAATGCAGTTTCCAGAGCAGGCTTGCCCCTGGCTCGTAGGTGAAGTGGAGGTTGTGGATCTTGAGTCCAAGTATGTAGAGGTACCCATAGACAAGCTATAAAGTTGTATTGGGTTCTTTATTAGTTCACAGATGGTAGCACAAGCCATGTTCGTGTTCTGAGGCCCAGAGTCCTGGATCCTCAGGACCTGGAGAATATGGTCATAATCAGCGTTGCTTTGTGCTATTTACTAGCTTTTATGATACAACGTATTTTATTTATATTGTGAAACACAAGGATAATGATGTATTTGAGTAGATGTTAATTCTGCTGCATTCCTCTGCTCTGTGACCTTTATGAATATGCTAGAGTGACAGCTTGCCGATATGTACATTTTTCCTGGAATTACAAATACAAACTCAAAACTGTATTGTATATAGGCATCTCATTGCTTTCTCGTTGAAAGTGTTGGTTTTTCTTCGCAACAACCTCCCACTAAACAAGCAAATTGTGTTGGAATACAGCAATGACAGATCTTAATTAAGTATAGTGTAAGGAAAAAGTAAGTTTAAAAAAATGAAAACAAGGGGACAGAGTTCTGCAACAACTGGCGCTTTCCCTCCTTGCTGAAGCATTTTTCCTCTATTCGTGGAGAAAGTCTTGCCTCACTTTCTAGGTACTTGCATACTGCTTATACTAGTCTCAGACTCTTATGTTAACAACTGTACTATTAAGGTGGTATTTGAGGCTATCAGAGCTGATGGATGTACATGCAGACAAGGAAGTGAGAGGCTAGAGAGCAGCCTTGCGGAAAGGAGTCTTGGGGTTCTGGTTGATGGCAAGTTGAACGTGAGCCAACAGTGTATCCTGGCAGCTGAGAGGGCCAACTGTGGCCTGGGGTGCATCAAGCACGGCATTGGCAGCCAGCTGAGGGACGTAATTGTCCTGCTGTACTCTGCACTGCTGCAGCCCCGCTTTGAGTAGTGTGCAGTTTTGGATGCCACAGTATAAAAAGGATGTAAAGCTACCAGAAGAGTGTCCAGAGGAGGGCCACAAAGTTGTTGAAGGATTTAAAGGGGAAGCCATACGAGAAGTAGCTGAAGTGACTTGGTCTCTTCAGCCTGGAGAAGAAGAGACTGAGGTGAGATGCAGTTTACTGCTTCCTCACAAGGAAAGGAGGAGGAGCAGGCGCTGATCTCTCTGGTGACCAATGATAGGACTCAAAGGAATGGTGCGAAGTCGGTTGCTTTGTCATGGCAGTTGTAGTGAACTACTGCTACTCTCAACAGAACCATAACTAATTTTTACACACTGACTTGCTTGTGTATGACTTAGAATTTTTCTCTTTTTTTTTTAAGTACTACCTGTCTTCACCTTTGTGCACCTTATGCATTCACTTCTGACATGCCTGTTCACTGTCTGGGCAGAGAGTGAAACACAGAAAATACCATATGAATGTTAGAAAAACCTTTCATTTACTGTGGAGATGGATTAACATTGGAGCAGGTTACTTGGAGAAATTGTGGAGTTTGCATCCTTGGAGATAGTAAGCAGTCAACTGGAGATGGCCCTGGGCAGCCTGCTAAAGCTGACCCTGGACTAACAGGAATACCTTCCAACTTCAGCTGTTTGGTGCTCAGCTTGCTTGTGCTTCTGGACTAATTAGGCACCCACTCTGTGCATTCATTCACCGAAAGACGTTGAACGCAGCCTGCTGTTGTAATGCATTAAAGATTAAATACAAAATAATGACTAAATTACTTATGTGGAATAAAACGCTTTAGTGTCACCCAACTTATTCATAAAATGTAAAGCTTATTAAGAAATATAAAGAGGTTGATACTTTGTCTCAGGGAATAATAAAAATATTTCTGTAGCTTCATGAATTTCAAGTGTGTTATGTCACATTTTAAATCATCTATTTCTGAACTGTAGGAAAATATTAATTGGATAATATGGTAGAGAATTTGTTTAGAGTAGCTCAGCATCAATCACATATTCACAGGATATGAAATGAGTGTTTATACTGTAAGAAGAATTGAGAGTGCCAGCTTTCAAGTCCAGAACATTTATCTTAGTAACTCTACTAGTTTTGAGAAGCTGACTGCTCAAATCATCTATAAAAGACTGTTGAAAAGATGTTTAATTGATCACTAAATTACTCAATATGCTTTATTTTTCCCCCCTCCAAAAAAACCTATTAATTTTAGATCAATGATCAAAAGAGAGAAAATAATATCCTTGTTTGTCCTTTGATCTTTGGCAAATGATTTCTGTTTATTGCTGTTGAGTGACGTCCAGAGAAACTAGTTTTAATACTAAGGAAAATGAAAACAGTCTCAAAACCAGATGCCCTTCTGCCTTTAGATATTTTACATTCTTAGCGAGCCTACCTCCAATATGACGTGCCAGAGCAAAAATAACTCTCTGACGCATATGTTTTATGTATTGAGACTAGCTGCAGTTTGGCTGCAAACAAATACATAGGGAATGAAACCTAACCATTTAAATAGTTCCTGCACATAAAGACATAAAATTTAAACTGAGAATGCATTTTGTGCATCAGAATGTGCACGAGTAAATGTTAACATATCCTGCACATGTAAGGTGAAACGAATAGTCATTCTTACTTAATAATAGGTTGTCTGCAGCACAGATTGTTTAAGCGGCTTCAGAAGTACTTGTAGTCAAAAAGAGGTGATTTGAAAATACTAAATTTGTCAGGCTGTATGATTTTATCTGATTGTTCTTTTACATGTGCTTTTTTTTTTTTTTTTGGTAATCAAGCTGAAAGGAATCCCTTTGACTCTTACTCAGTTTCAGTAAGCAAGCCTCTTGCCAGTTGGTGCTCAGACACATGTTTTATGACTTGATTTGAACCAATTCTCTGAGTTGATTGCCTGTGTAATCTTTCTTTTAGGCTGGGGAAGAATGACGTTCACAATTATTATAGTACAGTACATCTTTCACTTTGAGATATTGTTATTTCTTGGTTTTAAGAAGCAATATAATTACAGTTTATAATAGAGTATGCTTCTATAGTTGTTTCTGGCTCCATTAAGACCAAGCAGCCTTTCTTTAATCAGCATTTTATCGTTGCTTATTTTCTGTTGAAGTAATATCTTCTTTTCTCCTGCCAGAAATGAGATTGCTCTAGAAATAATGGTAACGAAAATAGTAAAGTAATACATATTTCGATACTGTCCAGCTTGATTTGCAAGTGAACTTTCATCAATTGCAGAATGATTCCAGCTATAACTGCTATTTAGCAGCCTAACTGTTCAGCTCACAAGAGGTCACAGAAGAACAGCTTTGGATAGGAACCAGATTTTTCTTCTCTTTCTCACTCCTGTTTTCTCTCTGGTCCTTGGATGCTTTTTTTCTCTTGGATTGTCCTCAGTTGCTCACCTGGTCTCGTTCTGTTGTTTGGACCCTATGAGCTGCTTCCTTTTCAAAACGAAACAGCATGGTTGCTGTTCTCTTTTGCTGTAGTTGAGCAGGTGCTACACGTTGCTGCATTGCTGGGTGTTTTCAGGTGTCTCTTTTGAAAGTAAGAAAGAAACTGAGGCTGCATGCAAGCCATGGAGAGTGCAGAGAGAAAGACCGTATCAAGTTCTGAAATTTTAATTATTATTTTAAAATTCTAGTCTATGGTTATTAAGAAGGCAACATAGATGTCATGGGAATATGGATGTTTTAGTACAAACTGGGAGAAGTTCCATGCAGTAGTAAAACCAATGAAATGGGTAGGAAGGGTTGGAAACATCAAAGGAAAAAAATTACAGTGGTGCTGCAGAGAATGCAGGAGAAATTGATACCAGTCTCATTTGGGAGGAGAAAGCCCAACCAAAACCCCGGAATGTGCATGCTGAATTGGAAAATAAAAATACTTGAGAACTGGGAATTTTTAGCAGGTCTGCCTTCTAGCTGTTGTGTAATGAAACTGAACCTATGTAATGCTTGCATCCCTAGCAAGAACCTTCAAAGTGCAACTGCATTTTTTTTTCTTTTTTTTTGCATTTGAATGCCATTTTGAAGAAACTCTGCATTGGAATGTTTTTGCTGATAGCTTTGGAAAAGCTCCCTCATTAGGAAGACTCTGAGGATATGATTAAGAGAACGGGATAAACGTTTTCAGATTTTGAACTATGGAGTCTGCAGTGTTTCCTAGAGGTGAGGAAGAGCCTGAGAGGTGCTATATGCAAATAACACTGTCTAATTTGGGCTGACTTAAAGGCTGCTAGCCCTAAAGCAGCATCTTCCCCCTTGCTAATGGCAGTGCTTGTCTGACTGACTGCACCAGCGCTAGCTTTTTTGCACTTCTACCCTGTGGAGCTCTGGAACTCTCCTGCCTAGAGATCTGTCTCGTCTCCTAGTACTGCAGTGCTCGGGGCTAGGGGCAAGATGGGAAAGAGAGAAGGAAGAGGAGCCTGGACAAAAGGGCAGAGGGGCCAGGGCTGGGTGAGCCGGAATTGTGTGTATGGAGCAGCTTTTGGAGCAGGTATGGGATACCGAGATCCTGTCTGGTTGGACGGATGTTTAGGATCTGTGTTGTGGATCAGAGTAAGGTTGCTGTGGATGAGAAAGCAGTGAGCTCCTTGGGGCACTTTGTAGAAATGATGCTCAGTCTGCCTGCCAAATGTCTGTAGGGGAGGAGCGAGTTCAGACTACCACAGACAAGAGGGTTCAAGAGAGCTTTCAAAGTGTACAAGTGTAGATGGCATGGCTAAGAAATGTCGCAGGGCAGGGAAGCACTTAAGGCATTTCATACCTCCACTGCCTTACTTCTCACAGCTCTTGTGCTTCAAGTTTTACTTCTTGAGTCAGAGCCAAAGTGGGGAAAAGGGCTTAAGTAGCACAAAGGAGAGGGATTGATTTAGAGATCTATAAAAAGCTATAATTAAGAATTAGAGACCTTCTTCAAGATGGAGCATTTATGGTGACTATCAGGAATAAGTAAAACGGCTCCAGCTTGTCAGGTCTTTATAAATAGAATCTTTTTGTCATCATTTAGCTGGCACACTCTCTGATTTTTCTGAAGAAATCCAGATGTTGATTTAGGAACAACTTTTATTTATGGATTTGATTTGGTTGAGATTTTTTTGCCTCCTCTTTTGATGGGATGTGTAATTCTGTGATTGTGGAGATGCTGAGCTATCTCCCTCCTGTGGCCTCGCCTAGCAGTGAGAGCGCTGAGCACCCTGCGGGACTGAACCACAGATGTATACGCTCTGGAAAGTCAACTTGAAGACAGTAACAGAATTGGACTAATGCTGAAATCCATCCAATTAATAGCTTTCTTGGAGAGTGAAGAAGCAGATTATGTCATGCTAATTGGCTAGTGCAGTAGTCACACGCTGGCTCTCTTAGTGGAGCAACCACAGGAAACTCAAGTTTGACAGTTGCTGCTGAGATTGAGTCTTTACATTGACAGTCTGTTTGATCAATAATTACTGAACAGTCATGATTTATCTGAATTGTAATGTCTCTACAAAAAAGGCCTAGGATGGATTTAAGCAAGTGATGTAATTATTTGATACATGATTTAATGCATGCTGTTTAACTTGTGTGAAAGTCCGTTTTCATTTGGCAAGGCACTATGAAACACTTTTTGGTCCTTTGTCAGCAGAGCCAAGGAGTTGCTGATGCTTTCATTTTTTCTTGGCCCTTGTTAGTTTACAGGATCAGGCCAATTACATGCAATTGATCTGTACTCAGGGTGGGTGGGGTGAACTGGTGGGTCTCAAGACACCTAATTCACAACTTTCTTGTGCTTCCCTTATTGATCACCATTAATGCAAGAGATGTATGTTTTTAACTGCTTTGGTTCCAAAGTGTCTGCAGCTTCACCCTTCCACTTATTTCCTGTAATAAGGATATAGAGGCACATGAATTCCTAGCGTTTTGTTTTTAAACAGTGTATTGTACTTGAAAATGTGACCAATTTGTATTATGAAATGAGAACGAAGTGATTGTCTGCCTCTTTTTGACGCATCTTATCATCAAGCATCATCATCTTGCCTTCTGGAGTCTGTGGGGTAGCTTTCACAGAATCACATAATAACCAGGTTGGAAGAGACGCACCGGATCGTCGAGTCCAACTATTCCCACCAATCCCTAAATCATGCTCCTAAGTACCTCATCCACCCTAACCTTAAACACCTCCAGGGACAGTGACTCAACCACCTCCCTGAGCAGACCATTCCAATGCCTAACCACCCTCTCCGTGAAGAACTTTTTCCTAATCTCAAGCCTAAATCTCCCCTGGCGGAGCTTGTGGCCATTCCCTCTCGTCCTGTCCCCTGTCACTTGGGAGAAGAGGCCAGCACCCCCCTCTCCACAACCTCCCTTCAGGGAGGTTTCCATGTGGTTTTCTTTGGGTTAATACATCTAGAACACAGTGAGCAGCAGATCCCCCCCATAACACCAGTCTTGGGAAACTTCTCCTCCTGATTATGGTATTTGCTGCATAATGTTTGGAGACTTGTAAGTAATGTTGTTGGATATGGATGTTGCCCAGATGTAAGACTAAACTTCTTTTTAGTGTTTACTCTTGTGAGAAAACAGTTTTGAGGTATTTCATTATAATTTAATCAAATTTGTACCTAGGGAGAGGCCAAAGGAAGCTGTGTGGAAATAATGTGTAAGTTAATCTCTCCAGCTGTAATATTGTAGTACAGTATTCAAATTAACATCAACTTTTTTTTATTGTTTTAATAGGTGATATCTTGCCTCTTGGCTCCTTTAATAGGCCTTTAATGCCATGTGAACCAAACTGGTAAATACAGATGTTTTAGCTTTTTATGCAAGTTTAAGAAGAATATAACAGAAAGGAAACTGATCCATGCAGGTGTGATGACTTTAGAGAAGGAGTAGTCCTTATTTTTATATGATTCATAAATAAGTTCTTAATGTTTCAGAAAGTTGCATTTTCTGAGAAGATGAGATGTTCCTGGGCCAGGTCCTAGCCTTAGCTGCACAACAGCACGCAGTGAACTGCATGGAAGAGTTTTTAGTTGACAGAGTACTTCATTTACAGAAGCAGAAAGAAGATATCAAAGGATGACTTGCTAGCATACTGAGAATTCAGTAAATCTTAGTTTATAGGAGACTTGGGGCAGAGATTGTTTTGATTTACTTCTCACCCTTTTAGTACTTGAGAAATAATCAACAGGATAGTAATGTGTGGTGTTGATTCTTCAGCCTTGATTCATATAGGCATAGGCTATTTCTGTAACAGAAAATTATTTCTATCTGCATTGCCTTCCAGAAATATTCTTGTCCCAACCAAAACTGCACGGTATTACTAAGAGCTGGGAGCAACCTGATTTCAAGTTGAGAGTTCTCTTAGAATAACTTTGAACTTGTTGAGAACTTCATTTCCCATGTAGGAGGGAATACCTTGATACCTGGATCCGCAGGTCTCTGGCATTTGCTGGTGCCTGATATTCAAGAATGCTGCAGCTTGACAGCAGGTGTGCTAAATGAGTGGCAGAGCAGCAGGGCAGACCATGCTGCATACCCTGCTGCTTGAAACTAGCTATTCATACTAGACTGCTGAATCTGCTAAATTACTGCTTAGCATATTCCACAATTTAACATGCAGAGTATTTCTTGCCTTCTCATTTTCACAGTCTGAGTCTTATTTTTTTTTAAATAACAGGTTTAAAGGCATAACTGTAAACCATTTATTTCATTACCACTCTTTCATCATTGTGAAGCTGCTTAGGAAAGGTGGGTGAAAATGTCTGTTTCCCTCATTGTTCAAGGCAGCATTGACACAGGATGAATAGTTTCTGAGTAATTCAGAGTGTAGGAGTTGAAACCAAGTTTTCTATCATTGTAAAAAGACTGAACAGCCTGGACAAGGAATTGGTGCGGCTGAGGCACTGCAGAGTGTCTTGGGAACACGGTGCTTTGTCTTGCACAGACTTCACTGGGGAAATGTTATTGCAGCCTCTCATTCTTTGAACTGAAATTCACCTCTGTGCAAGTATAATATGTCCTGTTTTGAGAACATTAGTTGGAGCCGAGACGTGCACAGACCTCAGGTGAGCTGCTGATCCCCTGCTGACAGTGGAGTTCAGTGCTCTTAACTATCTCTTCTTACAGCATATGTGCGTACTTCTTTCTTGCTGTCCCGAAACTATTTGTGTGGATAAAGTCTTATTATTGAAATGACAGTGTGAAACGTCTGGAAACGCTGAAATAAAAATGCTAATTGAATATCTGTTTCTAGCCTTAAAGTTGCTCAAGTAGAACATTTCACCACAAAACATGAAAAAAGCACCTAATGCAAGGCATTCTTAGTGGCAAAGAATTGGACTGTTATGCCACATTCTGTGTTTTGGAAGTGTTTTTGTAAGAGCAGAAACTGTGTCTTTTCTAAGTAATTTTCTCTCATGACAGTTGAGAAGTCTAGGAATTTGTTCTAATAGATAGTTACAAACCTGAGTAATTAAAACTCCACTGGGAACATGCAACACACCAGTTCACAGAATTTTCTTCTGAAAGTCTAATTTGACAGCTAAGAACCCTGTTAACCCTTTGAAACCTGCATTTTCTATGCTAAATTGTTAATAAGTAAACCACTTTGACTAACAAACTTGTTGAACATTGTGAAATTTTCATGCCTTTTTAGTCATCCACAAAACCAAAGAAGATTTTATGTAGATAGTCTACTTGCCATTTGACTTCTCCGGTTCTTGTGAGGCTGCATCTGCTGAATTCTCTGCTCATAACGAGGCTTATGCCGTGATGCTTTCTGTGTCCATCTCCCTTTAATTCTCATTTCCCAGTAATTTTTGAACTCAAAGGTCATTTCAGATAAATCTGATGGGGAGGACTGATCCCATATTGTGTAACTGGCATTAAAGCAAGCAGTGTTATGGAGGAGAAGTAGAGAAGGACAACAGAATGACGTTTGCTTGTCCTGAACAAAGAGCAGACAGTCCACATGAAAAACTAAATATTTGAATTTGTTCAGCATGGGAGAAGTTTCAGTAGGATGGGAAAACAACTTTCAGGAAGAAGCGCAAGCCTGAGAGGCAGACCCATGGAAAACCACACAATACTAATTCCTCTGATTATGGAAGCAGAGGGAAGAACCAAATAGTTTCTTATTCCCAAGATATGTAGAGGAGTTATTCCTGTAAGGCGTACTTCCAGGTAATTATTTCATCTTGTGAGGAATTAATGGTAGAAATGTCTGCTGTGTAGGATCTAACACATAAATGTGATTCTGTGCTGAAAGCTTCTGAAACTGAATTGACATCACATTTGTTAATATTCTCCTTATATACCTAGTGCAACAGTCACCGTGGTTAGCAGAGAAACGAACATCTACAGACCAGAAGATTATAGTTGCCGAAGGATAAACTGGATTTGACTTCATTAGTGCACAAATGATAAGTTTGTGAGGAGTTATTATGGCATTAATCAACTTGATGGATTGGAAATATGACAGAACTGAAGCAGCGTGTAATATTAGTGCCTATTATTCTACAAATTATGTCTTCACCTACATTCATAAGGCAGGAGTCATTGCCGTATGTTAAAGATGTTACACACTTCTCTTGTGGAGGCATGTGACATCCCTTCAGTGATTCCTCCTCCTCTTTCCCCAGCAGGGTTCTGGTCTCCTTTAGCTGTGTGTTTTCACCTTACAACTAATCGAAGGTGGCCTGGGAGCTGATGTTCGAATTTTGCTTGCACCTTATAAACTTGGCCCTCTCATGTAGCAGTGTGTTATTAAAACTTCTTGCTTCATCAGAAGAAAGTGTTTTATATTCTAAACATCTTGGAAGAAGACGAATAGGTGGAAATTCAAAGAAATGTGACAGATAGTGAGTAGTTATTTAATTCCTTGATCCTAGAGATTTGCCAGGCTTTGTATATATACCTTTGGCATTGCTGGAACAAAATCTGCTGTGTGCAATTCTGAATACATGATGCAGAGTATCTTTTTCTAGGTTGTAAGTAATAGTATGTGAATCTTGTTGTCAAGCTGATTTTTTTTAAAACCCTGCCTGTACAGTGCTTGCTAAACCAATGATCTTTTGTCTGATCTTGCAAAGAAATTAAGACCTCAGTTCAAGGTTTGTGAGTATGTGTCCACCTCATTCAAACACGGTTAGAATTGTGACCTCCCTCTGTAGACCGTAAGTGTCGAGTGCAAGGGGTGTTATTCATTCATTTGCTTAGAAATGCTGGAATCTCGAGATCAAGATGTACATATAACCAAGGCTGAGATTTTCATTTGGCTTATTGTTCTTGTTTCATTTACTTGTCAAAAGACATTTATTAGTATACAACTAAATTGTGAATGAGCTAGTGCAAAGATTTTAAACTACTCTTATCCTTTCCTTCCTTTAAGTTCAGTGTGTATTCTTGTTTATACTAAGACTTCATATCATGAAGCAGCAGGTACGGTTCATGAAAATTTGTAGGTGGTCAGTAGAATGTGGAAGGAAAATTTAAGCTGATAAGGGAAAACAAATGAGAAAAAATATTCTACTTCTGTTGTGTTTTATTGCATGGGTGTGTCAGCCCTTAGCAGGAGTGTGGGATTGGATTCTGTGTGCCAAGATGCTGTTAGATACAAACATATCCCCATGGCTACATAGCTTAGTGCCAAGATCAGACTGGAGTTACTATTTGGATTTCTTGAAATATACCTAGAAGTTTTGTTAGAAAATGAAAAGTTCACTTGATGTTTGTGGGCCTGAAATATTTCAGCCATGTCAAAATAGGCCACTTCCAGTTTGGACCAGAATCGAAAGATTAGATCTAAATCTGACCTTCCAGTCTTAACAGGGTCAGAAAAAAAAATTCAGTAGAAACGGCCCCATGCAATTTGAAGTTCTCTGTACCATTTTGGGCATGTAAAAAGGATGTTTTCACTGGGTGGCTGGAATATTTACAAGATCAGTGTAACTTTGTGACTTAATTACTTCTGGAAATATCTCAGAGTCCTGCATTACTAAGTTTGCTAAAATGTAGGAAGAGCATTCTTAATGCCCTTTTTCCATTTGCTCTTGCATCTTTAGTAGACCTGAAGAAATGTATGTTAGGTTAATTATTTTGAGCAGTTAAGGCTGTAGTACTGCAGACTCTTATCTCAGTCCCTTTTTATTTAAAGAAGTGAATGTACTTCCACCTCAAGAATTTTTACTCCAGGGCAGAACTTTAATGGAGGGGTGTAAAACCAATAAGTGCTACAATAAAACATAAAACATTTTTTGATGCCACTTAAATGTGATTAGTTGCTTTCTCGTGCCCATACTAGTATAGCTCTGATAGGTTCTGTGCTTTAATGTTAGACGCAATGACCTTTGCAAAACCACGTACAATGTTTTAAGCTTCATGGTTCTGGGTGACTTCCATAAAGGTGAATACTTCATGAGTATCCAAAAAGAAGGATAGTTAGAAAATCGTACATTTTTTTTCTCTTGGAGTTCTGAAGGCAGAGACACAAAGAATGGCCTTACTGAAGCCAGTGGCATATTTCTGTTTGAATGACACAGTTATTTAAAGACATAAGATAGTCTTAAGAAAAAATTATGTGATTAGAACATTAATTTTGTTTACAAATAGCTATTTTGGGTAGAATGCAAGGTTTGAATTGGTATTTAAAACAGATCTTTTAATCACACATTAATAAGGGATTTAATGGAGACAAAACAATGTGGTGACCTGTTATCTTAATGCTACCATTAGCAGTAAATTAGTACTGAGTATTACTTTTGTATTCCCATAAATTCAAGTGGTGAATGATTGATTGAGTGCAGTGGTTCTCAACTGGAAGTTGTGATTCTCTTATTTCCTTGCCCTTTTTTTAAGAACTGTTCAACTGTTTTGAACAACTGATGATGCAAATTTTTAGTACGTATTCATATTCCCATTTTAGGGTTGACCAGTGCATCGTGTAAAGCGAGATAGTCTCAGCTGTTCTGGTGGGTAGGTTTCTGATGTGCTTGAGCACCTGGCTTTGTGTGTGTTACATAGGACCAGTGAGGGCCCAACTTTAAAAGGCAGAAAGCTTTTCCATTTCCCCAAAGTATTCTTCACACTTGGTTTGGAGGTTTATGCTTCTCTCCTCTGTGTCTTGTTCTATTCTTTCCAGAATTCTTTGTTTAGAATAAGTAGTTGCTCTTGAGAGTTGGCCAGAATTGTGATGGGAATGTGCACAAGGATGTCTTTATGGTACTTTAGCTACTTCAGAATTACAAGTCCCTTCTGTAATTTAGCTTGAACTTTAGCTTTTCTTGCAACATTAAATTCTGGGACTCAGTTTTCTGCTCTATGCTGTCCCTTTGTGAGCAGCACAGGAGGAAAGCGTCATGGTGGGACGTTTTTAGGGCAGGTTAAATTGTGTATCAGCATCTTGGTAGTTTGAGTTCCTACTCTAGCTAACATTTGTGTTCTGTTAGCATCTGCAAGCACATTGTTGTTTGGCTTGCTTAATTAATTCCTTTTCTTTCCACAGCCGCAGAGCCTTGGCCAGAAAATGCTGCGTTGTATCAGCAACTGAAGGGTGCGTGCACTTGTTTTTGCAATCAATAATTACTTTATTTTTAGAAAAGACATTAAATATGCACTAAGATAACTAACTGCAAGGAAGCACAGAAACTGTTAAAAGAGTCCTTTGTGTAGTTTGTCTGGTCAGAGGTTTTAGCTACGCTTGCATCTGCCAGTGTAAACCAGCTATTCAAGGCCTATAAGGTCCTTGGTTTATTATTGACTCATTATATTGGCTGCTGTAGGCAGTGTAAAATGATGTGGTTGCAGGCATAGTTGGCAGATTTACTGCACCAATAGCTGAGGCAGCAGATTTTTGAAGTCTTGTGGTAAAGTGGGCTCTCAGTAAAAAGGAACTGTTAAAATGTATAGGCTAGGATGGTTCAGGTTCCCTTTAGCAGCTCTTCATATATCATCAGATCACATTATGGCCCCCATTTGGGGCTCAACAGCCTGCTACAGTTGTCAGAAGACTGCAAAGTAATGAAGACTAATAGGTAGCAGCCCTAGTCTTCTAAGCATGGAATTTTTATTGCAGTGAACTTGTCATCTTTCTTTTGTGTGACAGACCTAGACACAGCGTGCAATATTAACTGCAAGTCGCTTTTATACGTTTCTGAATGCTTTTACTTTTTAGCCAGAGGAGTTATGAAGATGCAGTTTTACTTAACTTTGATTAGAAGAAGAGTAATTGGTATAAAATTCGAGCATTTGGGTTTTAGTTGTGAGCATTTTTATTGTACATTGTTGGTAATGTATGATAAATGCAATTGCATTTGCAGAAGAAATATTCCTGGTATTTTTTTTTCCTCTATCTTTAATATTCATATCACAGTTTTTCTAGACCAGCTGCTTAATAATTATATATGTGCTCCTTGTTTTATGTGTAAGAAATTCGACCCAGAATGGCTTACAGTTACAGGTCAGTAGCTAAATGGGCACTATTTTTTGTAATTGTGTTTTTATCTGTTTTTTTTTTTTTTGTTTGTTTCAACAGATGAACAAATTTTGCTTTCTGATAATGCATCTTCCCTTGCTGTTCAGGTAAAATATCATCTTTCTTAAGCTAAAGATTTTAATTCCATTTTAGTTTTTTGATTATTAACTAGCTAAAGTAACCTTACTTAGCTAATTGAAGAATTATTTCCATCAAAATCAATTACTTTGCTTCCTCCATCTGATGTGCTTTACATTGTCATTCAAGTACCAGCACCTAGAAGACAGAAGGATTTTGAAAATCCTATACAGACTGCTGTTCAATGTGCTTGTATTTGTATTGGTCTGTGTTTGTATGGTATCTGCTTATCTACCTACTCTGGAAACTGTGGATAGTTCCCATCTTCTGTCACTTGGTATGCTGGTTTGTCTTGTAACATCTTGCATGATGCTTGCTGGTTATTTAATTCGCAAAGCTGATACTGCCACAGACTCCAGGCATATTTGCTTCATGCTGTGGGCACCAAGTCTGTAGTCTCGGATAGGTTTTCTCTGTTTCATCGTATATACAGAGTTGAGATCCAATGTGGTTTTTAGAAATAGTCCATGTGATTGACAAAATTGCATCTCTAGTTGACTTAAAAGCACCTCTGTGGCTGTGAAGTCTGCGTAAACTCCATTAATCTGTTAGTTCAGTAACCCCAAATCTCAAGGGAATGTTTTCCCCGTCAGCTGAGAGGGCCTGGCTGTCAGCAGTAGTGATGAGCAGGATGTCTATAAGCTTCTTGTTCTTCAAAGCAACTTTGCTGCTGTTTTGCTTAGCAGGGAGTTGCACTGTTCCCCTGCTTCTCGCTTTTTGGATGTGGTCTAGATGAGAGCAGCTACAGCAAGCAGCCTCTGAGGGCCATCCAAAAAGGTCACATCTCATTTAGCCAAAGTAGGGCACTTGGAGACTGTAACTGACAGTACTGGTAAGAATGCTGGGATCATTTGATCATGTTAACTGCTTCCAGGATCTCTAACTTCTTTCCTTCCAGTCTGACAATCTAGGAAATACTCTGAGTAAATTCTGTCATAGCAAGAAGGTACCTTTATCATTTGCTGGTAAGTTTAGTAATCTTTGATGCACCAAATAAATGGGGCATTGTTTATTTGTTTGGGCAGTGTGTTTTATATCATGCCATACATTAATACAAATAAGTCGTTTTGTTGCTCATTTGATCTCCGTGTTCCTTTTTACTCCAGCAACTGTATTTTTTGTGGTTCTTGTGAATTTTCTTGCGATCTAACAAGACATATAGGTGTGGCTTGTATTTAAAACACAAAGAGAAGAAACAACAATATAATCCTAAAATTTCCTTTTCCAATGCATCATTTTGCTTTACTGTTTCTAGTTCATTGTTATCCTACACCTGTCACTTAGATGATAAATTAACTATAATATATTAAAAATGCTTGTTTTTCTTCAATATTCTCTAGCTGGACAGCTGATAGTAGCTATGACTATAAATATGGCTGTGGTAGATATCTGATCTTAAACTTTATAGAACAATTTTATATTGGGGAATTATATCTTTTCTGGAGAATCTGTGTAACATGGCTGTGACTGCGAAAGAACAGCTATCCTTGGCGTCTTTGATCCATTTTGAAGTGATATTAGGAGCTGTAGTTCGGTGTTACTAGCTTAGTGATCAGAAAGCTTTAAATACACTGTTTTGTTTTGCATAAGGAAGTTGCCAAGTTTCTCTGTTTTAGAATTTACATTTTATTCTGATGAGAGCCTGTTTATCTTTTTACTGGATATTATTTTGCTGTTGTGTTTTGTTTTTTTAGGGGGGAGAGATTCTTTTCCTGAGGAGGGAATGGGGAGTAGGGAGAGAAATAGGAGCTAGTACCTGAGATTTTTTCCATGCTACTGTCATTCCTTTTCCCCATGTTAGTGATTTGAGGCATGTGAGTATCACCAGGGCAGATATATAGCTTGTTCAACTTCCATATAGTGAAAACACATCAGAATTTTGAGTCCCTCTGATCAGAAGAGCATATGGAGCCATCCACCATCAAATCTTTAAGGAACATGGTTCACCATAAGACTCTAAATGTGCTGCAACTGGTCTTTAAGATCTTTGTCAAAATCTCTTTACAGTAACTCTTTGTGATGTGGCTCTGGGACAGCTCTCAGAGGACATATGTGCACATAGCTACATTTAAAACTGAAGAATAAAATCCAGTGTTGTAATAAGTGATCAATCAGAGTAAAAGCTGACTTTTCAAATTGGTGTCCCTGCAATACAAATGACATTTCATGTACCTCTTCTCGACAGAGCAGGTCAAGCAGACAGTAGAGCAAGTTACTCTTGGTGTAGGCGTAACAGACTGTTGCAGGCATTTTGTTTGAATGTTAATAGAGTACTGAGGGCTGCAGATTGAACATAGGCAATTGGTTGAGTCTTGCTGTTTTAATAATTATTGGACTTGGGACTTCTCATTGTGCAATGACATCTGGACTCCTGACTGTAGCTGTGTGTCAGATAAGTGGAGGGGGAACAGAGTCTTCTGTGAATTGCTAAATAAGTATGGTGGTGTCTTCAGTAGTTAAAACCAACTAAACTAACCAGAAAAACCAAATCCCTCTCATTTTTGGGGCCTCTCTGCTGATTCTGCTTGTGGTTTTTTTTTTTGTTGTTGTGTGTTAAGTTCTCTTCTGCCCAATAGGCTGAATTAACAATTCCTTAGTCTTTCACTGGATTCAGATTCTTTATACTTGCTGAAAATGCAACATAACTTCAAATGAGCTAGTGTATTCCCCGATATGTCACGGAGTTTACACTCCTTGTTTGTTAACATGAAGTAGTGTATTATACAGCCCTGTTGAAAGTGAAGCCCATTTGATCTTAGGCTGCAAAATCTTTTTACTGAATGAAGTTTGATTTACACTGCGAAGGAATTAAAAATGAGGGAAAATACTCATCAGTAATGCTTATTCAGCTACAGGAAAAAGAATGTTGTACATAGAATGAAGGCTGTGTTCTTCTGAGAAGTTCAGCCCTGTTCCCATTAAAGTTCATGAAAACACGTGCATCTCCTGGGTATCATGACTCATGGTTAAACCCATTCGTCTCTTATTTATTGTACAGCTTCCCCTATGCAGCATTCCTGCTTATGAGTCTTATCATAGTAAAAAAAGCCACCGAAACCCAGAAATGAATACACAGCTATATTCCAATAACAAAACAACTTCACAACTTCAAGGAGGGAACAATGGGAGTTTTAAATGGGTTAAAACTGAATTACCACAGGAGAGAGAGCCTGTCCAGGCCCTGTCTCTCTGTTGGTGCCCGGTGCGGGTAAAGCCGTTATGTTTACTGCCTGGGTGGAAGTACTGTAGCTGAGTAGGAGGGAGGGGGTTAATACAGCTGCGCTGTGCCAGGCCTCTTGCCTCAAGTAGCAGCAGAGCATCTCTGTGCACTCTGTTCCAACTTGTAGGAAGGAGGAATGTGGATGTTGAGACTGCCTCTGTTATTACAGGTTCTTCTGAGATCTTTATACAGGCAGTCTGAGTCTTGCTTAAAAGGCTGTCTAAAATGTTCAGGATTGGGGGAATTTTCATAGCTATCCTGAGGCCATAGAGCCTACAGCTCATTATGTTAAGATATGTATTAATTGCTTGTGCAATTTATGTCCTTCTAAATGGTCTTAATGTATTCCAGGAAAGTGCATTTAGTATTGTCTGTTCTTAGTCCTGAATGACAGAAGGATGTTTGGACAATTTAAAATTGTGTTACACAGACCAACTGCTTATTTACTTCAACAAGTAATTAAATAAATGTGTAAATCACACGTGATTAATTACCCTTGACAGATTTGTGATTTTTTTTTTTTTTGGTGTGTGTGTATGAATTGTGGTTTGGTTTTTCTCTAGACAAAACATTAGCAGAAAATTGAACTTGTTGCTGAGGCTTGAACAAAGGCGTAGTACTGAAATGAAAATCTTACAATCGCTTTTTTTTAAAGAGAATAAAACCTGGAATTCTTCATGATGAGAAATGCAGTATCAACATAATCAATCTAGTAGCATTGCATTGTGGCTGAAAACATGCTTAAATCCCAAGCCATACAGGTACTGTTTGTGAGTGAAACATCTTTCATATAGTTCTAAGATGAAATTACCCCTGAATGAATAGCATCTTCATTTATCTTCAAAACCTCTGTGCTACCAGTGAATCTACTCTTTCCGCATTCTACAACAAGAATTACATTATACCATTAGAGCAGTGTTGTGCTGCAGTGTAAAATAGATTGTTTTGGAGAATGAACGTGGCTTTGCTATAAATTACGTTCACAGGTACAAAGGAATTTGTTATTTTGTTTAAAATAGTCACAAATATAATTAAGCTCTTAATTTATGTTAAACTACAAATGTGGCCATTACCATAACTGGATTAGGAATTTAATCTGTCATTCAAAGAATGATACTGAACAGTTTTCATTTATAACCTTAGACACGCTATTTCACTTACAGGATCTGCAGCTGTTTGATATGAAAACTGAATTATTCTGTAGAGTTGTTCATGGTTTTTAATTTTAAAATGTGTTCCTGCAATAAAGTAGAGAATAACTCTTTAGTTGTCATCACATATTGTCCTTTGTATGCTCATGAAATTATGGAAAAATGAAAATAGAAAACGCCTTTCATTCTTTCTTTGCAACAATATTGTATGAGTGTTTTTAGAAGTGCTGCTGAATAAGAGATGGCTTGGAATGGCTCGCTCTTTATTAAAAACTAATCATAAATATATCTTCTTCAAATGAAGCCTAGAGTGTGCAATCTGAAAATAGCATTCCTCACATGGGAATGTAAGTTGTGAACTATTTGAATCTTGGCATAAGTAATTTCATTCTTGACTCTGATCTCAGAAACTGCAATCTGGATATTATTTACATCAAGCTGTAACTCATTTTTAATGAGTTTATGTGTTTGCTTATATGTATTATTCTGAGAGGGGGCTGGTGGGGAAGGGCCTTGTGATGGAGCTTTCTGACAGGGCGTTTTGCTTGCTGCCCGCTGTCTGTTATATTTCCAACTGACGGCATCCAAACAGCCCTTCCTTAGCTGGGGAGGGTAAAGAGGATGGGAGAGCAAGAGTAAAATAGGCTCCTAAAACAATTAACTGTAGAAATAAATGCAAATCTCCCCCTCCCTTCTCTTTTTCCTTCCCATTGTATTTCATGCACAGTCATTTTCCAACCTTGTCATCATAGGAAGACACAATGGCATCACTTTCTTGCATTGTTTTGAGGGCGGCAGCAGCAACAGAGGTGGGAATGTCAGACATGAGAAGAGGAGGAAAGGGAGGGTGAGGCGAGTTGCCCTGTGCCTAGCTGTGGTTTTTGGGCTCTGAGCTTTTGAACTGTGCTAAAGCACCTCAAAGGTGATTGCTGACTAATTTTTTAGATAATTGAAATCCAGTGTACTACCTACATTTTGAATTTGAAATTGGATAGGCTATAGGAAAACAAAACAAGCCTTAAGTTGATTTGTCCTTTAAGCAATGCTGCTGTTGTAAATGTACTCCATAATTCTGTCAGGAGGCGTCACCTGCCATGATAGAAATGAATGGTAGGCATAAGATTGTTGATTAATTTTCTAACAAGTGTCACCTCAAAGCTTCCTATCAGCCCTTTTCACATAGCTACTGTTATATTCTTTAGCAGCAAAAATATGAACTGGCTTGTTCTGTGCTGGCTTTAAAAACAGTGTGGCTCGTACTGCTCTCTGGTAGGAGAAGGCTCCCAGGGAGGTGGTTGAGTCGCCTTCCCTGGAGGTGTTTAAGGCACATGTGGACGAGGTGCTGAGGGGCATGGTTTAGTGTTTGATAGGAATGGTTGGACTCGATGATCCGGTGGGTCTCTTCCAACCTGGTTATTCTATGATTCTGTGAAGGCAAGGCAGTGCAACCCATGGTCCTGTGTGGATCAATGTGCAGTAGGGCAGCAAAAGCACAGAGAAGCTTCTCCAGACTTTTTCTTAAATTCTTTATACTCCCACACTCTTTATTCCCCGGTCTATAACAGCAAATGTTGGGAGGGGAGGGAAGGACAGACATAATTCATCTGGTAGCACCTTTTTTTCTCTCCTCTGTTTCTCTCATTTCTGAACTTGCAAGAATTCTCTACCTCTCTGTCTACAGTAAGAAGGGCTGAAAACAGGGCATTCAGAGGCAGTAGCAACTTTGTAGGTTCAGCGCTTTCAGTCTGGGAGAAGAGAGGTGACTCTGTTAAAAATACATTGTTTGCATTTCTCCCTTCCGAGGTGCCAGAAGAGTAAGTGGTGCTACAGGTGGAGAGGCTGGAAGAACACGAGAGGGGAAAACGGAGCATGCAGGGAAGAGAGGGAGAGAGCATGTGTGAGAGAGAAGCTTACAGATCCCATTAAGATGAATCTTTATTTTTTAATGCCTTTATCTGTTTCCTAGATTAACTTCACCCAAAGAAAGGACACACTTTGTTCCAGAAGTAACTTAGACAAAGTGTTCCCAGCACACATTATATTGATATTAAGTTATCAAACTGCGTAGTTTTCCAGGTGTCTCCTTCAGTCATTGACCAATGCCGATGCTGCACAAGAGATTGGAGCCTTGTTTTTAAAATTACAGAAATGGAAGTAATCAGTGATATATATGGATAAAGGAGGCATTCCTGCTGATGCCAGTGGGAATAAACTCAGTTCCTCCCAATCTGACATTTCATTATCCTTGTTTTATGCTGCATTATCTAGTATGAGCCATGAAATTACTCATTCTTTTTGAAAGCTTCAGTGTTTTGGTTTGACGTCTTTCAGTTGTAGTGAGTTCTGCATATTTATGCTCGAATGTTTCCTTTATTTGTGTAGTCTACTGGGCAGTCATCTCTTGATCTTGTGTAACACAGTCAAGGGAACATAAAAATGTTAATCCCTCCTCTGTATGAATTGATCCAAATAGTTAACTTCAGATAGGTGTTAAGCATTAAAAAAAAAAGTTTGTCCTTTCCAGTAGGAATCTATTTTTCCTTTCCCTACTTAGAGTTTGTTTGGAAGAGTTCTTTTCACAGTAGGAGTAAACATATTCAGTGAACATCTTTAGAATTAATTTGGACTGGAAAACTTTAGGTGAAGTAATTTGTATCAGTTTTACTATAGATGAGAGCTATTTTTTTTGTCCTACTCAGCAACTGCTTTGGTGTTATTGTGTGGAAATCCTAGGTGCTGGAGGGGATCCAGGTCGTGGCCTAAAGTAGTCAAAGTTCATTCTGTGCTAGTACACAGTTTTTTTCCCAGAGGAGAGGAAAATGGGAAATTTAATGCTGTTCTTTGGAATTACAAGCATCTTTGCAAGGTATGACAGGCTGTGCTCACTCAAGTGTCTTGTTTCTAGTTTCTCTGTTACTGTCTTGCTTACCATTTTTAGATGAATTTTCACAAGGGCTTGATTAACTTAACTAGCTTATGTCACTTGGCATTCAGATGCTCCTTTCTGTCCCCTTTTAAAGTTGATCAGCCAAATTTATGATGTTAACAATAAACTCTGATGTACTGGAATAAGCCTAGGCCCTTGATCTTTCTGATTGCTCAGCTTTCAATGCTGTGTCTTTGAAGGGGTGTTGATATCTTCATAAATCTCAGCAGAACTGCACCAGGGTGGTTTCAGCTTTTAGTCTCTTACCCTTTGCTCCAAAAGCACTCAGAGGAGCTGAGCTTTCTCCTATTTGATGATGATTTCTCTCACAAGAAAAGCAAGGGTTTGCTTGGCTGCTCAAATATATGTGAGGTACCAAAAAGGAAACGAGATGCTCTGAGCTGGGATAATCAGTGTTCCACTACAGCTTTTATCAGTGTTGGAAGCCATGGTGGGCTGATACCATCTGCACACCAAATGTGCTGATTCTTGACATTCTACACGAGTGGTCAAGAAGGGAACAAATCCTTCCTTGATCACTGGGATAAAGCGTTATATGAGATAAAGACTCACAGGAATTGCTGCTTTGTCCTATAGTCTGTCTGTAGGATTTCTTTAATCTGTGTCAGCTTCAACTATTTTGATGCCACTTACTGTCTAACATCAGTTCCTGTCTAAAATCTAATCTATCTGGTTGAATGCATGAGAAAAAAAATAGAGTTTTTCTGGCAGTAGATATTTGTAAGAATGCATTGGTCACGATCTTTGTTCACCTCTTTTTCTAAAAGTAAACATAATTTCCATAAGTATGAAATATATTCACTGTGCTCAAAAAGGCAAACCCACCTGTGTTAATAATGCTAACCTGTCGGTTACATCAGCGAAAGAATGTGAGTACTCTCATAGCAATGCAAAGGCTGAGCCCTCGCTGTTTGCGATAGTATTGTCTCCTCTTCTCAGCTGACAAGTGTTTTATAGTCAACTTTGAAGGCTCTGCAGTGGACCATTCATTTAACCTGAATCAAGAAATGGATACTGCCCACTTCCTCAGGTAACAATTCAGCAGCGTAGATCCAACAGGGATTAAACCTCTCATATTGTGGAGCTTTCCTTCATTTTCCTGCAGAACAGTAACTAAGGAACACTTAAAATTGAATAGCTCATGCTTTGGATACAAATTATAGTATTAGGTATTGGTCTTCAAATTCCCTGGGCTTTTATCTTATAAAGATGTAATAGTGGTTTTTAATTTTGGAATAGGTGTTGACTGGTGGATGCTGAAGGGGTTGCTGGAACAGGCCTTGCAAGGCTGCTGGAGAGTCAGCTCCACTAGTCAGTGGTTCTGAGCCTTTCAGGAGCACTGCTGGTGTGAATACAGAACCAGACAGATTTGCCCAATTTTAATCTTGGTTTCTCAAGCTCAGTCCTGGTCTTCTATCTGTGAAATATTCATCATGACTAGAGATAACTATTCCAAGGAAGTTTCCTCAGCTGTTTGATTTGGTGTTTACTTGAAGGTCTTTTCTTAAAATTAAAAAATAAAAAAAAATTAACCTTGCTGAGTAGACTGACTTATTTCTAAGCTTACTGGTACCTGTGCCTTATTATGTAGGGTAGTGAATATTTTTATTTAGTTAATATTTGTTCCCACATCAGGGCTCAATTCTGGTTCAACCTCCTCACTCTTCTTTTCTTTATGAAGTGCAAAACAGATGCGTGGACCCGGTGTGTTTGCATTTCTGAGATGTCAAAGTGGGAACGTATTCTTAATCTCCTTTGCACTAGGCCAGAAACTGCAGTAGAACTTTCCTGCCAAATGTAATAAAGGTTGGTATTCCTTGGTCTGGGGATGTTTACTGAGGGGAAGGAGAAAGGGAAAGGTCAGATTCAGGTTTTTGATGGAAACTTGAATCAATTCTTTACATTTAAAAACTAGTTTAGCCTCTGGTGAGGACTGTTTTTTACTGTCACAGTCTGTGTTCTTGTACTATGTAGCAGCCAATGTATGGTATAGAATCATAGAATAACCAGGTTGGAAGAGACCCACCAGATCATCGAGTCCAACCATTCCTATCAAACACTAAACCATGCCCCTCAGCACCTCGTCCACCTGTGCCTTAAACACCTCCAGGGAAGGTGAATCAACCACCCCCCTGGGCAGCCTGTTCCAGTGCCCAATGACCCTTTCTGTGAAAGATTTTTTTGCGAATGTCCAGCCTAAACCTCCCCTTGCGGAGCTTGAGGGCATTCCCTCTTGTCCTGTCCCCTGTCACTTGGGAGAAGAGGCCAGCACCCTTCTCTCCACAACCTCCCCTCAGGTAGTTGTAGAGAGCAATGAGGTCTCCTCTCAGCCTCCTCTTCTCCAGGCTGAACACCCCCAGCTCTCTCAGCCGCTCCTCATAAGGCCTGTTCTCCAGCCCCTTCACCAGCTGTATGAAGTACAGTAGGCGATAATTTCCTGAAGCAACTCATGTAACCTAAGTGTTTTGTGCCACCGTGTCTCATTTTTGACATGTTGATATGAAAAAGTGAAAATAGTTCTCTGATTCAGCTCCTTTTGCTTAAATGTGTCTCTGCATTTACCATCTATACAGTTATTTGTGTGTTGCCCTGACTCCAGTGCAGTTCAGACTTATTTTCTTCTGAACTTGCAGTGGGAATGGTATGTGACCGTTACAAAATTTAAAACGTCCTAATGGATTTTGCAGTTCTTGGATTTGGTTGGAACAGAACCAAAGCTTTTGACTTTTATACCCTGGATTGCGTTAGAGATTAAAGGACTTGAAGAGTGCTGGAGAGAGGAAAGGCTATTTGAGTTGTTTTTGTTTACCTGAAGGATACCACATAAGCCACTAAGTTAAGAACAGGGCTGATGCCAGTGTTTGTTCATGCCTTATGGTCTCATTTAGTGCAGAAGTGAGCAATCTAAAGGTTAAGATTTGGGTTACTTTGATATCTGTGTTTAGGGTCTGAGCATCTGAAGCTTTGAGAGTGCAGTTTACTGCCAGATCCTGTGATCTGAAGGAGGAGGCTGTTGTAGGAAATGCCATGTTACAGCAGCATTTTTCTTCATGGTGGTAGTAGCCTTGGTGCAGTATTTTTTCACCCCAAAACTCCAAGGATAAATAGGTACAGTTTTGGAATCTGGAATTGTGACCTGTCTAATTGCAAAGACACAAAGAACAATAGGGCTTAGCTCAGTTGAGAGAGACTTCAGAAATTAAGAGGTTCCTTATTTGCCATTTTCTGTCCAAATTGCAAGTATTTTTCTTGATAGTTTAGTATTTCAACAGAAAGACACCAGGGATTTTGTGGTGATGGCAAGTGCTGATGAAAATTTGTATCCTACCGAGAAGGCTTTGAATCTAAGGTTACAGATAGAAGGAAAGAGTAAATCAATCATGCTTTCCATAATTCACATAAATTAAAGGCAATAAATTCTTCTTGTATTCTTGTGCTCTGACAATATCAAAGCAAAATTGTAAGTGGCTGAATATAAGGTGGATATTCCAAATATAAGTTGGAAAGGTGCTGTATGTGTTTGATGTGTTGCACAATGTGAACTTGGTCACGCAGCTTTAGCCAGAAGAAGTAAGTACTTAATTTTTGGAAGGCCAAAATGTCACTCAGTTTTGAACAGCATTAATGGTGTCTGTCAGATACTGCTTCTTTGCTCGTCTTGAAGAAAAACTGTGAAAGTAGATGAACTTTCATTAGAAGAATTCCAGTCAATGACTGGATGATAAACAGTTGCCTAAGGAAGTTAGAAAACCTTGTTTTTCTTTAACCTACTCTTCTTTCTTCCTAAAGGCAGTATGCAAGGAGCATTACTTTACAAGCATGTGCTGAAAGCTAGCTAAAACATAGTCAAATGTATTGAGAAGAACATGCTTATTTGTCACTGGTATATTAATGCTTTTTAAATGCAACTCTTTGTTTCCAGGCCTTTTTGCAAATGTGCAATCTGCCAATCCGAGTGGTTTGCAGGGCAAATGCTGAGTACATGTCCCCATCTGGTAAGTGTGGCCTTCATTTAGATTACTACGTTATGCTTCCATTTTGGTACCATGGCAACTGTGCCTTGTCTGGCTGATAACAGTCGGTCAGTGCTGCTGTGTGTGGGTTGCCTTCCCCTTCCTCTCCAGTGCAGTTTCTCTTCTGTAAACAATGAAAACAGCAAAATGCAAAGTATCGTTGGCACAGTTTGTGACTGCGCCTGTGACTGCAGTACCTCTCTGTAGCATTCAAACACTTCAAATGCCTGGTGGAAACCTTCCCTAAAATGCCAGAGTTGTGTTCTGAAGCAGACAGACTTACATTTCCCAAAGCGGTTTTATCCTGCATCCAGGGAGTATTCCAGTGACTGCTGTCATGTTTTCCCATTGCTGTGGTGGGACAACTCTGGAGGAGTATGTTTTGTTACTCTGAAAGATGGTTGCCAGGATGTTGATGCAGGAGAAGGTTGAAGGGTACATTGTCACTGACAAGTGATTTTAAATCTTCCTCTGATCCATGAGACTGTCTGGAAAAAAGTACAAACCCACCAACAATGAATTCAGTATGAGAAGGGTACAGAGTCTACCTTGTACTGGAGGTGACTGGTTATCTAAAAACCCCCAGAGGCTGGCTCCAGAAGGGTGCCTAAAGATCAGAGAGAATTGCTGAATGCAGGGGCAAAAGTCCAGTACTCCTTATACTCTTCAGATATTTGTTGTGTGAGAAATACTTATTTACTAACTACTTTGTTAGTAAATAAGTATTTATTTGGCTGATGCCTGCCACATAGAAGTGCCTGTCAATATGTGTTTACTAACTGTATGAATTCTGTTGCTGCTACTGATATTTCAGTCAAAGCAGCTGGAATTAGACTATTTAAACCAAAACAAAATAAATAAAACCGTTGCTGGGCAGCAGAGAAAATACAGCAAAATATGGTGGTATATAAGTTATTTGTCAGTAAATAAAGGCAGCTTTGAAATGTTGAATCCATGCACAGAGGAGCATCTTGCACACACAAGAGTAGGACTGTTGGCAGTTGCAGACTCTCCCTCCTCTGCCACCTGCACACCATGTCCGCACTTGCTGGCATCTTATGTAATGTGAACCTAAACCCTTCCTTCCTTCCTTCTGCTGGAAACAAGGAGCATGAGAGGGAAAATGGTACTGCTTCAATTTTAAATGTAGGCAGAAATACATGTGTTCTTTTTGCCTTTACTCATGGAATCCCTGTTATTCTTACTTACTTTTCCAATTTCCTTCTTTTATAATATTTTGATTGTTTAGTGATAATTTAGAGGTTTTCATTCACTCCCTTCCCCTCCCCACTTTCCCCTGTCTCACAGTAGCAGCCGTCAGAGATCTGCATCTCATTGTTTTGGGGGATGGTTATTTATCTTATCTCATAGTCGTAGTGATGAAACCCATTCTGACGGAGTCAAAAGGGAGTGCCAGAGGATTGTCTTGGCGTGTGAGGTACAGCCTGACCGAAACTGCTGAATTCTGCAGCTCAGAGAGGTCTGTGTTTCTTTCCACAGCGTGTAGTGTGTGGATGCAGATGAAGCCTTTGTTGGTGTGATACACTTCATTTATTACCCGTAGGCCGATCAAGCCACTGAGAAGTGAATGATAAAAACCATGACTGAATTCCGTGTTAGAAGGAAGTGTGTTTGAGTTAGGCTGAACAGTAGGGTTTCTGTGTTTCACCAAAAGGTGTGAATATATTGCTAATATGATATTTTGAGGCAGGCAGGTGCTGATCTTTGGGCTGTCTATTAAGAGCACGGTTTGCCCACAGTGAGAGGTGGGAATGGAAGAGTGTGTTGTGCCCCACGGGGCAGGCTCATTTGCTGCCTTTGGGGGTGTTCTTAGTGGTACAAAACATCCAGCATTTATCTCCATGTTATGAATGGTTTCTATCATGTAATTAATTCTAAAATATTTAGTCTTAATTTTAAGGTTGATGTTTGTCAGTTACATCTGGATGTTCTTTGTGGCTTGCTCTGTGTGACAGGGCTTCCTTTTGTGTATCTGCCTGCTGTAAAAACTTTGGCTCAGTTCTGCACGTAAGAAAATTCACCAAGCAGAGAAGGTGGTATGTACAGACTTGGGAGCCCAGTGCCCAACTCGGGAGACAAGTTCCACACAGTCATTTCCCAGTCTCCTTTTGAGGACTGGCTGTTTTCAGTCCCACTCCAAGCTGGACCAAAAGGGTCATGGACTGATTGTTGAGCCTTGCTGATCTTAAGCTTTGACCCCTTTTTGCTTCCATAATTAATTAAGGTCCTGCCTCCCTCTTAAGTCCCCCAAATTGTGAAGCCGTGGGTCTCATACCAAGAACTTGTTCCTGGCCCCAAGATCATGGGGGCTTAAAAATGTCAGCTTGCAATAGGAGGGCAAAGATAGGGCAGCCAACAGGAGCTGCCTGGCCCAGTTGTTGGAAATCTGAAGGACTGGAGGAGGGAGAGTCAGGACCATGCCTTGCTGAGTGTGCTTTTGCACTTCCCCTGCTTGCTTTTCTGGGCACAGTGCCATATCTCCCATCATCCTTTCAGCAGCCTTTTCCCTGCCAGTGGGCCAGAAGGGAGGGTGGGAATGGATTGTGTTGTAAAACTAGCCAAGGGCTCTGTCTGCTTTCCTGGGACATCCCAGCTATACTTCAGAGAAACATTGAATTAAGTCTTTCCAGCAAAGGAAAAATCTATTATTAAAATACAAGCTGATAGATCTCACTCAGTAACTTTGAAATACGCTATTGCTACTACTGCATGTAGAAGAGGTTGACAAGGAGCAAGATGTTTGTTAGTACAAGCATTTGGAGGGTGAGCTATGTACACTAGAGTGTAACCCGTGCTCATTTGAAAACAGCCACTGATGTTCAGGTGTATCTGCAATATTTAATTGCTTTGAAAATTGGAAATTATGTTTTACATGTATAAAAACCTCTCACTAAAATATATTTCTCATGTTACAGGCAAAGTACCCTTTATTCACGTGGGAAATCAAGTAGTGTCTGAACTTGGACCCATAGTCCAGTTTGTAAAAGCCAAGGTAATAAGAGTATGTTGTTTTCATCAGTTCCTGAATACCATGTTAATCCTACTTAGCATTGTTCTGATCTGGTGTACTCTTCTGGAATGTTACTTTATTTGCTAAAACAATGTAGAAATCTGGTGCTGTTTTAAAAGAAAGATATCCTGGAATAGGAGTTTATTGAGGTGGAAATGTTTTTCTTTGACATTTATTCAAATTCTGGAAGTAAATTATATGTGGGATAGCTGCATGCCAGCGCCAGTTTCTATGACTTTTTCTACATGCCCTGTCTCTGGGTCTTAGAGCTCTTAAACTCAGAACTGACTGGTTTAAGTCCTGAACTGTCAAGTACTGTTCAAAGCCTTTGCTTTTCCTCCTTCTCATATTTTTAATAACACTGTCTTTTCATTAAGTAGCTGATAAAGCTGTGTCACAGATGTAAATTTATGTTACTTCTTGCAACAGGTAACAGTAGCCAGGAGGCTGTGTGCTCACACTATGTTCACCAGTAACTGATAATAGGCTATGCTTCTTTTGGATTAGCTGTATTACAGAATGATTATTTCTTTTTTAATTCTAAAGGACACTCTATGTAAAAATTGCATATGTAGTTTGTTATTGAACTATGTAAGAGATAGGGATCTGAGCCAAGGCTCATTGATTTCAGAGGTCCTCAGGTCAGGCATTGCTGAATATTCCAATATCCTTTCTTACATTTGTGTGTCTTGTCTTTTTCTTCTCTTTTCCCCATTAGGGCCATTCGCTCAGTGATGGGTTGGATGAAGTCCAAAAAGCTGAGATGAAAGCCTACATGGAATTAGTCAATAATATGCTCTTGACAGCAGAGGTATAGCCAGCCGTCGTAACTCCACGCACTTACATACGTGGCTGTAGGCGAGAAAACTTTACGATTTTTCCTTTTATTAGAAATACTACTTGTTCTTAGATTAGGTCATTGACTTTTGAGGTGAAAGGAGGCAGGAATTAATTCTCTGTACCTATGGATTGCTTGCAATGATTGCTGAAATGTTCCTGTAACAAGCCACAGGTGAGATTCCCCAAACCTACCTGCAGTGTCATGTAGCTGTAAAAGCAACTGATTTCTGCAGACAGAAAATGCCGGTGCCTCTGGGATCCTACCTCATCCTGCTGTCACCTTCCACAGTGTGTGTGGTCACGTGCCTAGTTGGGATCCCCTGTGGTTCGTGTTTGTGACCAGATAACAGTGTAGGAGCAATGTTGGAAGTGCTGGCAAGCTGCAGGTGGCTGAGGGCTAGTAGCCTGTGTGCCGAGCTGTGTGCGGCGCGGGCCGTGGGAAGGGGCCTTCAGTAGCAGCTTGGTCCTAGTGCTGGCAAAGGAAGGACTAGCAACTGGGCTTTTGCTTTCCTGTTTTAATTTCTTATCTACATTCAGAGGTGTAAGAGAAGGAATGAAATGGAAATTTAATCTAATATAGAAAAGAAAATCCTGCTAGTGAGAAATGATTGTCTTTGTATTCTTTTTTATTACAAGTTTTAGCAATTGTTTTTTCTGTTCCTAGCTCTATCTTCAGTGGTGTGACGATGCTACAGTAGAGGAGGTGAGTGGTTCTGCAGCATTTACCTTAATTAAAATTTAATGAGAAAATACTTTTGCTCACAATTGCAAGTCCCTACTCATAAATGAAACATTGAGGTTTCTACCGTTAATGATACAGTCTTTTCACTTTAATTTTGCTTGCATATACATTTTAGGAAAGTTGTGTCTTTACTGGAGGTAGCTGACTGCAAAGTAGGTACAGGTTTTGTACGCGTTCCTGAAGTAATAGTTTTAAATGGCTCTGCTGCAAACTATAAATTCCGTGCACGTAATTACAGTGTATCGCACAGCTCGCTTTCTCTTTTACAGCTCCCTTTCTGATAGAAATATGTGAATATTTGTGCGTAGACGTATCTGTATTTTCTGATGTTATAACGCAGTACCTTTCTGTTTCCAAACAAAGATTACTCACCCGAGGTATGGCTCCCCTTACCCGTGGCCTCTCAACCGCATTTTGTCCTATCAGAAGCAATGGGAGGTAAGGCGAAAGATGAAAGCCATTGGATGGGCTGGCAAGACACTTGACCAGGTCAGTGCAAAAAGTCAAGGTTATTTCTTTACCTTGTTTTATTTTTATTTTCTTTCTTTGTTTTAAAGGCTTTGGAGAGTTACACTTTCTTGAAACAGATGTAGTAAAAATTATATTCTATACTTAAAACATTATCTGGAGTTGGGTGTTTGACTTCAGCAGCAATAAATCTTCAATTATGTGTGACCCAGTGGGGTGGGAGGAAGGATGAGGGTGGCTCTTTACCATAAGTGTTCATCTTTGATGATGTTAGCTTAGGCTGTAGTCCTGAAAATGGATTGTAAGTTACAGACTCCCTTCCTGTGTGGCATTCCTAGGCCGTCTTCGCAGGACTGTGGCTTCCTTTGTCAGAGATCTTAAAAAACAAAAAGTGAAGTAGTTTGATGTGTAAGTTAGTACCTTTAATTAAGCTAAGTTATAAATGTTATGAGAAGCACTTAATCAGAATTGCTTTACATCAAATATTAGATTAAATAACACTGAGCTACCTGGCTGCTGCGTAGGTTTGACTGACTTTACCAGCTTTTGATGTTTTACCCTGGTATGTTCTTTGTTCCCACTGTCAGTGCAAATACAGCAGGAGTGTTATTTTTTTCAGTGTTGGTATTTCTTGACAATACGAATTTCTTATCTGTTGTGTTTTGATAGGTGCTTGAAGACGTAGATCAGTGTTGTCAGGCTCTCTCCCAGAGATTAGGAACACAACCATATTTCTTCAATAAGCAGTAAGTTACTCTTTATTGAAATATTACACCCAGGAATGTAAGATGTAGATATACATCCACACACGCACATATATATATATATATATATATATATGGAAAACTTTTATTTTAATGCTACATGATTAGTTGAGGAAATACAAACGTGTGACTGGAATTGAAAACATGACATTTCAAAAAAAAATAATTAAAGGTTTTAAAAGGAAAGTTTCTGTAATTTTTTTTGTTTTTTTCCTGTGTATGATTTAGTTTTACTACTGCTTGTCTCCTCTACAGAGTCTACCACAACTTGTGTAGGCTACAAATGTATGCCAGTATACAGTTAGTTTCTTATTAAAAATGATATATTTAAAGCTTTACTTGCATTTCATGGGTAACATTCTCTGCTGGATACAGGGGGGTGAATGTACATCACACTCTCCAGAGCAGGATAGCTTTAGCTGCCCTTCTTAACACCAGGGTCAGCTCTGAATGAGCTCAATCAGTGTGAGGAGGCCTGCAAGTTGTAAGAATGGGGGGAGAAGCCAATCTTGTATCAACAAAGGATCACTTGCAAAGTGAAAACTAAGATTCACATTCCCTGGGGAGAAAAAATGGGAAGTCTTCTGCTTTACCCCTTTTCTTCCAGTTGCAAAATGTGGGTTTTTTTCCTTTTTTTTTCCCTTCCTTCTAGTAATTTAATATTTTTGAAATGTATGTAGTTAGAGGAAATCATGTTAGCCCCCTCTTGTCTCCTTTGCATAGACTACACTAGAAATGCTCAGGTCTGGACTTCAGTTAACTGCATTTGGACAGGGAAATGTCTTCAAAAGGCAGTAGAAGGTCTTTGTTAGTTTTCTGCATGTGTCTTTGCCCCTTAATCTTTTCCAAGTGGACACTGGGTGGGTAGTGTCAATTGGGTGGATACAGAAATATGCATAACAGAAGGCAAGCTTGAATTGCATCTTCTCAAATCATTTCTAAACATGGTATCTCCAAGATGTTCTTACTGTATTTGTCAAGAATTGAAGCTTGGGGATTTCGGGTTTTGTTATTTGTTAACCAGGCTTTCTTGGTATAGTTCAGTTTCTACCTTTAAGCTTTTTAGCTATCTGAAATATTACTAAGAAAGTATGTGATTTTAGTCCAGCATTTTTCAGTCTGTGGCTTCTGGAAATCTGTAGGAAGTCCAGTAGCCTGTTGCTGACAGATTTGAGTTTGTTACACAAGGGTCCACATCTCCACTGGGATCCACAAATACAAAGGCAAAATAATTATTAGTTAGAAAAGCCTTGTGCTCTTTACCTTGGACACTAGTGAAAAAGGACTCTTAAGTTATTAATATATTTGAAAAAAAAATTATTTGTAAATGGGCTGCTTATATAAAAAGGTCCAGGATGACAGTTCAGAAGGGCTGTACCTAAAATAAGGTAGGACTGAAAACATTCAATAGACCACTATTTCCCAAAATACCTGTTTTCTTCTTTCTAGTTCCCTTTCAAAAGAGATGTTTCTAGCTGCTGTCACCCTGGAGCTCCTTTTCTTATTGGTTGAATAATTCTCAGCTATTGAAAAGCACAAAAAGAGAACAGGGAGTTTATGATTTTTTTCCTCCCCCCCCCTTTTTTTTCGTTCGTGAGATAAGAACTGTTTTTGTTTTAACACGTACATCTGCAGAGGAAAAAGAGAAAAACTGAAAAGACTCGATAAGCATTTGGCCTCGTAACAGAGCTAAAAGGTGGAGCAGGGTTTGATATGGGATCAGTAACTGTGCCCCTGCCAACAAGTTACCAAAAGCAATGAAAGGTGCCATACAAGAAATATGCTTATGTACTGAATACGCACAGTTTTCATGTGTTTGGCAAGCTCAGTGTTGCCTCATTTCTTCCCAGTTCTTAGATTCTGTGGCTGTCTAGAAGTTATTGAGAACAGCAGGGTTCTTCTTGCTCAGGACTTGCCTTCCAAAATCCCTGTTCTTTTTTCTGTTTGTTTTTACAGTCCAACTGAATTGGATGCTCTGGTATTTGGACATCTGTTCACAATCCTTACTACTCAACTAATCACTGACGAACTCTCCGAAAAAGTGAAAAACTACAGTAACCTCACGGCCTTTTGTCGGCGCATAGAGCAGCAGTACTTTGGGGGTCACGATAAAGACAGCTCTGCAACTGTCGTGGCCCGATCTGCTAAGAGGTCCTTACTGAGATAAGCACGTTGTGTGCCGATTGGGGTGGGTTGCATTTCTGTTTGGGGTTTTGCTGTGTTAGCTTTTTTGAAGCTGCCAAATCATTCTGGAGCAAGAAAACACTCTAAATGCCATTTTTGTGTTGTATATACTGTGCACATTTAACCTAAAATGACTGCATGGGCACTTCCACTTTAATAGCCTGTATGCCGCTTATTTTGAAGTGACCTTGGAAAGATATTGTGTCTGTATTAAAAAAAATAAAATACTTTCAAAAGTTTCCCTGCTCTTTCTAAATGCCTTTCTTACTAAGTTTTATGTCTCTGTAATTAATGTCTGGGAACCTGTTGGCAGGACACCTGGAAGACAGTTGTATGGTAAACTGGTTAGAAGTATTAAGCTGGGAATGAAAGGACACATTAGAGATCTTAAGTTTGCCTGCCTCAGCCAAAATTCATTCAGGAACTGGGTGATGAAAATGTCTTGGAGCTCTGCAGCACACAAGTGATGTGATTTTATTCAGTCAGTTCTTACTTGGTGTCAAAGTAGCTCCTGGCTGTCATTACTTCTTTTTATGTGTCTCTTACCTCTGCTTTTATTTCTTGTTCACCTTGGGTTTTGGATTTACTTTTTGTTTTCTTCCTGTGATTTCCTAGTTCTAATCCTCAGCTTGTCTTGCTCTTTAAGAAATGAATTTGTGAGGTAAACGTCTGTCTCAGTTTCCACTTCACTATGTTAACGTTGCTTCTGAACTTTGAGGTACTTGATAAGGTGGTTCTCAGCAAAAGGACTTGCTTTGAGCCTGTGGCTGGCAAGCCTTGGTTCCTCTGCCTCTGTGGTATCCTGTGGTACAGGTAGACACAATGATACAGCAGTAAGCAAAGAAATATCATTGTGGTGCTCCAAAACTCCTGGCAATATGGAACTTGTCAACGGAGAGTTCCCGTGTGTAGGGAAGGACTTGATCTGACTAGTATTACCGTGAGTGCACTAAATGGCACCTGGTGTCAGTTCTGCTTTGTCAGTTATCCTTGACGCTTTTCCAAAAGTGCCAGCAACCCCAGGAATGTGCTGCTGGCCAGAACAGTCCTTGTGCACTTGGGAAGTCCTGGGCACAACTGGGAACCAGCTCAGGCTGTTCAGCTGGTTGGAACCATTGTGTTTTCTTATTTTGAAATATGTTCTTTTGACTGCATTCCTCAGTGTGAAAATACTTAATGGCTTGAACTGGTTATGCAGTGGTTGTGAGATTTTTGGCTGTCATTTCCTTCTCTCTTAAAAACGGCAGAAAGTGGCTGTGTCCATTGGACTGGCGGGGTCTTCCTCAATTCCGTGGCTCATGAGACACTACTGTTCACTCATACACACTGTGGGGACCACTCTTGTCAGCTCAACTGGAAAATAGATCTGGATTCTGACTGTTTCCTTTTTGATATAGGAGGCCTACTGGAGTCAAGCTGGTGTAAGTAGCAATGTGTAAGGGGCGGGGGAGGCTTTTATCAAATAATTGTTCTCAGGAAGGGAAAATTGCACTTGCCCTGCATTTCAGTCTTAAAATTTCACATGTGTGTGTTCAATACCTTTTCAAACAACCCCATCAACTCTTGACTGCTTAGTGAAAATTTCCACTATCAAAGCAGTTGGTAGTTGAGAGCCCAGATCTTTCTTTCAAGCCTCCTTTTCTATATTAGTGCAGCTAATGGAAAAAACTAGGAAAGAATTTGTGGTCGTTTTTTTCTTAGTTTGGAGAGAATATTGTGATACACACTACTTTGAGAGAAAACCACTCTTTAATAGTCTCTAAAATGAGCAATGCCTTGGTGATGGGGAAATCCTGTGTGAAAACGGAAGTATCTTAATCCAGAACAATTAACCTTGCCTTTTACTCCCTGCTATTTACAGGGCACCATTCATGAGTAAAGATTCCAAACCAGCTTCTGTGGTTTTGGCAGTTCTGCTACCAGCAGACTGAACTACACGAGTAATTACTGAATGGATTTCCAAACCCACCTATGCACAGGCATTAGCTTATGTGCAGTCTGAAAAAGAGCAAGTGGGCATGTGTTCCTCCTCTTTCAAGGTGGGAGTGGCTGTTAGCCAACTTGTAACCAAATTTTAGTAATTGCTTTGAAACAGCATTTAATTAAACCATGTTTTCTTCTGTTTTGGCAAGGTTTCTGTGAGGCAGAGCAAGCACTGGTGATAGTACAACACAGTTATTGCAGATTTTGTGTGGTAAGATAAAGAAAGCTTTATAACTTCAGAGGATTATAAAAACCCACTGAGGTAGCCATATGCATTAACTCACTTTGAATGTCTCATCTACAAAGGATACTCAAATGCTGTGGAAGTGATTCGGCAAAAGATACTGATCTGTTGCAAACAAGTTTGTGAAAATCCACCTAAGCGACTCAGACTGTGCTTAAGGATACAGAGACAGGCAAATTACATGGAGTTTTCAATACTGAATTGAGAGAACAAGCAGCGACTGAGCTCTGGAAGCCAAACCGAATAGTTTCTGAGAGTTTAACCACTCCTCGTTCCTTGTGTGTGACTTTGATAACTTAATTATTAAACCGAAATTTAAATGGAAAAAGGCATTCTTTACTTCCTTGACTGAGGAGTCTTTGCCACAGGGCTGGTTTGTAGTTCAGGCTGCATCTCATTCTGTGCAATATCTAAACTTATAATTACAGGGAAAATCTTGGCTTTGCTATCAGTGTTGAAAATAGCTATTAAAATCCTAGACGAAGGACATACTTTGTGCTTTATAAATACAAGAAACCATTGTGCTTTCTTTTAATGACACTGCTAGTGTGACTAAGTGTTAGAGCAGACCGAGATGAGCACTGGGGATCAGAGCGTGTAAGCCAGGCTTTAGCACTGGGAAGACACAATCCTACAAGGGCACTGGTGCTGATTGCTCTTAAGTTCTGTGCACAGTTCAAGAAAAAGAATGAGTAGTTGAAACAAGACCAGCAATAAAACCAATTAAGAAGAAAAAACCCCAAACCAACCCCAACCCAGTAACGTTTATAGCAAGGGAGCTGAGGGCTCAAGTCAACCGCCAGACTTTATCCAAGGCCAAGTAAAGAAGACATTCTGTTAGTCCAAGTGGCCCTTTGGTAGATGATGCTGTGCAAGCAGAGCCTGTGAGAATTTTGCTCTTGGGTGGTGTGGGTTTTTCTTCTAGAATATTTTGAATGGCTGAAGTACAACTACTGCTGCACCAGAGGCAGGAACCAGGCCAGGAAGGCCTACGGCCTGTTTCATTCAAGCAGGAGAGTGTTGATGATGATTTTCTTTCCTAGCTTTTAAAGCTCAAAAGTCCCAAGCTCCCAGAGACTATTTTCGGTGAAGAAACAGCTGGAACTTCTTAAATTTCCACAAATTAAGACAGAAATTAGATTTCTAACAGAAAGAATGTCAGGAGCACCTGCACCATGGCTTAACATACATCCTCTGAATATGTCCCACCAAGAACTGCAGGAGTGACTCAACCAAAACCGTACACAAAGTCATAAACCCACAGGTGACTACAAGTGGATGAACATTATGGAGTCTGAACAATGTATAAATTATCTGCTGGTTTGCCTCTTGCAGTCTTTTTGTTCCATGAATTAATAGCTTCATACGAAGATGCTCAAGTAAAACTAAATGTTAGTTGGAAGGTAGCAGATGCTTTCCTCGCTTTCTCGAGCTAAAGTAATTGGGAAAGTCCTGGTGAAAACAGAATCACAGAATAACCAGGTTGGAAGAGACCCACCGGATTGTCGAGTCCAACCATTCCCACCAATCCCTAAATCATGCTCCTAAGCACCTCGTCTACCCTCACCTTAAACACCTCCAGGGACGGTGATGCAACCACCTCCCTTGGCAGACCGTTCCAATGCCTAACCACCCTCTCCGTGAAGAACTTTTTCCTAATCTCAAGCCTAAATCTTCCCTGACGGAGCTTGAGGCCATTCCCTCTCGTCCTGTCCCCTGTCACTTGGGAGAAGAGGCCAGCTCCCTCCTCTCCACAACCTCCTTTCAGGTAGTTGTAGAGAGTAATAAGGTCTCCCCTCAGCCTCCTCTTCTCCAGGCTGAACAACCCCAGCTCTCTCAGCTGCTCCTCATAAGATTTGTCCTCCAGCCCCTTCACCAGCTTTGTTGCTCTTCTCTGGACTCGCTCCAGAGCCACAACATCCCTCTTGTGGTGAGGGGCCCAGAACTGAACACAGTATTCAAGGAGCGGTCTCACCAGTGCCGAGTACAGAGGGAGAATAACCTCCTTGGACCTGCTGGTCATGCCGTTTCGGATACAAGCCAGGATGCCATTGGCCTTCTTGGCCACCTGGGCACACTGCTCCTCCATTCTCAAGATGCTTCTATGGGGTTGTGGAAGGGACTAATCTTGCTCACAGCACAATTAGCTGCTCTTGTCCTTGTTGGATGCTGGTGTTTGCCTCTGTCGGAAGTGCATGATGCCAATTCCAGATGTTGTAAAGGTCGCTTTTGCCTGACCAGCACAGTGCTGCATGCATAGCTGCACCATGGATCCTGTGTATCCTGCACCACTGCATGTACAGCACGGAAAGTGGAGCAGCCATCCTGCTCCACCACAGGCTGTGGCAAACCAGCTTATGATTCAAAAGTGGCCACTGGCTAATTAATAGTATTGGATCATTGTTTCAAGTTTACAGCCCTTCCTGAGCTCTTGGTTTTCCTGTCCCTCTCTGAAGAAAGCTCTCCTTGAATGGAGATTCTCTGATGCTACATTTAATGTTGCGATGAGATTTCAGGATGGACATTATGTGAAGGAGCTGCAGTGGTAACAACTTTGCTAGGATCTATCACTCTCCACATATTAGTTAGTAAAAATTATAGTACTGATCGGTGTTAATGAGATATTAATCTGCTATTTTTCTGCCTTTTATTTTCCCTCCTCCTCCCCAAGGAAAGAAAAATAACTTGGCAATCTCCTGCTTCTCAAATGTACTTAAAGCTCAGTCTTGTGGAAAAGAAGAGCCTAGCACAGCCCTACACACGAGAATGCTGCTGAGCTGCACTTAATGATGCCTCTTAGGATCAGCTGTGCTGCTAGAAAACGCTTCATTTCCTGTGGCTTTCTTTCTTTATGAGGGAGTGCAGCTCCAATGACTCTCACAACAATTAGCGCCCACTTGTTCTGCAGGTTTGAAGTTTTTTGCATTAGTCAGGTTGAGAAATTCGTGGTATTAATCATGACTGAAGTTGTTATTTATCACCTGCTGGGTGAGCAATAATAATTTTGGCACTACTGGGGCAGCAGGCCAGAAGTACCAAATTAAGTAAAACATCTAAACACTAGCAAGGATCATTTCTCTGATTAATGAATTGTTACAAAGAAAAAGTGCTACTTGTTATCTGATCTTAGGATAAAAGAAGGAGTTGGAAGTAGAAAGTATTAGCAAAGTCAGGCTATACCTTGATGTAGTTTGAAACTTTCCTGACTGATCCCTCTGCTGTCGTTCCCTAACTGCTAACACGCACTCGTCTGTGTCCCAGGTTTGCAGTACTTGGCTCCCACCCCCATCACCAACTCTGTAAAAAGTAGCGTTTGGCAGGGAGCTCAAGGCCCATTGTGTAATCGTCTTGAAAGGAACATTGAAATGACTTTAACGTTCTAGGGCTTGTCTAGGCTTGAAAGATTTGCCATAGGAACAGTTACCAGCCTGGCAAAACACCATTGTGTGAAAGTGCAGGAAACAAAATCAGCGACATCAGATGAGTTAAATTTACACCCAGGTAACTATATCCATACTGGGGCCATAAGTCACCTAGAGCTCTAAAGAGCCCACAGATTCCACCTGCTTAATCAGAAGTATTTCACATGTACCTACAGAAGGGGTTGACCTATACAGGAGTGATTACATTGAAATGAGATCTGTGTGTGCTCTTACAACCCTAAGCCACCAACTCACCGTGACCTACCATGTACTCTCCTTGCAAGACCACTGCAGGGAGCTGAGGAGCCGACTCTGTAGAATGTCCACAGAAATGCTATTTTCTGGATTCATAAATGAGATGTGAAAACTGTTAGCCTTGAATATGGTCAAAGAACTCAGCCCTAGAGAGAAGTGTCACCAGAAACTTGGGGTGCAATTTGGTTTGCTTGTTGAGGCTTACAAGAAAAAACAAAACCAGTTAAGGTTTTATAGACTCTTTTTGGCTCAAACTATTCATGTGCCAGAAAGAAGGCATAGGCTTTTTCCACAGAAAGCAGCAACAATTACCATCTATGACTGCAGACTTTAAATTTGGTATTAGTTGAGATGAAGAACTTCCCACTGTTGATGCCGATGAACCACTCCTGCGGCATCTGTGGCAGCCAAAGTAACTCTGGACTACTAAGCCAGCGTGCTCAGAGGCTACCTTGAAATAGTGGCATGACAGGTCAGCGTGAACTTGTACATCTCCTGTTTGGCTTAATGTTGACAGTAACCCAGTTTGTCAATAAAGACATTTTTGTCAGCAAGTTTTATGTCACAGATTTTATCTAGATTTTTTTTTTTTTTTTTAATACTAAAACTCTGCATTTAAGAAGAAAATTGAAAATCTTGAGGATGTTGGGCATAATGGTCACCTTCCCTGCAAGCAGTGCTCAAATCATCAGCTTCCAGGGTTTGTGATTTCATTTCAGTGACAAAGACTTGAAACAAGAACGACAACAATGGTCATTCATAGAAAATAAAAGCAGCGGCAAAGGACTTGTTGCAAACCGAAGTCCATCTTCCTAGTCTAAGCAGTCAGCCATCAGAGGGTATCTGAATGAACCTTTTTGCAGGTACCATCTGGAGGAACCAGTGCAGGTTAGCCATGAGATATTCTATAAAGTGCGAAAGAACACCAGCTATCACTCAGCTGGTCCGGTCAAACTATGGCATGACCCCATCTCCAGAGCATCTTCCTCTTCTTTTTTTCTCTCAGTGTGAATTTACACTTTCTACCACTTCTCCTTGCCAAAGATTTGTCAGCAGCAAGTCCACCTCCTTAGTCATACATCTCAGGTTGTCTCTGTCATCCTCTCATGGCTGGTGACATCTCTCTTTCTCTCCTTTTAGCTACAAAATACAGTTTTGGCCTTGTTTCTTGACTTGGGAGCTATCTGTTGCTGGTCACACCATTCTCTCACTGCTGAGATCAACAGTTTTGTCACTGACGCACAGGATTATTGCCTGAGATTATCTTGTGAAAGTCATCCTTCATCTCTCAGATGTTATCACTTGGACTGTTAGATTAAGAACTGCCCCCTGTCTTTTCTTGTCAAGACAATAAAACCCTCCCTTTATGCCCATGACCATTTCTATTCCGATTCCTGTAAATTTCTCTTTAAAATTTCTTTGCAGTTTCTGTCAGCTCCTTCCCTCAGAAGTGTGGAGCATCTTGATCTATGATGCCTCCTAGCCAAGAAGTATATAGCTGAGATTGCTGACTATCTCCACGATCTCTTTCATTTGTAGCTTTAAGTCTGCGTTGTGGCATGTTTAAGGAGCCATTTGATGAAGATCAGTAGCTTGGGGGCATTATGGGAAGGGTACATTTTTATCTACTAAAATAAACTTCTCTCCAGCATATTTTGTTGAAGGCTATTACATCTTGTGAAAGGCAGGAAGGCTTCTGCATATGTGTGTAATGATCACAGACCTGACTGTGACTTGTATAGTACGTGCACGTGTGAGTGCAAAAATCTTGCTGTTAGGCCAAAGCACGGTTGTGGCCAAGCCTAAAAACACTGCTGTGGAAAACGCTACCCATCATCTGATGGAAATGCTTTTGGCACACATAGGACAGCTCTGGCAGACCTGTGTCTACAGAGGCACTTTCATTCGGTTCATTGCATCGTCCTGGGGCCTGTCCTGCTTCCTCTTCTCCTTGACACCCTTTCGTGATGCCCCTGCCTTTGCTGCTGATTGAGGGGTTTCCTCCACTGGGAAAAGGGAGGGGTTCACCCTTGGGAAAGGTTTTCACACCTGTGGACTGCATTCTTCTCTCTGCTTTAAAAGAGATTCCTTGTGCCGGAATCTTGGCACAAACAGAGGCACCAGCATGCTTTCTAGGATTTGTTTAGGCAGAGAGAATCAGTCTGCAAACCTATTGGCTTCTGCCCCATGTATCTACAGTGGGTCCAAATGCTACTGCCACAGGAAGCACCTTGTGTCCTACGATGCCTAAAATCTCACCACAGTGAACAGGAGCCACCTCTTGCACTGAAGACAACACAAGTTGTTTGATGTATCCCATTTGAAGCATCACAGATTTGCAATCGAACGAGTGATTTCTAGCCAAAGATTACAAAACACTTGGCAAACTTGACCAAGTGAATGAGTCAGACAGAAAAACTTCCCTGACAGAAGAGTAAGTTAAACCACAGCAGTTGCAAGTAATTTGTCCCAAATGTGAGCAGGGCAAAATCTAGAGCAGGAGACTGGAGGCTGGTTTCCCAGCTCCACGGTCCAACCACCACAATACATTCTTTGCTGTTTTTTAAACCGCAACAGTCTCTGAAAATCGCCTTTCGAAGGCATTTTTTGGTAGTAATAAATGAACCATCAGAACCTAAACAAAGAACCCAGCAGCTGAGATGATGCAACTCAACAAACATAAATGACTAAGATTGCCTTGTCCTTTGCTTATTTCCAAAAGGATAATCTCCAGGTCATTTATAAAGCCTTCCCCCTTCCCCTCTCCTTTACAGCCCCTTGGGAGTCACCTAGGAGACAGCACCACTTTCCTCTGCTTCCCCATCTTTAAAATATATTCATTCCAGTTTTCAAATTGCTATTTTGTAGTGCTAAATCTCTACCCACACTAATTTCTCCAGGTCAGAATCTGACCCTGATTTGAACAAAATCTGGAGTCAAATATTCACACCAGAATGCTTTTGCCTCGCTGCATGTCAGATGCCATCTCCCTGCAAATGTTTCACACACCTTGGAGTGCAGCTTGTGGAACTGATGAGGTGAAGAGCACTGCAGAGCAGCTCTGTGCTGGTAATCACAGGACTGAAGAAACACATACATCATCTGCCACATAGGTTGGCACTTCAAGTTAAAAAACCTTCACAATGTGTAAGATGTTGGACAAATGATGGCCATATGCATGTTTGTCTCTGTGCAGATGTCTTTGCATTCTCAGCTAGGAAAAAGCTGAGGTAGGCTTTTTTTTTACAGACAGTTTAATATTAGTGACACAGTTTATGTCCTCTGCAAAAACAATAATGGAGGATAAGGTGACATAAATTATTTGCAAATCGTTTGACATATGCAGGGCATTGTCCTTGCAATAATCACCATCAGTCTGTCAGTTTAAGATATGAACCATGCCACTGCCTTTTTATATCATTGTGTTAAGCTTTCACATGTTGTAATTTTACAGATTTGTTCTTTGAAGAAGACTGCAACACAAATCAAATTGTATTATGTTTCGTCATATGCTGTGTGGAAAACCTCCCTGCAATTAGGGGCGGGAGGAGATGAGGTGCAAACAAACAGTCCTAGGTAAGAGGCAGCTCCTAAAAAATTAGAGTATTTCCTAGGTACCATTACTCAACTTTTGTGTTCATTATTCAAGGCTAGAGGAATTATTTAAATTCATGCTAAGATCAGTTGCTGGCTGCATGAACAAAGTGAGCACTGGAAAGCACTATACTGACAGATCAATTTTAAACACCCTTGTCTGTTTTGTTTCTCTGTAACGGTCGTGCAGAACATTTGATTCTTATGAATAACGTGGGTTTTTCTAAAGGAAATATACCGATTTCTTTTCAGCTCACAAACACCCCTTGAAGACCCAGTAGATACCTGTAGTATTAACTCTGCTCTCCACAGACGATCAGAATGGTTCTGGAATAGCAATGAACTCAGCATTGTCTCTTTTATTCCAGGCAAATTAATTCCTGTGATATAGTTTAAAAAAGACCTAAAGTTGACTGTGTATTTTTACTTTTTTTCTTTTTAATTTGATCTGCAGATTACTGTGGAAATCATTCACAAGTGTATTCAGTGCAAGATGCCATACATTAACCGTTTGATAAACGTATTAGCTATGTAAGTGTGTAATTTACATTCTAGAGTACCACATTTCAGTGACTTTTTACTATATTTTGAATAGAGAAACATGATTTGTTTTCCCCTGGGAAAGTTCCCACATACAGTTGTCAGCAGAACAGAATCTTTCTGCTGCCAGTGAGCCCTTAAACTGGAAAGATTTATTGCACTTACACCCTTGAAAGAACATATCTTTTTCTTTGAAGGCAGCCATTATCACCATCCCATTTTATATCTTTTCTGATAAGTGCAGGCAGTAAAGAAGATAAACTCCTTGCATACCAATTAAAGACACATGCACACTAAGACAGCTTATACTATCAGAGATGTTCAGAGTAATATTCTTCCTAGCACAGTAGATATATCCAAGGAGTTTGACTTTCACTATTCTCAGCTTTACATCTCTGACATTTCTAAAAACATGGAGGAAATTAACGAATTCTCACCCAAGATTCTATTGTCTAATCTTGCCCCAGTGCTCATGAATTATGGAAAATGACAGATCAGCTGATGATGTACAACGAGCTATTTTAAAACTACCCTTTTAACAAACCCAGGCTGTGGAAAACTCACCACTGCATCTCATGTGGTCAGGTGAGAAAATATCGGTGGCCTGTTAAATATTGGTGGCCTGTTAATTGATACTTTAGGCAACCATCTTTCTGCCTCACATCCAAGATGCTGTGATCACTTTTATGCACAAAAGCCATGAAAGCCAGGCCCCTGAACTGGAAGCAGCTTCTATTTCTCTTCTCAGATAGGATGCTGAAGTGCCACCTTAACTCTTTGCAACCTGCCTAGGTTTTTTTCCATTTTGAGATCTCCACATTAAAAATGAGGCTCAGTAACACTTTAAGGTTCTTATGCACGATCTCTCACCTACCTGTGTAGCTGCTTCTTCTTCTAGTGCCTTGTCCTAGGCAGAAAAAAAGGCCTTTGCTCATCCTGAATGATTAGACCAAGAGAATCATAGAATCACCAGGTTGGAAAAGACCCAACGGATCATCGGATCATCGAGTCCAACCATTCCTATCAATCACTAAACCATGCCCCTTGGCGCTTCGTTCACCTGTCCCTTAAACACAGAGGATTTGTATGAGAAGGTCCTCCTAGCTGAGACTGTTGCAATGACCAGGCTGTAAAGATCAAAAGCCACATTAGCAGCTGTCAGCCCAAGGGTTGTTTTCTGACTTCTAATGTTTGACTGGGCAGTGAGAGGCCACGCTTTCTATGAAGTCTTGGCCTAGGGCATCTCACGCCCACCCCCCCCTCTTCATCCCAATTAGCATAAAAATTCAGTGTTGTAGGAGCCACCTTGCTTTGTTTCTTTCCAAATAATTAAAAGCTCTCAAGCATTACCACAGACAGATGATGTCAGCAATGCTAGCTTGCTTGAAGGAGGTGTTTGGGCAGCCATGTCCTGGACAAACAGCCACCCAGTGAGGGGCTGCTGTGGTCCCCTCCCGCAACCAGGACCACTGCAAGCTCTGGGCTGCACCCCAACAACCATAGGAGCCCCAGATGCTCAGCTCCTTTTTCCTTCTATGCTCCAATTTAAAATAAATTACTATCTTTACTCTTGACAATATTGTTTGTTGGAAAATTACCTATCTGCAGTACTATCTGTGAACTTATTTTTACCTTTCCAAGAATCAAACCCAGGGTTTTCCCTGACGTATGTTGTCTGAGCACATCAATGACTTCCTTATACGCAGTGGATGAGATACCAGTTTTCTGCCAGGGTTCTCTTTAAATAAAGAAACTGTAGAGAGCAATACATCTGACTCAAAACATCTCAAAGAGATGAAGATACAGAAAGCACTAATCAGTAATTAATACAAATTAAAGAAACAATCTTTCATGTAGGTGGTGATAATAACACTCTGGAGTTTGCTTTAATCTATTTTTTTGTCAAATGGAGCACTAGGGAATTTGTCTGCAACAATCAAGGTAGTTTCAGAGTCCCTGCTTTGATTTGCAATATAGAGTTTATTCTTGTGTTAACACATGGCTCAGAATAAATTATCAAAGGGGACAGTTTTAAAATTGATAGCTATGCTTTAATATGCAGAGGAATTCTGCTATGCTTTTATACGCAGTTTATAAGTCAATTTTCCAAATCAAGAAGCCCCCTTTTCACTTTATATAGGAATTGCAATGGTGTGACAATATGCTGTTGCTCAAAACCCGATAGGTCCCTTTCTTCCATGTTGAACCACTGAGAGCATCTAGAATAAAGGGCTTCTACCCTTCCTCTCCAGAGAAACCATGTCTTGCAGAACATCAGACAATCCCCAAATCCTTTAAATAGCCTTGTATTCATTATATTTAGTGACAATTACATGAGCCTTCCTGACTGCAAATATGATTCATTACTCTGCAGCAGAATACCTCTAATAGACTATGCATTGAATTGACCCAAAATAGCTGCAGAAGAAGAGTTGTTCCTGAACTACTCCATGGATAGATTTTTTAATTGATTACAGTCATATATAAAACCAACAGATTATCCTGCCATGTAATTATTTAGCACTACACCTAAATCTTTATGTAAATTAAAATCCAAATGCAAACAATAAGAAACAATGGTTAATAAGGAGTTTTAAGGAACAATTTGCCTGGAAATTGCCAGGAGGTTCTAAGCCCTTACTTAAATCAAAAAATTTGCATTCAATGTTTAGTCACCCTTTAGCTCCACTATTATCATCACTCTTCAAGTATTTATATTTTATTTTAAATAAGAGGAGAAAAATAGAAATATGAAAGTAATATATTCTTCTCTGGGGTAGAAACTGAGTGTTTCACAGAATCACTAGGTTGGAAAAGACCCCCAGGATCATCACGTCCAACCATTCCTATCAATCACTAAACCATGCCCCTCAGCACCTCATCCACCCGTCTTTTAAACACCTCCAGGGATGGTGACTAAACCACCTCCCCGGGCAGCCTGTTCCAGTGCCCAATGACCCCTTCTGTGAAAATTTTTTTCCTGATGTCAAACCTGACCCTCCTCTGGAGGAGCTTGAGGCCATTCCCTCTCATGCTGTCCCCTGTCACTTGGGAGAAGAGGTCAGCTCCCTCCTTCCACAACCTCCTTTCAGGTAGTTGTAGAGGGCAATAAGCTCTCACCTCAGCCTCCTCTTCTCAAAGCTAAACAACCCTAGTCCCCTCAGCCACTCCTTGTAAGACTTGTTCTTACTTGTTTCCAACTCTGCTAGACCTGAGATTCCCCTCCAACTACTTAACCTCACTGAGGATAACACCAGCTCAAGGCCTGTAAGCCCATCTTTAAGAAGATGCTGCTGCCCTGCTATTGATTCTGATGCCTACGCAGTGCTGAGCATCAGGGTTTCATCACATACACAAAGTAGGAAGCCTACAAATGATCTCCAAAGATTATCATGTGTCCACTCCCCTACTGCGGAGCCCTACCCTACGAAGACAGCCCTATTTAGCTCTTGCGCAGGGGTCCAGCTGCCCAGCACATATGACTGCCCCTGCCAAAGGGATTTTTGACACAGCCAGGTCCCTGATTTAGCTCCAAGGGCAGGCAGAAAGTAAAGACTAGGGGAAAATTGGAGTCTCATCCCTTCCCTCTCACTGCTGCCAACTTCAGTTTATCTGTGAACTTCAGAGAGGTCAAAATTTCATCTGTATTGTTCAGGATTTCTGCAGGCAAGGCAGTCAGGTACACTCAAGGGGAATCCCAACCCTATCAGCTTTCAAAGAAAGCCACATAAATACTCACCTTTAAATAGATGATACTAAACACATGTGCAGTAATCTTGTTTCAGCTCCTTTTTTATTCCTTTCCATAGCAGTTGCTCAGCATAACCTTCCAGACAACAGCTGCTGCCAAAGAGGAAGGCTGGGAGGCCTGAGCTGTGCTCAAAATGAAATTATCCAGGTGGGTGCTCTCAGCTAAGCTTTAAAATTTTTATTATTTTTTCAGCTTCCTGTCCAAGTGTTGTGCCTGCTCCCTTCATTAGAGCAAAGGCAATTTAAACTAAACCTCACATCACACAACGGCTGAAGCTAGTGCTGAAAAATCTCACTGATGAGGTCTCAGAGTAACCCCAGCTTATTGTGCATCTCTCTGTTCTAGTGTGCAAAATCGCATTCTACGCTGCTGGTATGTAATCTAAAAAAACATCGTAAGTAATAATTAAATGTTAAATCAGATTAATTCTAGGCTTGTTTGCCCTTGATAATAATACTATTAATTCTCCAGAGATGAAAGTAAGACAATACTCTGAAAACAAAGCACAAATCAAGCCCACAAAATGCAGAGGAAATATTCCCAATATTAATTTTGTAATATGGAGTATTTGTTTTGTAATATGGTGGTGACATAAAACACACAGCAGCAACAAACAGAGAAAAGCTGATGGACTGCCAAAGCTGTTTCTCCTTAAAATGCAGATTGCTCTGGAGCAGTTAAATTCAGCTCTGAAAGGAGACTGCCTATGTAGGCATTTTTAAAGGGCTCTTTCAAGGCTGACGTGCCACTTAAGGCTCTGACATGGGATCAAAATTAAAGCTTGGGGATCACATAAAAACCCAGCCAGGCTGTGTGGAACAGCCTCAGAGAGGAGGCTACAAGAGCTGTATTTTGTGTGGGGTGTTCTCATGTTCTCATGCTGGTTGTCTCCCTGTCAAAGGTGCTCTGTTTATAGACAGCAACCAGTTGATGCCAGGCAGCAACGCCTGTGTGATATATGGTCGTTGGCAAAATGAGCTGGTCTGTTATCACTGGCTTTAATTAAAGGAAGACACAGGCTACCAAGTCGGGGTCCCTTTCATTGGAGCTGAGAGGACAGCAGTCTCCCCCAGAGCTGCAAAGGAGGACAGATTCATTTGACTGATTGCATGATGTTTGAATTAATGGTCAGGAAAAGAGCTATTATTGTGCCTGCACTGGTAGGCTGCTTCAGGGAGCTATTGCTGTGCTCTCTGCTTGAGTGTGGAAGCAAAAGCGATGCTCTCCTCAACACACAACCAGCAAGGCAGGAGCCTGCCTGATGTGACGAGCCTTTCCTGGATCAATTTTACAAGGTTGAGTGTCTGATATATAATGAATGTTCAATAAGCTCAAATACAAATACTTTGCAGTCAAACTAACACTGCTCTAACTTCTAAATTTTTTTTTGTTTGTTTTATTGACAACACGGGTGGTGGAGACAAAGCCAAGCAAGGCACAATATAAACCACAGCTCCAAGCAACTTTTGCTCCTGGTCTTCCCTGCATATCCTGGATTCTAAGACTGGAAAAAGCTCACTAATTAAATACTTGTAGCTAAGTTAGAGCTGCTGGGAGGAAAGGGATGGGGGTAATTCCTATTGAACTGCAATAGCTCAGAATGTGTTTGACAGGTGGGAAACCTTGGTTCAAGCCCTTGGAGTTAAGGGCACTTTTTTTGGGGGTGGTTTAATTCTTAGGAAAATACTATCATGCTATTATTGGTGCATGTACAAAATCTGGCTTCTCTCAGGCTTTTGGTAACCGGAGTTCCAGAGCTAAAATTAAATTCACAAGCTGTAGCAAGCTTGTGGACTGGAACAAACTTGCAAGCAACAACCTGCTTCTAACACCACATTTGAATGTAACGCTTATATTTCCAGGCTCTTCAAGATCACAATAGACTTCTAGCTAAATGTAATTAACTCTGGACTAGAATCTGCTCTACATGGCTCACATCAACTCTTGCTAGGTGATGCTGGATCAAGCTGTAGAGGTACTTCACTGTGACCCTATAATACAAACAAGACTTGTCAGTCTCACCCAAGTCTAAGTTTGCTTCTGTAGCGAACTTTTCACTAGTAAGTGAAAGTCTTAAAAAGGACAAAACTAAGGCACAAAAATGACAGGCCAGCCTGGTGCTTGGTCTCCCATTTGCTACTTCTCTTTGGGAGCAAATTTGAATATAAATAAATGACAAACCTCCATTAAGCCACTTGGCAGCAACCTCCTTGGGCCTTTGGCTTGAGCTGAGCACATTGCTGAATACAGCATTGCTATGTTGCCCCTGGAGGTGGTGTGGCATGGGAGCAGGTCATCCAGGGAGGCTGTCAAATCTGTATTCTTGGAGGTCTTGAGATTTGACGATACAAAGCCATACCTGGCCTGATCTGGATATGGGAGTAGCCCCAATCTGGAAGGAAGCTGGACTAGACACCCCAGTGGTCACCTCCTGTCAGCAGCTCTGAGGCTGTGACTCCCTGCTGGTTCTTTACTTCAGCTATCTGGAAATTTAGAAGGCAAAATTCTTGGTCATGCATCTCTTAAGAAATTCTCCCTAGGGTATACATGCACTTCTATGTTTTCCCAGGAAGAAACACAGCTATTTAGCCAACAAAATAAAACCATCCTTGCAATCTCATGTTTGGAGTTCAAACAATAGCCTTTGTAAGTGAGAGCTGATACAGATGACTATACTGAGGAACCTGTATTTCTATATGGTCAAGATAACCTACACTAAATTGTTAGCTGTCATTTAACTATTTAGACCAGTATATCATACAAAGAAAAAGGGAAGATTTAATTGTGTGGCTCAGTTCTATTGAACATATCTGTGAGGTGGTATATCTGTATATTTGTGAGTGGAAAAGGACTTAATTACTATTTTTTTTTCTCACTTATAGTCGCCATGGGCTGAGGAGTCAGTGGTTGGCCAAAACCATTAGATAATCTGTCCAAATGTGTAATGTGCAGAGAATCTCAAGCCCATAGGATACATCTTGCTGTTATGGATCATCGCAATTTCAGAAATGGTACCTGTGTATATATATTTAAAGTAATTGCTTTGTTTATATTTAAGGGAATGCAAGTAAACTTCACTGAGGTAATCCTTTGATTTCTGTTCATATGGTCAAAATATTCAAGGTACACTTCTAAAAATTCCCTTTAATTTCCATGGAAGTTGCTTACATGCTTAAAATTATGCACACGCTATAGCGCTCTGCTAGTTGAAGATGATACATATACACAAATTTGAGTACCGTTTACACAGGATTAAACCCTACGCATGTTCTTTGGTTTTGAGAATAAAAATTCTCAAATTATTGTACCAAACCAATTTCTTTGTTTAAAGAAATTTTCTAAATAATTTCCTAAATTTCTAAATAATTTACAGCTTGTACAAAATGCAGCTGGGCCCTGTGGCCACTGTGCAGGAGATGCTCGTTTGCATCCTGACGATGACGTTTTTGGCAAGACACAGGTGCCATGAGTGACTACTGGAGTGGCATCTGCAGAGATTGTATTAGTAAACACTATTGAATCTCTAAGCTCATACAAATGGAATATCTTTACTGGTTTACTGTGGAGGTATTTTTTCTTACCCTGCTTTTGTTGGAAGCTTTGCTGAGTGTGGTAGATTCTTTCACAATAGGGACAGCTAGAGCAGCACAATGGCATAAGTTTCCTGACATCTTCTCTGTGACAATGCACGGAAAAGGTTTTCAACTCCTGTTTTTTCTAACAGGAACAAACCAACATATTTTTCTCTCAACTTGTTGTCAGAAATGGTTAAATATATTTATTCGATGAAGAAAATATTTTTGAGCCACAGCAAATCTCAGCTGTTCTGATTAAGATTTTAGAGCACAAGAAACAATTAAAACCACAGTCTTACAATTACAAATGTGAGGTGACTTTAACCATGTCAACACCTACATAAGAAAAGTGCAAATAAGACCACATATCTTTCTGCATATTACAAACAGTATTAAAATGCACTGATTTCTCTACATTAATTTCTGAAATATCCCTTCTTTATGAATTTCCTAAAAGAACCTAAACTTATTTAACAAATAAGTTTTTGTAGTATGCCTTTACTGAGGCTGACGGAACACTCCCAAGACTCATGAGCAAAAGTTAGTCAAATCGTGATAAGGATAGCATGTGTGTACATGCATATTTGTACACCGACTCAATGTATGAGGAGTTCATACTTCTGTAATAAACTGGAAGAGCAAGAAGAAAACAGCGCACAATACTTCTTAATAAAATGGTAAATAGAGAAGAATAAATGTGATGTGCCACAAAAGGTATTCTCCTATTATTCACTTAGTGATGATTCATTTTCATTAAAGGTAAAATCAGTATTGATATCACTGCTCAACAGAAATGCGGTATTACAGCTAAATGCTATTTCATAGAATCATAGAATAACCAGGTTGGAAGAGACCCACCGGATCATCGAGTCCAACCATTCCTATCAAACACCAACCCTTAGCACCTTGTCCACCCGTGCCTTAAACACCTCCAGGGAAGGTGAATCAACCACTTCCCTGGGTAGCCTGTTCCAGTGCCCAATGACCCTTTCTGTGAAACAGTACTTTCTTATTATAAAATGAACTTTATATAGGAATATTTGAATTTTATATTGTAATAAGTGCATATTTATTTGGCTCTTCCATGAACACAAATGCTTTCTTAGCAAGCAGGAACACCATGTTACAGTGAAGAAATATTTAATAATATTTATTTGCAGCATTCTTTTTGGTGGCTTCTGAAAAAATATTACATATTTAAACTGTCAGCGTTAGGAAATGGAATTTATTTTCTCTGTGCCAATTTAAAATATTTTTTTCCTTTTTTGTATATCATGGCTCCAGGGCTGTTCACAGCAGGGCTCTGTAGAGTCAGAAACAAATCATCATTCGCAGTCAGCGTATTCAGAAGTCTTATTCCTATTAACTCTGGCTGAAGAAAAAGGTCCAGTTCCAGAGCTGCATTTTGATCATCCTCCTCTTTCAGTTGGTGCTCCAAGACTATCTGAGACTCCCTACAATCATTGTATTCTTCCCGATTTAGACTGTTAATTTTTGTAATGAGCTGATGCTGACCCTCTTTTCACTCCCAGACACCTTTAGTACATGCCCTCCTGGCTACAAAAAAAATTGTACATTCTTTCAAGCAATCTGGGGCTGATTTATTCAGTGCACCTGCATGAGGCTTGGGGGAACATACTGCACCGCCCATCACCTTCCAGGTGCACACATTCCCTCTCAGACTTCTTGGTCATGACCCTCAGCCCTACACTGCATATGTGAAACGTTTCTTAGATAAACATGTCCAAAGGATGTTGGTTAAACAGTGGGGAGGTGGGGCTAGGATGCATGTTCTGGGTCTGGTAAAATCTGTTGCCACTGGCCTTGGCTGTTCCCTTGGTGTGCTCTCCTGGCCTGCGCACTATGCACAGATGGGGTGAAAGTGCCTTAAGACTTTAACAGCACATCAGAAGACAGATATTGTGTGTCTTCAGGGAGGAGGTATGAAAGTGGCAGTTTAGGGGAGAAGCAAGAATATGGCTGTTGTTACGATCCCCTGAAATGAAAGCTGCTCTTTCCATGATACTTTAAAAAAAGTAGAAGAGTAGCCCTGGAAATATTCTGAGTCTAGCATCTAGCTCTTAGTCCAATCTTTCTTACCATCACTAGGATGATCCAGAGAGGAAAGTCCCCTTGAGTTACACAGTAAGCCCGATAAAATGAGAGATCAATGGTCTCCCCTCAGGGACAGCACTTCAGCTAATGCATACATTCACAAGATTACTGCTCCAACAAAGGAAGGTAGCAGATGTGTCAAGATTGTTTTAGGATTAATCATATCAATGTTTTCTCCACAAGGTTGTGTAAGTTTCAGGCACTGTTCTTTCCTCCAACTCTTAAAACAAGGAAACACTTCTTTCCTAGGATTCAGAGGTCAAGTGTGGTCCCCTTTTGACACCTCAAACCCTTTCAATTTGCCTGGTGCTGCTAAGTTAAATGGTAGTGTGAGGTAATTTATTTGGGATCAGGGTTAAAGTGTTAACGAGAACACCACATTTCTCTGAAGCTCAGCACAACCAAGAACAGCATCTTAAGCTGAGAGAAAGGAAAATGGAAATCCTCGGCACATACTGGAGCCAAGAAGAATACGGAGCCATTTTAGTCCATGGTTGTATAGCTTCTTCTCAGGTTTCAATGAAGTAAATCTGAAGAGCAGCTTGAATCCTAACATTTGTGCAGGATGTCCATGCATTCAGGATTACTATAAAAGTAGGCTAATTGGAACCCTTCTGCAGCAAGGTGCTGAGAGCCTCCAGTTCCACTCGGAGTTAAGAGGATGGCATGTTTACCACCTTGAAGGATTAGGCTTCTAAATGTACACACTGCTGATAGCACATTTACTAGGAGGATTGATTTGACAAGGGTAGCGATGTATGGCTGTTAAATTGTTTGCAGATTTGACCTATCTGTCCATAATAAGAAATAATACCTGAAATGCCATAACTCTGTCAAACATTTCAAAGGATTACTTGTTTAAAGATCGAATGCATTATGTAATCTCATAATGTCAGATTAGGACATAAAACTATGGAACATGACACAGAGCAGCATTACACGACATACTGTTTTAGAAATTTTATAAACATTTTCTCCTGGACCTTTCACATGTTATCAGTTTGAGTAGTGACTATGATGCATGTCAAACTTCTCCTGGCAGCTGGAGACAAAATGACGTGGAAAAAAAGAGACTGGAAATATCATCCAGGGGCTCCTGAAAAAGAATTTTTCCATAGCAAAGCAGCATAGACCTGCATATTTTATCCTGGTATGAGGGAAACTATGGGGAGAATGGGAAAAGAGAAAGGAGAGCAGAATGATTAAAATCAAGTAACATAGCCTAGTCCTGTACGTCATTAAACAGAACCACAGTTCTCAGCTAACAGCCTCAAAATAATTAAAAACAAAGTAAATGTGAAAATCTGTTACCTACAGCCACCATAAGGGCTCAGAGTTACCAATGGTAATGCCTACAATTTCATAAGCATATTTTTTCTCCATATGGTTTTATTTTTATTATATGTTATTTGCCTGAGTATGAGACTACCTAGGCAAGATAAATATCTTTTACCTTGGAAGGATCCATCTGACTTCTTTTAAGTATAAAGCACTTTGGAATTTTGGGAAATAGAAAAGCAAAATAAATGCCCCCAAATTAAATCTAGCATCAAGACAGGTATAAAAAAGCAGAGCTGAGAGGAGAACAGGAAATAAACCAGCAACAAAATAAACAGTGATCATTTTTTATGAGATTCATAATAAAGAAAAATTATTTTAACTTTCCTTAAGTGACAACTAGTGGAAAAATAGGAAGCAGCTAAAAAAGTAGCATTAAGTGTGCTAAGCTGGAGTTGCCTTTTCTGTGATTTTCCTTTTATGTTTAATCTTCATCATTTTTATGACCTTATTCAATTCAAAGTATGTATAAATGTATATATGCATATAAAAGTGTATATAAATGTCATGTGCACCATTTTTGTGAACTGAAATTTAATCAAGCATAAGCACATTGTGAGACCCTTCAGCAACATCTGACTTGGCCAATGCAGAATAACAGCCCACAAATCAGCGCTGTGACTGCAAAGGTCGTGATTTTCACTCCCGTGTCCCACCTCCACCAGCCTGCACCACTGGCAACAGAAGAGGGGATAAAAAGAAGTGAAAACCAAGGGGTGGGGTGTTACAGGTCCCACTCCGGTCATGTTTTTCCTCAACAAAACAGTGTGTGGTCAAGGTACTGCAGTACTGCAAAAAGATCTCAGGAACTGAGAGTTCAGGCCTCTCAAAGCAGCACTAATGTGGGCTGGGATCTGCCATTCCTTCTTGGAGGAGCTTGGAGAACAGCAGGGAAGCAGCACCCCCAACACTGCCTCTCTGGCCTTGTTGTGATGCTGTGCATTGGGGAAAGGGTGACAGAAGAAGGATGCCAAGATATGGGGGACCAGCTGAGCAGCTCTGGGGTTTTGTCTTGCTTGCCTTGGCACAGCAAGTACCAAGCTAGTCCTGCACCCCAGGAGCCAGAGTGTTAGACAGAAATGCACAAATGCTGCTCTGCTTGGCACAGCGGTTTTGAATGAGTGTTTCCTCTGTGAGCCACGTGGACATGTGCAACATGGGTGTACATCATGCATGGTGAGTAGAGGAGCTGGGAGCTCTCTGTGCTTCTCTGCTCTCAGCATAAGTTTTGCCCCTTGGCTGCTCCTGCCCCAGCAGACTGTTCAGCCTGCACTCCTGCTCTTTGCACAGGTAGCATCCTACAGACTGAACTTAGCTTCTGCCCCAGGACAAAATGCAGATAGCTTCTCCTGAGATGGCAAGCAGGCTACAAGCCTGGGACATGCACTTCTCTCAAGGGACAGATGATCCCCTCCACATTTCTCCATCCGTGTTGCACAGCAGGGCTGTCAGAAAGCTGGGACTGAACTGTGTTGAGCAGCATTAGCCTTGGTAGCAATGCCTGTGGGAAGTACCACCCGTCAGAAAGGACGGTGCTCGCTGACAGCTCCCTGTGGATGGCTGCTGCCTGAAACCTGTCAGTTAGCCAGCACCTCCGCAATAGTGGATGATAACTGGGTCAGTATTACTTTGCGATGGATGCACTAACAATTTATTCCCTCTTTTTTTTCTTATGTCTTTACATCCCTTCTGGTCAGCCCTGCCTGTCAAATGACATGTCTGTCCAAATACACATTATTCAACAATAGACCTGTTGCCTGCTCTGTGAGGCTGGGGGATGGGTTCATGTATCATATCACTCTTCGCTTCCATACATCTCAATTTCCTGCTTTCTGCTTGATGAATGCACATTTGCTTCCCTCTACATAACGTAGACAGCGAAAAATGAATTATGCTGCTTCATTACATTAACTGGTAACATGTCCTACCATACCTATATACGCTAATCACTGCTTTCTTGGGTGTTATGTTTGTAAATCAACCAGATAGAAAGAGTAAATACAGGATAATGGCATGTTATTAACGTAACAGAAACCAAAGAGGAAGACAAGAAGGTGCTCTTCCTGCTACTGAGTTTATTTTCCTAATTTTAAAGTCAGCACTGACCTCATAACACCTACATTTGATCTTTGATGTTGGGTTCCATAGTTTTTACCAAACTCATGGGACAGAACATAGACCTTTTCTGCAGTTCGCAGAAAATGGATACAAGTGACTGAAAATAATACATTAGAAACCTAGACTACAGGATATTGTTCACATACTGAGTGGTTAATCTCTGCCTAAACTTAATACTAAATAAAACAAGCCAATATTGGCACTCAGACAAACTCCAGTATTGCATCTGGAATAGCAATATTACGCAGACTTCAACATATTAGTAGCTTGAAAACAGAGAGCAACAGCAGATGCTATAAAATACATAAAATCAATCCTGCTTGGACATTTATTGCATTAACACTATTTTCAATTTATTTAGCAGCAAAGTGCTTTTATTACTGACTACTGACTATGTATGAGTGAGAACGTGTGTGGGTGCTGTACACACAAACATGTGCATGTTAGCTGCTCTGCCTGGCATAAACAATCCCTAAGAGGACAGCAATAAAATGTTTTAACAACAAGTAGCAGCATCATACAATATGCCATAAAGACACAACACAAGAGAATACTGATGCCACAGATCCAGTTACAGTTTAGATACAGGGGATAAAAATGTTATTAACCAAACAGGAATTGATTAGAAAATTAGCACTATCAGCTTATCCTTGAGAAATGCCATGGGATCTTTAACCGGAAGCGAGAAACCAGCTGTTGGTTGTTGTTTGTCTTTTTTTCCCCTTTTACTTCACAGAGCCTCCAGAACCTTATGTAGAGAGAAAATCAATTAAATAAAAATGGACAATGATGAAGTCAAGAGAGCAATTTTAAAATCAATACACTGCTTCGAAAGAACCTCACAAGGTGGTTGCAGAATATAGAACAGAAGCCTGACATACCAAGCAGACACAATGTTAAGAACCAAAGGAAGATTCTACAGTACTTTCATATTTATCAGAAAGTGTGGCACAGGAAGATTTGTAGTAAAACGAGATTGTGCTATAATACGCACATCAAATCAATCCTCTACTGCCTATCCTGACTCCTAGAGGACAGCTAGTGAAGTTTTAGACACTAGGTCATGTCTTTTAAGTGGACAGTGTTTGGGTTCAAAGAACGCAAAACTTCAAGAGTCAGACAAGGCTTTTGTAGTAGCAAACATCAGCATGAATATCACCTACTCCTGCTCCAAGTGCAAGACATAATTCTTCAATTTTCAAATAAACACATGCCACAGACTTAAAAAAAGAGCAGCAATTAAACAATAAAACTCTTCCAAAGCAAAAAATTCATTATGAATGCAATTTTCTCCCCAGGGAGAGGACTGAAATAAAAACAAACCACATGTGAAACATCAGTTATGCACTTTTGGGTGGTTTTCAGATAGTGTGGTAAGGACAGTATAAGAGTTTATATGGACTAGCAGAGAAATAACGAAAAAATACCAACAAACAAATGAATTTCACCTTAATTTTTGCTTACAAGCTGATGTGGGCAAGTTTATGAAACCATCAGAGATTAAAGTCACCCAAATCATAAAGAATGGTGATTTCAAACTATTTCTTTGGAAACATAATTGACAGAAAAACATTTTAAAATAGTGAAAAACTTGCTACACTCAGCCGTGTTTCAGTGTTGCTTCTAAAATTACAAAATGTAAAATTCAGACCAGAAAATTTCTTGTCATCTTCTGCTGTGTCAAAATTAAGGCAGAATTAAATATCAGTCAAGTAGTCAGAGCATTGAGTTAAGAAATTCTTAGTCATATTCACTTTTCACTTCAAAACTATTTGTTTTATTGCAAGTCTGTGATTCTGAAACACAGCTCAAAAGAGTGAATTTAAAGACATTCCATGTTTTTGCATGCAAAACATCTGTGTAGTGACACACCGTGATGAGCATGAAGTGTGCTAATACAGCTCAGAGCAACTGGTGCTTCTGTCAATACAGCACTGAAAAATTTGATGTCATTTGGTATTTGTGGTAAGCCCCAGATATTCCTCTTGCAGCAGAACATTTGTTGTCCTCTTCCTATGGAATTTCTGAGCTGGAATCAGGATCAGCTATATTGTATTCTATTTCTTCCCTTTCACAAGGTTTTCTTTTCTGAATTCTTCAGTATCAAATGTTTACATCTGAACTTGGATATCTGGAAGTCCTACTTCTCCTTGAAAACAGACTTGTTGACTTTTCTTGCAGTGGTATTATTTGCAGGTTTCTCATCCATGCTCATGTTGATGAAAGAAAACAAACTTGTCATGTGTTCCTTCAACTACTACAGTATTTTCATTAATTTCAAAATCATTTGTAGTAAGATTTCTTCTTAAATCCCTATTTTTCTGTAAGGTCTGCTTACAGATCATTAACAGACTTTTAATACAGTCACTATACTTTTAGAAGCTGACACCATCAACATCAAGTACTTTTCTATAGGAACTGGCCAAAACCTAGAGTCATGGCAGAGAGAGCATCAGCAATACTGTATCCCCAGCCCTCCTGTGGTAATATCCTAGGATTCTCAGAGGTTATCATAATAAAGGCAGTGGCAGTGGCTCAAGGACAAATCTACAGTCTATTTTCTGTCACTGCTCTCCTGAGAATGAGGACTGTGCTGGTTGCCTCCAGACCAGGAAAAGCTGGTAAAAGAACATAAACTGGAAAACTGGAATCAAACATGTATGTGAGATGCCTCACACTGTTCAGGGGAGCAATAGATGCTACTGGGTAGCATCAACAGGTGTGTTACATTGGCATTGTCATTACTAGGAAAACTTCAGTAGATCTCTGACTTCCTCTATGGCAAGCGCCCACTGAACGGTGACCTGGTGCTGCTGCTGCTGCTCAAGAGCACACGAGGCTCATGGTCACAGCCAGTGCTGCCACCCTGCACACTGCTCCTTCTTTCATTCTGCACAGAGATCCACATTGCTTCCTACGTGGACAGAGCAAAGGATAATCAAGCAGCTAATTTGTCCTATATTGCCTGTTTTGAATAAAGACCTAGCAATACAGGGCTATGCCACATAAGGCCCCAAGTGAGTACCTGCAAAGACTCTGCTTTGAACAGCTGACAGTTTGGAAACATTGCCTTGCAGTGCTGGAGATCAAGTGAAATACAAAACTTACAGAACTCACTGGCTGTGACTTATTTCCACACATCAGCTCTGCCTTCTAACTCGAACTCATTGTAACCCACCAAAGGCCCCTGTTATAACAATAAGCTCTGCCACAATGAGCCTGTGGGCACATGCGAGGCAAAGCTGGACTTGATCGCAATACTGTCCTGTCCACAGCTTTGTTAGGTATCAGCAATTTAGAAATATGACTATTATGTCAAATACAACTTCATAAGGTACTGGAGGTCTTTACTGGCTGCTTGTCAGCTGAAGTCCTGTCAGAGATTATGTTTACCACACTAAATCTCCCCAAATATTTACCGTAAAATATAATGCTTTTTGGAGTTAACTTTATACAAACGACTCTAGTTTTTAGCTGCTGTCTGATTTATCAGGAATGAACCTCAGAGTTGAAAAATGTGATCTGCTCATGCAAGCAATGGTTTCTAAGATTAACAAACTGACACTGGCACGAACACAAAGAATCTGAAAAATTAAAAAATCCCCAGTAACAAAATGAGTGTTACATTTCAAAATATACAATTCAGATATTTGAAACTAATATTCCTTGGGCCTTTGCATATGCATCTGTGACTAGTGTAGAGGAAACCTGGAAAATCAACAAAAGGAACCAGGACAAATTAATAATCCTCTCCTTCAGCAAATTAAACTTCACTCTGCTAAATTAGTTGACCTTCTAAGTTTGCCCCAGGGGAACGATGCAAGATTAGAGGGTTTATCTGAAGAAATAAAGGTGAAAACTGGGATGAAGAATGTGAGGTAGCTAGTGGAGCAGATGGGCCTGGAAAGGTTTGTTTAGTCACCTTAAAAGAAGTTCACTGAAAGAGGGAACTACTCCCATCTCTGCATAAAGGTAGATTTTGTCATGCCTTATTATTTACTGTAAGAGACTTGTATACCCTACTAAGAATGTGTTTAGAGAGGAGAAAGAAACGGTCTTCAGAACTCAGCACAAAGCACACTGCACCAGCTTCCACAGGGAACAAAAAGACAAGTCAGTACAGAAAGATGTTTGCAAGACAGTCCCAGTTGAGGTCTTCATTGTGGGCACCATTTCAAACCACCCCAGACACATGAACTGAGATGACATGGATATCTAAGAATTGTAGCTCAGCTCCAGAGCATCTTCCCTCTGGTATTTAAAACATGCCTGGTTTCTAGAACAAGTAGAAAAGACAAATGATAGTGCAGCTACTTTAAAAAAATGGTTAGTGATGATAATCCTATGAGTAGACAGAGGTACTTTAAAAGGACTCCCATGACTTCTTAGACTATGACTTGATACCACCATAACTTTGCTGCTGCAGGCAGATTCTCACTCTTGCAAAATGGTGATCTGACTAATATCTGAGAGCACTCACACTCCAGTTGCATTGACAGAAAGCAGGAAGCTTAACCTTTGACCAGAGAAGTAATAACAGTGTAAGCATTTCTAAAAAAAGAGAAGCTAGGGGAATTAGTGTCCAGTATCAGTCACAAAGTGCATTCAGGGCTCTCTATAATCTCACTGAAGCCTTTAATGAAATGGTCATCTCCTTGTGTAATTTGAAACGGATGTAGGATTTTTTCCACTGACAATAATGGTGTTTAAACTCTCAGAGGACTAGGGCTAAACCAGAAAGAGCTTATGACACTGAGGACTGCAGGGTTTTCATGGACTCTGATCTGGTACCTTGAACCCATATGCAGGACATTGATATCTGGAAGAGCAAATGACAGTCACCCACCTCTACATGGGAACTCCAGCATCAGCATGCTAAGCAGGGGTCACTCACCTCCAGCCACTTGGAAACACTGAGGAGAGCAGGCTTACGTGGTCTTTTTTAAAGGAAAATACATAGTGTTCCCATTTTGTATGTCTTTTTGTTTTTACAACCATATACCACAGTTCATGAATCAGAAGACTTTCCTAGCATGTGGAAAGCTTAGATTCACCTCCTTCTTCCTATTCCTCATGTGACTGATTCAAAATCTATCTGCTCCATTTCCAGCAGTTGTCCCAAGGAGCATCAGACGGGGACTCCATCCTAACAATGCTGAGCATCCGCACTGACTACTACAGCAAATGGAGCGCCTGGTCGTTTTCCCCCCACTGTATGTACTGGTACTAAGCATCACTATCTCATAAAAAAGCAACTCACAGGCTCAAGCCCATAAATATTAGTAAATAAGGAATGGAACAACACATTGGAAGTTTGGTTCCATTAACTAATTAAAGATGGTTTATTCTAATAACATTTGATATCAGCTAGGTTGTTTATTTCTTAATTTGAGGAAGATTAATGCACCTATTTTCTACCTAACTTTCATCACGATGGTCAATTTTTATTGTGATTTTCTATTTAATGTGCTTTTATCATGATTCTTTAATCATCATATCTGGGCTTCCCCAATGTGAAACTTTATGACCTTGTCAAAAATTTCTTTCTGATGTCAGAACCCCTGCGTGAGCAGGAGTTACGTGCTTTGGCAGTGATAGAATTATTCTTTTATAGCCTACAGAAGCTCTTAAGCTGCCTTCATCCCCACAGCATCTAAACTCCATTGAGTAGCACATTAACTGACAAGACTAACATCCATCATCTTTGCTTCATTCTCCTCTCTTGAGGAAGTATCTGTAGAACTATTGTTTTGGGTGGGGTTTTCAGTGTGTCTTTATTTTTAAACGTTCATACTTCTGAGTGTCTGTCTCATAAGAATTCTCCCCTCACATGGAGCAGAGGCTGCAGAAATGTTTCTACAGGTCTTTCACCCTGCCATTATTTATGCTTGTGTCTCCAGTCAGTCTCTGTCTTGTTCGGAAATGAGACTTATCATGATCAATAAGCAGGTCAAATATTTAAAAAAGGGATGCTTTATTAGAGCATTTTATACTGATGAATTCTTTTACACCTGTACTAGAAAGAGCTTTCCAAAATAAGGATTGTTTTGCATGGTCTCCCAAGTAATACAGCAACACTAGTAGCTAGAATGATTACTCCTTACATATGTAGCTACCAATAAAAAGACATTCAGTTGAAGTTTCACCAGTGAGTAAAAGTTGATGAGTCTTTAACAGCAATATCTGTATCTTTATGGTTTACTAGTTGTTTTACTCATTCAGCTTAAAATTTAGGAATATCTCCAAGATAAGGGGATCCTAATACTGATGTTAATGGAGTATTCTAGCATGAAGGTACTTAACCCTGGAGAGCTGGACAGTCGCTCTGTTATTAAGAAATGTCATGAAATCAAAATATAATTGCAGATTAATGTCTTATCAGTGTTACCGTGTTAACATCAAACCACTCCTAGGTACTACTCCCTTAGCACACTTTAAAAATGGATTAGGAAAACATTATTACTACCCATCCAGGATGTGATTATCTTGTGATTGTATCCCTTCAAATCACTCACAGTCTTACTTCCGTGGCACTCCTCAGTCTTAGCTCCCTGACAATTCTCCATATGGAGAGGAGCTGCAAGTCCTCTGGCACTGTAAGTTAACCTTGTAGCAAGATGCTGCATCAAATTAAACAGGAAACAGACCTGCTTCATTGTGCCATCACCTACATAGATGATGGGATTCTCCCGGACCACAGGAGTTCTCATCTAATCTAACAAGGTCAGTATTACCACAGTCTAGTGGAATACCAAACTAATATGATTTTGTAACCAGTTGCAGTGAATTTATAAAGCTTCAGTTCTCAAACTCTGGCGATTTCTTGAAGAACACAGATTTTTTTTACATTATTTTTTTAGTCCAATGAAAACAGAATTCAAGTATACAAGGCATAACCCCTCCCCTTCCCAATATATAGTACTAAAATGAAAATTTAATTGTCTGGGAGGGCTAGAGTTGTGATTTTTGAACACTCAGGTTTGATACTGCTGATGTTGCCAAGTATGAAATAGCCCTTGCTGACAGATCTGTAAGGAAAACTTGAACTCTGTGAAATTGCTGTACCTCCCAATTTTCCCTGCTTTGTTTTGAAAAGGTCAGTTTTCCTATTTCACAAGAAATCACCATTAATTATTTGCCTCACTCTTGCCACAAAGCCACTTACACCATTTCCTGTTGGATTTCACCCTCCACCTCCTGTGCAATTAGCAAAGGAGTTTTTATTCTTGCTCTGATTTCCCCCCACTGCTGACGTTCTGCTCTCTCCCCATCTCTCAGAGCTCCTTTTCTTTCTTCTGCTGTCTGATTTTTCTCCATCCCCTCACTCTGGTCACTAGCCCTCCTAAACCTTTTGTGCTCGCCCTCTCCCATCACACCCCTCCATTTGGTTTCCTTGTCAGCCCAGGAGCAGAAATCAAACTGACCAGCATCCCTGTCCCTTGCTGGTATTTCAGAGCTTCGGAGCCAGATCAGTTTTGCAGAGCTGCTAGCAGAGGCAAGGAAGAGGTGGGACACAGCCACCAGAGGGGAGGGAGCTGGAAGGCAGCACAAAGGGCACAGTGAGGCTGCACGGCCAGTGGAAATGTGCCTCTGACATGAAGGGAGATGCACAGCTCCATCCATCCATCACCATGCTGTCTCCTCCCTGCAAAGCCTGTGAGCAAAAGGCAGCGAGTGCTGCGAGGGGATACTTACAGCTGAAATGCTTACATGCCTGGGGAGGCTGCACAGGCAGGTCTACGTGTATCCTTGTTGAGAGCAGGAAGAGGCTTCAGGATTTTCTTTAGATAGGACTTCTCGAAAGGACTGAAATGTGGGACTATTTTGAGGTCTGATTGACATATCAGATCTATAAAACACAAATTGCTCTGGGCGATCTGGGCAGTGCACAGTGGCTAATTCCTTTGTCCATGAACACAGTATCCAACTCACTACTTTACAAATGTTGGGATATCCTGAAGATGAAAGAACAATGCATACTACATCTACAGTCCTGTAATTAGTATTGAGCATCAGAGAAACCATTAAAAAAGCCACGACTTTCCTGTGGGCAATGACATACTAGAAGTTCAACATAACCTTTGCATATTACTGACTCAATAATCCAAAGAAAACAAAGAAAGAAGTGTTTTTAATTTTCCATGATCCGTGACGGTGGAGCTCACTCTCACCCTCCTCTGTTCTGGAGCTCTTCTAGCAAGGTCTGTTCACTCTGGCCCTGGGGATCACTGATATGGGTGTATTTCTCAAACTTCCCCTTTCTTTTCGTAAGGAGAACACAATACACTGAACAGCACAAAAATTTCATGAAAATGAATGTCTTACATCTCACTGTGGGGAATACTGACTGGATATTTCACTGGCATGAAAATCCTGTACTTTAGCTTTACCATATCAAAGGCCATACACGTCATATATCCCATAGTCTGTTGTCAGTTTGTAACACTCACTCATCTACACCAACTTCCATGTCATTTCAACCCTGTTCAGAATGATTCACGACCACACACAGTCTTCCCATCACCCCATTCAAGTAACCTGCCTTCTAGAGCACTATAGCCAAGATACGTCAGGAAAAAGATCCAAAAAAAAAGAAAACAAGTCAGAGGAGGTAACAAAATGCTTCCACTTATATCTTCTTTACACTAGATGTACACAAAACTGAAACATAGCAGCCTTAATGAAGAACAGCGGAAATGTCTTCCAGCCAATACCGAATTAGTCTGTAACTTTTGCTGTCTCAGAAGTCACACGGTATATTCCATGATAATTCTGAAAACGAAGTGCTGGGAAAATATGCATTCAGTGAGTTAGGTTATTATATATATTCAATTTACATATTATTTTCTGTGGAATTCTCTGTCTTTGTGTAGTCTGTAGGGAATCCAGCCAGTAAAAACATCAGAATAAATTATTCATATAGGCCAATCCCAGCAAATGATCTAAATTCTTCTTAAAACAGTTTTAAGCATCAAGGTTGCTTAGCCAGGCTTTCTGGAGACCAGCACACAACTATTATGGCCAAGATCAGTCCTATATCACATGAGGTATCCTTCAGAATTGAACCCTGGAAAGAGCAAGGTAAACCGTTATGGTGCTTCTGGACTAATGCAGGAAGGAAAACCTACGGATCTCTTCAGATGGTCCACACTTGTCTAAATAGGCAACACTCCCTCCTACCTGGAAAGTCTGTGAGAACTAGGGGGACATCATACAGATCTTGCATTCTCTCCATTCTAGCTACTGTCACTAAAAGCAAGTTTTCTGCCTAGCTCAGGACTCGTGTACGACCTTCATATGTTTGGATGAAAAAAACCCTTCAATTGCATGGGAAAACTTGCAGAAATATTATGCTTTGAATGGCTATTTCTAACACAGTATAAAAGTCTAGATGACGCAAGTGAGTCTAAACTTTGTAAAAAGCAATATTCTATTTTTAGTAGAAAATCTGGTAACTTTTAAAGATACCTATATTACAAAAATGTTATGGTTATTTTCATACCCATGTGATCTTTTGATTTTATTGCCAATGCAGACTACAAAGTTTACATTAATGTTCAGGGAAAACCCCCAACTTATTACTCGGGGCATAGAGAGGAGTGTGAAACTATCAGTGTGTTTTCTGTCACAGGCTTTTCTCTTTATCAAATGCTATTATGTCCCACTATCCAGACATCATAAATTCTAGGGAGAATTTCCTACTCAGCAATCTGATAGATATGGTCATCTGTCTTCAGCTCAATGAAAGAGACAACAGAGTTTCTGCAGTATCATTCTAGCGAAGCTATAGTCCTGTTTTAAGCCCAAAGCAGAACACTTAACCCAAGACACAGAGTGAACCTAACCACTAATTTACATTTGCCACAGATTTCTCTCTCTTTGCTGGTTGAAACTGACAGTCCTGGGGAAGTAAGTCACCTTCTGCAGACAAAATGCAGCACTGCACTAACTGGAAACACATGGACATTAGTAAACAGCATGTTTTGCAACATGCAAATGTGCAAGTGCTGTGATGTATCAACATTGCCATGTCCCTTTAGAGATGTGGTACAAATGCATGAAGGAAGAGATCTCCAACACAATTTAAAGCTTGTACGAAATATGATCTCATAGAATGGTTTGGGTTGGAAAGAACCTTAAAGATTATCCAGTTCCAACCTGTGGGCAGGGACACCTCTAGACCAAGCTGCGCAAGGACCCATCCAACCTGGCCTTGGAACACTTCCAGGGATGGGGCATCCACAACCCCCTGAGCAACCTGTGCCAGTGCCTCATCACCCTCATCATCAAGAATTTCTTTCTTAAGTCTAATTTAAAACTCCCCCCCTTCAATTTAAAGCCATTCCCCCTCTGTCACTACATGCCCTTGTAAAAAAGTCCCTCCCCAGCTTTCTTGTAGCCCCCTTCAGGTACCGGAAGGCCACTATAAGGTTTCCCTGGAGACTTCTATTCTCCAGACTGAACAACCCCAACTCTCTCAGCCTATCCTCATAGCAGAGATGCTCCTACCCTCTGGTCATCTTCGTAGCCCTGTACCCGCTCCAACAGTTCCATATCCTTATGTTGAGGATTTCACAGCTGGACACAATGTTCCAGGTGGAGTCTCACAGGAGCAGAGTAAAAGGGGAGAATTACCTCTCTCAAGCTTCTTTTGATGTAGCCCAGGATACGGTTTGCTTTCTGGGCAGTGAGTGCTTTACTAAATAGATATTTTATGATGACACCCTGAATTTTGATTACATTTGCAGCATTGATGGGATTGTCTCACAGTGGAGTCCTCTTCTGCTGTGACCAGAAAAGTATTTTAGACCAATTCATTCCCACTGTCTCAAGCAAAATGAACATAACAGATATAGCCTTTTTTGGCCTATATTTTTTTCCATCCTTGTTTTAAAAATTACACTGTATTTTAGAGATAGCTACTTCCTCTACAAGACATACTCTGATAATGAAAACATCATTAATTTATAGTATTGAGACAGATAGATCTTTGACAAAACACCTTGTAAATGGCTCTAACAGAGCAATATTGACTGATTCTGTCAATACTTAGGAAGGAATCTGTTGCAATATCACAGAATCATAGAATAGTTTAGATTGGAGGGTACCTCTGGGATGTCATCTGATGCAGCCTCCTGGCCAAAATAAGTCCAACTAGATGGGGCTGTGCAGGGTCTTGTCCAGTCAAGTTTTGACTGTCTCCTAGGATGATGACTTTATCTCTCTGGGCCTCTGCTCCAGTACTGAACCACCCTCACAGCAAATTATTTTTTCTTACATCTAATAAAAATTTCCCATGTCACAACTTACATTTGTTGCCTCTTGTCATGTCACTGTGTGCCTCCAAGAACAGGTTGGTGACTATACAGCCTCTGATCATTGTAGAGGGCAAATAAGACGCCCTCTCCAATTTCTTTTCTTTAGGCTGAATAAGCCCACTTCCCTCAGTCTCTGCTCATGTCAGGTGCTCTAGAGGCCATTTTGGTGGCCTCTGCTGGTCTCCTTCCAGTATGTCAACACCTCTTTCGTGCCAAAAAGTCACAAACTGGAGGAAATACCCAAGTTGTGTTGGGAATAATCACTGCCCTTGTCCACATGGCTGCAATGTTACTATTACAGTACCATATGCTGTTGGCCTCAGTTGTCATAAAAATACACTGCTGTCTTCTTTTCAGTTTCTTGCCTACTGGGACCTTCAGGTCTTTTTCTGCAACATTGCTTCCATTGTCCAGTCTGTATGGTTGCATGGGATTATTTTGTCCAACTTGCAAGACACAACACTTGTCTTCACTGAAAACCATGAGGTCCCTGTCAGCCTATTGCTTCAGCCTGTCTAGGTCCCTCAGAATAGCATCCCTGCCCTTCAGCATATTGACCGCTCCCCACAACTGAGTGTTGTGCACAAACTTACAGATCACGCCCTCTGTCTCATTGTCTGGGCTGTTCTTGAAGATGTTGAATGTTCTGGCCCCATTGTCAATCTCTGAGGGATGCCACAAGGAACCAGCTGCTAGCTGGATTTTGCCCTTTAAGCCTGGTGAACCAGCCAATTTTGTCTTGCCTTAACATCCACTTCCCCAGGGCAAATCTACCAGTTAATGTATAAGGATATTACCGGAGACTTTGACAGAAGCCTCACTAAAGTTAAGGTGAACAACATCCACTGTTCTCCCCAAGTTCACACAGCCAATCATCTCATTAGGTTGGTCAGATGTCCTGCAAATCAGAATGACTGTATGTGTCCTTTGAAGAGGTTGTCTTTGAAGACAAAATACGTAAGTTAAATATATATATATGTGTTTTGAACACTGCTTAAAAGTGTACAGTTTAATCTATCATAATTAACTAATTAAGAATTGTAAAACATACCCTAAGGAGGGTTTGCTTGGTGCTGGGTATTTGATTAGTGTGCCTGGTACCATATAATGGTTTCTCACTCAGGAAACAGAGATGTGGCACAAACAAAATCAATGCAAGCTTGTCAACAAAAACCTGTAGATCCATGTAGTCTCGGGCAAAGGCAGTTTCTTTTGGGTACGTTTCAGCAACATCACAGATGCCAACAGCCACCTGGAAAATAGAATGATGGTATAAGCTTTGAGTGGTATGAATTGCTAGAGGAATGAATTGCAACTAGAGTGAATTGCAAATCCTCAGCTCTTCCCACAAAGAGGGGACTACACAGATAAGATCAGTTGAATGACAGGCACCGTATGCTACATCCAAATGTGGCCTGAATGTACCCTTTTTTTAATATATCCCTCCTCTCTCATTTAAATTACCTGTAGGATCTTTCAGAGATCTGTCTTTTTTACTTCTGTTGAGGCCTCCTAATTACAAAGCAGATCTTGGCCTGAATGTAAGTTTTTGGGGAATAATTTTTATACAGAAGTGTTTACGTGGTGTTACAAAGAGACTCTCATGACAGGTACTTTTAGGAAGTGATTCGTGGTCAGTGTGAAAATGCAGTTAAAGCACTTGGGCTACTCTATCCCACCTAGGGATTATATGTTGCTTTATTAGACTAGAGTGACATTAAATAATTTGATAATTCTGCCATGAACTACATTAGTTTTGATTGTGATAAAGCCCATAGACTGCTTCAGAAATGCCTGTGTAAATCTGAGCAATAACTACACTCTGAAAAATTTGTCTTTTGACAGGACTGTGCCTCTGAGCTCCTGGCCACCCAGGCAGAGCTAGTCCCCTGCAGCACATCCAGTTGCTCTGTAGGTTGGAGTAGGATAGTCCATGGAGGCTCTACCTGCAAGTTAGACATCCAGTTCTTAACAGAGTACAGATACTTTGGAGCATTTCATATATGTGCTGTGTGTATAAATAAAATATGAAGCAAACTAGACTAGCTCCAATTAGGAGCAGCAGCACAATTCTGTTAAGTGGAACTACATTACCATATAAACCACGTGAATTTTCAGAAGTATCCAAGAGAGACTTTTCCAAATATTTGCAGACAAACCAAAGGGGAGACTAAATAACGCAGGATGAAAGTAGTTAAATGATATTCCTCCTCTATTTTGCTAGAGAAAGAAAGGTTTAGAAGGAGCTGGAGCTGTGATTACACGTTGAGGAAAATTCCACCACTGTGGTAAATTATTAATTAATATTGATGCACTATTAATCAGTATAGTGCATTTATGGAGTATTCAAAGTTAGAGAGATAAGCTAATTAGCAGTCTAGGGGGAAGGCCATTTGAGAAAGCATGGCAGAAACTTTACCTTAGATTTACAGTGGTATTTATTTACAGATTTTATGGGCGGCATTGAATCTGTGTATTCAATGGTTTCATAAAGTTAGTTACTAGGTACTTAGTAATGAAAAATTAAATCTAACTAGATATATTTTCCCAGATTAAATGCAATGGAAATATATGCACAGGACAGGGAGAGGACATCCCTCAGACCAATCCATCACCCTAGTTTCAGAATTGCTCATTTGATATAAGAAAATCTATAGTTAAGTTACTTAGCCAAGTAAATATTGAATTTCTATTCACCCCTATAAAACATATTTCTCTGGCCAATAAAAAATACACCTACTATGAAAGTGAAAGACTATAATAATATTAGAAATTACGTGAACAGAGATCCACATGTGTACCAGTTTTCTCATGACATAATATCTACTGTACAGGAACACAGGTTAATTAAAATAGTTTCAGGAATTTTTCTACATTTACAGTATTGAGATTCATCTTTATGCTTATTGAAAACTATAACTTTTAAGAATATTTAGAATAGCAGTGCCTGTTTCAAATTTACATTTTTTGAGTGAGAAGATGCAGACACAGATGAAATTTTACTCACAATGACATAATTCCAAGCAATAAATCCACCATTTGTTGTTCTTGTTAAAACAATGCCTGATGATCACCACTTTTCTGGAGTGGTTTGATTCATATTGTTTTAAAGCCTGTCATCAAAGTCAACTTTCCTCCTTTTCCTCAGCATTGCTGAAAGGGTTAATGCCTGCATTATGCAGGTTCATTCACATTTCCTATTCGATGTCATTGAGAAGCAAAAAAAAAAAAAAAGTAGATTTGAAATTGTAATTCAGATTTCATTTTAACTGCACGTGTCTGTTCCCATTCTGATTAAACATAATTTTTTTTGGAACCAAAATGTCACATTATCTTTATGACCACGCTCTCCATCAAGGCAGTAAAAGCTCGAGGGTTTACTGCAAAAAGGGTTCCCCTTACTGGTGGCTCAGTGTACTACAGCACGCATATCCCGAATGTGGTTTCAAATCTCTGGAAGGATTTAATCCAAAGCAGCTGCTAGTTGTATGTCTTGGTCTGAGGACTCCTCATGCAGTCTTTTTCAAGGGTCATGCTTATGTTTAGCAGTCATATGCCAAATCATCAATAAATACTGGCTACTGGTTACTGGATTTGCAATTGTCCTTACAATATCTGGACATTTGAATAGGAAGGACATACCTGCACATGCATGTGAACATGCAAACAGTATGTGCTAAGATACCAATCAATATTTACAGCTACGATATGTATACACTATATAGGACAGCTGGAAGATTTTCTTAGCATTGACATGGAGTTGGCTACAAAAATGAGACAGTGACAATTATGTAAGTCATCATATAAGTACTGCTGAAACCACTGTCCCCTGCTAGTATGCACTCAGGCTACAGAAACTCCATGACTTCAGAGAAAGGGTGCTTGCAAGTGCAGAGTAGGTCAAGACCTCAGCAATGCATCTGCACACCGTCACATAAAGTAGAAGAGCTCAGGAGATAGAACTGAACAGGTAGTTCTTCAAGAGTGTCTATCCATTGCTTAAAATAGTTCTATGAAAAATGAGCAGCATGTAGTTACAAATCCTGATAGCTCAGTATTTGCCATGGCTAGTCACACCCTGTCTCCCCAGAATGAGGAATATCCTGTTTCTACGTGTTAAAAAAGCCAGCAGAAACCTTTTCCTGCTTTCCATTTGAAATAGTGGAAGAAACAGTCTTCCATTTCCCATGGCATGCAATTAGACACATCTGTAATATACAGAGAACAAGGTGGGAAAGTCTGTAGTTGCATTTCCTCATGCTGAAGGTAAAGAAGGAAACCTTTCTCTGGAATGGCTGCTGCAGTCAGGTCAGAGGTTTAGGTCTGCTCAGGTGCCTAGGCTGGTCACCATAGCGTTAGGCTCAACTATGACAGTTCTGGGGATTATGCTGCAGCATAACATGAAGCATGTTTACTACCTGTTGGCACTGAAAGGCAGAACTACAGTGTCTCCCACATCTCCTGTCTAATACTTGTTTGCGTATACTCCTATCCTTATTTCCCGATACACAGGCAGACATGCTCACACAGGCTTTTGGAAAGCTGGCTTGGCAGAGAAAGCTCCTTTGTACCCTAACCACAGGTGCTCTCCTGTGGTTAGGGTACAAACAACTCATCTTATACACGCTTTCCTGAATGATCACTGTCTCCTCCATACAGCTCACACACAGGTACGTGCCTCAATGCAGGCACAAGTCACCTGCCAACATCTTCCCAAGGGCGTAGCAGGGGTGAACATGCTACAGCCCAAATCATTGGCATCACAGCTAAGCTTGGCTCTTGCTAAACAGTGAATAGCTTTTTTGATCCTGATTACAGCCCATGCCATAGCCCCAGTGAGGCCACACGGCTTCCTGGGACTTGGTGGCCACATCAGGCAAAGCTAGACAGATCCAGACTAACCCTGTTGCCAAGAAATCCCATGATTAAAAATCACCCCTTCCGTGGCTCACTTGCTAATATTTCCTGCTGTGGGGAATTCTCCCTTTTAAGTCTCACCTCCAGGTTTTAAAAACTTTTAGTTGTGGGGGTTGGGCTCAGAGTCTGTTATTTGTAACCATTTCCAGTTTGAGTGGAGAAAAGACATTCCACAATGTCCATGTTTGGAGTATTTTTTATTCTAATGCATCAGAGGAAGATTTAGTGAGCACTCCATTAACTATGAAGCTGGGATTCAGAAAATACACAGAAATACTTCCTAGTTACAGAACAACCTGATATCACATTCTTACAGTTACTAAACTGTAGATTCCCACTCATTTTTTGAGGATTTCCTCTTCATTGTATGAAGCAGCAAGAGCACTGGAAATCCATACTGGATATCTAACTAATTCTGAGGCTAAAAGTTGTGAAAACAAGTCAGAATATTGGAATGCTGCTATGAACTAAAGCATAGCACAGCAGCCTGATGGTTTCTTTTCAGTAGACATTACTGTCAACACTTTTTTTTACTTGTATTTTCAGGCAAAAAGATGAAACTTCTAACATGTCTTAAGTATCCTCTGCTCCAAGCACTAATCTAAATGAGAGTGCTGAAAGCTGATGCAGGAATCCTTTGACAAGAGAATCAAGCTTCACTGAAGTAATTTTTAATTTAAAGCTGAAAAATCTGAAATGATGGTTAGTAGAAACCCTTAAAGTGTTGCTGTGCTCCGGCTTGTTTCAAAGGAAAGAGAATCTGTCTTACAAACAGCCAACCATCTGAAGCATCTGTCTGGCCAGAATGTATGTGGTAACTAATTTAGGCATCTGCTTTTGATGATGCCTTTTTGAGCTGTTGTAGGAAGCAGCCTGCACTAATAGGCAAGCCATGTATGCCATTTTTGGCAGTAGGCCTGTTTCCTTAATTAAAGTAATTTCATTCATACAATCAATAAACACACATTTCCTTCCTAAATATATCTTGAGAAAATGTTACTTTATCTGAAGAGTAATACAGTATTTGGCCACGCGATAATAATATTAAATCAATATTTGAAGGAGATTAGGAACATAATTGAGAATATTAATATCTTAACTAACATATGAATAGTTTGTAACATACTTAACAACAAGTTAAAAAAAAATATTTAAGCCATGTTAGAACAACTGTTAAGGCTGCTTCTTTTGGTGCCAAATTTAAAAAGCCCCAAATACATAAAAGCAGAGTGACATAAATTAAGTTTACCTTGGTACTTTGGATTTCCTGTCTTTAAGTCAGCTTTCTAACATAGTTTGAAGTGTATTTATGCCCTGAACATTTTTTTAAAACATGCATACTTTTTAGATGTAAATTACTTGTTTTCACACTTAATGAAGAAGTTTAACTACAGACTTGAATATCGAGAGAGAATTCCTTTTGAGAACCACTGAATTTCAGCTTAGACCCCTAGTTCTACTCCAAAGAGCACTTTGCTCTAAGCAGACGCAAAGGGACATATTGGCATGCTCCTATTTATCTTTGTTTCCAGAATAAGACTCTAGACATGGAGGCTTCACTCAGTGTGACTAGTTTGCTCCTTTTGAGATGCACTCAGCAGCAGTTTTGTAAATAAACAAAGAGATAGTGAATGGCGAGGGATAAGCAGCAAAGTTCTTGTACTGTTCTGTAGACATATTGCGTTTTTGGCTGACTATATAAAACACCCTACTTTAGAGTGTTTATAGGAAGCTATCAGAATTTCTCATTGTGTATATTTTACATTTATTTGAAAATTAATATAGTCCACAGTGTGCATAAATTTCACAGACTCATAGTTGGCAAATACATAGCACATGCTCTTGAGAAATACTGTAAGTCTCTCAAGATTTGTTTCTTCCCCATGTAAAATCTGCACTGAATGAAGCATCTGGTTGCCATTCTTAATTCCCTGCAAAATGGCTCAGAAAACACCCATTTCTCATTTCCAAAAAAACTACTTAACTCCATCTGTGTGGTACTGCAAAGTGAGCATAAATTCTCTTCTTACTTATATTATTGTAAATCCAGTGACTTCAGTGCAACTAATCCTGATTTACATCAGCATAAGCCAGGAGAGACGCAAGGACTCTAAATTTCGCTAGTGTTTGTTTTCATGCAGTATTTTCTCCTTCTGATGGTTATCCATTAGCCTATAAATCTTAGTAGTCCTAAATTCATACAGCTCATTAATTTTTGAAGTGGTTTGGCCTATTCTTAGCCATGTACTTGAACCAACTCTGCCAGACATATCTCCTGATCCCATGAGAAGTCACTAGTCTGAGGAATTTAGTCTCAGTTTTATAACCATGCAGGACCATATGATGTCTGACTGTGCATGTCTTAGGACTTGCTCAGCAGAGTGTAGTATTTGAATATTTACATTTACTACTCCTCTGATTTGTCATTAACCAACTAAAAATCCCCAGCCTTTAGCATTTGCAGACATGAACACCAGTGACAGTAATGACTCCCAAGGGAAAAGATGAACCTTACAGGTTTCCAAGGTATTCACCTCCTCATCACTGTTCTCTAGATAACATTTTGACACCTGCTAAGTGGAATAGACATCAGATTGAACTGGAGCAACAATGTTAATCAATTAACATTGTCAGTTAAGAAAGAAATGGTTGAATACACTACAGAAAGAAAATGGAGTCACTTTTCATCCACACTGTCTTAGGAATCAAACAACATAGTCACGAAACAAAATATTAGAAGCATATAATCAGATTGAACTTTCCCTGCCACATCAAGCCTCTAAGCTATGCCTTGTTCAAGGGTTTTAGAAAGTCAAAAACCTCCTCCTCTTCAATTGTTACAGGGCACTGTGCTCTCATCCAGTCGTTTTGCATTGAAGAGTGTTCGCACTAGAGATTCAATGGTTTAAAAATACTTTCTACTTTGATCAATTAATCACTTTAACACCCCCATGCATATGGACCTCCCTAAAGTGACAATTGCCAGTAATAACTTTATTCTTGTACTGGAAACTCAAATTATTGTGTAGCAAAACACTTACCTCACATACCCCACCTTTAAAATTCCTAAAGTATATACTGATTTGTATTAACATAGTTTATGTTTTTTACACTTGAATGACTCCAAATAATTTTACAGAGCATTCTTAAAGTTGTATCACTTCAACCTTCCCAAATGCTGAGATACTATTTCTATAAGAAGGAATTCACTACATTGTTCTTTTGCCACTGAACTTAGACAGCATTATTCCCTTTCTGTAGTGGAGCATAAGAAATTAAGTGACTTGTCTCAGGTCATACACCAAGCAGTAGTGCAGTTGGGAATGGATTTTGGATTTCATTCCCTGTTCTTCCAACACAAGCAGCATAGCATGATGAGGAGATATGCTTAGCAACATAACCTTTCCATACCAATTTGCTTTAAAAAAATCGTTCATTTTTTCTTTGTGTAGGGCGGCTATTGAATGATGTCTGCTACATTCCCACTCTAGAGACACTTGCCTAGCAGGTGGCATGATAGGAAATTAAGATGATGCTTATAATTTCAAAAGTGCTTTGGGGCACCTGTGGATCAAAAGTACCCAATAAATTTAAAGTATTTCATAATTTTAACCAAAAACCTTAGCTTCAGAGTTGTTTCTCTATAAGTAATAAATTAGCATTTCCTCTTCTAGTTGCTGTCTTTTGGTCTCTGCTATCTTTAATGTGAATTTGCAGCTGTCAAAATGAGTAATATGCAGCATCAATTTAAACCCTGCTTTTTGATAAGTTCAGCATAATAGTTTCACTTTGTCTCGATTCTGTTGATTTCTATTAAATTCGAGATTGTTTTAAATTCCTTGAGACCATCTTGAAAGTATAAAATGTAGCCATTTATTAGAATTCAGCTTGAGACAGGACACTCTCATTTGGCTGGAAAACATTTCTTTCTGTTCTTTGCACTTAATACAGAAGAGGTCATGGAAGTATAATTTGCCATTTAAGAAAGAGCGTTTAAAGAAGAAATGCTATAACTTATTGTAGAGATTATCAGAGAAAGAAAAGAACCTTCAGAAAGAGCATGGATGGAGGTGAAGAACCACACAAAACTTTGCTCTCTATCTACATAGTTCATGACTGGTCAAAGTCATTGGAAGAGAATTGATTTGAAAACATCGATCTCAAAAGTAACATAACTATCGCCATTCACAAAACAAACTTCCCTCTGACTTGGAAACGGAGAATGATGTCATTGGTTCCTGCAGGTCAAAAGATTTCTAGAGTAATATGGCTTACACCACAGTCCTTTAAGAAACTTCTTATTTCCGCACAACTAGATGTTCCAGCGGATCTGAGCTATACATGTCATTTGTCAGTAAAATCCTACATAAGGCTCCCCCTTGCCTTTTTTCCTTTTAACAACTATTTGTTATTCCAAATATTTCTTGATGATCAAACAGCAATATCCACTGCTTTTCTCCACTGAACACAGCTGACATGCAGTCACTTTTCACAGCCTTACCTATCTATCTATATAATACTTGTACAAAACCCATCATTTTCCATCTGCTTTGCAAAACGTAAAATGCTTATTTCACTGAGACCAGTAGTATAAATGGACTGAGAAAACAATGCCTAGGAATACAATAGGGTTAGTCTAGAGCTTAAAAATGAGTTAAAATACAGACTGGATGGTACTGAAATCTTGTTGGCCGTTCTTTCAAATTTTTGTTCAAGAGCATAGATGACCTCAGAAGATCATCTGTAGGGTGTTTATAGTGTGCATGACTATTATCTCACATTTTTTTCATCTTATTTGTTACTTTAAGTGTTCTCTGTCTACAAACCACCCAATATGTGAGTTTTCATCTAACTTGTGTGCAAATATTAATCAACCACTGTTTGAGGCAGATGAAGATATTCAGTCTTTTCCTTTTAATCTACATGCCACTTTTAAATCCTTCTTTGACTTTTTATACATAGATCTAAACATCATATTTTCTATTAATTATTCCAAATGAAGTCATCATTAATGTTGATATGCTGATTACCAAGCGTTCTTAACTAAAGCTCAAATGGAAACCAAATTACTACCAAATGTGGACTGGTTTCCATTTTTAATTTTCCTTTCAAAGACACTGTTAATTTCAAACAGAAAGATTCAGTAACAATTTCTTAATGCTAGTCTTGAGTTTCTTACTTCCCTGATCTGAAGCAATACCACTTATTTCCTCCAGACCAATAAAACAGGAAAGGTAGAGCATTGGCTCTTGGCCAGGTTCACCTTGGCCTCAATTCTACCCCTGCAGGTGAAACTTCATTATGTATGTGGACAGTTATTTCTGCTTGCAATTACATGTCTAAATTATCAGACGGATTCACTGATATAACCTTTGGCACAGGTGCAATACCGGCATGAATCAGTCATTCCTTAATATGATTTAAATGCCTGTATCTGAAAAGTGTTTGTTAATATCTGGTATCACTTCCAAATAAACAATGCACTCAGTAATGAAAGAGAGTAGGACATTTTCACACCAATGAGCTATATAAATTTAAGGAAATGCATAATCATAGGACTTAATTAAACTGGAAAAAATATTATTACACTTTAAGAGCCCCAAACCCCATGAGATGAAATCAATAACATAAATAATATATAGTTATGGGTATAAATAAAGAGAGATGGAGAGAAGGGGAAGAAGCCAAAGGTACAAGGTATAATAGAATATTTTGCACAAATAATTACATAAGCATCTCTACTGCAGTTTTAATTTTTCCCTTCCTGTTATCTGTGGATTCTTAGTTACCTTTCCTATTTTTTTAATTCTGTCTCACTTTGACCTTTATTTTCCTCTTTCCATTCTTATGTTTTGAAACTGTAGCCTTTGACTACAACACATTAAGTCTAGTGTAGCATCTATCTTATCTTTTCTAAATAATTTCTACTTTAAAAAGTATTTCAGAAAATTAGCATTGAGATTACTTTCTTTTTTTTCAGAACAATAATCTGACCTGGCAGAGCACTTCTGGAGAGGCTATTTCATTATTAAACTGAGCCAACTACCTTACATGGAAGTGGCAAAGTAAAAATGGATGATTCATAAATAGCTGTGCACACACACAATGAAAATCTGGGGCTTCCTGCAGTGATGGTATTTACTGTTCTCAAAGCTAAGCATTCATGCAAAGGGTAGTGAATACAGGAAACTGAGCTTAAAAAATAACTTTAGATTTGATCACTTTTTCTGCCAGACACAAGCTCAAATTCTGTTTGGAGCTTTGATGCATGGCGGTAAGAGGCAACTGTCTTCCCTTTTGCGTTTCTTCTCTTCCTCTCCACCCCAGCACAGCAAGTAATCAAGTGACTGGGGAGAAACGAACTAGAGTGGACAGAGTAGGAGGGTTTCCTGCAGAGACAGGGAGAAGACAAAGGTTGGGATTTCTACTTCCCTTCCTAGTAAACTACAATCCAAATCCACTGTGAAATGTCTCACCTCTTTGTGAAGTGGGAAACTAACTTGTACTCTGCCACTGGTGGTCAGTCTCAGCTCAACCTGAGTATCTTCAAGATGCAGCCTACTCATGTGCTTGAGCTTATTGAGGACCAATGACCTCCTCTCACCAGGAACTGAAATGAGCCCATGCCTGGTTGCAGTAAGTGCCAGAACATTCATGCTACTTATGTTCCCCACAACGATGGTGGGGAAGATGGAAAAATTGCATGTCATCAGGATCATTCAGCTGTAGGAGAAGTGTGCTTCTTTATTCAGTGCCTAGAAATCCAGATTTACATTGACGTCAGAACTGCAGTGAATCCCAGCATGCTGCTGGAAGCTGTGAGGGCTTATAAAGCCTCATGACTCACAAGAGCCAGACTGCTCCCCTGGACTCTGTTGGGCACAGACACTGCAGGGGAAGCAGAGTGAAAGCCTCCTTCCAGGCTGCTAGTATCTGTACCCGCCTGCCAGCTGAAGTTTTATGCCACTGCTAACACTTTGTGGGTAAAAATTGGGTTTATTGGGTTGACGTGACACAGGCAGCTCTGTTTTCCATAGAAAAGACAGCAACTGGAAACTAAGCAAAGTATTACACAGAGCTGTAATGACTATGTACACTACATACCATTCATCATTACTATTGAAGACTGACTGGGACCATAATAAATACATGACTATTTGATATATGTCCTCAAAAAGGTCATTCAGAAGCATGTCCTGGGAAGCCTCTCCTGGCATAAAGGGCAAGACCAGCCAAATTGTTTTACCACACCAGTATATTTTTAGAGTTCATTTAAAACATTTTGTCATGTATATTCTCCTTTAAAGAATGATACATCGCCACTGACAGTCAGTGCATACTGTTTTTGTAGCCTCGCTTTCATAAATATTATGAACAAATATCACAGTGGTATTGTTATAATAAATTACAGTGATGTGTTTCTTGAGAGAGTGCCAATGACTGGTTTATATCCTCAGTCATGTTAGTGTCATAAGAAACGTGGCACAAATCTTTTCCCAAGGTTCAGCAGTATCTTTAGGCCAATAATACTACACATTTTTTCTCTTTTTTTAAACAGTTTCCTCTGAACATTGATGTATAGCCTTTTAAAATTTTATTTTAATATGGTCTACGATCTAACAACACATATTATGTTTGAAGTTCCTTTATTGTAATCTGGAAATAATTTTCATCTGATTCTCACCAACAGCCAAACATAATAAAATATGTGGAAGCCAAATAATGTTATACAGAGGCTCTCAGGACTACATGAGGTTCTCATACAGTCGTTCAGCCCTGCAGTATCAGAGTTACAGTACAGCAGTACAAGTAGAAGAGGAAGCACTGAGTTCTTCCCATTTACTGGTAGCTTATCTGGGAGGGAAAGAGCATTTAGTAATGCTGCAGAGAATCCTTGTCAGGTTCCTGTTTGCCCACCTGTCCATTAGATGTTGGGGACAAGCTTTGAGCTTCCCTAGGGGTGCCTTGCTCCCCGTCACTGTGCGCTATATCTGCACTAGGACTGGTGCCTTGCTAGCCCTCTAACAGCCTTCCCAGATGGGCTGCTTCCTTCAGGAATTATGTGCCAGCAGGCATCCTTAGAAAGACATGGTTGGATGAATGTGAAATTCATTTTTATAAGATCTGTGTGTGGGGAAAAATGTCATATGTTTGCCAGCTGCTTGTCTTGAGATAGTTTTGTAGTTGGAGTCATTAAAAAACATAGGATTTCAAACTTTTTTTCTTTTTCGTGGTTTTAAATCCAGCCTACTCTTTGAGAACAATAGTTCATTTAACTCCAGCTGAGTTCCACCACATTCATTTCAATAATGTTTGGTCTACTGAACATGCAGGATTAAGTACCTGTGTGTTCTGAAGTGGCATAAATATTTTGTCTTAGGCTCTCAGGAAAAGTTATGCTCAGAAATATACTAAAGGGGAATTATATGCAAATGTATATCTGGCTGAAACTGCGACATTTGTTAGCAGATACACTGCACAGTATGGTAACATTTTTTTAACATACAGAATAAGATATAATAACAGTCACCTTTGCAACTTTGCTACTCTACTAGCACATTAACTGCTGCCATCACAATAGTAACCCATCCATAAGAAATTCTAAATGCTCTCACTCAGTATCCCAAAGAGTTTTGGATTTCACAGTGCTCCTTTTGCTTCCCACACAAAGATATTTCTCTCATTAAAAAACCAAAATCCCAACCTCCCAAAAAATGAAACCCAAGTGAGAAAATTTCCAGAATGATAAGGAGATCAAAAGTAGTGAGCAAAACCAAAAAGGTCTTTGCCTAAAAGAAGGAAAAACCCTAAGGGCCCAGAGCTGCATTTTTTTTAATTTGACAAGCATTTAGAAGTGTAATTGATGGGGCAGTTAACATGGCTCTTGACCAAAACAGTTCATATGCGATAGCAAGGTCTCATTTATAACATGCCAAAAATCATGCTAATATGTATTCCATGAAAACACAACTACTTCATCAAACAGGAGAAAATAAATGTATTGAAAGTTTCAAGTTTGACGCACTATATTGTTATTTCAGATTATTTCTACAAATAAAATCAAGGAAGACATTTTCAAAACCTCCTTTTTTTCTGTTACATTAGGCTATGCTACCTTTGCTACAAATACAATAAAGCAAATTGTCTACAATCCAGGTTTAGAGTGGAAACCAATTGCCTCCCACACCAGGGAGAGGGAAGACCAGGTCATTTATCAAAAGTCACTAATGCCTAAAGCCATGGGTCACTTTCCAGCCCAAAGGATAATAGTTTTTCCTTTCAACTACAAATTCCAGTCTAGACGTGCTTTATGATACCTTTTGAAATGTTTTTTTTTACCTAAAGTGTGCTCCAGTCTCAGTTACCCTCAGCTGAGGCTTCTTTCTATAAACCCAATGCCACCTGCCTTTTACAGGCAGTAGCAAACCCTGGAGCAGATAGGCAGAAGAGTTCTTCAGTGCATGAATTTTTGCAAGGCTGGTGTTCACTGACTAATTTTTTGGCACCTACATAACTTATGAGTAAAATACATATATACACATGTAATTTGGCATTATTTTACTCTTGAAATAGTTGTTACTACAGTAAGTTTGATGCATAATGAAGTAGAGGAACAAAGAGACACATACTCACAATGGAGGTGTGCTTCTACAGGTATTCTGTTCTGCACTCATAGTGTGTGGTAAGGTCCAGAAAAATGTATGGAAAGACAGCTACTGCCACTAGGATTTTAAGAGTCTAGCTCTGGTTGCCTTATGTTATACAAGAACTTTGGACACACCATGGTGAAAATTAATCTTAGTATATCTGTAGCCCTCCGAGACAGATTGCCACTAATTACAAAGCTTACATTTATTACAGGTGCATGGGATCACTGTTGATATTTCAGCTCTTAATGGCCTTTCTTCAAGTACACACCAGCACACAGCATGTCTCTTGTTTAGCACCATGCAGGTATCAAACCACCAGTGGAGCCAGCCATCAGCCAGTAGTGACAAATTCACTAGATACATTTAAACTTCCTACTGTATCTTAATAATTGCTATAGAAGAAACCATCAGAAGTGAGTACTTGGTTGTGCTATACCAAATGACTTAAAAAAATTAAAAAACTGCATCACATTACCTGCTACATGGCCACAGTTTGAGGTGACTAAGGTGGAGCAACCAAGTTTCCCTCAACGCTGCAAAGCAGAGCTGAGGTATACCAATAAGGCACAGTGCAAGCTCCCTCTACCCTACTTTTGTCCCCTCTTCTATAGATAAAGAAATATAATCTCCAGGAGCTGTCAGTCCTGCAATTTGCATGAACATTAATTTCCCAGAAACTGAGCAATTCTAGCTTAGAGTGGGTCATCTCTCCAGGCTACATACCAGTTAAACTAAATGTCTATTAAAAAAAGAAAAACCTCCTAGATAACAGCACATGGTAGCCATAAATATTAATTTATGAATTATGACTAACTTGGAAAATATGAATAAAGATGAAAGTAGTGAAAACAGTGACTGGAAATTTTATGACTGAACATGTTGAATTTGATTAGTTATGATTAATGGGGGTCACATTTTGTTCCTTGTAAATAGCTGAGTAATTGTTGTAAATCCATGAAAATATTCACAAGTGAAAGGTTTTAGCACAAACACTAACCCACACAGGAAATGCGTAATGCATTACTACAGAGCTGTTAAAAATCTAAGTCCTTTACAACTTGTGATATTGCTTTTCTCCTTCAGTTTCTGGCAACATCATCCATTTCTTCACCCAAATATGAACACAAAACATTCCTGTGGCAAATGCAACTTCAGCTGTGTGAAAATTATTATTAAAAAGAACATGCACACATTATTGGCTAGTTTTAATATTTACCTTAAAGATGTAATCACTATGATCACGTTTCTAGTAACATCACTACTATAGCAGCTAAAAATAGTTGGTACCAAATTGAGAATATGTCAAGAGGCAGATCTTGAACGCAGCCTTCAGTGCTTGAACAATAATGCAGGTGTCTGCACTGAGTTTTGTTTGGTTAGAGAAAGTGAGAGAAAATTTAGAGATCCACTTTGTCATGGTAAGATCTCTACAATGTCACAGTCAAAATATGATCAAACAACCTGCAAGGGGGGGAAAAATGAAAGGTCCAGTTTGGTCTGTCTCTATTGCTGGGAGACCACATCGCTGCCCCTGTTGCCCACCAAGCTGTCTGCCAGCCCACTGGCCCTCAGTCAGGAAAACTCCTCACGCGGGTTGTCATAGATCTAGTACCCATGAAAACTGTACCTGTCTAGGCTGAAAAAGTATTTCCCTTTTAAAAGCAGACAAGTTTCTGAATCCCAATCCCCTGTCACTTTACCTTAAGAATCTTCATAAGCTCTTCAGGCAGACTTTACAGTTTAAGTCTTTTAACACTGTCTCCAAGAACAGACTTCTTATACAGAGCATCAGTGGTAATTTAACACCCTCACGAAGTTCACATTTGAGTTCTTCAAACTTAAAGTGTAACCTGACTGCTGCTAAAAACCGAACATGCAGCAAGGTGTATTTTTCAAAGTAATTTTCACTGCTGAACTGTGCAAGCAACAAACTACATATGCCTTAAGTTAAAAATACCAGCCAGCAAATGCCAAATGCAGGGTATAAGAACGTTCCTTGTTGCTGCATACTCAACCAACTTTGCAGACAGCAGCATAAAGTACCCACAGGGAATATCTTTCAGCTGTCAGACAAAACCTGGGTTGGTTTACTGAAGCATCAAAGGTGCTCAGGTTCTGAAAGCCCTTTTGTCTGTGGAGACTTTCCTCTCTTGATGAAAATCTGAAATATTTGTATTGCTTTTAAATGTCTTCAGAGGTTTTGCATTCTGCTTCCAGTATAGCTAATGATGTAAGTTTGAAAAGGAAATTATAGAAAATCCTATTAGCAATGAAAATATATTTTCATTCCGAGCAAGTTTGTCTCTTTTTTTCTCTCAACACAGGATACAATCATAGAATGGTTTGGGTTGGAAGGAATCTTAAAAGGTCATATAGTTCCATCCCCCCTGCCATGGGCAGGCACACCTTCCAAAAGATCAGGTTGCTCAAAGCCTCATCCAACCTGACCTTGAACATCTCCAGGGATGGGGCATCCTTGACTTATCTGAGCAACCTGTGCTGGTGCCTCACCAGCCTTGCAGTAAAATATTTCTTCCTAATATCCAATCTAATTCTCCCCTCTTTTAGCTTAAAATCATTACCCTATGTCCTATCACTACACTTCCTAATAAATGGTCTCTCTCCAGCTTTCTTGTAAGCTCCCTTTAAATACTGGAAGGCTGTTATAAGATCTCCTTGAGCCTTCTCTTCTCTAGGCTGAACACCCCCAGCTCTCCTAGCCTGCCCTCAAATGGGAGGTGCTCCATCCCTCTCTGGATTTGCTCTAACAGCTCCACGTCCTTCCTGTGCTGAGGACATCAGAACTGAACACAGGACTCTAAATGAAGTCTCCTGAGAGCAGAGAGGGAGCGAATCACCTCTCTCATTCTGCTGGTCATAATTCTTTTGATGTAGCCCTAGATATGTTTGGCTTTCTGGGCTGCAAGAGTACATTGCACTGGGGGCTGGAACTAGGTGATCTTTACGGTCCCTTCCAATACAAACTATTCTATGATTGCTGGCTCATGCTGAGCTTCTAATCCACCAGCACCCCAAAGTCCTTCTCTTCAGGGCTGTGTTCAACCCATTCTCCACCCAGTCTGTATTTGTGCTTGGAATTGCCCCAACCTAGATGCAGGACTTTGCACTTGGCCTTGACAACTGTTATAAGGTTTGCACAGACCCAACTCTCAAGCCTGTGAGGGTCCCTCGGGATGGTATCCCTTCCCTCCAGTGTGTCAACCACACCACACAGGCTGGTGTTGCTAGTCTTGCTGAGGGGGCTCTCAATCCCCCTATCCATGTCTCTGACAAAGATGTTAATGTTAGCTGAACTGCAAAGCTTATATGGGATGCTTATGAAATTAATGACTGTAAAATTAATCTTCATTTTAGTCATGAAACTGACACAAAGATTCAGTGTTGTCTTCTTATTTCAGGAGAAAAGTCCATAGTCACTGTCTGCTTTGGTACTGTGATATGAAAGGGTTGTTCTAAAGCTTAAAATCCGACTGCTGAAAAGGAGCTGGGCAGAACTTCCACAGTAATATCCTCTAAGTACTCATGTATAAGGCCCAAAAGACAAGAGATACAGAATGCCACGGCACAGAGAAGATGGTGGTGTAAGCAGTAGGAATTTAGCTATGCTGGGGACCAAGGAACCGGATGGAACAGGAAAAACCTGTGCAGGATGGATGGCCTGCCTGTTCATCATGAAAACCATCACATTGATATGGAAAACTAAGTAACTGAGAAGCATGAAAACAAGAAGCAGAGGATGAACCAACAGGGGCAGGACCACACAGTTCAGACTGAAGCAACTTATAAGTTGGTCATAAATAAAGTGCAACATGTTTCTGAAAGAGTGAAGAGGAAAGTAGGTGGCTCATTCTTTGTGAATAATGAAGGATGAATCAGACTGCCAAATGCCAGCTGAATTGCACCAGCAACAGTAAGCAGTGGTATAAGGCAAATACTTGGAAGTACTTCTATATTAATGATAGAAGCCTAAAAAGTTAGAGAGGGAGCTAAAATACTTGGCACCACATGAAAACCCTGATATATTCTTAGAGTGTGAGGGAAAGAAGGTAACTAATGAGATGTGATATTACCTACTTGGTATCAATATTGGAATAGGACATGCAGATCAGGGAGAGGCTCTGTATGTGAAGGGCATTATACAGCAGTACAGCATAAAAATATTACAGGGAAAAAAGAAGCATGATGGAGTCTTTGTGGGTGAAAAATATGTACTTTAATAATAATAGCACAGCTATACCACCAACTCTTTGATTAGGGCAGTGCCAGAATCACTGCGTCAGGAAAAGCTTCGTGGAATTAGAGAAGCTGCAAATTTAGTCAGGTACAAATTCAAAGAGACTACAGTTAACCTCACTAGACAAAGTTAATGTTTCATTAAGGCACAGAAATCTAACATTAGCTACTTAAAAAAGTCATATTGGAGTTGGTCTCAGCTGGTGCACAGGACAACAGCTAATGATAAGGGAGGTGTTCTGCATTAGTGTTCATCACACACCATGGCTTAAAACTAGAAAAAGAGAAAAGGCTAAATAAATCTATTCTGTGGCTATTCAATTTCAAGAAAAAAGAAATATGTTAAAAAATTAGCATTTATGAAAAAGTAAAAACCAACACCCTTTCTCCCCTTCAAAAACTCTGAAAGGGTTAGTTCAACAGTCAAGAAGTCTACAGAAAGCCCTATGAAACACACTATACTAGAAACTTAGGTGATGTGTGTGACAGATAAAGAAGAAAACAAAGCAGTCAAAACCCCCTCTGCATGGATAGCTCAATAGGAAAGCAAGGTAAATTGCAAAGGCAGATCATCAGCATTAAAAAAAAAAAAAAGTAAAAAAAAAAAAAAAGCCAAAGCTTTCTGAAGTGAGGATAGAAAAATACCATTAGATATAGCAGCTTAATTGTAAACAGGAAATACAGAGAGCTAAAAAAGAACTTGAAGAGTGACTTGCAAATGATGCCCAAACTGATAGTAAAACATTCTTTGAACACATCAAAAGCAGGAAGCTATCCTGTGAATAGTGGGACCAGCTGATGGCAAAGGCATAAAAAGGATGACAATGCCACTGCAGATGCTCAGTGAACTATTTGTTTACACTTTACTGCTGAGGGTGTTGGAGAGATTCTCATACTTGATATACTTGTAGCATGCAGGTTAAGAGTCTTTTTACTTTTGTAATGAGGTTATAGAATAGAGGATTTGGAGAAGAACAATTAAAATCACCAATGGGATAGAGCAGCGAACTCATCCATGTAGGATCTCCTACACTACACAGTCTAGGACCCTTCTGTTGAGAGAGGAAAGCCAAAAAGGAGATATGATCAACACTTTACAGTATCAGAAAAAAAGCAAATAGCTGAATGCAAGCAGGATCAAACACAATAAAATTGTGCAATAACAGATAAAGTAGTAAGGGACACTATGAAAATAACAGGAGATTGATTTAATTCAGATGAAAATACTTCCCACAGTGAGTAGTGAACCTCTGGAACTTGCCACATGGAGCTGCTGAGGCAGACAGTATCCACAGTTTCAAGTGGGAATAAGGCAAATTAATGGGACATTAGTCTATGAACACTAAAAAGACTGCAGGTATATGGCCTCTAACATCCCACCCCTAATACACCAGCTGTGATGCTAGGAGAGTGTGAGAGCAGACCATGGAAGTGGCCAAGTTTGCATGCTATCCCTAAACAGTCTCTCCCACTGCCTCTGCTGAAGACAGAAATAGGCTGGACCGATCGTTGGTTTCACACAGTCAGGCATTTTTTAATCAACTTCTGCCCAGCTTCTGCATCTCTGCATGTGTTATGTCACCTTTTTAATTTATCAGCTAACTAGCCCATCCCATAACAGGCAGTATGATTCTTACTGTTTCCAGTAGATTGCCATTTCTACTACAATTTGGGTATGTATGTTGTTCTGTGGCTCATGTATGAGAGAAATCTGAATGATCCATGAGTGAATATCCAAACCCCAAAGTGATACATAATATTCCATAGCAGCAGTTACAGAAAAAAAAATTAAATCCTTGGATGTTGCAGCTTTAATTCTTCATATCAAATACTCCCGTTTTTTAAAAAGGGATCAGAAACTTAATTGGGAAACACGTTGAGCAAATGAACTTACTATTGGTTAAGCAGGACATTGCAGAAGTTAGTATCCTAGTGAGACATAATCTAGAAGTAATAACTGAAAACGTAAAGGAAAAGTTCATAGAATCATAGAGTAGTTTGGGTTGGAAGGGACCTTAAAGATCATCTCATTCGAACCTCCTGCCATGGGCTGGGACATCCCACTAGATCAGAGTGCCCAAGGCCCCATCCAACCTGGCCTTGAACACCTCCAGGGATGAAGTTAGGGAACATCAGATCACAGCTAGGAGGAAATATACTCTTCTGCACAGTATTTTCTGCAGCTTTTAATCTACAGTGTTGCAAAGGATAGAACTGCAGTAAAAATTACTGAAAAGATGAATACTTTCTCCTGAAAGTATATAAATTACAGCACATTAACAGAATTCACTTGGATATGGTCATTAATATAAAAAAAATAATGCAACAAGCAACAGCACCCCCACTGTCCTTCACTAACAATCAGAGGAAACAGATTCCACAGTGCACATGTACCAGGCTCCCATATGGAATATCCTGTATTTCCTTTCTCCTCAGCGTTTGACGAAAGGTGGTAACAGATACTACAAATCATCAGCACAAGCTCACTTATTGGCTTGATGGCAATTCTGAGGAAAAAGATGTTGACAACAGTATTGCAACCATCTCTTTTTCTGATTTGTTGGTGCAGTACAACATACAGTCATCAGAGAGAGAGCTTTACAGCCATTGCAATAGTGTTTTCTATTTATAACTATGGGAATGTGAATTTATGGTCTGTGAAAGGCTTTAGACTTCTGACTGACAGCCTGGGAGTCTTATTTCATAAACAGTACATGATTTAATAAGCAAGAAATCAGGAAGCTGATTCTAAGAAATGAACCTACATAAAAAATTTGTTCAATCTGAAGACAACCATGCTAATACGTCTGAGGTTATCCTCTTCATGTTGTTACACACAGATGCACATGTGTTGCTGTACATAAACACAGCAAGCTGTAGGGTTTATATAAACTCTTAGAAGACAGAAAACTTTAAAATAGCATACTAGGGAAGACAGCTGAATCAGAAACCCACCATAAGAAATAAATGACTTTTCAGAGAAAGCATAATACATGCTTTTACTAAGGACCATTTATTAGGGACTAACACGTCGTTTATTTTGAGTGCAGCTTTGGAAAAAAATTTGCAAGGGCCATTATGTTTAATCTGAAGATTTGGAATTTTCAAAACATTCTGTGCTAGTTTAACCTTGTTCCCTTTAAAGTCAAGAACAGGTTTTTCCAATGTTTTTAATGGGAAAGGAACAGAAGCAAGTGGAGCAATTCCAAAAGTTCTGCGATGGAGGTACTTCAGCTTTCCTCTTTACAGGAGTACTAGTTACATTTTTATGGGGATATCTAGACAATCTGGGATGCAAGAGCCAGATGAGGAGAATGTTCTTATTAGCCTCATATGTGTAGAGTTCAATCAAACTTCTAAATATTTTGTCGAATTAATTTCATGCAAGAATGTAGTGATAGATCATATATTTCTAAATACAAAAGCTGTTTTCAGAATTACATTGTTGAACTTCAGAAGCTCTCAATGAACATTACAATAGTGTCAAAGTTTGTACTTGCACAGGTTTCCCAAGTGCCTTAAAACTTTAACAGTTTTAGCCTAAAACACTGCTGTAAAGTGGGCTATGCTATACCCATGATCACATCACATCCCCTTCTTTATGTTTTTTAATACAGATGAGGGAGACAAAGTGCAGAGACTGTAGGAAAACCAACCTACATAGCCAATACAGTCACATGACATGGAAACCTGTGGCTTCAGGCCATTCTCCCGCAGAGAAATGGAGAAGCTGGGGAATTGCTGGTGAAAATATTGACCAGGGCAGTTTGTCACTAGAAGATACCTTCCTGCCTGAAAACTCATGGGCTCCAGAAGGCTGGAAGCTGTGCAGTAAGGCAGTCAAGTAATCATTAAAATATTGACTGGGGACAGGAAAGCAATCAGGCCTTGAATGGAGGAAGGGTCTTAAACAAGCTGGACACTCAGAAAAAAAGGTGAGCTTGAAATAATAATGGGAGTCTGGTCCCCTTTTACCAAGGCAAGGTGAGATTCACCTAATTTCAGCTGTCTAACAGTTACAGGAGTACCATCTGAGCTGGCTGTCCATCCCCTCTTTAGTATTAATGGGAAAATCAAGGCACTGCCGAGGTGCCCCTAGTTCACCTCTCCATTTCAGAACATGTTTCAGGACAATAAACTGCAGGCAGCTGAGGCTGGTGACAAGAGACTCACCTTGGGAGTGTCAGATCATAATTTTAAGATGGGGCAAATTTTCACAGAATGACAGACCTTTAGTTAGCTCTACCCAGGACTGCATATAGTCCTAGGCAATAGAGTTGTACAATCTGTAACTGCAATGCACTAACATTCAGTCCTGGCTAGAATTGTAATTTCTATTTTGTCCCAAATGCAGAGAACCTAATGTAGTGGACACCTAAAGTGTCCCAGTCTGTGATCTGGGTACACACACCCCACAGCAATCGATAAAATAGTGCTATAGTATATTTTATAAAGTAAATACAGATCTCCAGTATTAGAAATACTAAAGGACATTAGAAGACTGCATTATTACCATTAGATTTACCTGTGAATGGCTGAAAAAGTTTGGTACTTCATGTCACCAGATGTAACTTGTCCTTGAATTTGCACAGACAAACTCCACTTCCTCCCTTCAAATTTCTTCTTGTATACACCCTTAGAATATGAACGTCTACCACTATTCATAATAAATTGAACATACCATAGCTTCCTCACATTTAACTTCACAACTTCAGTTGCAGAAGTCAGTAACTGTGATGACACAACTTTAAAAGCATTGTGCCATTTTCCCAGAGGACACTGCCATGAGTTGCAATGGCAAAATAACTTTGAACATTTTCCAAAGCAGCAAACAAAAATTATATCTGTCAGCAGTGGGAATAGATCCTACATTTACTTCTTAGGCACAGCTTCCTTTTGATATTATGGAGATGGAAGGGCTTGTTTCTCAGCAGCAATTTAGATGTGTCATCTAGAAGTTTCAGAAAGATAGCCCCTAAAGGTACTACATCCGACACCTTAGAAAGAAATCTGTTTTAAAAATCATTCCTGACCTACACATCTCCCTCTGGGCACACTACACACCGGGCTAACATCTGCACATCTGTTCTTCATACCTGACTGTCTCTCAGATGAAAAAATACAGAAAATAAACTACTATCTAAATCAACAAGATATCATATTACACTTTGTGGTTCCCATTAACTTAAAGCAATTGCAAACTCTTGGAAATGAAACCCTATTATTACTCATATGAATTTAACTTTCTTTATGTAAAACTGCAATTAAGAACCACCTAAATGCAACTGATTGGTACCAAAGTCTGGAAATTTATTCAGCTTGTGATTTGTGAAATCTTGGCCTGGAAAATGCAGAAGTAAGTGATATTTAAAATGGCTTTGCTGTACATCAATAGCACAATTTTCTTGCCAGTTCAAGCAACCTAGTCTGCTTCCTAATCTGTCTCTGAACTCTTTGCCCTACAAAGTTCCCTTATATTCTGTCTTTTTGATCTCCTAGATATCCAGCCCTCCTTCTAACTCAGTATCTTGAAAATCCATCTTGGCTCATTTGCTATACCTGGATGTATGCAAGATTCACTGTATTTTTTTCCCTTTTTCTTTCCTTTCATCTACAATGATAAACTCTTTGTAACAAGATCACAAAAGCTTATGCAAATACAGTCTATTGATATTCATTAGGATATAAGACTTCACACAAACATAATTGACAGGATCAATATGGAACACATATGTTCTTCCAGCTGTTGGTATATGTGATCACAACTAAGATATGAAAGAAAAAGGCATAAGGAGAAGAATTCTAAAAAACCCCAGAATAAATAATATTTCATAAAGGAACTAAATGCATAGTAAGCACTGGAGTCTTCCTTGCCAGACCTACTCACATTTAGCAGTGGGTCATTGTTCCTACCTTTCAATAATGTCAATACATTCTTCTCTGGTCACACAAGCATTGCCTTAAATTGAGAGAGGCAACGGTCTTTCACAGCCTTTCAAAACCCTGTCTGGAAGCAGAGTTTTGGTGAAATTATGTGCCTGTTGCCACGTTGCATGTGAAAGAAAAGACAAATACTTTGTCTAAGATAATACCATAAAGTATTTTATCAAGCCCAAGCGTTTCATGCTAAAATCAAACACCTCCTTCAAACTCTTACATAATACTATCTGTGGCATCCAAAGGCAACTAAGTGCTGTTTGCATATCCCTGCACAGTTCTGCCTGCAAACCAAGTGTTTTGTACCTACTTGTACTAGTACATGGATGGTGTATCTGTGGAAAATTAGTACTGAAATATTTCAGTGTGAAAACCTTCTGATTTCAAAGTACACACTCCAGTATTTTGCCGAACTGGATTCTCAGCAAGATAAAACCACTAATGTTTAGCCTTCCCCAGGAACAGAAGGTTTTTTTTTCGTTTTTTAAATCTCTTATTCCAGGTCCCCAAACCTTGCAGTTAGAACATAACTGCACCAACCCTGTTGCGGAAGAGTTTACATTAGATAACAATGGAACAGATGAACATCTTAATTCAAACTAGAGATACTTCTCCTGAAATATACAAGAAACACACCCATAGCTGATACTGCCTTCCTCATTCACGCTAATCAGAACCTTCTTCAGTGACTGCAAATGCACAGGACCTCAAGCTTGCCATTTAACTTTGCTTTTGCAAGTAAATTCCTGTAATTTCCTGGGTCTGTCCACCATAAAATAATTATATGAAGTATTTCTGTTCAACGTTGTCTAGTTCTAGAGTGGCTTACTCAAAACCAAACTCTTAACACAGTACACTTAAGATTATTTTTTTTTCAGTACTCATTAATACAAAGTTGCCATCACTTGTTCACACAGATTAAAGTACAGTGGGTTTTTTTGGCATGACAGATGCCATGGACAGATCAAACAAGATGGCACAGGTTCAGCATGCTCCTAGCAGCTAGAGGCACAGGAGAAGACAAGTTCTCCAGAACACACTTCCTAGAACAGCATGAATACTGCTACGTTTCCCTTGTGTTCGGAAATTAGTCCAAATCACCTATTGCCTGCACACGGGTCAACACAAAACATCAATGTGACATCTAACAAAAGGAAAAGGAAGTGTCCTCCCCAGCCCAAGCCAAATATATAAATCGACCAGTCAACAGTATATTAAGAATCTAAAAAAAAAAAAAAAAATCAAAACAATTACTTGAACTTCAACTTCCTTTCAACATGCTTAATTATGCTGTTTACAGTTAGCATGTTACCAGGTTTTAATACAATAAATGTGCTCAGCTACTGTTGTAGTACTTGGTGTTTAACCCTATGACACCTGTGGCTCAGTGCACGTGACTGCTGCCAACAAAACACATGCTCAGGGAGTTTAAATCTCCACAATGAACATGCCTGAATCTTTCCTCTCTCAGTACTGCAAATGCTTGTAATAAATTATGTACAAAATATAGGCCCAATTCACTGCTGCATTACAACATTCGTACATAGCTGACTTCAACAGAGTTACACTAGTGTATGAGAGAAGCAAGGAGGGGGTGAAAAAAGCCCTGTGTGCAGATAATTAACCATCTTTTTCATTGAGCCATAATACACTTTCTCCATAAACCAGCAACAGAACCAATCAGTGTACACATTTCATTTCAAATACAAAGTAATTTTAGGAGCTAGCATTATTGTACCATTTGAAATATTCTCTGTTCTCATCAAATGATTCCCCCTGTAATTGATGTCATAAAGAATATCTGTGTTAAGCTGTCTTCATTTCCACAGTTTTCAATCCTTATGATGATCAATTATTTATATACAGACTAGATGAAAGGCAAGATTGTAATGACTTCAAGAGATTTAAGAGTGATATAATAAATCTTGAAAGGAGAACTCAAGTGGGTGATGGTAACAAAAGCCAGTACCGGACAATCATATTTTGATATTTTCAGAAGTTTCTCTTCACTCTCTCCCCAAAAAAGATCACCAAAGCAGCACCTTCTCCTGCGGTCCTTATCCTTTTGTGCTAGCAATAGATGTTCTGCCTCTCCCTCCGCCACCTCCACCCCTTCCAGCTTATTCTTCCTTAAAAATTAAAAGTGCATGTTTGTTGCTCTCCTTATTAGCTCCATCATTTTGGTTGCCAGGATGAACTCACTGAGTGGCAGAGAAAATTCCTTGATCAGTTTTTTTTAAGAAGTCCTTCTTGTACAAGGTACCTTAACACATCTTTATGACACTAATGATGACTCAGGGCTTCAAAGTTTATATTACATTTGTAATCAAACTTTCCAAAACCATCTGGTTGGCTTTGGTTCAAGGATACAATAAACACAAGTATTGTCAGCAGTCAGTATCCATCTCATATGTAACTTAAAAAGGACATACACTTCTTCATATAATTCTCATCAGACTTGAAAAAGAAGTCTGGCAAAGACACCGATGCCTTAGATAAATCAAAGATTTGAACCCATGCTTCCATCTGCCTCCTTTATTCCACTATGCTCTAAGGAAAAGATTCAACAGCTAAGAGTCACCAGTCTGTTTGCTGTGATCACACTGAGCCATCAGATATGTCTAAGCATGTCGGTTCTGGCCTGCTTCCAAGTGTAGCTTCTAGCCACATTTAGGGATACATAACCCTATACCAAAAGTTATCCTTTGGATTTCTCTCAAACTATAATACAGACATCATCCTAGTCTTATGCATCTTCTTCACCCTTACAGTAATTCTTTGTAGTAACTTGGACGTGTGTCTTAGGCATTAAAATATATATTTATAAATATATGTTGCAACACTGACCAATAATTTGGGCAACCAATTTTGAACAACTGTAAAGAACTTATTTGAAAATTTGCTCTTCATGACAACAAAAACAAAGCATCACCAAAATATTAATAATTTTTCAGAGTTAAAGCTACAGTCTATAGTTAAATACAGGGCAAATTCCAAAGCCTTCAAGTGAGAAAAAAAAAATCTCCCTAACATTTTGTTTCAATAAGCACTTCAGAATTTTATTGCTTATATTAAAAAGACATACAGTAGGTACACCTTGCAATATGATCTTACACTTTTAGAGTGTACTAAATAAAAAGCGTTTCATATAGCAGTAGAAAAATGATGTGATTAAATGATTACATATTCTAGGATCAAGTTTTTCAGTAAAAATATGGCAGTTTTCCTCAATTAAGGATCACAATATATGGCTCTAATTGATTTGTACAACAATAAATGTGGCCATGGTTACAATTAGTGCCAAAGTCTTTTGCTAGTTTATTTCTCTCTCTCCTTTGGGATTTCTCTTTTTCATAATACACTTTCAAGAAACGATAACTCTTGAAAATGTCTGCAAGGAGTTAATTTTAAACGATAAAGCAGTCCAGCCCAGAAAGCAGCTAAGATCGAGCTTATGTCAACAGGTAGAATTTACAGTCCCACAAAAAGCAATGTTTAACAGTCAGCTATTTAGCTGCAATAAATTAGACTTTCACTCTGTTGTTCTTATCACTGGGATCTATAGATGAAAAGCAGTATATAGTAGCTAATTATTAATTTTATTTATTACCACAGGCAGGATTTTCTAGTAGTATTCTGTTCCTTAATGTGAAACTAGGGATCAGAACTTTATGATGACCTGAAGCTGATTTCTTAACAGTTTTGATTTCCTGCTCTTCATAGTCGCCATAAATCTTGTTTTCCTCCTCAAAACTTCAGATGTTTTTAACTTCTTATCTATCAGCCTCTAAAGTGCTTCCAGACTCCCACAAATGTTTTACCAGACTCGGCAGGCTTGCCTGCCACTCTGCTAAGTGTCAGGCCATATATCTCTTCTGGGGGAGTTCCCCACTGAAGAAGCCATACCATGTGAAAAACACGTAAGTAGGGAGGACCTACAGGCACCCCAGTCTTACTTGTATTTAGAAGTCTGAACCTATGCTGTCATCTAACTTCTGTAGCATACAAACCGATCAGGCAAACCTGTGCTTAAGCTCACCAAGCTAAAGAGACAAGCTTCAGCAATTCTCTGTGTCTGCAATCCCAAGGTCAAGCAAGGCTATGGCCCACGTCCTCCAGCAACTATTCTACAATACTTTGCAATGACTGATCTCAACATGGATACATGAAACCCAGATCATGGACCATATCGTGCTTTATCTGAAGCTTTGATAGCAGAGATGTCATCACATAGGCATTAGGTAAGTTTCCAGCCTTAAAACCATTTGCCTTAAAAAAGAAGGAGGGTGGGGACTGGGGAAGGAGAGCACAGGATACTGTAAAGCGGGGTGGTGATAAAGTAAAAGGAATTTGCAAAGACGTGCCTCATCACAGCTTAAGCATTTGAGACCTAGAATCATAATGAAAACTTTCTTATTTGTCCTATCTGTGGTTTTTAAAAATCACAGCCACCAGATCAGGTCAATAGCATAGACACTTTTCTGTTCAATCTGACTGTGACACTCAGTGGAATTCCTTATAGGTATCTCAAGCAGCAAACCCTGGACTTCTTCCCAGCTCTGCTGCGAACTGTCAGGAATTGTCACACTTCTAGGGAAAGCACGGGACAAATTCAGAAGGAAAGGAAATGAGATTTACAATGCTTACATAGCTCTTAGAGCTCCTTCTGTAATAAGAAATCCTAACAACTGCACAGCTCAACATAGCCATTCTTTTGCGCAAAAGTAACCTTTAAAAAACCCCCATGTGATAAAGGATATCCTGGTACTGAAAAACAAGCAACATAACATGGAAGGACAGTGTGGTATAGTATAAGATATTTTGTACGACGCTCTGGCTCCTCATGTGACAAATGGTCTAAGACGCCATTCATTACTTCAGTCTGCAGTTCTTAAAGAATACAAAGTGAATATACAAAAAGGCTTCTCTCCTTCGATAGCACTATCCTTTCAAGTGTGGCAGTATGTTTGATTAATGTCTAGCAACCTAAGGGATAAGGTGTCACTTTTGCATTGCACAGAACGTAAAATGACACAGGACTCATTGTCATATTTCCTGACAATGCTTTTATGTTCAATTATATTGTTTTTTAAGCTGTTTGGTTTGCTTCTGTTGTTTGTATGGGCTCATGTGAATAGTTTAGTATCTGGGTCATGTGGCTTTGGTCTCATGTGGCAGAGCTTATAGTATTTTATACATTTTTCTATAAATATGTGCCGAGAACATCCTGCCTCATCTCTGCATTTTACTCCTAGATTCAGCATTCACAAAGGAAACTCCCTTGTGTGAAGCAGAACTGAATGTTTACAGATGTGTTTAACAATGCTAGTTTTTCTGCTAAAAACTGTTTCCAAATCATGTTCCTCTTACTAAAATGAGGAAGAGTTCATAAATTGGGAATCCACATTTGATGTGAAACATGCAGCTGAGAAATACCATCCTGTTGTGAAATGGAGGAAAAAAAAATGTGAAGAAGATCTGTAAGATGCCATTGGAAATCATTTCTCTCTAATTTTGTAGAGGTAAACAAATCAGCCGCAACTCTGTTTATTTAGCTTTCCCCAACCAAAGACAACCCGTCTCAGTTGGATGTTTCCCTAGGTACAAGAATAACTGACTATTTTCCCCAAGAAAAACTGGATGCTCTTGTATGGGCTTTTATAAGATTATTTTTTTAAAGTGACCATTCTGTTCTACCTTCTGCCCTGCCTGCAGGAGGATGCCAGTGCCTCCTTCTCTTCTCTCTGCCCTGTTTGCAACCTCAGGCAATGGGAGTCTTCTGGGAAGCACAGGAATGAAACAGCGTTCTTGGGATTCTTTCTCCGCATGCGCCCCAACATGGCTCTTTGCTGCTGATGTAGTGGGTTACACTGACAGTTATAAAATTACCATTCTGATTCTGATTACTTTTCCAGACAGATGCCTACGTTACTTTGTTATATTTAGGTACATTCTTCTTATTATTTACTAATTCACGTCTCAAGCGCAGTGCCTGCCTAGGATCAACAAAGGGCAGACAGCTCTGCATGCTATCAAGCACCTCCCCTCCACTGCTGTTCTATTCTCACTGCTCCCTTTTCCCCCCTCTCCTAACTCCTCCGTGCCTCAACATTTTTGTCTGCTTTGCCAAGCCCCTCAAACATCTGCTTCCTCCACCCTGTTCCTGTGCTCAAGAATGTCTCTGGCAAAAGCCTGTGACCAGAATGATTTTCCCCCACCAGAAACTTATTCTTCCCCCCCCTTTTTTTTTTCACCCCAGCAGAACACCTCTCCCAGCACAAATAAGTCTCTGGAGTGCAATTTCTTGTGACCTCAATTTATATCATCTTTGTCTTTCTCTGCTTCCCTTTTCACTGCACAGGAGGACTGTGACAGTCTTTCAAAAGAAGCTTGAGAGAGCACGACAATCTTCCTACCAGTTTACCTTTGACTTCATTGATTACTCCAAGTCTCTTCCACAGAGCATCTACTGCAGATGCCCAAGTTTCTCATTTCTTTTTTGCCAGTCAGCCCATGACCACCTCCTGAATTGCCCCCCTCAGGCTCCTACCGCACTCTTTTCTCTTAGATTGGAAATACAGAAAAAACTCTTTCTCCTTAAACACACAAACAAAAATCCAACCAAACAGAATCACAACAACTGACTTCTTTTATCCCTAAGCTCATTTTGTCTTCTTGACATATTTACATAGATTTCTTTTCACACCACCTTCAGCTAAAATCCTCTCTAGTCTGGCTTTCCTCCTCATATTTCAAGAAAGATGCTGCCATTATGGTTTCAAGTGATTGTTTCCTAGACAAATCTCACAGCCACTTCCTCCATTTTCATTCCACCTACGTATTATTAATTTCAACACTCTCTAGTGCACATGATCAAATACATACTTACCGCCTCATCCCCCAACTTAATCGACATCTTTGTATCTCCACTACTTTATTTTCTTCAACTGATCCTTAGAAGGGCTCTCCCATTCTTTCCTTCAGCTTTCTGTGGGATTTGTGCTCTGTACCACATCAAAACTATGTTATCCTTTGATATATTTCAGCCTCTTTTCAAGACTAAAGACTTGTTTAGTGATGCCCCACGTTCATGGCAGGAATCTCTTAGCATCGCTGACACCTAATGGATACGTGGCCACCAGCTGAAGCCCAACATAACTTTAGCATGCTCTTCCTTCTTCCTTTATTTTAAGCATTTTCCACAATCCTTGATTTCAATCACTGTGAGCTGCCTCACAGGATCAATAACCTCTGTGTCCTAAATTTGAAAACATTCTCTTTGCCTTGACCCCTCTATTCTCCTCATTTAGACCAGGACTGATTTTCACAGCTGAAACTCTCCCTAGCTCTAATTCTTTCGCAGGACAGCTGAAAATCCTTCTTTCCTCATCTAACTGAAGTAGCTTGGCCTCACTGAAACCAAAGCAAAACACAAAGCTCCATTTTCTAGCTTTGGCTCTGGGGCTTCTCTCTAAGCATCTCCTGAGTTGCTGCTCCTTCCTTACTACATTTTCTTTTCAGTTTTTCTGACAGAATACAGTGCTCACTTGACTTCTAAAAGGCTTAGAAATGCTGAAATTAAAACAACCATCAAAAAGAAAAAAAAAAAACCCAGGTAAAAAACCTAACTCACCTTTTCCCCTCCTCCCCAATCTGAGCAGAACTCACACAATAGACAGGAAGGGGTAAAATAGCTTGGGAGACCAAGGCAGCTGGTCTCATCAGACAACCACGCCCAGCTGTTTTATATATGGGACAGGAAGAGGAAATTAGAAGGTAGGAGGATTGTTCCCTGTTCAGAAGCTTAATGTGAAAAGACTGTTGTATTAAAGGCCATATTTGTTTGTGCTACATAAAGATTTGAACAAATAGGAGGTATTGCCACTCTTGGGGGGGGAGGAAGTGCAAGCATTTTTCTTTATTTTTCCTGTGGCTTTTGTCATTTTTCTCTTTACTATTATGCTATTGCTTTGAGTATGTTTTACAGAATACCAAAACCTGAAACTGGTTTGGTTGGACTTACTTTTCCGTTTTTCCCCAGTTCTTACATGTTTTCCTTTAAAAAGTTATTTGTCATAAACTACAAAATATGAAAATTAATATATTCTCTAATAATATTGTCTTAATATCTTAGTATTGACACCAAGGCAATTTAAATAATTCTTCCAACCTAAACTTCACCTGCAGGATCCTATAGCATGTTTGGTCTTTAAAGTTTAGTGTTTGATAGGAATGGTTGGACTCGATGATCTGGTGGGATCTCTTCCAACCTGATGATTCTATGATTTTATGATTTGAAGTACTTGTATTAAATTTCTATGGCCTATTACACAGCTGGTTTGGACTATCAAAATGTCACTGGAGCAAGCACTGACAGTTTGTGAAGGATTTTGGGAAATATTGTGACTAGATTGAACTGTTTAGCTCAGCTGATATCAGAAAAAGTAACAAGAAGGAAATACCTGTTCTCCCTTTGCTCTTGCTCTATGAATAATATATCCACTTTTCTGTTATTGTAGCAGCTTATTTCTTCTAATACTTAAGTAGATTCACTAATTTACAGCAAGAAACCCTGCTCACAAGGAAATAAAGGAATATTCAGTCTCCTGTATTTCTACAGTTTTTGATTACGTCACTTTTTCATTAGGCATGGATTGCATTACAAGCAATACACATCTTACAATTGCCAATCTTGCCATAATTTGCAGCAGAACTGGTGTAAGCTGAAACAAACTAATTTCTAAACCTAATTTCATTCTACAACTTCATTCTTATTTTTCCTTTCATTCATACAGACACAGACCATACTACATTTTCTATGAATAAGTGAAGACTAATAGAATCATACTTTACGCACTTGAAATGAGAACCAAGTAAAAAATGAATATCAAAATTAGTACCATGTTTTTAGAAATTTACCATTATCACACTAAAAAATTAGAGCAACATAATAAAAGAGACCCATAATGGCTGCAGATCTATTTCATAGATTCAGTTTTCCTTTATATTACAGAATATATTCTTTCAAAATGTTTGCAAAGTTTAATTTCTTATATTTAGGTTTTAAACTCTTGCAAAATGTGTCTACTCTATAATGAGAAAGTTTTAATGTCAAGATAATTTGGCACATGTGAAAGACAGACATCAGTATTTTTACTTGTTCTCAATCTTTGCCTGTTCAGCGGGTGTAAATTGCTATAGTTTTTATTTTAATTTTGTCACCCTTAAAACTCAAAGTGCGACAAATCTTTTTATTGCTCAGTTTATTTGATAGTGAATATTGTTAGAATCTCATCTATTCCACAACATTCATGGAATGAAATTTTCCTCAGTTGCATGTTCCATCTGTAATGATGACACTTCTATCAAGTTTGGGAATAACAAACAGAAGAATAAGTGGCTTTGTGTGATCAGGTTCTCTAGAGGAGTCACTTGCTGCAAACACCCCACAGTGGCTCCACACCAGCTGACTTTTGATGGTGTTCCACCTTCTGCAGGAAGATTTAGCCATATGGTAGATTCCCAGATTTAATCACAAGCTGTTTTAAAGTAAAATGAGCCTTGTGCTCCAAATCCGAAGATTTTTACTGTCAATGCTGTATATTGTTGTTTACAGCTATGCCAGTGCTATTTTTGACTATGATTTTTTTAAAACTTTGACAGCATCATTATAACACCAATGAAATGCGTTATTTCCAAATGTTTAGCATCCCTGGGATACAAATGGAGTATGTGAGCTGCAAATGAGGTTTGCTTCACATACCAAGGACTGGATTCTGTGAGTAACCCTGCTGAAATCACTTGAATGACTTGCTCGTTAGGAATTCTGAAGGTTTACATATATAGTAGAGTATTATATGAAATTTTCTTCAGATTACTTATCTTTGATGAATGCATACTGAATATGGGAGGAGGGAGTAAAATGTTTCAATCACTTGAGCCATAGACTCAAAACCTGAACCAATGTTCTTAAATATGTCTTTAAGAACCACCTAGTGGACAAACTTTATACAGCAGTTTTATTTAATACTACCTCTGCAGCACCACACACTCCTTTCAGAAAAAAAATGTATGAAGCTATACTGGGTTGTAAAGAAGAGGGAAAGAAATGCACTCAATTACAGTTTTGTTGCAAATTTCCAATAATATTTATATTTTCTTAATAAATGTCAGTGTAGAAAGAAAATTTCTTTGCCCAAACAGATACATTAAAAAAATTAGTATGTTGACTTTACTCTGGTTTGGAAAGTGAAGATAAAACACGTGGAATGCAGCTTCTGTTGGAACTAAGCAAGTACTTTACTGGATTCCCACATATATCTAGTAGAACAACAGTTTTCTACTTTTTTCATTGATAGATTAAAAATTAGTATGTTGACTTTTGGGGCTTTTTTACATGGATGAAGAGTGAAACAGATGGGCTGCTCAATGAAAAAAGTAGAAAACTGTTTTTCTACTAGATATGTGAAAATTCAGTAAAATACCTGCTTAGTTCTAACAGAACCTACATTCCGTGCAACCATGTGTTGTATCTTCACTCTCCAAACCAGAGTAAATTGTAAAGTAGAAGCAAATACCATCTATATTAAAAACTAATGATGTAAAAAATGTCCTCAGTAATAATAATCTAAAATATGAGTAACCTCAGACATGCTGCCTTCCTCCATTATGGAAACGTTAAAATATATTTTCTCAATTCAACTGTATTCCATATAATTAGCAATACACATTCACACTATTACATAAAGCATACCTTGTCATCTGCAATGTGGAGCTATTGCCCATGTTATAAAGAATAAAGATCTATTTGTTTGTCTTTATAATAGGATTTCCTCAATTTATCTTCATTCAGATTTGTTAAATATTGATTTATTCATTGCAGAATCTTGCATATTTACTTATTCTGCAGTCAGACAAAGTGTTAATAAGGGACCTTAACTACAAACCATATTTTTCTGTCATTTGGTAGTTTCTAAATATACCAGGAAGCACAGCTTGATGGAGGTATTTTTTCCTGTTGTTCTTCCTATCACTGCACAAACCAGCATATTTTGTAAAATCTTCAAAAAGGATTTGGTGCTTTGTGCTACTTATTTTGCTGTCTTACAGATTCTGGAAATAAGGCTACTGCTCTGACGCAGAGACATAAATGAATTTTTGTGGTGTTTTCTATGGCATTAAATGGATACTTCTCATTATTCCTTCTAAACCAAATTCTTCCTATCACAGGGACCCCCTCTGTGGTCCAGGGCAAATAAGTTCAGGGAAAGCATTTGTGCTCAAGAGGAATACGGAATCATGGCAATTCATATGGGCCAAAAAAGTGTGCATCATGTTTGAAGCTGGAGTCCTTGTATGAGTGGAAAATGCATACTTTAGTAGCTGCCTCTTTGGAGAAACTGAAGTGGGTGAATTTAGAATTTGAGTATGTTTGCTAATGAAAAGAAAAACAAGCTTTCAAAAAATTAATGTGAATGGCAGTAGGGTCAGAACTGAGCCACAAACAAAAATCTCATCAGATTTTAAACAGGGTAATGATTCATACTAAAATCCTAGTACTCCTCTACTGTCTTAGATGTCTGTATCTCTTGGCTTGAATGCTTTTTTCATGATGGGGTTATGCCACATAACCAGCAGTAATCAGTTACTGATTAATCTGAATCCCTAGTGATGGGAGAGAAGGAGGAAACGGCCCAGCCTATATGACCACTACCCTACAGTGAACTGGATGGACATATGGGTCCTCTTGTTACCTGCCACTTGTGAAACTCTCCATGAGTTTACCATCTCTCCTTTGCTCATGTTGTCTTGGATCAATTAAGATTCGGGCAGGTGGCTCAGAGCTAAAAGGAGGATGGGCAGATGCATTCCTACAGCCCGGATTTTAGCTGTCGAGTTAGAAAAGGATATGTCACATTCTAAATTTTGGAAAAATTTTTTTCTTCAAAACAAAACATGCAATGTATTCCCAGACTTTTGAAACACAGAGCTAGTAGATGAGAACAAGGAATGAAAACAATTATAAAAAGCCCAGAATAGCTGCATTGAACACAAACTGAATAAAGAAGAAAACCAAGTTAGCAACATAGCTTGTTTGTAGTCTATTTCACACTGAAAGTGTTTCTGTATGAATAGCTACAATTGCTTCAAGAATATGAGTAATACCAAGATCTTTGTAATCCTTAAATAACACATATAAAATTATTAGGAAGGGTTTAGAAGGTTAGCTGTAAAGTGGCTTTAAAATCTTCCCTGGTATCCAGAGCCTGAGTAATTCTGAAGTCTCTGGGAAGTCTGCAAAGTTACAGTTTTCATGCACAGTTGTTTAAATTGCACAAGCCCCCTACCCAGTCATTCTAAGGGCCAGGACACTGCTTGGACTGTACAGCACCTCCATCTAAAACCCCTGCTCCTACTTCTGTGCACTGGAATTTGGAAGACCTCTACAAAGTTTATTCCACATTCTCTACATCAAAGGAATCCCTTCACTGCAGAACTGGGACTTTTATGACCCCTTTCTGCTACATTAAAGGGAATAGATTGAGGATCTTCACCATTTGTGTAAAAGACTTCCTTCTTCTGTTCTTACTTGGGGTTAAACAAACAACTTATTTTTATATGGCCCTCAAAACCAGCTTGAAAGCACCAGAATATCAGCTGCAGCAAGCTGTGTTCTGCTACCAGCAGCAAAACAGAGGAAGACTTCAACATCTGTGATTTTGTTTAGAACAACTGTGCCTAGGACAATTGTTGGTTGTCAGGCAAAGAAATCTCACTTGCCTGCTCAAATTCAGTTCAGCAGTCCAAAAGGACTTGTAAATGTGATCAGCTGATGGGCACCCATATAAAAGAAGCTTGCAACTCTAAAGGAGGTTCTCTTACATAAAGCCTGTTGTCACCAGTTCATCTCACTGGCTGGGTTAGCAAAAGAGAGCATCCCTGCCACAGGTTTGGTTATTTTTATTTCAGGATGGACAAACCTTGGTGAGTATTCACATTGCTGCTATTCATGTTTTATTTATTATATGCATAAATTCACAAATGAGCTTGGAATTAATGCTCCTAAGAAAGACAGCAACTCCCTGAATGAACTCAAATCTAATCTATATAGTAGAGGAACAGCTATACATTCCTGGAGGTAAGGATTGGCTTCAGTATGTCTGATTTTGCAGTAGTTGCAAGATGCTCTTTTGTTCTTTATGTCTTTATTGATGTCTGGCCATTACACAAACTGCACAGAGCAGGTTATGGGGCCCTGTGACACCTTTCCTATGGCAGGATTTAGAATGTCCATAAAACATGGGATTGCTCATTCCTAAAACCAAGGAAATTAGTAAAGACGTTAGAAGTGGTGGATTAGCCAAAATATAAAAACTAAAGAAAAATCTTGTATTCTTTAACTCCTTCTGGTACTCATTTGATGTTTTCCCTGTTACAGTTATCTGATTTGTGTTAAGCACCAGAGATAGTCAGTCTAGCTGCCAACAGCTTTTGCCAAAGGTTAGCAGGCTGGTGGCCACCAACTCTGGCTTAACAGGTTTTTCATTTGTTTTATAAAGGCATTTTTAACTCACAGACATTTTTGCTAAATTTTAGCTGGAACTGTCAAAGTTCATACTTTAATAACCATGAGAAGTGCATTAAGTATTAAAACTGTGAGGGATGATTTAAACCTGTCTAGAAATGCTTGTTGTTACACACTTGTTAGCCATTTGCTGCCAGAGCAGACCACTACTGAGTGCGGGTACCTCTGTGTGTGCATGAGGAGAAAAACACAACTGGGTCTGAACTTGTCTCCGCTGTGACTGTAAGATGTCTTCTCATAGACTGCCAATGTTTCTTGCAACAATGCTGCTGGTATTGATGAATGAAGATTCATTATCTAACTGCAAAATTTTAAAGCTTAAATTACACAGCAATTTCCTGTGTTGAGAAGAGTTCTAGAAATCCTCTCAGTCTAAAGAGGATTCACAGCGCTCTTCAAATGTCTCATTTTATCTCTCACTGTAAACTCAGGTGAAGGGACACAGCTATTTTGGAAAATTTACAGACTAAGGTGGAAAGGAGATGGGCAGAAGAACACGTTCTTCTTTATATTGCAGTAACAAACCACCACTGGTACCTTCTACAGCTTGCTAAGACATCATGTACCAGAAGTCCTGTGGTGTCCAGTTGGTGACAGCTGTGGCTATGTAAAGACTTTCCATGGCATGAACGAACGGGTCCCCTCCACCTCAGTTTTGGAAGGCGGAAGGGCATATATCCAAGAAGCTCTCCCATTCATGCCCTCTAATGAGGGCAGCTTCCCCAGAGAGAACATCCCACTCTGCAAAGGTGGGAGCCTGCCTATAGAACACTGCTTCAGCTTAACTATTTGATTTTGCTGTTGCTGTTCTGTCATTTTGAGCAGTTCTGACAGAGACATCATCTAATTCTTCAAGATATCCTCATTTAGGCTGAGTAGTTTTTGTGTAACAGTTAAAAGGCTTGATTCTGTACTGGTTTGCACTGAATTTACCTTTTCTAAGTCAGAGTAAAATGGGGCTCTGTACTTGCCTAAGGCACTGAGCAGCTTTCACCTCTGCACATGGTTGTCATGGCAAATCATTTCTACTACAAGCTTCACACCTCTCCATTTCCATTTCTCTTCACCATTTACTATTAAGTGTTAAGAATATCCCTACACATATGAGCGGTTGGAAGCAGTAGTGCCGTAAGGATCCATCTAAATGTGGCCTCCTGCTGAACAGCAGCTGCAGCCAGAATGGCCCCTTTCACTGTAACCCTGAAATATCCCTGAAAAGGAACTGACAAATGTGATGCAGGGCGCTGTGATGAACCTGCCTGTGTTGCTGCGGGCACTGTCCTTGCCCCCCTTTCAGTGGAGGAGTATTGGCAGGGGAGTTTCACGGTCACCTGGGCTGCCCTGGGAATGGGAAACCACCTTCCACTTGGGAGCAAGCAATGCCATCAGACGTGCTCACAAACTGCACAGCCTAAGCCCATCTCCAGGGGCCAAATGCAGGAATAAAGTGGAGGAAAGTTTAAGTTATGTGACAAAAAATGGCTCCTGATGGGATTTCCCACAAAGGGACCTGGGAAGGGAGTAAATTTCCCCAGCTTTGACTCCCCTGACTCCGTGTTTAAGCAAAAGTGAAGATCCTGCGGCACCTGCTGGGCTGGAGCACCTCCCATGCAAGGCCAAGCTGAGAATTGGGGTTCAGCCTGGAGAAGAGAAGGCTCCAAGATGACCTTGTAGCGAACTTCCAGTACCTGAAGGGGCTACAGAAAAGTTGGGGAGGGAGTGTTCACAGAGGTTTGCAGTGATAGGACTAGAGGCAATGGGTATAAACTGGAGAGGGGCAGATTTAGACTAGATATAGGGAAGAATTTCTTCACTATGAGAGTGGTGAGGCACTGATAGAGGTTGCCCAGGGGAGCTGTGGCTGCCCCATCCCTGGAGGTGTTTAAGGGCAGGTTGGATGGGCCTTGGGCAGCCTGGGCTGGTGGGAGGTGTCCCTGCCCGTGGCAGAGGGGTTGGAACTGCGTGATCTTGAGGGTCCCTTTGTACTCAAACCATTCCATGATTCTATGACTCGCACCTCCTGCCGCCCTGCAGCAGCGAAGCCCGCCTTCACCTGCTATTTCTATGACAAGCCCTTGTTCAGCATTCCCATCACTTTTCTGTCCCTGATTTGATTTCCTCTTTGCCTCGAATCCAATTTTCCAGTCGGTTACGCAGGCGCCCCGCCGCTCCAGACACCGGCAGAGCGGGAGTCCCCACCCACCCCCGTGCGCGATCCCGCGACGGGCTGGGACGCGACCCCACAAGATGGCGGCGCGCCCGGCACGGCCCCGGCCCCGCCGCCCGGCTGCAGCGACACCCAGCGGCGGCGGCGCTCCCGCCGCCCCGCCCCACGCGCTGCGGCCGCCGTGGACGTCACGGCTGCCCCACCCTCAGGCACCCACCGCCGGTGGCGTCAGGCCATGCCCCACAGGCGCCTGGTGTGATGTCGGGAGGTGTCCTCGCTCCGTGCTAACGTCCATGACATCGGGGGTGTCTCACCCTCACTCGTTGTTACCATCTGTGATGCCAGGGGATGCCCCACCCTCATTTGTTGTCACCACATATCGTAGCAATTGAGGCAGGAACCTCGTTTTAAGGTCATAAACGAAATCACATTTTTTTGTGTGGAGGCAAAGTCTTATATAGTGTTTCTTTACCCAGCTAGCATCTACCCCAGTAAATATCCACTTCTAAAAAAACTCCATGGCTACAGTGATAAAGTACAATGATTATTTACTAGCGACGTGCCCCTTACCTTCATGTTTTCCTTCTTTGCTTCTTCATCTAATGCATTCTTTTCTTATTAGAATCATGGAATCATAGAATTGTAGAATCACCAGGTTGGAAAAGACCCACCAGATCGAGTCCAACTATTCCCATCGATCACTAAACCATGCCCCTCAGCACCTCGTCCACCTGTCCTTTAAACACCTCCAGGGATGGGAGACTCAACCACCTCCCTGAGCAGCCTGTTCCAGTGCCCAATGACCCTTTCTGTGAAAAAGTTTTTCCTAATGTCCAGCCTAAATCTCCCCTGGTGGGGCTTGAGGCCATCCCGCCTTGTCCTGTCCCCTGTCACTTGGGACAAGAGGCCAGCACCCTGCTCTCTACAACCTCCCCTCAGGTAGTTGTAGAGAGCAATGAGGTCTCCCCTCAGTCTCCTCTTCTCCAGGCTAAACACCCCCAGCTCTCTCAGCCGCTCCTCATAAGACTCACGGGTCTTCCTAGCAATTCCAAGGCCTTAAGGTAACAAGCATGAGAGCATCGGGCACTTGCTCTGTGCTTGCCGCTGATATCGCGGGTATGTCAAGGCATCAGACGCTTGCCCTGGTATACGTGTGACGGTGCATATATGATGTATATGCAGTACACGGTGTCACAGAAAGTGGGCTGCACACCACTTCTGTGCCTTGTGCGATTGGCTGACTCCAGTCCCCCTAGTCCTGCCCCGTCCTGGGAGGACGCCACAAACGCATCATCTGTCACAGACTTCTACACTTTGGCTTGCAGAACATCCCCATTAAGACTCAAGGGAGCAGAAGAGGACTCATGCCATCAGGGACTGCCCCTCGGCACAGTGGGAGAACTGGACCGATGAGCAGGAAAATGCACTGGTGCCTCACTGGATGCAATTTTCCATGGCCTGCCTGAAGGAGCAGCTGACGTTTAAGCAGTTAGTGTGACTCACAGTGATCATCTGTGACAGCCAGATGCCCAGCTCCAACCAAAGAGGAGCAACAGTTCCTGAGTCACTGAGCACTGCAGAAATCTCATCCCCTGCAAGGGTGTGCTGCTCTGAAGTGCAGTAGGTGGTGAGCCTTGGGAATGTGACACTCAAAGGATAATTTTCTGTGCTTTCTACAGTTATTTACATTCAGCTAACAATTTCAGTGTTCTCTGGTAAAGGTTGTGAAAGCCTGTGGCCTTTAATATCAAGATTATTTTCCTTTATCTGTTTAGGTATTTTGCGCAACAAAAATATGTTTACAGCTGGATATTTCTAAGGAAAAGACCAATTATGATCTAGACGGAATCACACTGCATGCTGAACCTCCCGATTAGCTGTTTATTTATGTTGCAATTCAAAAGCCGCTCTGAAATAATACTTGAAAAAAACCCCAAGACCTGCTGTATTTAAATCAAACACTCTGAATCATGACAAGTTTCATATTCCAAATACACGGTTTTGCATAAATGAAATACCTGAAGGGCCCTGAAGCAGTGTGCACTACAGATTTGCATTAAATGTGTGACTGACCGTATTTACATGACATAAGAAAAAACCATTGTCATTCATGCATGTCAAAGAGCAGTACTGTAGTACAAGTTGACAGAGATGGCAACAAGCAGATGCTGATGGTCTGCAGAAGGTATGGAAGAAAATGAAGAGATTATTTATACAGCAATTACTGTAAAAAAACACACCTGCAGTTGCGATGAAGCTCAGCATCCACATGAGATTCAGTACCAGCTCTCACCTTCATTCTCGGAGGAGGTGGATTTGAGAACATCAGGTTTAACTGAAGAGTTTGCGTTGCTATGTCACCCTCCATTTCTATAACACTCCAGTGTGTAATAACATAGCTAGTTTTGATTTCAGTTTTCTGTAAGAAAAAATGTCCTCAGGTGACAGCTCCATGCATTACTGGTGCTGCTCTGGAACTCGGTTCTAAAAAAAGATCAAGCTCTGACTCTCTGGGTGCTTTTCAATAAGCTCTTTATTAATCTGGCACCATTTCCTATTAAAGTATTAGGGTGGGAACTATTCCATTGGTGAGATTATGTCTAAGTCTATACTTAACTGCAAACTACTTTAAATAATGTCACTGTCAGTTATTGATATGTCAGCTGCATCACAACTAATTCAGTGCTTTTGACACAAATACTCACCTGTAATATCTTCTCTTTGGGCTAGCTCAGAGAAAAAAGAAAAATAGCATAGGATATTTAACTTTTTTTCCGGCTTACATAAGCCAATACCTGCTTTGCTTTTGAAGAATAGTTATTTTCTGGGCTTTTACTTTGTTTAGTTTGATTTTGGTACGTATGATAAGTCTTCCCCAGTGTCACTTTCCTTTTTCAGGCAGAATGGGACATCTTCAGTCCTTCTCACAGATTCATCCATGTACTACTAGCCTTCCCATTTTCTTCTCAGTAATTTTATTAAGCAGAGGAGAAAACAATTTACAAGTACTCTTAAACAAAATTCCAGATAAATTTCTCCGTTATACTGGGAACAGGTGCTGGGAATATGTAGCACCAGCCACCTTATGTGAAAAGCCAGATGTACATTTAAACTGACTTTAATCTTAGGGTAAATGGATAAAGATAAATATGTACTTCTAAATCTTTCCTTACTGGTGATATATGTAATAACTAACAAACTGGAAAAGGTGTATTTTGTCACCATGCTATGGAAAATATCCTGAGATTTTTCTTAGAGTATTTTTGTCTTTTCCTGCTTCAGTGATGAGATTTCCTGAAGAAGCCATAGAATTGATGTACATTTAGCCAGTAATAGACTTTTATCCTCTTCCTTTGGCTTTTCTGTTACCATGAATAATTTAGATTCCTGTACTGTCTTGGTCTGTGCATCACTGTCCAACCTGAAGAAGCAAGTACTGCTTTTCTCTCTGGGAAATATTTTTATCACCATCAGCTGCAATACTGTCTACTGTTCTACTGAAGATGTGGATTTTTAGATTTTGTTTTTCTATGCATGCACTGCCAAAGGCTCCATTCATATTTGCCCTAGGCTGGCACCTCCCTTGATGTCTGCTGCTTGTTTCAGTGCAGTCACTCCTGTAGAATTGCCTTTAGACTATGTACAAATTATAATTACTCACATACACAAAAAGAATTTTTGTACTGTTTTACTGGGATTTTTGTTCCAATTCACAGTCATCAAGTCTCAGCAGTGGTCCACCCTAAATGGCTCAGTAGCGTATCTTCACAATCTTCACAAATAAACTCTTTTGTCATTTCTCTCAGGAGGATACACAGTCAAAAGGCGGCAAGGTTGTGCTCCCTGTCTGTGCTAGATCTCCTGTTATATAGGCAGACCTGTGGCATATGTTTGCTTTTCATAGCACCTAGCTCCTTCCAACTAGATCTCCTGGTTGAAAAACTAAAGAGGACCCATGACATGGCACTAATGAAAGAGCTTCCAGAACTGCAGCACAGGGATGCAGGATTGGGGGTAATGGAGGGAGGTGATTCAGGCTGTCACTACACGTGATGAGGCCATGATTGATTTTTATAACACTTTTGTCTTATGATGTCCATGTGAAAAACTGTAGTCCATATCTTGGTCACTTGGTGGGGTGTGTATTCTTCACAGGCTGTCTGGATGATAAACCATTAGCCGCCTTCACCTATTGTGGAAGGAAAGCTGTTGAGAATATAGAAAACTTCAGACCCAGAAATAAAATGAGCTTGTCTTCCTTTTACTTGCAGGTAGAAGAGAATTCTTTCTATTTCAGTGAATTTGCATATGTGTGGAGTTGCTCATTGCTCCACTCCTTCAGGCTGAACACTTTCTTAATTCCCTTTTACTCTTGTAACCATGTGACAATCGTTCTTACACACCTTGGTTTCATTGGGAGTAAGGTACCCATTGCTCTTGGAAGATAGAAATGTGACACTGAATAGCATTTGCTGCAGCCCTGCTTTTTTCAGTGCCTGGTGCCCACAGGCAGTGCGTAGCAGAGCATTACAGGGGCCCTCACAGACTTGGGGAAGCTCAGCTCTGTGGCAGGGTGCCTGCACCCTGGGTGTGATTCTCACAAACAGAGTACCTCTCAGCACTAATCACCCCTCTGCACTCCTCTTACAGCTCCTTGACAGCAGGTGAGAGCTTGGTTGAGCGTTTGTGTCAACACTAATAGGTCAAGATAATGGTGTCTAGTTCTAGATAACTGGCGTTAGCTTTTTGAAAACTGTTTTACTGCTACAGAATTTGAGAGTCTAGATGCTACTATAACTTGATAATAATAGAAAATTATGATGCATGCGAGTGTTTTAATTATAGGACTTATTTCAGAACAGTAAGACAAATAGTCCTCAGCCCTTCTAGCTTATTGAAACTGGTTGTCTTTTCTTGCTTTTCTTGATACACAATAACTGCTATTTACATCTAATTTATTATAAGCACATGTTGAGTAATAGGCCATAAAGCTTTTGGAGCTTCTGTTTTCAGTTACATTGTATCACTGCTGTATAAGAAATGCACTTGCTGAAATTTGTTTTCAATGGTATGTTGATTAAAAGCTGCTTGAGTTTAAAATTTCCAACCATCTAAAATGAAAACCCTTCACATGCTTCATATCCCTGGCCAGCCAGAGAGTTTATTTTCCTACAGTGTATAAATAATGGATTTTGCTGTTTATATGAATCCATCATCAAACTAGGTTGAATTCTCAAGTGGCAGTGTGAATTGTCTTGCAGTGAGGCTAACTAGCTGGAACTAATTTTGAAATTGGTATAGTGCATAATTATGATAACCTAGTGGGTAGGGACTGATGCACCTGAATTAGTCATATCACATGTAGAAAACCATGAATTAAAATGACAGTGAAGACATAGCTACCTGGTTATAAACTAAATCCATTTTTGTTTAGTGATTTAAATACCTTTACTCAGCAGAAAGGAAGTATCAAAGTTGAATATATTTCACAATAGCACTTTCAGTGAATGCTTTAAACATAATTACTGTCAACAGTTTATGGATAATATTGCCTCTGGAGAAGGGGAAAAGATGTCCACAGGAAAAGTAAAACCATTCAAACAAACGTGATGGTTTTAAAATTTACTTTGCCTTTAAATCTTTTAGTTTCCCAGTGCCAAGGTGGTTCAGAAACGATCTAGTTAAACCATTTGCAGTTCACCTGGTGGCTGCAGGGAATTCCTGTAAACAGATGTATGCCAAGCTGAGCAGCACACAGGCAGGTGACCAGCCAGGCTGAAAGGTGTAGCAGGAAGAAAGAAAGTAATGATGATTCCCATGATGGAAAGATTTTGGTGGAAGGGAAGTTACAGAGAGCTTCAGTAAGGACAATCTGAGCAGGTGAAGTGTTGGAGGCAAGCTGGTGGACAACATGGAAGGAAGTATGAAGGGGGAGATGATTTAAGGAGATTAAATACAGAGAGACTTGACAGTCATCCAGGAGTTTGAACCTCTCTGAAGTAGAGAGGGTCTGAGGGAAGGGATGAAGCCTCTGAACACAGAGAAATTTATGGACCTCTGAAAGCAGAGATAAAGATAAGACCTTTCAGAGATGGCTGAAGATGAAAGACTCACAATTAATCTAACTTTAGGAGATATATATAGCTAAGGGAGCTGCAAGATTTAAAACTTTTGTTGCTGCTGCATGACACGTGTTATAGTATTGTGTCTCCCTTGATAACACTCTGTGACTGGATGAAGGAGGATTCCAGTTGCTTTCAGCTTCACGTCTTGACAGGCTTGTATCACTTTTCCAGTGTTATTAGACAGCCATGAGATTCCCGACATAACCAGGGTAGTCAGGCTTTGCTATACAGTAATTTTTTTTTCACCTTTAAAAGAAGGAAGATACACTTGCAGCTAATATTTACCTTGAATGTAGCTCATCAAGAACCCAACTAAGTCACTGGAAGGCTCTGTGAATATCAGGCTGCTGATTTGTTATCTGCGTGCGGTGGTGAGACGGGTGCCGAGACTTTCACCATAACCCTCAAGTAATAAAACTACTTCTCTAACAGTAGCTATTGTTTATTTTAGTCTGATGAATGCCAAGTTAGCAAACAGCATAGGGAGAAACACAAATATGAATGTAGGATCATTACAAATACAATCGTTTCTCCTGTGCCCAATTCATCTCAGAGAAAAGGGAGTTGTTAACTGTACCCAGCTTGGCTGAACTGGAATGGATCAGAGAAGTCACTGAGTCTAGACTTTTGCAGTTGTGTGTGTATGTTTCCTAAGGGATTTTTCAAGTCTGCATTTAAAAGCTACAAGTAAAACTCCCTGTCCCTTCTGCTGGGGAAATTATTCCACAGATTGTCATAATTCATGTTCAGGAAGCATTTTTTTTTGATACTCAGAACATGTTTTTGCTTCTTAGTCACTCTCTGGGATCTTTGCTGATCCCTATGAATCCCGCTGAAAAATGCCTGTCTTACACTGGTGGTCTTCAAATATTCGTAGGCTGTTATCATGTCCCCCATTAATCATTTCTTAGTCATGCAATTTATATATTTAACTCTTCTAATCTCTCCTCATAAATCAATCCTCCTAGTCTTTGGATCATGTTTGGTGCTCTTCTCTGAACACTCTAATTTGTCAATATTCAGAAATGCGTATAATATTCCAGATGAAACTGCACCAGCACCATACAGACAGTGACTATTCCTTCTTTACTCAGTGATGTGATACTGTTTACTCTGTCCAGTATTCTGCACTTTTCACACCATATCATATTGCCAATTCATGTCATTTAACTTGAGCTATCTCCCTTCGATCTCTTTCATTGTTATTGCATCCCAGATTTCTCCTTCCTGTTGTTGCATCTCATATGTTCTCCTAGCCTGCATTTTTTCAAAGCTGAGTCTCATTTAGGTATTTTCTTTCCATGTTTCTATCTTCTCTAGGAAATTCTCTATTATTTTCGTTGTACACTGATCTTTGTCTTTCATACTTGTGTCTGTGAGTTTCATCAAAGTGCTGTGCACTCCCTCTGCCAGATCATTAATAAGGAAGTCCAACAAAGCCTGTTCCTAGCAGGCATCCACATGGTAGCCAGGAGACACTTCCCACCACCTTGCTACATTACAGCTTATTTCCTGTAATTTCATGACTGCAGCCACTTGAAAGCCACATGGAAATGGCCAAGCCTATGAGAATTACTTTTTCAGCTAAGATCCAGAGAGATACAACATCATACCTCTATTAAAGCTCATCTGGGCTTGTGATACTTCCCTGTCCTTGCTAAAGGCTCTGTACCCAAGGCTCACTGAAGTCAGAAGTGACAATTAGGAACAGAAAGTGGATTTACGAGAGCATGTGTGGCTGCAGTACCCTTGCTATTGTCAAAGCTGGTAATGTTACTCTTCCTCTGCTCTAAATTTTCAGTTATTTGGCTTATGCACAGTGAATATAAAGGAGGTTAACTAATACTTTTGAGTCCTGAAGGGTGCAGGTCATCCATTTTTTTTTCAGTTGTTCACATTTCCCTAATGTGTTCCCTTATGTGTCCTTTACCAGTTGTTGTAGTTTCTTTGTCAGGATCCTCATCCTATCCTCCCTCAGTGCTCCAGGCATTTCTTCCTAGTGAGAACACTGAAGAAATACTTGAAAAGGAACTCCATGTCAGAGCCATTTCTGAGTCTTTAGTTTATTCCTCTCATGTGTGAAAGAATCTGTTCTCACTATCATTTCTTTTCTTCAAAGAGCACTTTGAAAGAGTCAAGGTTAATCTCCTTGAACTCTTTGGCTAACAAAGTTTTGCAATATGTTTTTCTTCAGTTACTTTGGGAGGGCTGGTGTTTTTGGGGAGAGGTGTCTTTTGGTTTGGGGATTGTTTTTTAGGTATGTTTGTATTTAACTTGCAATTCTTGATTGACCAAATAGTCTGAAGAGAATAATTTCTTTTTAATATAGGTCCACTATATGCGTGAGGAAAATGAAATCTTTGTTCTGAACAAACTTTTGTACCATAACTTAGTGCCAGTCTTAGTGTCCTGAAGGGCTGGTGAATGTACATTGTTTGAAATAAGCATAACTGACCTTTCTAATGCTAGACCCTGAAAGTGGATTAGAGTATATCTAGTTTTTCTTCATTTCATCATTTCCATGTATAATTACACTTAGTGATGTCCAGAATAAGATGAAATGGAGTGATTTTGCACTCTTTAAATTACACAACTAAAAAAATCATTAGAAATTTAACCTTGGATGACAGTAACTTCTTCAAATAATTGATGAGAGAAGGAGCAGAACATGATAGCTATCAGAAATGAGTCTTGGCTCTCAGCACAAAAAGGAAGTAAGAAAAACAGTGAAAGACCAAATTATGTCTCATATTGCCTCCATGACACTTCTTTCAGTTTGAAAGATTTTGGTAAATGATAAGTAATCAGCATAACTGTCCTGGGGAATAGACAGATATTAACCGTCTCTCTTATTAAAGCTGGGGAAGCAAAGGGATGATAGTGAGGCTAATCGACCACATGGCACAAACCAGATCTGTAGCAAGGTTCCATTAAAAATAGTCTTCTGTTTACCCAAGCTATCATAGTTTACTGCTTCAATTAGGTATATTTAAAAAATAACAAGTACACAAAAGCACTAGGAAATAATTTTGCATTGTCAGGATGAATTTGGATCTAATAATTCTTTCACATTTCTAAGACTTACCATTCTGAGTTCTATTCCTGGATAAATCAAATTTTTGAGATGCTAGCTGGTTCTTTCAATATCTAAGTTTATGTTATTAGGGGTGTTTTTACAGAGGTTAATTAGATTAGAGGTAGGGCTGGCTCTTTCAGAAAAGAAGTTCCTCTGGAAGATGCTATAAAGATTGTCTGTAGCCCCCTGTGATATGCTAGCAGTTCACTGTAGGTGGATTAATGGACAGAAACATTGTTTTCCCACTGTATGTTTTCTGTTTTCCATACTGCTGGATGCAGCTAAAGTTCAATACTGCCTATGCAAATTCTGCTGTTAATCTCAATGTGCTATGAATCCATTGCACTTGTGCTGATATAGACTCAGAGCAACACATTTATTCTCCATGTGTCAAATGACATTCTGCTACAACCTTGTTCCTTACATGTGAATGTTGTGAAAGAAATTGATAAAAATTGCAAAAAGTACCACATTAAGAAGGCCAAGTCTCTGGCTTTCATCTGATTCTATCCTTTTAACAGAGGAATGTCTAATTTTAAATGGAATGCAGTAAATATCAATGTTGAGTTAGAAACAAATAATATGTATTCTTGTCTTACTCAGAGATGAGGAGGAAAGAGATATCAGTTAATAGTACTGCCTGTTGAGAGCCTACATGTAATGAAAGCTAGTTTTAGTCATGTTGTTAGAAAATAGACTACTTCCTTGTAAAACTTTATCATAGTTGGCACTCTTTGTCTCATTGAAAAGAAACAAAAGACTGATCTGGCGTGAAGCCTATACTACATTTTACCTTTAATGGATATCTCTTCAGATCAAAGTTTTAGGCAGACTCATGGGTTATATTGCAGCAAACTTCCATCTTTATTGATTGTTATGAATGTGAGTTTTATGGAAAACAGGATTGTCAAGCTAACAGCTTTATGCACTTTATGTAAAGGTTTTTTTTTTTAACCTAGGACTAGCTCAGTATTGTTTCTGCACAGTGTGCCAGGTCAGGAAATGAAAGCACCTGCAGAATACCGTGCGTTTAGTGGGCGAACAGCAAGTGTATGTGGCCTGAAGATGGAGCGGTCAGCATTTAAGTGTTGGCTGTTTTGCTAGCTGCCTTCACTCAAAATAGGCATCAAATGGGGCACCTCCCCTTCTGGTTTGCACAGCTGCTCAGGAGATGCTGTTGGTGCATATGGAGGCATAAAGGTTTAATGCTTCCCAGTTGTGGACTGCTTATACCTTGGGATTGGTCAGTGTCAGCAACAATATTTCAGCCTGATGCTCTCTGCTGGGATGGGGTTGGTGGTGGCTGTGGGCACTGAGAGCAGCTGGAGGCAATGTGGCTAGGTGCTACCTGGCCCTGTCTCAGCAGCGTGGCTCTCCTGCATGGAGGTATTGCCAAGCTGCCTTCACAGCTCTGCAGTGGGTCTCTTGTGTGTCTTTGTAGAGTGGAACCTGAGTTATCTGAATTTATTGTTAGAAAAAGCCCTCACTCCTTGAAACATGTTCCTTGTGCTTTCTGATGTTTATTCATTGCAATGGGGAGGAATGCACTTGTATTAACATTTGATTATCTCTTGTGTTTTGCCTACACTGTTGCATTTCTGTAGCAAATGTTTTCCTTTTTTGGGATGAAATGCTTTCCCCAGTGTTGTCAGCTGGTCCCTTGCTGTGTGCGCTGTAACCTCTGGCAACACCCAGCACCTTGGCACAAACACGATGGATGGTGGCTTCCCACGTATGGGTGCACGTCTCCGGCGCCCACCCAGCTGTGGACACCACCCGGGAGAGCTGTGGCGGCCCAGCATGCTCCCCCAGCACGCTGCCAGCTCTTAATCCTGGCTAGGCTTTGTTCATTAGCAGCAATGCAGCCAATGAAGTTGCCGTGAACTTCGTGGTTTACAGCTTGTGAGATTTGCAGACTCGTCCATCATTGGGTTTATTTTGTTTCAGCGAATTCCACTGACATCAGTAGTGACAGAATGAGGTCAGCGCTGAATTCTAAAAATCTGCCCTCTGAGGAATTTATTTTGCCCCAGTAAACCAGTAAATAAATAAATCTGGTGTTCTGTACTGGTTTAGCTTCTTGAGAAATTTCAGCTTGGCAGCAGTCTGTGACCTCCAGAGAAGCTCTTGTTTTGCCCGGTTGGGTGGCTGGAATGGCAGAGGAGCAGCAAGGTCAAGCCATCCTGGCTTCACTAGGAGAAGGATGGATCTGGCTAAGTCCTGGATTTACTAATTCACTCAAGCTAGAAGCATTATTTTGTGTTTTCTCTCACTATTCTTCTGCATCCACGAAGCACTGAATAACAACAGTAGTTTCAAATAATATTTCAGAGAGAGTGAAGCAAGGAAAAATGTGGTCATCTTAAGGAAGGATGAGCAGCTATTTCTGTTCTTGTCTGTCTGTGCAGAGACAACTGGAATTAATGGAAACCCCTGGGAGTGTTTGAACACAAAAGTTGACCCACTGAGTATTTTGTCATCTGCTTACGTTTGGAAGAAGTATTCCAGAGAAAGTTGGGGGAAAAAGGTCATAAATGCTCTAGAGCTAGCATTGTGATATTATTTCCTGAAGATTTATTGCCTTTTGATGGCAGTCTTTCAGCAGAAACTCATGAGTAGTTATGTTGTGAAGGAATTAGGAACTTCTGTGGCTTGTCTTTAATTTACAAATCAGCAAGAGTATATCTCTCTGAGGCGAAATGCGATCTTCCGTAATTTACGTTATATGACACAGCAACTTTCTCCTATTTGCAAATTAACCTCCAGGAATGTGACAAAACAGCAGTCACTCACATTTAAGTGTTTGCTTACACCACTCAAAAATTTGTTAAAATTGTGAGTGGTCCCATTAGAAAGAAGAGATTCAAAAGCTGAATTCAAATCAAATTTGAGTATCCTCTGTAATTTCAATTTGTTTGGATGTAAGATTTTAGCTGGCTCATCTTTCAATACAACTTTGATTTTGACAGGCTCTTTTGTGTTCAGTATTTCTTTGTTTAGAAACATCCTTTCACATATTTAAATCCTTCCATATGTCTATGCACTTTCATTTTTTGTTACTTTTTTTTATCTTGTTTGCTTCAGGATCTGGATAGTACATTAAATATGCATATTTGTGTTTGTTCTCTTCACATTCTTTGCCTACAAAATCTTTAATTAAGAGAATATTTTCTATTTATGCCTGGAATAGCATATTTCTCAAACAATTCCATAGATCTAGTCTCACTGTGAGATTTTATTTTTGAAGCAGTTATTCTCCTGATGAAAATACAACCATCGTATCAATTTAATATTCAGTCTGTCTCCCTGAATCCTAAGTTTATGGCAAAGGATCAAGTCAATAAGGCTTTATGACTTTGTCACAGTAGAGTCCTTTCCTCATTCAAGAAATAAATCCCAGGCCACATAGAAACCCATTATGTATTCTTGATATGTAAACCATTCCGGAATAAAATTTAGTAACAGTAATGAAACCAAATCAACATGACAAATTTCCAAGAATGCACTGGAACATTTTTTTTCCATCCTCCAGCTGTTAAGTCTAACTGAAATGGCAGAATCATGATGTGCAAAGTCCTACAGAATAATGCTATGGATTTTGCCGCTGCTCCAATAAGAAACAACCTTTATCAAAAAAACATCTGCTGAGTTCCCTTTGCAATCACTGGCAGCTGAGACCGGCGCACAGTAAATTGCTCTCTCCATTCAATCAGCCCTCTTCTTTATTCCTCTTATACAGCATGCAGTACACCAGTAGTTAGAATACTTGTGCTGCATATATGCTTGCTCTTATATTTACAAATAAATAAGTGAAAAATAAGAAGGAAAAGTCCACATACATAAGATCTTTCTTGAGGGCTCCTGTCCCTTGCATATGTTTAAAAGGAGAGGAAAACTGGATTTAAATGACCTCAGCCTCATTTTAATCCAAAAGGTGACTCAGAACATCAGGGATCATCATCTCAGTAATAAATATAAACAGCCAGATTTTTGATTGATTCAAATCAGTGTATAGTGTGGACTTGAACAAGTTTTTGCTAAGACCCTTCTTGGTTTATCGTTGGAAATTTTCTGAAGGCAGTAGCTCTCCATTGGTGGGTGCCACTGGAGAGCTAGCTAACAAAGCCTACGTTAACTAACAAATCATATGCCCAGGGCTGTGGTGGTTGCTGATGTGATGAATGGTACTGCAATGTCAGGTAGGGCACTACTTAGAAGAAAATGCACCCAGCCTTCAGGAACTCATGAGACTTCAAAAGGCCTCATGCACTGGTTGCATGTCAGGATTTCTTATAGAGAAGGAAAGTCAATCACAGTTTGCAAGATCCACAAAAAAAGAGGAAAACCACAGCTTTCCACTGTGCAGTCAGATAGCTGCCTAGCATTGAGCCTTTCTGCATCCGTTCCTTGCTTCCTCTGTCCCATGACCCCCAGTCCTATGTCTGATAATCTTCCCTCAATGAAGCAACAGCAGTTACTGTAGCCCTAAATAATGCAAGAGGGAGAGGTCTAGGATATGATTTGGGGGAAATAGCCAAATCTGTGGTTTTTAATATGCTGGCAAAATCATCAGTTAACACCTTCATCCACGAAGAAAGTTTCAAACTAAGAATTTACTTCTGTTGTATGTGAGAACTTGGAAGTGTCATAGGGCTATTGCAGAGGGCTAGCACATGTGGTTGGGTTAGCATCACCTGTGGATACCATGGAGAGTGTAGAGAAACAAGAACCTCTGAAAATCAAGCAGTCATGGTGTAGATAACTGTCTAATAAGAGAACAAATAAAAAAAAGAATGGTGATGGATACTTCAACCACATGACCTGCCCATGCCCATCACTCTGGAAGCTCTAGATCCTCTGGAGACTACAGAGCAACATGGGGCCATAACTGCCAGGGAGGGTGATGCTTGCCAATCTGCGGCTGTAGGAAGGGGATACATGGCTTATGTGCTTTTCAGACGGGTGAGAAAAGTCTGCTTCTTGAGGGGATGTGGGGAAAGTGGGTCTGCCTCAGTGGGGGCATTCTGCATGTGGAACAGACTGCATGGTCCCCCTTGTACCTTTGCCCTTCCTGTTTATACATTACTTCTATCAGGATGATAGTTAAAAACAACTGACATCCTCATAGTATATTTAATATATATGGTCTGGAACTGTAAAGGGCTAGTCCCTATTTATATAATTCAGTATTTTTTAATTACTTGATGTTCTTTTGCCTCTGTGGAGCCTTCAGCTTGTTGTGCTTGCAGAGCTATTTATATTCTGTCTTGCCTTGGGACTACTTTCAGAACAGTCGGTATTCAACCTTTCTGAAGAAAAGTCTTTAAGCTCTGGAGGCAGGCAATAAAAAAACAGAATGCACACAACACAACAAATAATGCTATTTGCACCAGATCCTATTAATTATTTTTAAGTGTCCTTCAGCTCAATTACAGAGGAAACTATTGGCCTTAGAATAAAAGCATAAAGGCTGCATGATGGGCTGTGGTCATAAGCGGTCCCCTGAGCTCTGATGGGAATGGAGAACAGGCTTGTATTCACTGCCCTCACTGTGTACATAAGGTCAATGTATCAGAAAATAGCCAGTCAAGCAGCTAGTTTCAAGAGCTTTCATGCACTGATTATGGATCTTATTTTATTGTTAATGTTCCTTTTAAGTCTGACATTAATCTCCTTATTGCATTATGTACACAATGCAAGGAATTATTTTTTTGTTGTATAAAGGAAGATTAAAAATACTCCTGAACTGTTTACTCACACCATGGAAATATTAAGCAGTGGACCCAATGTGTGACAAGACAGGAATCTTTTCTCTCTGGGATTTCACAAGGGAATAGGGAGTCACGTGTAGACTGGTCCAGAGCTTTGCATGAGAAAACAATGATATGTTTTCTCATAAAACCAGTGAGTCATTGCAACTAAAATGATTTCAAGGAAAGGTCAGTTTCAAAATTGTTTGATACAGAAAGTATAGGGAAAAATTTTTAATTTTTAAAGGACTTATGTCAACAAATTCTTAGTGGAAAACAAAAACTGTTTGAAGTCATCTTTTCCTTTGAAACTCAAGCTACCTCAATAAAAACTTAAAGAGTCACAAGGGAAATATTTTGAAATACGAATTTAAAATTAATAACAACATATTTGATTCACTGTCACATTTTATTTTCAATTTAATTTATTTTGATTTCTCATATTTTTCTAACAAAAAGAAGTCTTGACTTGTTGTTTGTAGATATATAGACTATGGGACAAATTTATTTGGAGTAAATATGCAAAATCTTATTAACCTGACCGTATTTTTAGTGAGGTCTCCTATAACTGACCACAAAGTTAACAGTTAGACGACCATTACTCACAATGCCTGCCTCTTTCCTGGGTTGGCTCTGAGGCTGCCCATGTTTCATGTATGCATATTACCCATCCCTGAATGACATTACAGAAAAAATAAGAGGAAAAGGCATCCTTTTGGATTGTTCAGAATATCCTGGACTTGTTACCCTGTCTCTTGGTTAGGAAAAGCTGAGAAGATGATGTCCTGCTCACCTGCCTTCACTAGACAAATACCTCTTTTGTGGGATGAAAGAGGTAGTAGCTGTTGTAATAGTCTGAGTGTAAGAAAAGGTTGCTTTTAACCATCTTGAAACACACATACATCTTCAAAAATATTTTTGAAATGAGAAAAAAATGCACCTATTATGTGTCAGCATTATCACAGTCTAACCTGGTGTTTTTTTTCAAATTCTTCTTCTCTGCTTGCTGGTTATGGTTTCACTCAAACTCATGTTGCAGTCACAGTATAATGCAAAAACAGTATGTACAGGTATAGAAACTTATCTTATAACTAGTATTCTGTATAAAGGATAACACTCTCATGAGCTAGGCAATATAAAATTTCACTGTATATTTTGAAATCCCTTTTATAGTCTGTCACTTTGTTTTTACTAAACTTATTTTAATTTCCATGCCATAAATGCACAGGAAGGGAAAGCCCTGTTTTCAGGAGGTTGTCCGAGAGCTTTCCCATGCAACAGGAACCACCAAACCCCTGACCCAGTTACAACATACTTGTGGTGGGGGCTTTTTGTAACTGTGGTTTGTGACCAGGACAAAACTTTCTCAAAGTTCCTCAGACGGCTTAAACCACAGGGTATTTCATTTGATTTTGGCCAGCCCTCATTTGAACCTGGATTTCCAAAGAGGGAGGACAACAAAGGTGGGGCAAAGGGAAGCGCGTTTGGGGGCAGAGAGTAGCTGTATTGCTGGTATGACACCCCCACCCAGATGGGTTGCTCCATTTCAAGAAGGACTATGGCCCCTAAAAAAAATGTTCTGAAGCATTCATCTAGCTATGAACTGTGAGGCCAGTGCAGCCAGACACTGATTCCTGGACTCAGCTATCCCTGTCCTGCAGAATGTCTAGGTTTGATTTTAAAATTACCTAAAATTAACTTTATCTCTAAGTGCTTTTGCCCCTGAATTACTCAATAGCAAGAGGTGTTTTATAATTTCCAGTAAAAGTTGTGGCAGTTAGAACCTTCCTTTATTTCCTTTTTGCATAAAACGAGGCCGCATGCATAATGTAGGTTAAAAAAATCCTCGTTATCTGAATAATTTGAATATCACAGTTCTATCAGTTTCCCTATGAGTATGTCTGGGTACAAGTCACCCTCTTGTTACAGCCATGACCAAGAGGACTGGGTTGCTGACAAGTGTGAGCTGTGTTGCAGGTATCATAACAAACCAGAACAATTTAGAAGGCTCTGGTAATATTCAACCTTTCTTTTGCTAAGCTTCTCTGGAGAAAATCAGGATTTCAGACTACATGCTCTCATGTTTGAAAAATCCAGACTAATAGAGTTGTTGTTAGTTACAAAAATCCCAAAATGTTGTTACTCTTGTTAAAATATTCATTAGAGAATGGCTTGATTTTTTCCCCTTAACTATACTGTTATTAATCTTTGCACTCTTTTTATGGATGTAGCTTTATTGTTCTCTAACCAACTGAGCTTATAATTCTATTGCTATATATGTGGTTGGTCTGGCATGACACATTGTACCACACTAACTCTTAATTTTTTTTTTTTTAAATTTTGTTATGAACAGTTTAGTCATTTTTTTTTTTCTAAACAAGCAGGAACCCTATATAATGTGCTCTAGTTGATTTGTGAATTACAGAGAACTAACATGTGGCAGTAAAGATCTAACCTCTTGCAAAAAGAGGAATATCAAATTATGAAGGAAAGCAAGCATTCCTTACTGACAGCCTTCTAAAACAAGAGGTTAAATAATAAAGAGAACTGAATAATTTTGTGGTTGGCTGTGAATACACAGTCACATAGGAAATTAATACATGCAGCTTAATGTAATTATATAAATTATAACTGATTTTCTATTATTGCCATAATGACTGTACACATTTTGAAGTGTGCTAAAGTTCTGAAGAACTTTCTCTTGCTATTTTTGCTTTAAAGCTAGCTAATGCTAGTGTAACAGTCAAATCTGCAGCAGTGACAATACAGCTGGACATGTTCAACATCACTGCAAATGCACCTCTCTCGTCTTCTGTCTCTATCTCTGATAACCTGGTTTTAGGTACTCTTAAAATTGTGGGGTTCTGCAGTCGCACAGAACCCCCTACAGGCAGCAGGACAAATTATTGCAGGTGGTGGTAAATGCTTGAAAAAATCAGTTGCTTCCAATTGTTGTAAGAATTTAACATCCTGTTTTTGTCTTTCTACAACCTCGGCCCTCTCAGTAGTTCCAAAGCTGCATTCCTGCATGTTTTTAACAGGATGAAACAGCCATTTCCTTATTTTGTATGGCTATTTTCATTAGATTACAATTACCTTACATTATGATTGATTGAGGGCTAAAACTCAGTTATTCATTTGATGTTTGTATAGTAAAAAATATTTCTTTGAAGTTAAGAGTTCTTTTTTAAAAAATAATTCTCTCAATTTTGTATACAATTTTCTAAATTAATGAACACTATAGTACAGAAGACAGCACATTGCCTGTGTCCTGTCATGTACAATCTTTATTGCTTTGCATGAACTGAGCTTCTGTTAGAAAGGGATGAAATAATTTGAAACTGTGCAAAAATAGTTTTGTTAGAAAGACATGCTTTCTTTAAAGGCCATATATATAATGCATTGTATGTACACCTCATTTATTACTCTATGCTTTTCTGCTGCTGTAAAACTGCTGTCAAAATAGAACATGCTAGCAAAAATATTCTCAGTTTCTTGGTAAAGCTAAATGAAATCAAACATAAAGTTTGTGATACATTAAATCACAAATATAAATATATTCTTTACAACCAGCTGTTATCTCTAAATGTGCACATTTTAAAATGGAAACATTTATCCAAATTGCTGATTAGCGATTTCAGTTCTGAAAAGCCTGATTACATTTAAGATGCAAAAGATTAAAATGACTAAACAGATAATGTTAATAGTTCATCTTCCTTGATGTTTTTATATGTTTAAAATCGCAAAAGTTACACCAGAAGTTCTTGCACAGTAAACTCACCAGAAATGGTAAGGTTGTAATGTATCTTACTGCAAGATGTAATCTCTTACGGCCAGTGTTTGAAAGAAAGATTCTCGTGGAGAATGCGTGTCTGTGCTTCTTTTATGGTATTTACCCACACATGTCTAATTTAAGCTACAAAAGCACATAATAGATGATTGTACTAAAAATGCCTGAAAAGAATAATGAAGAGTTATCTTAATTACTAGTAGAACTCTAACTTTCGTTAAAGTTCATGTTTGCTGTTAATAATTCATTTTTTAACTATTCTACTCTGTGAATACAATTAACTAAAAAAAAAGAAAGTCTGGATTTACATTTCATCTAAAATCCAGTCCTGTGTCACAGCTTAATTTTTCCATTTTTGTTATCTCTTTCTTATTATCATGTTATTTTTTCTTATACATTTGAACATGCAAATGCAGATATAAAAATATTACTAGCCTTTTTTAATACATTGGCAACCAGTGGTTCAAAAGTTCATGCAATACCATATGTCCTAATAATATTTATCTAAATCTAAAATAATATGGAACTGTCAAATAGTATCTCACATGGTAACAAATGATGGAATGCAGGGGAACTCTTAGATTTAGCCTTTTCTTTTTTGTCCAACAAGCTAATGCAATAAGACCAATAATAAAAGGTTGTGTAGTAGGCCAAAGTCTGTGACAGATAAAAAAGAAATGTTGGAAACCGATGAAGCTTTTGCACAATTAGATTTTTTGAGGCAGTGCTGTAAGGATCGTCCAGGGCCTGTTCAGGTCTGATTGATGGTAAAATCAGAACTACATCATATTAGCTGTAGAGTTCACTGACAGGTTACTGCAGATTAATATTGCTACTGCTGTTCACTTACCATCAAAGTGGTGGAAATATGAATTGAGCTGCTCCTACAACAAACATGCATATTAAGAGGTAGGGTGTTTTACTGAACCATCTCTATTTTGTCATTAGGGAAGGAGATGCAAACGACATTTATCTCCAAGTTATGTAGATATACAATAACATACTAATTAGTATTTTCAGGGGACCTTGATAATGCTGACCAGGTTGCAATTGTGCACAGTTAGTGCTGCTTTGAGGTTGAGTTTGTGATTAAAAAGATACTTGCAAATGATAATGAACAATATTTTTCTCTGATTTAAATATTTAATCTCATGCAAATAGCAATAACATGTAGAGAATACATGCTTGTTCTGGAAGATGAAATGAGATATATTTTTTAGGGCATAGACTGAAGGGGTGCTGCACCCTTTAGTCCTGGTTGGACACGTAGGGATGAAGCATGCTGGAAGTCAGCCCAGGGTGCCCAGTGTCCAAGCATGTGCCTCTACTTGTGGTGTGGAGAAGCCCAGGACTGTGGCTCGCTAATTGCGGTGGTAGAGGCAATATTGTGTGTGTTTGAAGTCACAAAGAGCCCTGTGTTTTTATTTCTTTCTTTGTTGATACTGGGACTTGGTTCTGCCATCTCTTCTCACCTTTGGCACCTTCCAGGTACAGGTTTACCCCACAAGCCTCGAGAGATGAACTTTCCTCTTCCTTGGGGGAAAATACAATTCTGGCCAGCACCCTGCACACCCTGTAGCTATTTTCTTCCCTTTCCCACTGCCAATGACTGTGACAAGTACTGTTTCTCACCATTCCCAGCTATGAAAAAGTATACTGGCATCCCGTGGTGGTCACAGCTTGCCTTCCCCTATCCCAGCTGCTCTACATATTTCACCAAAATCTGCCTAAGCCCTCCTGTTTCTTTGCTCACAAAACCACACCATATCAGAATGTTTTTGGCTAGGGAAAAAAATGTATTTCCATAACAAACCAAAAGTCTAAAAAGCCCATTTGATCTGAAAAAGGGCAGCTAGAGGAAAGATACCGCTGGTGCGTACTTGGAGTGGAAGCATGGTCCCTGTTGCTGGAGTCGGCAACCAGAGAAAACTGGCGCAAGTTGCCCAAGGCACCATTTACCCAGGGCACCTTAGTGAACTCCTGTGCCTCAGTTTTACCATCTATAAAACAGGGATAATCCTTCCAGGAACATTGTGAGAAGCAATTCTTTAGTGCTTTCTGGGACTTGCAACGGGAAATGCACTACTGAAATACACAGGTTTATAAAAATAGTTCAGGTTTAGCGTTTGTGATTTTAAAAATGTAGACATGAATCTTTACTGCAAATCTCAGCTGAGTTAAATGCATTTTTTGTCAAGGAGACATTGTTTTTTTATGATAGCTACTCTGTGATTCATGAGTCAACATGCTATACAAATACCAGGAGGCATAAATGAGTTAAGGACATTTCTTATGAGTGGCACAGCAGTTCTCTATTACCCAATTCAGTTAAAATATCCTATTTATCTTACCTCTTTTTTATTTTTATTTTAATGGATGAATCTTGCAATTTTTAGTTAAGTGAAAAATCCGTGTGAGGGCACTTGCTCTTTGGTTGGAAATGAGTTTCTGTAAGAACTACAACTTACATTATAAAAACAATTTAAGAAAATGATATATAATACTCTTGCTGTAAATTATACATCTTCAGTGGCATTTAATAGCTTTCTATTCCTATCAGTTGCTCATTTATTTTGCAAGATGGCTACATTCTTGTACCTAGGTATTTTTTGGTTATTATTTCCCCTTGACACAAATAACATTTAAATTAAAGTCTATCAACCTTTTAGAAAAGTTTTGAATATTTTTGTTTGATGATATAGGAGGTTGGCAAATTTGTGCTGATAGGCTGTTTATTGAAAAAATGCCTATCTGGCAATATGAAAAATGCTTTGTGCATATGCAAAATCTTTCAATGAGAAGAGTAAGGTTCAGAACAGATTTGCTGCTTCAATCCAGAAAGAATTCCCTGTGAGGCCAAGAGCTAGTGCGTCTGTCTGTGACACATGGAATACCCAGGTTAAAGTCCCTCTAGCAATTTGAAGCTGGGCTTTCTACACCCAAATGAGCACCCTGGCAATGGTGCATGCTTAGACGATGCCTTGATGGGCTTTGAAAAATGTAAGGACATTTTACATTTCATTCCAAGGCAAGATGAGAATTCTGTGGGGACTTCTGAAATTTTCCAGGACAGATAAAGCTGCTTCTTTGGCACCATTCCCTGCAGCCCATGATTTTGGAAAAGTTTTAGGAGACTGGATAAGCTTAGCGTCCCTGAGACATTAAATGGATCACAGTGACAGATTTAGCCATGACAGAACCTTGTTGACTTCCAAATTGCCCTTATTACCAGCAGGACTGAATTTGGCCAGTAATCAGTATTCATGCTAAGAAGCAACATACTTAGTAAGGAAAGGATCAAATGTTCATGGGAGACAGGGGAGGAGGACATATGGGGGTGAGATGGAGAGAAGCAGAGAGGGGAAGACAGAAAGGAAAAGGTCATAGCGTGAAAGGGTGCTGTGAATTCCAAAAGTGTCTAATTAGGTTTCTGGCTGTGGAATTTGCCTTTGCCCCAAGCCAAGAAGCCCAGCTGTTTTACAACAGGGCTTTTGCCTCCTAGCAATGACTGCAGACAATGTGTGACCTAAACTGCAAGTGTATTTATAAGGACAACTTCCTTCACTCTTCACCATAAAATATGTTCAAATGTTATTTGGAAGGTCGCATAACTGCTTCAGTTTTTAATGCACTTTTCTTGCTTTTGTTGGGGTTGTTTGGAAGAGACCTAAAAAGAGAGGGATGAATTTCATTAGAGACTCCTCTGAACTTGTATTCTATTGGATTATTTTTAAAAAGTGTCAGCCTTCAAAATCAAATGTTTGATGGAATATTAAATTTGATGAATCATTGCCAGTTTCCATGTTTGTTAGCTTTTATATACCACATTAAAGCATTCATTAATAAAGTGTCACACAACACTGCTTTGATTGAGTTCTAAAAGGTTAATGACTTGATACAGGCTGGTATTCTGAGCCTTACTGTTTGCAGGCGGTTTGTGGTGAATGTGAAGTGCTTTGAAATTGTAACAAAGAGAAATCTTTTTTATTTCTGCTCTGTTTCAAGTCCAGAAAGTATTCTCAACTGATCTGGATGTGGAAGACAAACTAGACTTATCACCATTAACTACAGTAATTAAACAACAGGAGGTATAGTCATGAGGGTTTTTTGTTTGTTTGTTTCATTTAGTTTGGTTTTTCTTTACAGATCTTACTCAAATTTAACAGGAAAATGTTTCATGGTTATAAGACTCCTCCTGAAGGGTGGAGCAAGATACACACAAACTCCATGTTTACCATCCACCTACATCTTTAAGATGCTTTGCCAATCCGTTTAGGGGCTGCAGCTATGTTTCCCCCATTTTGAAGGGGATTAGCCATTCTGGATTTTCCCCCATATTTAGGCATGCTAAATATTTTTCAAACTGTCAGATGTTTTCAAAATGTGCCTTTAAAGTATGACTGCAGTGGACACATCCATGAGATTAGGCTTTGAATGAGTCAGAATGTGGGTCAGAGGCAGGACGGGTATTTTGCCCACTGCCCTCTTGGTAATGGCCGAGCTGGGCAGCCTGGTCAAGTGCAGGCATTTTTTTTTATGCTTAGGGAAGTTTGCATTGATGTTGCCTGACAAATCCATAGGTGAATGGGCAGTATGGGCAGCAAAAAGAAACGAATTAACATTTCCATACCCTGTCCTTTTAACTATAATGTGTCCAGATTTTACAAAATGTGAACTCTACTGAAATGGAAATAAGCTTCTTGACAAAGTCATGTGTGAAGTTAATTTTCTTTTTTTTAAGATAGTATTGAGATTCTGCTCTGAGGGGAGTTGTTAGTAAAACAAATGACTCTAACTGTTTAGTATGGAAGACAAATCAAAGCATTTCCATGAAGTAACAGGGGTGACCTGCTGTAACTTAACCATTTCCTGAGCAAATACAAGTTGCTCTATTGGACAAGGGATAGTTTCCGCGTTAGCCATTGTACAGAGAAAAATAAAAGTTCATATAAAAGAGCCCACCAAGGGTTATATGGCTGCAATTGTTTCCAAACTGAAGCAACTTAGTATCTATTTATGATTGTCCGTATCATGTTATATTGTTCCTGTAGAATCCATAAAACCTAAAAGTCTACAATATTGCCTTTAAACACCCATCAGCTGCAGCTGAGAGATTTCAGAGCCAATGCATTTAAACTGAGGGGAGGTAAATCCCAAAAGTTAATGAAAAGTTGACCTTGATTTTATTTAATTTTGATTATGTGCTCCATTTGAACATTTAACAAGAAGTCAAGCCCAAGCTGATAAGATTAAAGTACTTAAGCTTACATCCCATAAATGTTTCTTTCTTTTATTCAAGAATTGGAGAAGAGAAGGGAGAAGCAGTAAATCTGAATTCTAGCTTTCTCACCATAGCTAGTGTTTCCACAGTTCAGAATGGTGCCCATGAATTTTCTGAGCCATTCAGATGTATAGCATGCTATCATATTAGCAGCATTTAGATGAGGATATTCATTTGCATTTTCATAGTCACTTCCTTTTCATTGTGTACAACAAGTGATGCAGAAAACAAGTGGGCAAAGACATGGTTCTCCACTCAACAAAACTATCCCTTGGAAGAAGCTACAAAACAATTCAGTGTTTTAGAAGACAGAGATGTGGTAACTCAATACAAATATAAACTATTCTCTTTTTCAGACACCGCCAAAGTGTCCTTGATAATGAAATTATGTTTCAAAAGCTAACGACTGAAAAACAATGCATACTTGGACTTGAAAGGAAGCTGTTGGAGGGAAAGATAAAACAGTCATTTGTTGGTAAATCAGATGTATTGTCAAGTACTCTACTGGCTAATTGCAGTGGCTTTTTACTGCCTGATTTTAGCAGTTTCAGATTTCTCTGTGTTATTTCTAGCAGTTCAGACATTAATGTGTTTAGGGTAAGATACTAACAATCTGCTCACAGAGTGTACATATATCACATGCGTATCTGCAATCCACAAATCTCTCTGAGGGATCAGGACCATAATGATGACAACAATGACAACAAGGAAAAAAAATAAAGAGGGAAAGAAGGAGAGAAAAAAAAAAGTGTGTCATCTGGTTAATCCTGTCTTAAAGATACTTCAAAGCAAATTACGCCGAGTAGCTCTTATCAACTGCAGCTGCTTAGTAGGAATGTCATGTGGGCAACACGGTTTGGAAGATAATGCATTCATGTCTAGCAGGAAGTCAAACGTGTGATGACTTCATGCAGATTCTGTTAGGAATCATGTTGTTAATATTTTTTCTCCATCCCAACAATGTCATACAAAAACAATGAAAATTTTATATTTGAATCCCTTATCAGATGACACAGGGAATGCAGATGAGATGGAGCTTTATTTCAAGGACTGATTGCATTACGAGTTATTCCTTTTGGAGTTGTCCTTGCCAGAAGCAAAACTTTTAGCTTTCCTTATTCAAAAATAAGGGGCACATCCTTACATGGGGTGTCATTGTTCTGTAAGCCAACAGTGAGATGGTAATTTATTATTTGGCCCATGTACTGATGAGTCTGATAGATGAGTTTATATTGTTTGCACATAAACAAACTCAGTTTGTTCCAGTTCTCAAATTAGGACTCTATATACTCACAGACAATCAGAAAAAGCAAAAAGAAAAATAATCATATTTGCTGAACATGAAAAACTCATCACTTCCTATTTTAAACCAGTTGTTATGTCTCTTATGATAATTTTGTATTTTATTATTCTTGCCTACAGTGGTCTTTTACCATGTCTGTATAAACCTCATTTCTAATGGTCTCAAAGGACATGCTTGGTATTTCCAGAACAAAACAAAATTAAAACATACACCCAGAAACCACACACAGCACACACACAGTCCTAGAGTAGTTAAGGCTTGATTCAAAGCCTATGAAGATTTCAGTGTGGGATCTGGGGTGTGATGATTGACAGATTGGGCTAAAAGCACTGTGACATACTGAGCAGTAATCAAGCCTCTTGCCTTCTCCTCTGCTCCTCTAGTCAGCAGCACTTGTGGAGTAATGCAGAGAGATGTTTAGCTTGTGCGAAGATGCTACTTTCTGTCATCCTGAAAGTGTCTCATCTGGCTACCATCACTGGTGAATCACAGACCCCAAGGGGAAAAATGCTGCTCAGCCCAACAGCAGGCTTTAGAAAAAAGACTAAAAATGGCTTGTGCAGGGAGAAAAGCCCTAAAAATTTTCATAACTAAGTGTTTGTTTTTATAAGCTTATGGAAAGATGAAAAGCAATCCAACTATGCAAATGACAAATAGGTGAAATGGCTAATGAGTTTGAGAACTTGACAGTAGGAACTCTACTGATTGTGACTGATTCTTATTTGTACTGTAGCAGATTTACCAGGAACTGTACAGGCATAAGCCACTTACTCCACAGACATCCCAGTTTTAATCAGAAATCTGTCATATTACTGCATGGGGCATGGGGTACACATGCAACATGTACATACACGTGCACAGAGCATGCGTACATATGCAGCCTGCACGTACAACTGTGCTGCCGTGCTCGTTGGCAGGGAGCTAACAAATTAGCAGGTATGTCCTTATGCATTTTCATTTCCTCAAACACTATCTCAAGCCATGCTACATATATTACATATGCTTAGGTGACATAACTACTGGATCCCAAGGGGCAGATGGAGCAAAGCTGGCATAATCTCTGAATCCAGCTCTTTACTATTACTCTCTGTTCAGAAAAAGCCTAGTGAGCTTGGGACAGACACTTTCATCCAGCAGCTGTTTCCATATCAGAGACGAAAATTGTACATAAATTCTGAAAGATTTTTCACACAGGCTCAAAGCAGCTAGGGAACCAGAGTCCTTTTTTCTGTCATGACAGTAGCCCTGAAGGACCAGCTGAAGTTTTCTGTGCAGGCTGCTTGAGATTTTGGACTAAAGTGTTCACCTAATGTATAGCTTGTCTTCCCTGCCATTTTTTTTTCCCTCTGTTTTTACGTCTCCCCACATAAAGAATGTCCTATATGAGCACTAGAATTACATATGCTATTACTATAAAAAGTAGCGAATATCCTCCTGCCCCTCCCCATGGAAGTTCTGGCCATAAACTCAGGCAGTTTTGAACTCAGAAGTACATCCATGGAATTGTATCCTATGCATTTGCTCTTTTTGACATATAGCTGTATTCTCTCCCACAGGCTGGTGTCTTCCTTTTTTCTCTGTAGGAAACTCAAAATGCTTCTGTTTTACAGATCTCTTCCAGGCATGATTAAATTGGCCTCAAAGGAATGGGATTTAACTAAAAGAAGACCAACCGGTATTTTTTAACTGTGCCCAAGAATCCGTACTTCATAAATAACAGCTAGAGAGCCCATCACCATGACCAGTCAGAACATCCACCAGTTGAACTTCAAGTGAAAAGTGTATCTTATCACACTGTGTTTAAAGGACAGAAGACATATATTTTAGAAAGAATACTTCTTTTCTTTCCCCTCTCTGCTTCTTTACTATGAGTTTGTTCTTAGTGAAAAAGACACAAGAATCTTTATGCTGCCCTATAAGATCTCAAAATTGGTCTTTACAATTTTCTTCCACTGAGCTGTTTTTCTTTAATTTAATAGATTTTAAGGGCTTTCACCTCAATCCTTGAGCAATTGAGGGTGCAATCCCCAAACAGCAGTTTCTGTGTTGGATGCAGATTTTCTGTTTGAGAGAGGGAATTTCTTTTGTAAAGATGCAGTCTTGATTTAAAGATTTCAAATGATCTACCACATCCTGCGGTAGGTTGTTCTGATGATTAATAGCCCATGCTAGAGAAAGTACTGCAGCTTCCAACCATTGAGTCTTATTGTGCCTTTCTCCGTTAGACTAAATAGCTGTTTGTTATCAGAAATCTCTTCCTTATGTAGATACCTGCAGACTTTTTAACTTTAGTCACTTTTTAACTCCTTCTTGGTTAACCTTAATAGATTAAGGCATGTTTTCCTGACTCTTTTTCTTTGAACTTTTTCTTAAACCTTCTTCTAGTTTCATAATGTACTTCAAGAACCAACCCAATATTCCCATGAGCATTTTCACTAATGCTATATGCAGGTAAATATAACAGCATCTTCTGAAATCTAGTTAGCTGTACGTATCTTCTTGTCTTCACATCCCCCTCTGTACATTATACTGAAAGTCCATGTTTGTTTGTTAAGCTGCAATTATTCCCAAATCCATGCTAGAACCCCAAGCCACTCTGCAGGCTCTTTCCCCCTCAGCCCCACTGTGGGTTTGGCTGCCTGCACTCCAAGCTGCTCTAACATAGCGAGGTTGTGTAAACCTGGATTGAGCTCCCATGAGAGCAACTAAGATGTGAAAAAGAGCTGTGTGGGAAAGAGCTGTGTGAGAAGGATGGAGGAAGATTTGTGTGGAGCTTCTGTCCACTGACTTGGAAGCTGCATTTAAGCTCGGGCTTTTGCCCTTGGTCCTTGCCCAAGTTACATTTTAGGTGTGTCTGTGCCAGCCTTTTATTGTACCAGGCCTGGTCTGGCCTTGCTGACCTGAATTCCCAGATTGACCTCAGACCTGCCTTCACCCTATGGACTTGTCTGAGATAAATGGACTTTTGGCTGACCATAGTTCCAACTGTGAGACCTGCTCTGCTCCTCTCTGGGTGGTGTGTCCCTGCCCCTGCCTCACTGTCACCCTCAGCTATGTAACAGGAGTGGAACAAGGGCCAGTGCCTGTGAGCCCTCAACAGAGGATAGTGGCTTTCAGCTCTCAGTTACTCAATATCACCTATTTGCTGGGTTTGGTTTATTTAAAGTGAATAGGTTGCTTTGCTGGAGTTTTTAACTTTATCAATAGAAATTTCTGTTTCATCAAAAAAATTAAGATCACACTTGTCTGGCAAGTCTGAACTTCAAACTCAAATGTGTGGAGATGAATGTTCTGCTGCTGTCATTTAATTATTTACTGATTGTCTCCAATGTTAGTCTTCCAAGACTGGGATGCTTGCTCTTTTCAGCTTAATAGGTTGAATGTCCATTAGTCATCAGGTTTGCCACCTAAAAACACTTGCATGACCTTAGCTTCTTTTACAGTCCTCTCAGACTTTTACGGCCCTTTAAACAGGCAGTGTATGTAGATCAGAGTGTTCCTTGGCCAGATGCTTTCACATCCCTGAGTAAAAGTTGACCACTGCCATTTATTTGCTGCTGGGTAATATTTCTCTTCTGGCTGCTGGGACAAGAAGAAGCTCCACAGCCACTTCAGGGTCTCTGAGCACTCACACACCCAGCACTGCTGGTGGGATTATGAAGTAAATGCTATCATTAGAAGGATTTTAGAAGGAGTTAAAATATTTGCAGAAAGATTAAAATATCAGATTTTTTATTATTCTGCTTTGCAACTGAGACAGAAGATTAACTCTGGTGGTAAGCCCTCTCTGGGTTATGTATATTGCATACTGCCTGCCTTGAACTTGTCTAATTTATGCATTGCTTCATCATCCCAGCCCAAACATCACCTAGAATTACCATCCAGGCCATACTCCCCAGACCCCTTCATGAAGAAGCTGGAAGCTTCGTCCTAGCTCTGTACACACCAGCTCCTGGCTGCTAGGAGCTGCCTTCCCAGTGCACCGGCAGGCACAAAGGTGCCTCAGTGCTCCTGGCAGCTCCTTAATGTTTTTAAAAGCACTTCAGTTCTCAATAACTGGGCAGGATGCGCCCCAGAGCTGCACCATTTGGGTCTTATAGAAACATTTGGGTCTTAGCAGTGTGAAAACTGGAGAACAGACTCACCTTTACATTTCTTCCTCTTTTTTTTTTTTTTTTAAACAAAAGAAAATGCAGTAGTACCAGCACCAGAGTGAGCGATTGCTGGTTAAAGATTTGCTTTAGGAAATAAAATGCATAGGTAAGTGGTAAAAATAATGCAGAATACTATAAAAAGGAATAAGCATGAGAAATAATTGAAGTCCCCAACAGTCATGCACTAACAAAATATTTTAAGTTTTTTCCTTTCCTTTGGAAGACTTACTCAGTGGGGGGATATATTAGGAATTTTCATAATGTGTTAGATAAAAGTGATGAGTCAACTGCCATTATTAAAGTACATTATTACAAGATAAAGGTTTCCTTTCCAACTTGTAACCAAATTTCACATCTTTGTAATCCTTCTTGAGCTTCACTCATAATTTTCTGTAAGTGGCACTTAAAATTTGCATTAATTTGTTGGACTGTGCCAGTGAGAAAAGCAAAGGCAAGGAGAAACAAAATAACATTCCTAGTAATTTATTTCTTAGAACAAGATCTTCTCCTAAAGATGCTCATATGGCAGGGCTTTGTGCTTCTTCTGGGGTATAGTGAGTGTTTGCTGTGTCTGGGTTACATCAGGGCCCTGCTGAAGTCAATGGGAGTTTTGTGCTAAAATGTATCTCGCAGGCTGTCACTTGGACAGATGTCCACCTCAGGCTACAGCAGAAGGAAAATCACCACATTTGTTTTCACTTCTGACCTGATGAAGGTAGGATTATATTACTTGTATATTTCATTCTGATTTTTTTTTTCTGATTTAAACAAAGATACCACTGTGTTATAATCTGATACCAAGTACTGAGCAGGAGGCTAGAGAAGTCAATTACAACTGAAATTGCAGACTTTGTTTACTGTTGCCTTGCTTTTAACTCAATGTTTTTCTTCATAGGCAATCAACTTGTAATTTTCTTTCTTCAGCTTGTACTCTTGTGTCTTACAACACGAACAGTGGTGCTGCTCACTCTGAATTCCTAGATTCTTCTCACATTATGCCACTTCCTTCATATTATTTAACTCAAGCTTTCTCCTGCATAGATATATTACAGGGGAAAAATGAACATAACTTCTAACAAGTTGTCAAGTGAGTGTAAAAATCTGATCAATGCTGAGACAGTAAATGCTGACTGAGCCAATTTTTCACTATGCAAAATATATTTATTAGTATTTCCCTCATATAATCCCAGGGCCCAGAAACACTCTTCCAGTGACTGGCTGAATCTGATTTTTCTTTGTGACCAGCATGAATGCTGACCTTTGCCTTCTTGACTGATCTTTGCATCTCCTTGAAAGTTCATGGAAAGGTCACAGACCAGCATTGACTTCCTCCGTGTGTGCCTGCATGTGCATGTGCCTGCACGCCTGTGTGTGCATGTGAGGACATGCACACCTCTCTGTGTGTGTGTGTGTACATGTGAGTGTATGTGGGGACATCTTTCTGCCATTGAAACCATGGCTGGTCTTGGCCACTGATGCTTTAGTTTCCTGTTTGTGGAAATTTGGACCCACTTATACCAGCCGAGTTAAGCCAGGCAAAAGGGCACATAATTTTTCATTTACCAAGCACCTCTATTTGCCTTACTTTTCACTGGCAATTGCTCCTGATTTAATTTTTAAGTTTTGTCTCTGTTCAGATATATCCTTAGCTTAAGGAAACAGTACTACACAGAATATCTGGCTTTGTGAAATGAAAGGACTAAAATGTGCCTCGAAACAACTACGGAAGAAATGGCTAATACTACATTTTCTTAAATACATGCATACTAAAGAGAATGAATTCGTACCTTAGATTGCTTTGGCATAGGTGCCTAAGAGAAATAAAAATGATTTCTTGTGTATTCTGTAGCTGATTCCTTTTCACAGAGAAGTTCAGCACTGCTTGTCACTGCAAAAGAGTGCTATGAATCTCAGGAAAGCTGCTCTGCTGACACCATCAGCTGTACAGCACCCACTTCCAAACCAGACCTCAGAAAGCAGCACTGTTGGAGGGCTTTAAATCTCCGCTCAGAAACAGTATCTATTTACAAACAGCAAGAATAGCTCTGAAATTGTGAAAAATGCACTCTAGTCATATTTAGAATGATTGTGTGTGGAGGATATAACAATACTTTTCAGGAGTGTAAGCACTGCGTATATTCATATCTTGTGCTATTTATCTTGCAGATGTACAGTGCAGGAAGTTGCTGGCTGCAAGCTGGTAAGCTTGTAGCAGTGAGAAGGAAAGATCTCTCCCTTTGTCACTGGCAGTATATCACTGCAGCTGTGCCCTTTGATTACACAGAGGGCTCCTCCAGCCATTAATAATAGGGAACACTTTTTGTCTGGTGAATGCTTCTCCACACTGTCCTCTAACACCTAGGCTTTGCAGTGAGGTAGAGGAGGTAAATTAAGGATTGAGCTTGTTCATTTTACATTTACACTAGATGTGTAAACAAGGATAACCTTTGTTTTCTTCAGAAAAGAAAAGATGTCATTCTTTTTCCTACCACATTGACTACTTTTTACAGAAACAATATAGTGTTCCCAATTACAACTTGCTGAGGAAGTGACACTAATGAATCACAATAATGCTGCCACAGCATCATGGAAAGTGCTGTGACGCCAGCCTTCCAGATTAATTGCATCACATATAATAGCTGAGCCACATCTGCTAGCCAGGTGTATCAGTGTAAAAGATTTTCCCAGAAAAGCAGAGCTTAGAGGAAATCAATATATAGGCTGAATGAAGCCCTAGGTATGAATATTGCATTGCCAAAATTAGATAGCTATCAGAAATTGTCACAAGTAATTGATGCTAAGATTGGAAAATTCTGAACTAGTGTAAACCATTTAGAGCCAGAGATCCCTACAAAAGGCATTTCATGCTTGATCTACAAAATGAATCAAAATTAATACTAAGCTCATGAGGCATGCCATTGCTCTTACTTCTTGCAGCACAGTCTCTCTGAACTGCTCCAGAGAGGTGTTTGCAGTCAGTGGTCCGTGGAATCTGAGTCTGGCCTGCATTGATCATCTCCCACAGCATTTTTGAGACAATAGGAAAAGCTAATGACCATTTGTCTCAACAGAGCTTTTAGTCATGTGTCAAAACCTTGCTTTAACCCACCCTGACTTTTATTTAAAATGAGGACTTTTGAGTAGCAAAAAACCCCAGCAAAAAACAATGACCGTCTTTGAAACAAAGCCTGCTCTTGCTAGCAGTTATTTCACGTCCTCTGCTCCTTGATTGCTAGAGGTAGCCATCCTCTCAGTCAGGCCACAGCTAGATTTGCACTGGAGGAAAGGATTCTACAAAATGCTATTGTTTTGGAGGTATTCCAAATATCACACAGAAACTTATCATTCCTGTCTCTGCATTTATCCCCAAATGATGCCCTCTATTTATATTTTAGTAGAATCCACAGTTACTTCATTGATGGCCCTATGACTACGATATGTTCCTCTTAAATCTGTGCTGACAACTTATTTCGGTCATGGAGTCAGAGTTTAATTTCCTCAAGTTGAATGGATTCCCTGAAGCTGTAAAGAAAGAAGAAAGCATATACTTGTTACTGAGTCAAACACGGAACTGAAAATCTCCAAGCTGGAGGCTTTGGCCAGCATGCTGCACTGCTTTTTTCCTCAGTTACTTGCTTCATGATTTGAGAGTTTGGAAGCTGAAGCAGCTTCAGGATGCTCCCCAGCCTCAGCAGTGGGCATGCACGAGCACTGCTGCCCACCTCCCTCCAGAGGTGTCTTGCTTTCCTGAGTCCTGTCTGCAGGCAGTGAGGTAGCGCGTCATTCTGGAAACAGCAGTAAATCATTGGCAAGAGAGCCCACTCTGAGTTATCTGAATAACACAGCATATATGAAGTGCTTTTTTATATAGCGCTGTTCTTCCACCAACACATAACTTAGCTGAAAAATACTGTCTACCTATATGAGTACTCAAATAAAAATTAATTAGATGTGATTCACTAAATTTCACCATGAGAACATGTCAGTGAGTTTAATATATTTTTGTAGAAATCCAGAAAAATATACAAAGCTTACTTTTTGCTATTTTTATAGTCTACCTGCCCCAAATACAGTTATTATATTGGTCACTGAATTTAAATGATGAATTTTCCTGCTTTTAAAACTAGGAGGAAAAAATCACTAGACTTCTTATCAGGAGATAGTGATAGACTTTTCAAAAATGCACAGCATCTTGAAAGTTTGGTTTCATATCACCATTTATATTCCTGAGAAATAGACATGTCTCACCTTCTGTAGCAGTGTTTTGTGACATTTGGATTTACAATGCTCAAGTTTAAGTCTCTAGCCCTTTGCAGTCTGTCAAAAACAGCTTCTCTGTCCATTTATTTTTGTCTTCTATGCTCAGTCTGAATATATTTTGTAAATTTATACTTGACAACCCTCGTATTTCAGCAGCTGGCTTTGTTTCACAATGTACCTTGCTTGCTCTGTTGCATTAGCTGAAACAACAAATTTAATCCATGATGTCAATAGTAAATTATAGTGGAGATGTAATATATGCCTGACATCACTAAGGTCAAGGCCATGGTGAAAATATTGCAAATAATAGATCCAAAGGGTCTCCTTATAGTGATGGTTGCTTGCTGCACATTTAGTGTAACAAGAAACAGATTAGTGCTGTACACTGCATTATGTTAGCCTTATGATTATAGCCAGCATAAAACTCCAGATAATGTAAGAGTGCTCCCTCAACATGAAAGGAGGTTCCATAGAAATTTGCTATGTCATTATATTTCATATTTTCCAACTGATAAATAATTAAAACAAGAATTACTTTACTGAAAAGATTCATTTAGAGCACACATTTTCCATTACTCTAACTGTTTGGAGGGGTTGGGGGAAACATTTATTGCATACCTTACCTAAACTACCTTGCCATTAAAGTATCTAAATTACCTCAGTGAATTCTGAGCACAGAAGTGGTTGATGAATTGCTTTTTGCATAAATGCACTTTCCCTTTGCTAGAACCTAATTTTGTGTATGAACACACACACACACGCATGGAGAATAAGGCAACTACTGAACTCTCTGAAGAAGAAAAATTGAAGTCTGGAATTTTCTCTGTGTAATTAAGTTTTTCTAAATGTTGCTTGTATTATAAGCATCTGTGGGATCTCTGAGGACAAGACAAAACCGGGCTCTTCTACAATGGCAAAAGAGCAGTTAATGAATCATTTTCTTCTGTGTGAAAGTGCTCATTCCTGTTAATATGTACATTTTGTAGCCGCAGCTTTTTTAATATCAAAATTAACTTTCAGTTTAAAAGTCCATTTAGTGCAAAGGGGAAAAAATATTGTGCCAAGTGACAAATATACAATAAATAAACAATAAAAATAAACAAATTCAATGAATGGCATAATATGGAGATTTCTATTCTATCACCCTCTATTACTCTGGCATAAAGGGCTTCAACAACCCAAGGACTTTGAATCTGTGATTTATCCCTTTAATTTGGTTCTAAAGTATTTTCATTCCTCAATGAGAAAGGATGGGCTAAATTTACAAAACTGCAGAATATACCAGAGTACAACTACAGTGCTTGAATTTCCATATGCCCAGTCTGGATGTATGGAATTTAATAGGTTTGCTTTTCAGAAGAGTGTGTTACCTTCTGTTCTTGGTGTTCCTACCAAGAAGGCTTGTGCAGGTGGTACCTTTTGGCCTCTATTTCAGCTTAGTTTTATGTATGTGAGTAAAGCCATGGGGTGCAGAAACACACAGGAGAAAATGCTTGAACCAAGGTCTTGACATATAAATCCACATTTTGGAAAATATGGGCATCAACCACCTCTGCAGGAGCTTTGATCATCACATGTGTTTGCCTGTGTTCTTTACTCTTTCATTCAAATCCATACTGGGCTAGAGTGACCAAAAGTAATTGTCACTTTACTCAGTGCTTTACGTGCAATAAGTTGATAGCTTTGGTTCTGTTCCTCTAGACGGCGAGTCAACACCACTTTTCGCCCATTGTAATACATTTTAGTGATGCCTGTGTTGGTCGAAGCAGCAAAGAAATGGAGTGACGGGCCACAGAATAATCCTTTCTTGAGGCTGTCTGGCAAGTTTGAGTGAGACAGGATGGCAGAAGGGAATTACTGAATCTTGTGCTTTTGAACTCTGGGCTGGTCCTTTGGGAAGGGCTGTTTATTAATAATCTGGTGGTCAACTGCCATGAAGCTATTGCTTAAAGGATGTAAATATTAATGAGAACCCCAAACACCGAAGTTCCTGTGATAGTCTCTTGTATGCAAACAAAAAGTAGAAATGTGAATTGGTGGCTGTTAGAACAAATCAGCAGTCTCAGTATGGGCTGCTTTAATGACTATTTAATCTTGTCCATAAAAGAAGTTTAAATAATGCTGTTACATGCTGATGCTCTTAGCACTTGCTTTGGTGCATGATCTATGGGCAGTGTCTGCTCCAAGAATCAACAAATGTGCGTTATTCCATTAGCAGTATTCAGTTTTCTACAAAGTTTTACAATTTATTAGTTATTTATGTTAATGTACTAGTGCCTTATTTTACATATTTATAACATCTTCTTTCCTCTGTCATGAAAAGCAATGAAAAGTTTAGGTATTGCAGATGAGTTCAGCTTATATAACATTTACAAATGTTCTTTATACAAACAGTGTCATAAAGAGTCCTTTCTGCAGTTGGAACTGCTGCTTTAACTTATTTGAAACTCTTGCTGACACCAAAATAAGAATGAGGCTTTTCTAATCCTCTGCTCCTTCTTCCACACTGTTTTTCAGAAAGGGGGAGAAACTCCAGCTGTATGAGAAAACACATTTTTTTTCCCCAGTAGACCTTGGGAGAAGTGCACAAAGAGGAAGAACATCAATAAAAAGTTGAAGATGTAGATAAGAAGGTTTCAGTAAGAGTAAGAATTCACAGGAAGCAGTGTGGTGAAGTCCCAGAGGGTTTCTAAGTGTGTATTTATTTAACAATAATGTGGCTGATCTCACTGGCTATGCAGCAACTTATTCCTGTACCTGCGTTATGCAGCAGGGGATACAATTCTGAACATTGTCAGCAGCATGGCTGCAGAGGAGACGTCCTAAATATCCGCTTTTGAAGTGTCTCCATTACACCCAGCACCTTAGCTCTGCTCGTACAAGTAATATACCACATTGATGTCACTGTGGGCTAAGTGCAAGCAAAGGCACTGTGCTAGTATAATGCCATCAGTTTTGGGTGCTGACTTTCTTGGGTCAATACTGGAGCACAGCTAGTGTTGCAGTTGGGGCAGCCAACGACGCATAGTAGTTGTGAGCAAAAGGACATCTTTATTGGTTTTACATGACTTTTTATAGCCTTTCTGAGACTGTGTGTTCATTTATGATTGGTTTAGCCAAAGACCAACAATTCATAATTGAATGACTCTTTCTCTGTTGTAACTTCATAATTGGATGATTCTACCTGCGGCTTGGCAGCTTCTTAATCGTGTTTACTCAGCTCTTCTTGGCACTTTCCAGCTCCTTCAAGGATACATGGGTATCTGTTCAAGGTCAATGTTAAGTTCGCATTCCGATCCCTCGGAGCAGCCGAGGTTTCCCACAAGCTAGTTCCATCTCTGTCTAGCATTGTAATTTAAAAGCACATGCATGGGGTGACAAAAGAGAGTTTCATATTTCAGGATGGAAACTATTTATTGCTTCCCTATAGGTAACTTTAATTTATATTTTTACCAATGCTAATGTTCTCTAATTATGTATCATCAATACTTTTGGGTAGATTCTACTCATTCAGCTCTATGACCTACTCTGCTACAACACCTCAGCAAAGGCTTAAGTTCACTACCAACTGATGTCTCCTAGGTGGCCTGTGTGAAGTGAGTTGTCAGCGTAGGCGCAGTTTCTCTATATTTTATCCTGATTTTTTTTGATATTTTTAGTTGCACACCTGCTTCTGCAAGTGGACATGTCCCTGAACACAATAACAGTGAAAGAACATTTTAGTAAGAATGTTAACATACTGATTCAGGTACAAATCTGCTTTATTGATTGAGGAGTTTCAAGCACCCTTTGATTAGCCGCAGACTACAACTGACTTACACTGTTCTGCTCCTACAATGTGACTCAGCTTAAGTCACATCAGTTCCTAAATTCCTGTGTAAAACAATGAACGATGGCATGCATTTGAGAATCCCTTATTAACTAAAAAATGCATCAACACCGATAACTCACTTTGCACAGGTCATCTAACAGACGTGAGATGCTAATGAGTTTTAGCCTCTGCTGACGTGACATTGATTCATCTTAGCAATGAAGAGCTGTGTTCTGTTTTCCAATACCTGAAAAAATTCCAGTCCCAGAAAGCTGCTGTGAACTCACAATCAATGGTTTCCAATAAATTTTCATTTATTGGAAATAATATTTATTGTCTTTTCCACAGGAATCTCTCTCCCCACCAAGGCTTTCCTGGCGAGACATGCCCACCATGCAGAGAGGTCAGAAGACAGCCCTCCTGAGTTCTTCACATCCTTCATGACAGAGGAGCAGTATGCAGATCTAAGGTTTTTCAGGTGAGATGGATTATTTAAAATGACTAGGAGAAAACATTGCTTAAACCAGGAGGTCAGGTTCTCCTAGAAGTTCAGCTCCATCCTCTCCTCTTCCCTTCATGGCAAAGTCTTCCTAAGTCTGTCCCTCCTGTGGTAGTGCATTGCTCCCATCTCAAAGCACTGGCTCCAGTGAGGGCTTTCCTTGCCTGACATGAGCTTTCTCTTGCTGCCCCTTGCCCCTCTCCCAAGTAACTAGGGCTGCAGAGCTGTACTCAAAAGGTACATTGCAGCAAGGGCAGATGCAGGAGCAGAAGGTGGATTTTTGACTGGGAAAGCAGTGCGCCCGAGGATAATGCTTTTTGGAAGAGCTTGTATCAGGACCCAGAACGTCAATGGTCCCTCTATTCAGAAGCTGGCCAATGCCCATACTTCTGGTTCCTGTCCCAGTGCTAGAATATACACAACTGCCTCAATCACACATGCTGCTCCTAGAACTTTCACTCTCTTGAAATGGCATCTTTCCTGAATTAAAATATAAATACATCTTGTTATAAGGGGGAAAGAAAAGTTCTGGTTTCTACAGAAAACCCAGTTGCTTTGAAAAGAAAAATAGGGGAAATGTATAGCAACCAAGACTAAACGTTTCTCTTCAAACATGTGAAACTCCAAAGAACGAATAGACTCAAAATGTACTATCTGCCTCTGGACTTCCAGCAGCAAGCTCACCCAGAGCTCAAATCACTGGCAGAAATAAATTACAAGTCAGCTCATAGGAAAAAAAATTCTGGAATAATTTTTTGCAGAAGTGTATATCTTGCTAGGGCTTGAAAAACTGCTTTAGATTTTTCTTATAGCAGGTAACTTCTTCAGGGAAATGAAGAAACAAATTAAAGTGGTGCTTATAGCCACTGAAACACTCTGAAAACATATATTAATGATTATGAACATGTTATTCTTAAAGATGTAACTATGTGCTGCTGCCATAAATTATTACTTGCACTGAAGCAGCCCCTAAGGCCATATCTGAAAGAGGAGACCCAGGAGTGCATGTGGAATGTGCACCCAGCGGTGGGAGTGCCTGCTCCGGCTGTCTCTGAGCCTCCTACAGGTCAGACCCAGATGAGCTCAGGCTTTCTTCCCCCAGCTTCTCCTTTACCATCGTCTTCCCACAGAAGGGACACTGACGGGCACAACTCTGATGGGAGCTTCAAGCATTCCAAAGTTGCCTCATCAGGGTTCCCACTTGCCAGCTCCCAGTATGCACCAGATGCTCCAGTGGTGAAAGAGGCAGTCATGACCTGGACCTCCTTGTACTGGAAACCACACAAAGCCAGAGCAGTTTTCACAGTCCCTGCATCAATGGTTTACAGTCTTACACACTAGATACTTCACAGATGGGTACTAGAGGTCTGCCCTCAAGACTATGCAAGAGTCCAACAGAAGGGATAAATACAATGAACTTGAGAAAAAAATCTGTTCTTTCTGAGAGTTCATTCTATTTTTAAAATTAGCTTAATACTTGGGAAAGTAGCAAGGCCAGGTGAAGAAGTTCAGACACTTTCCTATGACAACATTGTTTAAGTAAGAGATAGATAACATGCTTTATTCAGACAAAAATAGTCAAGATACTATGTCGTAATATTATTTAGCTAGACAAAGTGAAGTTTAAATTGTAAAATGCATTACCGAATGCTGAAGGGTTTGATCTTGCTCAGGCATAAATGGGTGGGTTGTTTCCAATGGCTGGGAACTTTCTGATTAGATAATTTGTTATAGCTTATTTGTCAAAATCAGACAGTTTCAAAGGAAAGTTTCAATGACTTCTTTGTCAGGAAAGTTTTCTTAGCTTTGTTTTTGTGGTTAAAAATAGGAATAAGAGAGAGCAGGCAGACTTGTCCCAACTGAGACTTGCCTGGGAGTCTCTGCTATCCCCAATCCACTCAAACTATCCACAGCATGACCTGCAGAACCCCTGATAAAATCTATGATCTATATACCCATTTATTTGTTCCCTTGGCTCTTTTGCTGTGGTTTCGCTCTCCTTTTTTTTTCTCACATTTTGCAAAGTTGCTTATTACAAACTCTGAAAAGTCTTGTGGGCGCAGAACAAGGTTTCTTGCTCTGCTCCAGGCTGTTCCTCTCAGCTCCAAAAATGGGGAATTTCCCATATGCTGGGGTGTCAGGTTAGCTCCTGTACATTAAAACTCATGTTTTGTTGGTTCTCTCTAGGACAGCTCTCAGAGGCAAGGCACACCCCCTACCCCCAAGCTCTATTTAAAGTAGCAACGTATTTCTGTGGTGGCTAGAAACACGTCTGTGCCCTGCGTTCCCTGACCTAGGCACAAGTATTTACAGATGCTTAAGGTTCACTTGCAGAACGCTACAAGAATTCAAGACCCTACTTATAGCATATACAAGATTTTTGGAAAAAAAACCTATGCCTGTGAAAGGATCTTACATTTTGTTCATCTTGGCATTTGTGTCTGCTCTGCTGGCAGAGAGTTCTAATTGTCAGGGACACAATAGGCTGTGCTCTTATCTGTGATTAATAGACATGATCTTTCCAGAGTGATAAATGCAGGTAGGTAAAGTCTCTGTGACTGTATCTATGCTACATCATAGATTATTAAAACCCTTACAATGTGGACACGATAATAAGCATCCATGATGTTTAAAAGTGCTGGCTAAGAGTTCTTAATGTCTGGGGTTTGATTTTTATGATTTTAATAAGGCTTTGTGTGGGAACATCCTCCACAACATTGAAATTCAGTATTCAGTTTCTTAGCTCTTGCTTAGCCCTCTGTTCTGGTGATTTCCCCCACATTCCTTGTTGAGATTCCCTTTAAGCAGGAAGAGGAATCAGTGCCCTGAGCAGCAGGACAGCCTGGAGCTTCAGGAGAAGTGTGCATCATCCCCAGTATGGGTCCTGGGGGTAAAAGAGGAAGAAATTGGCCATCCTCACAGCAACTTGCAACCCTCTCTTTTCCTCCTTTGCCATGGTGGCACCAAAACCTTTGCATACATTTTCAGAAAAACAGCAGCTTCAACTGTCATTATTGAGGCAAGGGCTGTCACAGTGCCCTGCCTGTTTCTTGGTTAGACTTGGAATGACAAAACTCCTTCCTAGGGCATCCCCTTCTCTTCCCTGCACATCCCAGGACAGCATTCCTCTGGCAGCAGGCTATGTCGTGACTTAAACATTTGAGGCCCACCATGGAGTCAAGCAATACCTCCCTCCTGACTTGCTCTTTGCCCCAGGGTAGGGTTTAATATTTATCACCAAAATGATAAAATGCAGTCAGTAGGAAAATACACACCAGATTCAGGTAATTCATTATAACACAAAGCCAAAATTTAAATATGAAGTAAGAAGTTTGTTGTTCTAGACCAGCCCTGCCTGGCCAGTGCCACAGAGCAAAGTTTGTATCTGAGTGCCAGAAAGTTGAAAGTGCTCATTCTGATGATATGATTTAAATCATATTGCTAGTTCAATGTCTTTGTTCACAGCCTCCTTTGGAAATCTCATCTCTTGTTAAAAGCAAGAAGCCTCAGATAAGCCAAGGAGTGAACAGGAGTGGGGTCACAGGGAGTGGGGTCAAGCAGGCTTCAGTTCTTGGATGTTCACACAGATCTGCACCAGATACTTTAGGGGAAGGTCAGTAAAACTCCAAGATGTTTTATCTTTCTCATCTGTCTTTACTGCCTTGTGTGCTTTTTAGTGACTTCAAAGGAAAATATTCCCTGGTTTGTAGGCAATGGTATGTATTTTTAAAGCTGATGTGTGATTGCCAAAGGCCAATGTATCTATTGCATTATGTGGATCAACAGAAGGAAATCAGACTGGTAAAAGTGTCTTAAGGCAAGCAAAGAGAGGGCTGAGAGCTCTTGCCACTGGCAGCACAGACTTTGTATTTGAAAGACTTTTCAACTAGATACAGGTGTAACAAACTGAGTCTTTTGGGAAACTCACACCATTACAACCCCTCAAGGGAAGCATTTGGAACAGTATTTTCCTTTTTTTGTCAGCTAGAAATGTTTCAGAAGGCTGAGAGCCTCTGAAAGTTTCTGTAGTCATCAACTACGAGCATTTATATATCTCATGCCATCCAGTCATGAGAGGGCGAATGGCAGTTGCAAATCCAGCATAATTAAAACCACCCATTAAAGAGATTAAGAATCTGCAAATGCTGCGGTACCTAAGATGCAGAGCATCACACTACTATGCACATGGAAACATCTGCAGTAGAGATGTGACATTCAGAAATGTGCAACAAGATTTTCAGGCGCTCTTGCAGTCTGAGACACAGGCCACACACCATGAGCAGATGGCTCCACTATGCTTCATCATACACAGAAACATTGATTTGTTGTCATGCCGTGGTGTAGATTTTTGTTGATAGCAGGTTAATGGCATTTGGCAATAACTACAGTGGAGACTTTTCTCCATTTTTTTGGTTACATGGGTTATTTTTCCACAGAAATACACAGCGTGGTGCCGAGATGTCCCCTCTGGCATTTCTTCAGACCACCCTGGTGGGTCTGGGGAGTCTGAGGAGGAGAAAGGAGCAGCTCAGCTATTCTCTGTTTGCATGGAAACCAATGACCAAGCAGGAGATTTTGGCTTACATATAGCTGTCTGAGGTAAGCTATGTGATGAGGAAGTTTTTGGTACTTGGATCCTGAGCAGCACTAATTTTGGTGTATATATTCTGCACCAGCCAATGCATAGTGAAGACACTTGTAGAAAACTGACATGAGAGTTATATCTTCTTTTTTTAATCTCAGGTATGTTATAAACTTCCAGCTAGAGCAGCAATGGCCAGAAGAGCTTTGCAGTAAAGGCTGATCAGACTCTCCCACCTCTAAAACTACTGATGATGTTTCTTGCCTCCATGTTAGACAAAACAAACATTCAAACCTCTGCTCTGGTGTCCCTGGCAAACTGCACCCTTTTGGGAAGATCTGGCAGTTATATTTATGTCCTTGAAACCTTACCCAGTTAACCTATCAAAGCCTCTGTCTTCCACAGGGGCAACTCTGTTTCACTGAAGTACTTCACCTGCCAGACCCAGATTGGGAGTTTATAAGAAAGAGAAGCAAAAAAGGTCTCACAAGGGTTCTCCCTCAGAAAAATGTTTTGAGTCCATTACTGGCTATATCCACTTTATAATTCATCTCTCTTGAGACTTTGTCTTATATCAGGATTTATAATCTGTCTAATTACTAGATTTTCTCTAAGATCAATTAGTTGCTACAGATATCTAGTCCCATTTCTGCATATCAACAACACTTAACCTTGTAATGCGTACCAAGAAAATACGGGGAAGACCACCTCCTAAATAATGATGATAATGACCAAGATGATAATATTCAAACACATTGATTATGCACATTTATTCCCATAAAGCACACGAGGCATAGGATCTTTGTGTACAGAGATAAGATACATAAACGTTTTTACTGACATGAATTAAGTCTTCTATTTTTAAATGACAAAATTTATAACAAATGAGATGATGAATTTTCAACAAACCTAGAATTTGGAAGTATTGTCAATGAATCAACCAGAGAGAGGATCAAAACTATGAATGAAATTCTGGAACAGCTATAGTGAACACCCACTCTGAAGCCATGTGGGCATTATTGGATGACATATGCATGGAAGACCAAAATAATTACTTTTTTGTCAGCTTGAGGAGATTTTAAGTGGTTGAATGACTGTAGAAGACATTTTGGGAAAAGCTTTAGACTAGCGACCTGATTAAACAAAGTTAAGTATGTATTTAAAGGAGTTTCTGTCTTGTGATCTTAATTATTATGGACAATTTCCACGTGTGTGTTTACTTTAACATTGTCTCCTGCTGGAGAACAGCTGGCTGCAAATAGGCCGGCAAGGTAAACAGAAACAGGCCTGCAACGCTCAGCAACTCAGACAATTCTCATCACCAGCACAAAACTGTTGCCAACCTGACAAGCATAAAATTTCTTGGAAGGATCCACATTTCATAGTAGTTGTCCCTTTTGGATTGTGCCGTAGTCCAGCAACAAGATATTCAGGTCATGTTGATACAGTCGTTGCATGTCAAATACTGAGGAAAGAACATAGATACTTACCAAATGATTTTCCTTCTGAAATATGTAGGTTAATTTGGTGTTTATTAACAAACCAATGCTCTGTTCACCTACAGTGTAATGCAAGTAGAACTGGCTAATGCCAGTTTGATGGTTTATTATTTTTGAGTTAATTGCTATTTGTTCAACTCCAGGAGTGATCCAGGTAATTTGCAAGCTAACACAGAATGAAAAAAACATCCCAAATAACCTAAATAAAACAGCTGGAAAAAAAGAAAAGGGGAGGTAGCAGTGGATATAAGGCAGTAGAACCTAATTATGAACTAAGGGCTCAGTGTGCTCACCTTTAGTATAGTCTGTCAAACAGCCAGGGGTGCTGGTAATTCTTTTGCCAGGAGCTAATGTTCTTATGCTGGGCAAAGAGGAGAAGTTAATAGAAACAGTGAATATGTTTCTGTAGTTTCCTCCCTGAAGCCTTTGGTGTGGCTTTTTTTTGGCCTTGGATTCCCCTGCGTTGCTAACAGTGCTAGCATAAGGACCTGGCAGCAGCATGCACCTGTGGGACACTTCTCCAGTGATGAGTAGCTGATAAAAATAATTTTGAATAGCTCTGAACAGTAACCATTTTTTCCTCTTAAACCAGGGTACTGGTCAAAATCACAGCTGGAATACTGGCCCAGACTTTACATGCAATTTTATTGCCTCTCACAAAGCTTAGGTGTGTGCAGTTCTCACTGCTCAAAACAAGACCATATACTTTTGCTTTGGCCTCCTGCTTTGGGAGCACAGGTTGGTCTGTTAGGCAAACATACTGGTCTACCTGTCTACATGCCTAACTTTTAAATGACTATTTGAGGTGAATCTTATAGAAACAAATATAAACAGCCACACGAAGAAAAGGCTGCAGAGACTTGAGTTACTCCACAGTTTGTATAGAGAGAAGATGTACAGAAAGAGATGAAAACAGATGTACTAGGGAAAGGTTATCTATAGTATTGAGTAGGGGAATTGATACTGGCAGAAAAAAGCAAATACCTAATGATGATGCCATGGTTTTGAGCTTGACAAGATAAGATAGTTGAGATGACTGGGGAGACAGATGGGATCTGATGGAGAAAATGAACAGAAAAAAATAACATGCTTTTGTTTTGGAGAAGGACAATCTAATGTAGTAATTTAGGGCAGGCCTCGGAGAAAGCAGCAGGGGCAAGGATGTTATATAAGACAAAGAGGCAAAAAGCAGGCTTTGATGGGCAATTGGAGAAAGTGAAGTTGACAATATAGAGAAGAGTGGAAACAGAAGAAAACAAACAAACAAAACCCAAGAAACAGAATGGTGTAAAAGGAATTAGGAGACTGCAAGTACCTCATGTACCCCTTATCTACCTTCTCATGAACTGACTGAAGTATACATTAAAGTGCACAAATAAGGAGCTTCTTCCCTCATCCTCAGTGAAAATGAACTAAGTAAAAGTGATGGAAGCCTATGGCCTAGGAAAGGTACTCTGCAGACAAAAATGCAATAAAAGTTAAAATATCAGCCTTTGAGGACTGGCCCAATATATCAGTAGCATGGGTTGCCTGATGGTATGGAGGTCATTTCTGGGAGGCATTGCTCTTGTAGCCTCCCCTTTCACAGGCAGAAGGACAACTCCACCTGCATTATTCTGGTCTCAGTAGTCATAAGGCTGTGATGGACTGGCCTATTTCACTGGCAGGGCTGAAGTACAAAGTGTAAAAATCTGTAAGTATGTTCAAGGAGCAGAAATAGTGGTTCAGACCCCTAGGTTTCAAAGGAACCATATGGCAGCAATGAGACAAATATAATTGGTTTTCACTCTCATATTCCACAGAGAGTTAATACTGCCCAGCATGTTGCCCTACCAGTCAATAAATAGCCATTTGCCTTATTTCATTAGTTTTCAGATTCATTCATTTGTTCCAGGTTCCCTGTATTTTTTACTAATATGTGCCAGATAAAAGGTCTAATATTTAATCACTAAGATGGGGAGATGAGCATTTTTGGAAGTCATTGAACTCAAGTGCAACGGATTAAAATGAAGAAACTTTGAGTTTCACTGCTGACTGCCACATAAAGGCAAGATCATACTTTGCCTCAGTTGGTCATTCTCTGGTCTGGCTTCACGTAGCATGTTCATGGAGAAGACATATTGACAAAGAGTTCTTGAAATCATAGAGACAACAAACATCATGAAAAGGTTAGTTTATATTATTTTTGGGCAGTGGATGACACTGCAGCAATCCTAGTGTGATCATGCACTCACACAGCTCTCAGACCGGAGGAGTGTGCTGTGTAACTGCCGATTATGTTGCCACAGCTCCTGAATGGCACCATTTTGTTGTTAGAATGAACCAAGGATGCGTACGAGGGAGTGAAATGTAAGGTGCTGGGAGAGGAAAGTTTTCTGTGGTGCACTGGGGGAATGTGGGCACTATGGCTAACATGACAAGTCACAATGAATGATGTTACATGAAGACAGGCTGGGCCAGATGTGTGCATGCAGTGAACGTTTGCCCCCGATGAGCTGGGCAACTTAATGGAAGTAAGCAGGAAAAAGCTCCTTTCTATGACAGGACTTCATCCCCCTCTCTTTGTCAGGACCTTTCATCTGAAAATGTAATTCTTGTAGCAAGGATGGCCATGGGCTACAACGCATTAACCCATTTTGACATCTGGGTAACACAGCGGAACAGCTTCATCATAAACCAGGAATGACACAGACTCCCTTCAAATCAAACAGTCAGATACTGAGCTTGCTGTTGATGAAATAATCAGCACCTCGGTTATTGACAATTAGCACAAGCAAATTTGTCTCTAGCTGTACAATGCAAACTCACTGAGACTGGTATTAGGTATTCAGAACTGTTTCACAAGTAGAAGTGTCTTGATTGATCTTTTAGGATTTAATCTAACGACAAACTGGAATAAAAGTTTTATCTAAAGACAAAAATGTTTTATTTCATTTGGGGAATTTAAAACAATATCTTTACTTATGCAAAATTCCAATAAATAAAATACTTGACTGAAGCATTTTGCCCATGTCTGGTTAGCAATGCCATGTCACTGAAATATTTTATAAGCAGATAATATTTAGTTCCAGAACACAACTAACATCTTGCTCTGCTGACTATTTTGAGGTATTATTGACAGCAATATGTGGAGAGGAATGAGTAAGGTTAAAGAGATAATGAGATAGAATTTAGCCCAGTAATCACACCATTTCCAACACCAGTCATCCTGAGAAAAAGTTAAGGAAACTACCAAGGTCTCCTCTGAGTAGCGATTTCCTTTATGTTGTAGTTTCTTCTCTTTACTAATGAAATGTACCATTAATGTGCCAACAGCGAGGACTTTTTCATGTAGTTTTGCACTGAAATCTCCTGTGTTGGCATCTTCCTGTACTAAGAAAACTATTTTATGTTATTTGCCATGTCCAGCTCTGTTGGGAGAAAATGCATCATGAAGGGAGGTGTTTGTTAGGATTGGGCGGGCTCAATACCAGAGTAATGTGACATTGCAGCCCGAAGTGCTGAAATATAAAGATAATGTAAAATATGGACAGTCTGTGTGCCTCTACGCTAAAGAAAATTGTGTATAAAACTTGTAAAAGAATTCTGCATATTGTTGGTGATCAGCTCTCTGGAAGAACAGCATTTTTCTACAGCTGAACTGTATATAATGTGAGCAGGTTTGTATTTTTTTTACCCTCTCAAGCAGATTCACAATAAAATCAATTAATGTAAACTTTATGTAACTCTTCATTGGCTGTCAAGGACAACCAGGACCTACCAGATAAAAAAGCATGTTCCCCTCCTGAATCTGATTTTTATCTCAATGTATTACTGTGAGTTGTCCTTTATGTGAATGTTTGATGAAGAATCATGTTTTTTGGAGCCCTTTTTAAGACATGCAAAAATTAATTGGTCCCACTTTACTGACCTACACGAGGCAATTTATCTAAACATTGTGATGTAGTCATACATAAAAGTTACAGCAATTCTTTCACTGCTCAAACCATGCAGTGATTAACTTTATTTGTGTATTTATTTCAACACATTAGATATGCAGTCATGGGGCTATACTCAAAAGTGTATCAACAGTCCCCTTTCTCAGGCAAGTGCATTTTTGAAAGCTTTAATTTTGTTGTACCCAGATTTAATCAAAGAGGAAATATGTCTTTAACAATGAATGAAAATGGTTTGGATAAAATAAAGTCTCAGATAAGCACAAAATTAACCCAAAATCTATTATCGAGACAGGACTCTATTATTCATAAGCAGCTTTGTGTTTTAATATTTTTAGTAATTCTGGGGATTTTTATGTGGACATACAACTATTAGCAGTTTTCTTCCTATTTTCTATCTCTTCTCTGGGTCACTGGGCAGAGTAACAGGTGAGATTTGTCATTTTTTTCCAGCTACTATGCTGTTAATTTTATTGCAGATATGCTCTTGATTTCCTATTTAGTAGCTGATATGGAGGGTTATAAACTAACTTTCATATGTACAAGAAATGGGAAATAAGGAATAGTACCAGAAAAAAATCCTCAAAGTATTTTCAGTGCTTTGAAGTAGTAAAATAGCAAAAATAGTTAAATAGTATGTAAATCTTACTATTTCAGGTACAACACATGCCAAGGCATGCATCAATATCTACCCCAGCCCTTTGATGAGAACTAGTGGCCATGCATAGCCACACTGCGCTCACTGGAGCGTGCAGAACTAAGTGCAGGAGCAGGGCTTCACGTTCTCCTGGCTCTGCTTATGCTGAGGAGTCCCTTTCCTACTGCAGTCAGTTGAAGAACTGACTTATTTAAGCTAAGAAAGTAAAATCTGGCCTTTGGCAGATAGTCTTATTTCCCATGCAGTAAGTCATGATCTAAAATGCACAATAAAACACATATTAAATGATGGTCATGGAATGAATGTCACGATTGTAACAAGGTCCAGACACAATATATCAGAAAGCAAGTGCAGCATTACATGTTAAAAGTCCACATCAGCTGTTGGGTATCTCGTGTTAGCATTTGTTGGTGCTCCTTCAGGAGGAGCTTCTTTGCGATGTCAGAGCAACTAGCTCAGGAGGTCTGCCAGCCCTGGGGTTTGATCCTGCTCCCGGTCCTTACATCACACCTCAGAGAAAGTTGGAACTCATCCAAACAGGTATTTTCTTACCCTGGCTGGCAAGCAAATCACCACGGACTATACTGGCCTTCCAAAAAGGGGCATGGCAATTTGCCATCCCAGTGTACTAGCAAGGTCTGAGGAGTGAGTTCATTAAGGCAGAGTCCATAGTCTTTCTGGCCCTGTCTTTTATTGGGATAACAGTGATCTGATAGGAACGGAATAAATCAAAACCAGCAACCTTCTGCTAGATTTCAAAGTGACATTATCGCTGATGGATGGATGATGATGAAAAATGGTGGCAGCACTTGAGAGGCCCTCAGTGATCCCCATCACAGTCAAACTCACCATCAAAAGTAATAAACAACTAGGTAAAAATGTACTTTTTGAAACACTTAACTATGTTAGCCTTTGGCCAATGCTAAGTAAGGTTTTGTTGTTGTTGTTGTTGCAAAAGTAAATAATGTATGTTTTATAACCACCAACGTAATTCTCTGCTTTGTCCTCTCCACATCAGATCCTCACAAGAAGAAATGATGCAGACAACTCTTGTCCAATTAAGTAGACTGACTGATGCTTCTAACATTGATAGGTTTTTTTTTATTTTTGTCTACATTTGGAAATAATAGAGAAGAAATAGCAGCTATGGAACTTCAAAGCACTTTCTAGTACTGGATGTAATTAGAAGTATTTCAGCTGCCCTTCCTACTCTGACAGCTCTGGTTTTCACATGCGGCATGCTCTAAACAACAGTAAGCAGAGAATAGATGACAGTTTACTCACACAAAGTTTTGATCTAAGTATATATACACCAGAAGGGTAGACACTTCCAATCAGATTTTGAAATTCTGCTGGCTTTGCTCACGTCGCAATCATGAGCTTTGAGGCAATGAAGATGCTTCACTGGTTAATGGACTGCACGTGCTAACCACGAAGCAGGGGTGTGCGTGTTCTTTGCTGAGTGCTGCTGAATTGCTCTGAGCGAGGCAGAACTGCAGGGTGGCAGAGGGGCTCCAGCCTGTGTGTCTGGATCCATCCTGAGCCCTTGTTTCCAGAGTTCAAAAGCTACAGGCACAGCGATACAAGGAGAGGAGACTTTACTGTCCTGAATGACCAGGACTTCATACATTCTATCTAGATTGCCTGGTACCCTGATGGAACTGGCTGTATAGTTTGTCTCTTCTCAGACAAAACTGTCCACTGACAAAACATTCCAGTTGCTGTTGGAAAAAAGATGGGACTAATGGTCTCACCATTAGTCATACTAGGATAAGTGCAAAGCAGGTATCTGTCACTCAGCATTTTATTCTGTATCGCTCTTGCTAATCACCAAAATTTTAACCCTCCTAAACATACCAGTCATCTTCCCACAGCACTTCATATCATCCTGTATTGCTTTTTTCTGACGTTGCCATCAGCCATATTCTCCAGTAAAAACAGAAGTACTAGATCCACCTGTATTCCTTCTGCTTTTTCTCCATCTCAGCTCCCTCACAGGGCACACCAAGTACGTGTTGATCCAGTGAAGTGCACAATGCGACGCAAGGGAGCGGAGTGACAGAAATTAGATGTCCTATGCCAGGCTGGGACATTCCTTTTCCACAGGAATGCACAAGGCCTGCTAAGTTTGCACTTCCTCTGAACATGGCTGGACTCGACAAGCTGGATAAGCAGTTTAGCCAGTTATTTGTGTTGACAGGGCTTGCCATTTAATAGTTAATATTGTCTCGCACTGGATGCATTGTTATCAGGCCTCTAAGGTATCACATTTGATGGGCACAATTCACACTTCTCAAAACCATTATTCCAAGCTTCCTGCCAGCTCCTTAGTTTACTCAGGGTTCATATTTGCAAGGTTATTTTTGCAGCAACAAAGGCTGGAAACACAAGGCCCGATTCTCCGCCAGAAAGCGCTGGCACAGTTCCGCCGCCTGCACCCTGGCTGCCTGCCTGCATGTTGGGACAACGCTGGAGCCGTGCACGGGCTCCGGGAAAACCGTGGCTGCCTGCCTGCAGGGACTCTCCAGGGCTGGTTACAAGCCAGCAGGCAGCCAGTCACGCTGACTTGTCTCTCCTTCAGGCCCATGGTAAAACACCTCTAACCAGCTTGAAAGCCGTGAGTTTTCTTACCCAGCTTTTCATTATGACAATCTCCAATTTCATTTTTTCTTTATCACTGTAGCCAGATGAGTGTCCAGCTCCTCCCTAGGCTTCCCGACCTAGGCTTGACTGTACTACCAGACCTACAAGTTTGATATCTGCAGGCAGTGAATTGCAAATGAGAATCGCACAGCAGCTGATAACATTTTATTGAAGGTGGGTAAATATAGGATCCAAGACACAAAGTATCCTGTGCCACAAACTGATGGGAAAGCAGGGAAGCAAAACAGGAGACAAAACCACTGCACTGTACTTCAGAATCAGGGAATTAGGAGACACTTTCAAAACAGCAAATTATGAGTATGGAAAATTACCTACAACGAGGAAAATGTGAAGCTAGTATTTTCAGGATTATATTTGTACCAGTTTAAGTGACTGTATCTGTCATATACTAACACAGACCTAAGCAGTGATGCTGTAGTTTAAGATATGTTACTTTTTTTTTTCATTGTAAACACAAATGTCATATCATGTAGTTCAGCCATGCAAATCCCCACCAGCCTAAGCTTGTGAGGTAACTGCTGTGGCTGGGCACAGTTCCTCCCCGCACTACACAAGAGTATACAGACCAGCTATGTTGTTTTTACTCAAAGAACAATGAGTAAAAAGAAAGTTGTTTGGGCTCAGTTCAAATATTGCCCATTTTTCCTTTGACAAAAAAGAGAAGAATTTAAGATAGAGATGAGAATTTCAGAACAAGTTCTTTGTCTAAGAAGATACACTACTTCCTATGGATGTGGATCAACTATTTTTCGTGATTCTTTCCAACATGGAATTCTGTCAGCACCTGGCACTGTCAGTGGGATGTTACTGGAACACGCACAGTGAAGATTTTAGTCCAATGAGGACATTAGGTCCCAAATGCAGGTGTGGCTTTCCTTTTAAAGACATGCACAGTGTAGATAATGCTGCTAAACAGCAGCAACAAATCTTGTCTACACATAGCGTTATTCCTCCAAAATGATGTCTGGATCCTCCCTATTCCAGAAAAACAAGTGTATTTGATGCTGTGCTTAAGTAATTTTCACTGTAAATTAAAATAACTGAAAGGATTAAGATTTATTCTACAGTAAGTAAGTCTATATATAGAGTTCTTTAAATATCTTTTGCATCATAAAGTCACATCCTACCATAATCTAGCTCTAAATTGCAGATAATACTGTATTTATAAATTATACATTCTCAGAGGATGAGAAATATTGCTCAAAACACCATCCAAATGTTGAAAATTTAATATTTACACTGGATAGGTGCCATCCTTGTCTGGCAGGCTAATGGATCAGGAAAAACTGTCTGTGAAAACACAACTGTGGGAGTGGCTGGGATCTTAGCAGTTTCTTCCCTCTCTCCCCATTTTTAACAAAATTGTACTTCCTGGTTTTATGGCTTAAATCAGATTTTAAGAAGTCCATTATGATGCATGTGTTTAAAATATCAAGGGAGCACAATTCAATAACAGTAAATGAACAAAAATGGGGGCTGTGAGTTAATACTGTCTTTCTTGCTTAACTAACTGCCTCTTGTGTCAAAACATCATTGACACAGTTCCACATCTCCATGGTCCTAAAGAGTGTTATGAACTGTAAATAGCCAGTTGTGCCTTTGAATTTCTTCTCATCTCCCTGCATCGTCCGTGTTGGACCTGGTAGTCTTATGTACAGTAATCCAACCTTGCTGATTTTAAGTTAATATTTTTATTGAGTTATGCTGCAGTTGTAGGAAATCAAACACTATACAGCTATTTGTCTTTTTAGCAGTTTACACTTAGTGATGCCATTTATATTACCTGGAGAAAAAAACAGATAACCCATGCAAATAATTGGAGCTAATTCTATTTCTTCTAAAGTCAATTTTAATTCTCCTCCATATGGCTGATACAGAATACTATGATGCAGTCAATGAAAACGTGGCTTCAGTGAAGTCAATGAGTTTTGTGACTGACTTCAGGAGAGCCAAGATTTCATCCATTATCCATCTCTGTAGCATAAGGCCCAGCTGTATTACAGTAAAAAAAAAAAAAATCCAACAACAAAAGCCTGAAACCATTAATCAGCTCAGAAAGATCTGGTTAATATATTGCAAGACAGGCCTCTGTTGGATGGTGCGTGCCTTTAAATTCTGCAAGCACTTAAAGAAACCCTGCAAAAGAAGTGACACATGTGCAGCCCCAGTCTCTGGGCGCAGACAGGATCCATCCTGCCTGCTGCAAGCATCGTGGGCTGCTGTAACTGTGCTTTTCTTCCTCACCTTTTGAGACCCTTCTGACAGGCAGACTGCAGACTTCCCCAGCCAGACTCCTGCATTCGCTTGTCACAACTGGACAGCGTTGGATGTTAAAAGGAGTGGGGTTGAAACTGGATGTAAACAACATGAGTTCCAGCCCTGCCCAACGCAGGGTCAGACATTTGCCCGCGGGGCCTTTATTGTGTCTCGTTACACATAACCTATGGTGTATCTCTTTTTTTTGAATTTTGTATCACGCCGGGCCGATATAAAAATTCCACTGTCAAAGCAATGCTGCACACTCAAAACCACCTGCCATAAATCACAGTGCTAAATTTAGGGAAATTTAGAAGTTTCTCCCACCACTGAAACCTCGATCCTGCACACATAAGCATGAACCCCGATTCGTGTCCAGAAAACCCACGGAACAAACAGGATTGTTGATGCAGTGATATTGTACAGGTACTTGCTCAGGCAGAGTGCTACACAAAATAGCAAATGGCTGATCAACCAGATGACAGGGTTAGGATTTTAAAGAACATATTTAAAAATAAAGGCAGTGTGGCTCTGTACGCTATAGCATAAAGAGGGATTTCCAAGGAATGTTCCCCAAATCCACGAAATGCTGTAATTGATCCTAGAGAGCCTGTCTGCAATGCAAACTAACTCCCCAATCCTTTAATTTAATTTAAAAACTCTTCAAAGTTATTTAGGCGTGCACACACCTTAGCCACATGTATGTGGAATTCTGTAATGCTTCGCTGGCTTTTTAATTCATGTAAGTTCAAAGCTTTGATCACACTGTTGCTACTCTTTCAGCTTGCATTTTTGCAGTCTTTACATTATATCTGGTGACAGAAGACTGAAAATTTCATTACAAGGCAAAGAAAATAATTATTTAGCGTTCATTGAAAACGTATGTATTTCCATAGATGGTTTAGAGCTCAGATTTTTTTTTTTAAATGCAGCAGGCAATGTGATGCAGTCATTTTCTTCAGCTTAAGAAGTACAACTTATTTCTGTGTTACTAATTCCAGACATTACTGTGAAATTATTAAAGATTCATATAAAAATCTGAGATGAAAGAAAAGTAGATTTTTTTCTATTTATTCAAGTGCATTGTATTTCTGTAATTTGTCAATAAATATATATATATATATGAACTACAGAGTAATATCCTCATTCTTTTAATCTGAGGTGATAAGAGTATTTAAAACATTACAAGTTTTGAATCTGTGCGATCAACACCTATTTTAGGGCTGCGTGGTGTGCATACGCACACACGTCTGCCCAACTTTATCTGCAAGCAGAAAAACCCCATTTTAAAAAACCAGTCTTCAATTCAGACACAGGAGCTAGGGCAAGCGCTACTTTACACGTACCCACAACTTTCACATTAATTTATATGTCTCAAAATAAAGCAAAACATGGTTTGAAAGCATTTACGGGTTTTCTTTTTAACCCTACCACAACACACATTGTATCGATCCCAAAATCACTCAAGTGCGGGTTACTTACAGAGTTGGAATTTCTACAGAAAATAACTTCACGGTTATTTTCTTTCCTTTAAGTGAGAAAAAAGTCTCTTTATTCCTGCTAATAAGCCGTACACCTTTAAGCCAGTTTTCGCCTCGGCTGCGTCCGCCCCGTCGGGTCCCGCCCGGCTGCCCCAACCCGCTGCTCCTCGCACGGCGCTTGGGCCTCGGCCTCGCGACCATCGCTCGTCCTCTTCACCCCAAGAAAAAGAAACTCAAACCGCGTTCCACCCGCAAGCCTGCGGCCAGTCCCCGCGTTTTATTATCGCTTCACCCTCCCCGCGCCACCCCCGCCTCTGCCAAGGGCTCCGCGGGACGGCGACGCGCTGCTTTCCTCCCACCGCAGGGAAAATCCCGGCGCAGCCCCGCATCCCGAGGGGATGGGGATGCCCGGGGACCCCGGCCCGCAGCGGGGGTGCTCGCCCCAGCCCGGGCCCGGCGGAGCCTCCTCCCAGCGCAGCCCCCGCGAGGCGAAGGTGGAACTCACTCGGCTCCGGCGCCGCCGCCTTCCAGCCCCGCATCGTTTCCCTCGCTCCAATTTTTTTTTTTTTTTTTTTTTTTTTAAATTTGCGAGAAAACGCCGAAATCCTGGGAAACGGCTGATTCGTGGGGCGGGGGGAGCGCTCCCGGCGGGCTGCGGGGCTGCGCCGGGGGTCGCGGCGCGGGGACGGCCGCATTCCCGCTCCCACAGCGCCGCCTGGCGGCCGCCGCGCAGCCCGCAGCGCGCAGCCCGCAGCCCGCATCTCTCATCCCGCAGCCCGATCCCGCCCGCATCCCGCATCCCGATCCCGCCCGCATCCCGCATCCCGATCCCGCCCGCATCCCGCATCCCCTCAGCCCGCCCGCATCTTCACCCGCGCCCGCCCACCAGTAAAACGCGAGGATCACCGTAAACCAACCCCCCGTGACCCACATTTAGTTCAAGTGCAATCTTCCTTCTCCCACCCTTTTATTTCCCACCCCCCTCCTGGATCCTCTTTCAAAACCACTCCACGCTGCCGCACTGTCTATTACATGCTAATTTAATTTTACTATGGACGATATTTTCAGCATTTGCTGAGGACAGTAAATTTTGTAGTTTATGTTATTTCACTTTTTATGACTTTTTAACACTTAATAAAATTTTATTAGAGCACTTTTGTGTTTACAAGGCCACAAAACTCTTGGCAGGTTGTCAGAAGTCCTTTTTATTATGATCCTACTGATATACTGCGAGTAATGAAATAATCATGTCCAGAAATGTATCAAAGGCCAGAGGGATTATCCAATTTAATGGCTCTACAGATGCGCTGTGAGGGATACGGACAGGCAACGCGTCGACAGGCTAAAAAGCGTGTGCGAGGAGGAGGCAGACCTGCTTAATTTCTTTCCCATTGCAAGCTGCTTCAGCGCTGTCCTAACGGCTGTGGGCTTGGTCATGTGATTCTGGGGGCTTCCAAGAAAAATGGATTTATTCTGTTGTAAAAAACTCTTCTCTTTTTATTCTTCTTAAGTCTGCATCTAGCACCAGTGTGCTCGCTCTGGCATTTCCACTGCTTGCGACATTCATTACAATATGATTTACTGGAAAACACCCGATGTCATCGAGCCATTGTGCAGCAAACAGTGGCTTTGGGCATGAGGATTCGGTCTTGCAGCCAACAAATAAATAAATGGGGAAAAGAAAGACCAAAATAAACAAACATAAATAAAAAATCAGGGGCAGAACAAACTGGTAAGATCAAATATAAGCAAAATATTTTACAGCATTCTGTGAAATGCTTGGGTTTTGCCTTTGTCTTTACAAGAGCAGGATTGCAGGAGCGCTGTCGTTTGTGTGTGTGCTTCGTTCCACAATGGACTGTTTTTCTGCACTGCCGTCGGTGCCGTAGCCTGAGATACTGCAGCTGGTTTTAAGGTCATTTCCTTTTATTTTAAATAAATGTTCATTTAACATATGTTGTTAAACTCATTCTTGCGTCAAAAGGAGGCGATTATACTTCCTGACCCTGAAAGCAAGGTGGGTGGCTTTGTTTTATAATTAAATTTGCTGTGTTCAATTTCATATTTTTATTTTTCTGCCATTTCCTAAAGAGCATGCCAAAAAAGATAAAAGGCAGTAATGATACTAGGAACACTTCAATGTCAGTCTTGTCTCTTTTCACACACATTGTTCCAAACTTCCCAGCTTCATGGGTACACCAGATAGATATTCTTTCATCATTTTATAATTAATTGCTTAATTCACTGTGATTTAAAACCTGCCTCAATAAAGTCTGCAACTAGCATGTCTTTCACAATTTGCAAAGTAGAAGGGGGACTTTTTGCTTCCAGCACAAACACTTGTAGCGTATTCTGAAGTATCTTGTGATACTGCCAAGGGATCTCTTTTTAAGGAAAACAGGTACTATCTGTGTAGTTTAAAAATATAATTAAACGATTTGCAAGGACTTTACAAACAGACCTGAAGACAGACCTGAAGCGATCAAGGAATGTATCTTTGAAATAACAGCAATATATTAGCAGACCATATGCTAGTATATTTATTCATATTGTGAATCTGCCTCACTCTGGAAGAGTGCCTCCAAAACCAATGGGGCTTATGGAGGAATTAAAATAACGTACAGCATCAGTAAATACACCAGAACCTGGCCCAGGAGAAGTAATACAAATCATCAAACGCAGTTTATCTTCAGGACAGAAGTTTTGTTTCTCCAGAACAATATCATCTACTGTAAATCATACGTTTACAGGTCAAGGTCAATTTAAACTTCTTAAACCTTTAACAGCCATCCTGTAGGATGAAATGATGTGATGAAAGAAGCGATGGACTGGAAACTGTTAACCTTGGAAGAGGAGTGTTAGCTATTGTTCTTTTGAGAGAAAGAGCAAACTTAGAAATGCCTTGAGTATAAATATGTAAACATGCCAGAGATTATTTAATCAATGAAGCATTTTACTAATTTAACGCTTTCCTGGGGACTTCAGTTTTTTCCTGGAACATCAGTAAAGGCCTGAGGAAGCAAGTACGCCATTCCCTCCACCGTGGAAACAGAAACAGAGAGGCAAGATTCAGTAACTGGGCCTGGGCTGGTGCCTAGGTGAGGTATGCAAGGCTGAGATTGTTCTACCTGAAAGAAGTCAACCTCAGTAGAATAATTTAAGGGAGCAGCATGACTAGGGATGGCCCTGTCCCTAGCCTGCACAAATGCCAGACCCAGGAGAGGTCCCTCAGCCCCCAGTGCGTATCATCAGGTCAGTTATGTGAGGAGGGACATTCTTCTCCACCAAGAATGGCCAGAAGATGCTCTTAGAGACATGGGGAATGTGGGCCCAGGGGGAAATCTGTGGACACTCTGTTACCGCATTTACACAAAACCGCTGTTTATGAGCCAGTTATTCTTTTTAAGAACCCATGGAGCAGGTGCACTAGTGAACTGCAGCATTCTCTCAGCACACAGTACATTGCCCAGTCTACTGATGCTCTGGTGAAAATTAGAAGATACATATTAATCCTTTTAATAGGCCGAATCCTACACCTATTCAAGTCAGTGCAACCTATCCTGTTGTCCGCAATGAGACTAGAACTGCAGTCATGATTAATTAGTTATTAGCAGGCCTTTACTTGTAAGCTTTGCAATGACTTTGTACTATCAAAAGTTCAAAGCTGGACTATGATGTGCTACAGAGTGGTAAAATGAGTGAGAGTAGTTTAACAATTTACCATATGTAAATTTACATGTAACATGCCAAGAGCCTTTTTTTATTAAACAACTATGAATAGAATAAATTGTGAAAATCAATCCAGATGTCTATAATTAAAGAAGACAAGACGTTCTGCAGGAGTAATTTGAGTTTTAGCCACAGAACTCCTATAGATTAGAGTAGGATTTGTGCAGCTAAATTCTATTCAAATGTCTGAAAACAAAGTTAAGGTCAATGATGAAGCCACGAGGTCAAGTACATCCCCTTCTGCAACCTGTTAAAGGGACTTCAATCATGTCTTTAATATTGTTTTTGCAAAACTTTTGGCAAAACAGGGAATAGGTACTTTTTCAGGGCTGTTTTTTTTTTTAATTTTTGTTTGGCAAATAATTGACTTGTTGAAAGCTGCTGTTTCCCAAGTCAATGGAAAAATGTAATGAAAAATAGGGGTCCAACAAAGCCATGAAAACATTTCCAGGACCTTGGCTACTATTGCTTGAGAAGGAAGGCCTAATTCTTATAGATTAGGTATTAATACACTCCCTGATTTTCAGGAGATCATAAGCCAATCCCTTCTCTGTAAATTCAGTCATGGACTTCAGCCCACATCTGCTACCTCCCAGATGAATGCCTAGGTGAGGGGTTTTCCAAGACAGGTCTTCCCATGGGGGCACTTTGGAGAGTTCAAGGGAAGAGAGAAAATAACAGCAAAGTTTAATTAACCTGTCTCGTGATTTTTTTATTAAAATTCCTGGAATCTGGGGAGCTGGGGGTGTTTGTGTCTTCGGAGCAAGGCTGGAGCTCCTGTCCAGGCCATCAAATTGAGAAAAACACACATTCCTATCAAAAGTTTAGCCTTTTCTTTTCCATGTAGTCATCTGCTACAGAGAGGAGTATAATGCAGATGTATAAAATGATGAAAGTACGTGAAGATAATGATATAAACTTAAAGGATATAGGAATAAGACAGTTAAAATGCTACCTGCATTGTAGTTTTATTATAGTTTAATGGACATATGCCAATGAGCAGAGTGCTTCTGTGTCCAAACTGATAGATGTACCCCATAAAAGCTTTCCTCAGAAGAAAGTCAGATAAGTGAAACTCAGTAGAAAAATAGCTGTGCTTTCTGCAGCTATAGATTATTCAATCAATGAAACTCCTATCTAACTCAATACTACCCACGTCCTTGGATTTTCTTTCTGAACTCTAATCAGAAGTACAAAGTGGCTCACAAATTCCTCTGATGAGTGTGGTAATTCTGAAAGCCCAGAAAACCTTCCCGGGGAGTAAGCAGTAGCTCCAGACTAGGGTTTTCATGGCTGAGCCTAGAAAGGAATAGCATTTACATTTCTCAACACAGAGCCTGGGATTTGCTTTCCTGCTTAGGAACGTAGTTATCATTTATAATGCAATGTCATTTAAGTTCCTAAGCTGAGTGGTAGTTATGGAATCATTTTATGTTCTTTATTATTTTGGCTTAGTCCCATTTTTCTTTTCCTTTATTTGTGCTACATATATATATATATATATATATAATTACTAGTTATCAAGGAAACATTTCTTTAGTATCTGTTTCCTGGTAACTTACAGAGACAACTTTATTAACTGTAACCACTGTAATACAGAACCAGAGTCTAACATGACTGCCTTGAAACACCCAGCTCGGAATAACTCCAAGGAACCAGAGGTGAAATTCTTAGCTAGAGGAATCAAAAACTCAACTGGAGAACTTCCCACTTATATTAGAAAGCCCTCTCAAAGTGCTGTATTCATCCTGCTAAACATTTAGGGGTCACAAGCTGTCTTGCCATTTAACACCTCTGTACCTGCCCTCTGTCTTCTATGTGCGAGGCATTGGCATGAGTAACAAACACAGCAAGGATGCTCCCAGAGCTGGGAAATCTCAAGCTGCTGAACAGCTATTCTGGTTCCTGCTGCAGGACAGAACCTTGCAGCTTGCTGGGTACAGACTTATCCTTATAGCCATTTTCCAGAGAAGAAACTGAGACACTCATTTTGAAGATACTTAGGTCCCAGGGCACCACTAGATGCTTTGTTCTCACAGAATCTTCATGCCTTCTGTTTTCATTGTTAGCTGCCTAAAACATCTTTGTCAGTTTAAATGATTTCTCCAAGGCATCATAGATTTGAATGGCAAAAGAGGAAGATGATTTCATACCCCTCAGGTGACCAGCCTAGCCCTTAAGCACAGTAGGTAGGGTGACATGAAATCTCCTACAGCAACTGCCCACACCTTCTGTGTAAAACACGACATGGTGGCAAACAAGCCTCTGTAAGCAGGATACGTAACAGACAGGTCTCACGAGCAAGTGGGTACCAGGAGCAGCTGTGTTACAGGGATTAAGCTGGGGTGTTACCTGTGACCAGGCACAGTGCAGGTGTCAGAGAGCCAGGGCTTTCAGGAGCAGCACCTTCACAGCAGCTGCAGCATAGGGAAATGTGGGCCAATGACTCTCCTCTCCCTTTTGCTCTGGACTAGAGAAACAGCTCTGTTATCCTTTGGGTAGCTGTGGGTAGGGACAATTTCAAGCTTCACCTTTTTGACCCAAATTCTGTCCTTATGGGAGCGTTATGGAGACTGTCTGCAGCCTGTCCTGGTCTCTCAGACTGTGTTGCTTCTCCTTCTGTCCTTGTACAGTCCCAGCCCCACTGCTGGGATGGTTTGCAGGGGAGAGGGAGGGCTGAAACTACTTGCTGGCTTTTTTTCCCCCTCTTGATCTGTATGCATTGCTTTCCTGATGCACTCTGAGGCAAGGGTGTGAAGATATTTATATCTCCCATATCGATGAGTATTACCAGGATCCTAAAATAACATTTAGAAGTGCTGTAACAATGAATATCTTATGCCAGCAGTAGCTGTTTAAAAATTTCTCATGGAAATAAAGGCTGTCTCCAAGATGAGTCCCGTACATAATTACACAATAGTCATTAGCTTTAAAACTTATTACAAACAAAATAAAATTCAACACATCAAAATAGATTTGGGCTATGTGACCATTCAAAGCTTATTAAAATGACAAACCTGAAGAAGAAACTAGAATGTTTAAAACTCAGCACTTGTTCATGGGCTAATTTGATTTAAAGAAGACTCCAGAGGCTTTCTTGAGACTCTCATGAATTATGCCCCAGACTTCAGTGCTGGCCTAAATATGGCCATCACAAGGCCCCAGGTCCCTCCCTCTGTGTCATCTGGCTTTTCACAGAAGATTCAAACCTGACAGTCTTTCCTCTCACACCCATACTCCTGGCAACTCTTTATTATCTTTGGGGAATTCTAGGGCCTTTGACTTCACTCACACTTACAAAATATGTCATTTGCAAAGCTTTAATGCTTGTACTATTGCAGTAGTTTCTGGATGCACAGCATAAGCTTGGGACCTTTTGTCCTGTCATGAAAGGTGTGCTAAGGCATGTCTGCACCACAGACTGTGGTGAGCTGCAGCTGTGCTGGGGCCAGTGCTCCATCATCCAGCCTTGCTGCTGCTGCTCCTGCCCAGGGCAAATTGTCACTTTTGCTGTGTCAATGTGGCCAAAGCATACCTCTGCCTTTTACAGAAATCACAGTGAAAGGCTGTGTTTCTTGTTTCCCAGGTTGTTCATGCATCTTACCTCAAGTATCTCATACCCTAGAGGTAAGAACATTTTTTTTTTTTTGCAAAATTGTTGCTCATAAGGTGAAAAGTTTACAGCAGTATGTGTTGAACAGGTCAGCTGCAGAAGAACCCCAAACTGAGTTGTTCAAACAAGCAACACCTGTTGTGTGAACGAGAGTCAAGCAGGAGGGCTAGAGAGCCGGTAAGGGAATGGAGGCCACAAAGAAAAGTTTTGGTCAACCTTCATCATGAAGTCCATAAAATAAGTTTGTCTCAAGGAATGGGCAAGAGTCTGGTCAGTTTTGACACTCATTGAAATAAGTCTTCTGTGAATAAAATTTTTGGCAATTCATCTGGCAGCACAACTTTGCACGTGGGGTTGCTGTGATTTAAGTGACATTCTTTTTATCACAATGACATTGAACCAACCTGAAAAATGTTTCAAGATACTGAATCTTTCAAGCTTGATATTGGGAATGGGATCCTCTTTCAAAACTGGAATTTTCCCATCACTGGTGACATTGCTGTGTTATGGAGTCCCTTATCTTTCATTCTGATGATATTGCTTAGACCTGTCTTTGTAGAGACACTCAAGACCTGTGATAAAGGGATGCAGTGAATTTTCTCACTGGGATGTAAGGAAAAGGTCTTTCCTGGAAAGTGTCTGTTCTTTTTTAGTTTTTGAATAAATTCTACAAAATCCCATTACAAAACACAAGATAATTGAAAGCAGATAGAATTTTTATCAGGTAGCAGATATTTTAAAAAGACAGTAACAATATCACAGGAAAAAGGTGATTGTAAAGGCAAATCAAATGTAATAGTTATTTTTAAAATGTCTGACAAATTAGGTTATGTTCTGTTCACATTCTTTGCATGTCTTCACTGCTTGTTACAGACCAAATACTCTTCAGCCAGTTCCCTGTAGCCTAACATTGTGATACGGTGAACGTATATCAGTTTAGCAGCACATTCTTTCACAAATGCCACTAAAGCCATTTCCAAGGGCCTGATCTACTGCCCTTGGAAAATCAGGATTTTCAGTTACTTCTAAAACCTTTAAGTTGTTTGGTCTCATAGTTAATGTTAGTAAAATATATGAAGGTAAGTGCTTTCCGCTGATTTCCCAAAAGCTTTGTATGGTTTTCAGTGTACTCCCACCTAAGCACTACATCAGCAGGTCTATGCACGTGCTTCAAAAAAGATACATAAAATAGGATGCTGTGTAAAAAGAAAGAAATCTATAAAAATTGCTACAAGTTCTGTAAGAAACATACTTTGATGTTAAAGCATTAGCTTACTTGTGTAATAATCAATTTAGACTGTGGAAAAAAGAGGATCTATTTTTTAGTGTTAGTCCATTTAAAGCTGTTTTCAGTAGGTAATACACCTAGGTAGCACTCCATGTTATAGAACTTGCTGCTAATGTTCCAGACATATAATTTAATCAAAATATCAAATATCTTTCACTACAGCCAGTTAACCTTTGTAAACTAAACAATTACTTATGAGACTTTCCTCACAAGATGAACTGTCAGTGGATACGTAAACACACTTTGTGGGCTGAGTTCTTTTCCACTAACGTGTTTTTTTTTTTTGGCACAGCAAAAAATAAGAGAGGGTAGAGTGGAAGGGTCAGCCACTTCCTGACATCTAAAATCTTTATCAGTACCAGCAACCCCTCGGTTGGTGTCAGTGATTTGTGGTATTGTTGTTTATCTGTGTATCACTCACTCGGACGCACTGTTTAGATCCAAAGGTCTCAAGACCATTTACAATCTCTTCTAGGCTGGCTGTAGCACACAGGGCAGACATCTGGCTGTCAGTTATAATTGCATCCTGCATGTGAAGTTGTTTTTAAATACTCCTAATTCCCTTTGAACGCGGAACTGTGATGCACAACAGTTTCAAGCCATTACTGCAAGAGGCAAAGTCAATCCATGGCTTTAGCCCAGTTTGAAGATTTATGAGAGACGGTGGGCAGGGGGGCATTTTACAAAAGGGTGGCTGTTTGAGCCTGCTTGGGCTTTAATGATACAACAGTTCCTTTCCAGCCCGTACAACTTATTCTTTGAATGATGACAGAAATAGTGCATCAGAAAAGTATATTTGTGGTGTTGCTATGTTTACTGTTTCCTGTTGTCTTTCTTAGGAAGTATTATAACAGAAATTAGTACTTCACATAAAACCCCTACAGGCTCTGGGATGAAAGGATTTACTATTAGGTTTCCTTCTCACTCTGGTGTGGTGGACTGTGATTTAAACCCTATAGACTCACGACAGTATATGATGCCAATTAAAAGCATGAAACCTAATTTTTTGACAGGATAATCACATAATCCCCTTCCTATTATCTGGCTAAAGGGTTATTGACAGCACCTTTAGTTATCAGCCCAAATCTTGGATATATTAGGCAAACAAACTGCTTTTGTTTAAATTATATAGGCCAATGAATATTGTCAAATGTCCAGGCATGGAACTGCATTCAATATCGCAGAGGGATGTTTTTTTCCCTGGTAATTGTCACGCTGGGTCAAGAATGCCCAGAAATGTAAGTGGACATCTGGTTTTGGTTGAAAGTAGAGTTCTGATTTGCTGTTTAATAACAAATCAATAATAATGTAAGTTAATAACAAATCTTATAAAGTGAAATATTAGTGCAAAATATTTAGCTGGAGTCTTGTCTGAACTCTGAACTCAATTTGTGTGGAGTACATAGGAAGTTTGATGGACAAACATTACTGGATTAGAGACATGAAAGAAGATAAATTCTGCCTCTCTGAGTTGCCAATCATGGGACTGCTTGAGTCCAAAATGTGATCTACATTGTTTTGTTGAGGCAAGGCGTTGGATAGTACAGACCATGCTGATGCACTGTTAGCAGTGAACTATCCCTCCCCTCTTTGACACCTGTCCTGATGCCAGTGAGTCCAGAGGACAGTTTTTGCCATTCAGTCCAGCCCCTGGTAGACTGCTTTATATTATATGTGGGTTTTCCCCAGAAATGTTTCAAAACGACACACATTTTGTGCAGCATTGTCTGAAATGCGGAAGAATCTCTCTCTCTGCCACATACATGCTCATATAAACTGGAGCCTGCAATTTCTCTAATCACTAAAATCCCTTCTCCCCACGTGTGAGTTGTTAACCTTCATTACATCCCCAAGGGGACATACACTAAGCAGAGGCTTGTTAAAATGAAAATAACCATCCCTCCAAATTGCCAAATCATCATATTAAAAAGTCCCCTTCTTCTAAAGTAAGGTTCATCATTTGCAGTGCCAAGCTAATTCCTGCTTAGAGTTGAATGTAATTATTTCTGCTATAATGTTTTATTTTAAAAAATACTTCATTGGCTTTTTCAGCATCACAGCAGCATATATTGTGTTAAATCTTCTTAAAGTTACAGTTTTTAAGATGCAGACACACCTTACAGTTATTAAAAAAATCATATGGAGGCTGCTTTCACATGTATACATACAATGTTTTGTGCGAGCTTCAAGGTTAATTTTTACCCTGTGTGTTTTCCAGATGCACATAGGATTTTCCCCTCATTTCCTGTCTTGTTCCTAATCTAAAATCTATTGCCATTTCATAATAATTAAAAAAAGAGCAGGGCTGCTGAGTGAGCAGAGGAACTCTAGTGCTGAGTTGGGCGTAGCCCCCCTGAACCACCATTTTATCGCTGTTGCATGTGGACTGCAAAATGGTGATTCCGATGATTTTGATGAACAGGGACGTGCAGTACACTCATTGTGTGGTCATGAAAAATACCCTCTCCCCAGCTGAAAAAAAGCTAGTTTCTCTTGCCAGTGGTTGCCTTTGTGCCTGTCTCTCCGTCTCTCACAGCTCTCAGCCACCTCAGGCCTGCCTTTAACCCCTCTGTGAGATCTACAAAGCCACTAAATGCTGATTTCTAATTTAAAGTTCCTCAGGAGTGGCCACAGTGCTGTGTGCATGACACACAACCCCACATGCTAAGAAGACAAAATCACAGGATTTTTGTGTCCTGTATGCTTATTAATAGAGGACCAAATGTCACAGAGGCAGTAGTCCCAGGAACAGTTTGTATGGAGAAAGAATGTTTTGCTTGTGAAAAAATGGTCCCTCCAGATCAAGGTTGAGTTCATTGGCAAGATCTAGGAGTAAGCTCATTCTAAAGCTATGTGCACATGCGAATAAAAGAGTTAATACTTGGACTGCCAGCATCTCCCTTTTGTAAGTGATATGTTCAGCCTAATATTTTCAATAGTTGGATGCAAACAGTTTTTCTCGTGCTTCAGTGTGAATGTGATGCTGTTAAAATAGCAGCCAAAGCAGGCAGTGACCTTCGGCTACTACTAGTTAGCTATAAACGAGCACCACAAAAGAGTGTCAGGAAAACACAAACAAAATGGAAACTGTCTGTGATTACCCCCAGCAGGATGAGCATCCCCTTTTGTCTGTGAAGAAATGAATTTTTGCCCAGGGAGGTGGTTGAGTCGCCATCCCTGGAGGTCTTTAAGATGGGTAAACGAGGTGCTCAGAGCCATGTTTTAATGTCAGATAGGAACGGTTGGACTCGACGATCTTTTCCAACCTAGTGATTCTATGATTCTATAATTTCCTTTCACTCATGTACGCAGCTACCATAGCACGTTAGGGAAAGCGGCTTCTCAGCGTGCTGCAGCTGAGAATCGAGGTAAAACAGATAAAATCCCGGATAAAACAGATCCACAGAACAGTATTTATGGTCTACATGACAATATCGTTTTTGCTGTCTTTGGTTTGCAAAAGTTGTAAATCGGACAAAAGCCATTATATCTAAGAATAGCAAGACTCCTGAAGCCGGGTTTATTGTACCAGGGTAGGTAAAGAGCTTTGCGTTGTTTGATCTGCGGGTGCTGGTCACTGCTCCTGGCAGCATCCCTGCTCGGGGGCTCTTTACCCCCTGGATCCCGGGGAGGGGGAGAGGGAGCAGGCGGCGCTCCTGGAGCTGCGGCGCCCCCTGGCGGCGGCGCGGGGGCCGCGCCGACCGAGAGGAAATGACACGGTCCCTCGTGTTTGGGTTTTACTGAATTTTAAGCGCTCGAGCCAAGTGTTATCCAATTTCCACCCCCTCCTCCTGTATATAATCTGTTTGGGGAGCTAGCAATGCATTTCAGAATGGCTTATTTTGATGACACGGTCATAATTCTAAATAATTTGATTTTCGAATATATACATCATACGGCTGCCTTGCCAGAAAATCATTCTATTGAGAGGCTTTTGTCTTAAGATTTAGACTAAATAAAAGAGAAGTGATTCCATAACCTAAACACCCTTCAAGGGTGGGGGCTGGGGGGGACACTATGCTGCTGTTTGCTGGATAAAAGCTAAACAAAGGAAATATTTTCCAAACCCAAAAGCTTCTTTCTGGGGGTCATGAACTGCAGATATTGTGGGTACCATAAAAAATCTAAAGAGGAGATGAAAAATAGCACTTGCTCCTTTTGAATGCGTGCATGTGCTTCCTTTTCTTGATGGCTGGAGGAGACGGCATCCTAACGAGCTTTCTCAGTGCATTGGAAAATGCAGAAATATGTAATAATTCCTTGATTTCTTCAAACTAGAAAATCAGAGAGCATGTTTAACATACAAGAGTTCTGTGTGTGTGTGTGTGTGCATTAGCTTGTATCTGCAAAGCAGGACTTCCACGAATATATTCATGTATGGTGGAATTTAAATCTTCAGCCTCCAATAAAATTGTATTCTGTAATAAAACTGCTGCACCTTGACTCCAGACTACACTGAATCCCAAATTAAACACCCCATTTACCCTACTGTAACAAGCAGGAAGGTTTGCTACAGTGAACACTATTACAGACAGGAAAGGCATATTATCATTCTCCTTACCTTCACCACATACGATAGCAACACCTAAACAGCCCCTGTGAGTCATATTTTTCTCTAGTTCCTGGCTCCCCTTACAAGAAAGAATTGATGAAGGGAAAAGGTGGATTGAAATGTGATATTTAATTTCACATCACTCCCTTAATTATTTAGCTCGCTGGACGGACAACTCCAGCAGTTTAAAAGCAAGCAGGTAGTATATTTTACTGCAAAATGTCTTCCTGGATTTCATGAATAACTCAGTGTCATAAACAGAAACAGCTGGCACACTGAAGGCTGTTGAGATTTCTTTATGCATTATATATAACGTAGATGCTTCCCACATGATGTACGTGAACTATCCTTTTCATATCAATGTTTTTAGCCTGCAAACACCATGAAATAATATACCAGAGAAATAATATTAGGGGACTTAAGCTGGTTAATTCAGATTATGTATTAAAATTCCATTGTTGAGTGGCCATTTGTCTATTGTTTAAAGGTGTAGTGATTTCAGATGCATACTGTTCTTGAGTGCTAATTTTCCTATCTTTCTCTAGGAGAGTAATTGGAGAATTTTGATGTTTTTGTCGTGGTTATTAAATTAGAAATCGGAGCTGACTGAGGGTAACAGGATGCAAGAAAGACTGCTAACGCTGCTTTGTCACACCAAGCGAAACACAGGGGAGCCCAGCGTGCTGTGGCCGGGGCTGAGCTGAAGGCTTTCAGCTGGGATCTGGGGGCAGCTACCCTCTAGTGGACTGATAGTGAATTTTATTCCCCTTTTCGTGCCCCATCCTGGTCTTAATTTATTAAATACAAGTTACCTTCTCCAAAGATATTCTTGGCTATTAACCTTCATGCATGAGACAGGAGCTGCAAGTTAATGAAGAAAGTCTGTCTCATCAGCTGTGGTGATGTGAGGCATGGAGAAGTCATATCAGTAAACCAAGAATGTGAATCCCCAGGCCTCTCACAGCTGAGGTTAATCTGAAGGGAGTTACAAGTTCGAAGCTATTTTAGATCACATGTCTAAGGCGAAGAAGGAGGGCTCCATTCCCAGACATCTGATCTAAACCTTTTGAGCCTTGGGAATTTTGACTCCAGATGCAGGTTCCAGCTCTGCAGATGATCCTTATCATCTTGAGTTAGTAGGACTAACTGAAACAATTGTGCATGGATTGTTGCCGTTACAAAGGACCCAAAGAAAGAAGTTGGCCCTCAGCCTATGGCTTTGAGGGAATTCATTCCTTCAGCATGTCTGAGTTTGGCTCACCGCTGTTTCGAAGTGGAGTAACCTGAGAAAAAGAAACAGGCCACAGAGTTGGAAAGCTGAAGAATAAAGGATGTGACTGAATCAGAAGTTTTTCTGGGCCCATGCAGGGCATTGTGTGTAACATTGCTGGGCTAGAGACTCTATTAGCATCTACTGTAAGTTTTGTTCCAAGGGCTCAGATTTCTGGAGCCTGAGACCAGTTACGATACATCAGAGGAAGTCCCGTAATAGGAAGCTTTATTGCCTTCTGCTAAGTGAGCCAAGAGTTAGGGGCTTTCCCTTGTAAGCATAAGGCTGGGAAGGGGGGAAGGGGAGGTGGGAGAGTCTTTTTTCTTTTTGCCTGATGTGTTTCATCCTTCCCCACCTCCGACATCAAAGTGTTTGGTAGGGCGAGTCAGCCCCCTGATTCTGGAGCTGTGTATTTCCCCAGTCCCAGTAGTTTCCATGCCCATTTCCTATGCCCCAGCTGCCAGAGTACTAACCCTCTGCTGCTTTAATCACTCCATTAATCAAGCCTTTGCAGTGATCAGCACACTAGCTCTCACTACGACAAGGAAGCCTGTTACTTCTTCAGGACACATAATCTCCCACTAGCCCTCCAAGGGTTTTTACTCAACTAAGCCATATTGCTCCAACAGCTAAAAAAGGGTATTTCACTCCATTTTGAATCAGCTGTGTTTTTAACATAGTGTAGCTCACATAAGGCACGAGTCAGGAATAGTTCTTATATCTGAGCACTACGGAGGTGAAAAGACATATTTAGCCATTTCCTATCTAAGCTTTACAGACACTGTGATTGCATTAAGCAGACAAATGCTGTCACCAAACCAAAGATCATCAGATACAAACAAGTAACTTCTGGTGGCTCTTGGAGAGTTGTGATTGCATCCCCATGGGCATGGGGGGTCTGTTATGTACAAAGACATGTGTATAGGCAGCCTCAAGTCCAGTTAGAGTTTATTCAATACAATTTTGTACTGGGTAGTGCCAAAAGATGGCAGATCCTATTATGCTCAGGCGCTTTGAAAAAATTTAAAATGTATCCACAAAACAAGAGATCAGAGTAAAGCCGCAAACAGAACAAAAGCAAATGAAAGGAAAATTTAGTACCCTTCAGCAGCCTCTCACACTTCTGACTCTTGCATGGAGAAGAGGGTACCGCTTGAAAATTATTTTTCAGTGTCTTTTGTAGAATGAAGACTAGGCACTCTGCTGATTTGCAGGATGGGGTATCATTTTCAAAGGTTAAGGGGAAGCAGAGAGAGTCCTTTGCACTCAGAGAAGGTGCAGCTCCTGCCTGCCATGAGATGGGGCAAAGCTTATCCTTGGTAGCTCTGCTCACTTTTGCTAGGAGACTTCTCTTCCCACACATCTGTCACCCAGCACACCCTGCCTTTTCCTGAGCCATCCATTTGTGAAGCCAGGAAAAATCAGGGAAAGGAAAGGAAGGAAAAAAAAGCCAGAGCTGCACCACAAAGCATTCACATCACTACCACCACCATTCCAGCAATATGTGAGAGCACAGGCACAAGGGTGGGATGTGAAAACAGCAGCAGAGGAAATGATCTTGGAGTTTGAGAATCCCAGTCTATTGGGGAGGAAAAATCCTTCCAGTTGTGACAGAAGGTTCAGCAAAGAGCAATGCCTGAAGGAGTGGTGACTGAAAGAAGTGGAGGTGACACCAGTCTGCTTGTTGGTGGCAATGGGGGGCAGAGAAAGCAAGTGTGTTGCCATTCATCATCTTTGAACCTTTCAGCATAACCATGCTCTAAAATGTTCAATGTCCAGGTTATACAGCTGTTCATTCCCTTTCCAGATCCAGTTTTGAATTCTGTGGCTTGAGCAATTTGTGATTGCTGTGAGCACAAACATGTACAAATACCCACGCGCTCTTGTAAGGGACATATGCAAATAGACACGACAATATCCAGAACAGTTTCCCAACACAAACACTGATGTGGTAGAATCAGTATGATAGTTTTGCAGAATCATTTCGCTGAAGTATTTACTTTTCTGTCTGCTGTGACTGCATGTTTAAGCTTTTCTTCCTGTATATTAATGCTTGTTTTCCCATTTAAGTTCTCTAGCTTTTGCTTTGTGAACGTGCATCAAATCCAAATGACATGTTTGCATGCATATACTCAATGAACAACACAGATTATTTATCCCGTGGGATAAAGGACTTGAAAATACAGATGGTCTTGATACAGTCTGATAAGAATGTAAACAGGAAAATATCTTTGTTGACTTATTTCTTAGTAATCAGTAATAATTAGTTATTGTCTAGAGATGAATTATATTATTTCATAAACCTTGCAACAAACAATAGCTAAATGAAATCAGCTTTGATTTTCTTAGGAATACTAAAGATAACATCAGATAACTTCATTAGAAAAGTAACAAAAGACTATGTTCCATTTTCCCATTGCTTTTTTGATGAACGTCAAATTTGAAGGCAAAAATCAAGATAACGAAAAATGTACAAGAATTTTATGTTGCATCTCACTTCTATGGTTTTGCAACCGATTTTTTTTTTAATGTGCTTTTTCATCCTTTGAGTTACTGCCCTTATCAGATGTTAATATTAAATATAATGAGTGGATTTAGGTCTTCTGAAATAATTTCTCTTTCTCGCCACTTTGACCGATTATTTCCACCCCAGGAACTATGGTTAGTGTCTTGCCTTCAGTATGTTATGTTCTACTTCCAAATTTCAGCTGAGCAAACTCAAACAAAATCTTTTTTTCCTGTTTGTGGTTGTTCCATAGGCTTATTAGATTCCAGGCAGTCATATCTATCACTTGTAGTGGCTTAGCAATTTTTCAAGAATATTTCAATTTATGGCTTAATATTGCCAAGAAAATAATAGCTGAGCTGTACTGGGTTTTAGTAACATTATGCTGTATAGTGCTAATCCTTTTCCCGACTTCTAGTGCAAGAGAATCACAGAGTTACTACAAAGATCTGCACATACAGCTACCTCTCTTCATGTCAGGGCAAATCAAATGCACAGGGAGAAAATGCAAATGTATATGAACATGGTTGATATAATAAATTGTCCAATGAATGTTCCTATTTCATCCCTTTTTGCAGGGCTGTGTACTTGCACTGCCACAAACTCTGCTGTCACTCCTCCTGGCCTTAACAAGCCTCTTCTCTCTGTCTCATTTGCTCTTCTGCCCTGCCTCTGCCTAGATCTCTTCCTAGATAAGCTGCTGGTCACTATTCAGTGCTCCTCCATCAGCCCAAAGCAGCCCCCAGCCATGTTTAGTGTCGTCTTGTGTTTAGTGTTGTCTTCTTACAATTAGATATTAGGTGATATTTTCTAATGCACCTGTTAGTGTGAATTACAATAAAATAGAAGGCGAACTCTATTTCCCCATGATAGTCAGCTACCTAATGGAAACTACTGCATTTCGGCATGGTCACCTGGCTGCAGGTGAAACTGTAATGCTAATCTACGAGAACTAGAGGAGACTGACCACATCCTGGGGCAGAAATTACAGGGCTCACATAGAAAGACATAGCAGTCCTTGTTGGACTTTCTATCAGTCTAGAGCAAATAGGCTTCCATCAAGCTGCCTGCTTCCTCGCTGGCTCTGCTGATACAATAGGGCCCAGGAGTTCACTCAGGTCAAAATGAAGTTTACCTGCATGCTGTCTCCTAATTAAGTCTACTACCAAACTGGGCTGTTGTTCATCATTTACCAGCTAGAAGCTGTGAGATCAGCACTCAAGGGATAACTATTGAGGTGTATTATCTATAGAAGTAAAAACTACTTGGGTGAACAAGGCACACAGTTATTCTCCATTTGTATAAAATTGATTAAAGAAATAACATGCTAAGAAAGGATAACATCTGCATGTTATAGGCATCTCTTCCTAATCTTTACAGCGTTCTTTCAGAATTCAGGTACAGGAGCGAGGAAAGAAATCTACAACCTGGACCTGAAAAAACAGCTCCTTCAGTCTCCAGCCCAGTCTGCCATGGATTTTGTCCAACACGCTTGTCTGTCTTAGTCTTTCAGCTTTTTAAGTGGGGGTAATATTAATTCACCTTTGTAAAGTGCTATGAATTCTTTAGATGGAAAAAGTGCTGTGTATGTCGAACCCTGAACTCAATTTTGGCAGGTAAGTGAAGAAATTGATTTTGAGCCTATATTTATTTGCAGTTTTAAATGGCTTCCTTAGACTTACTCCAAATGCACAAATGTGTAATTGATAGCAGAATTCATTCCATACCTTCTTCTAGACCACTCATCTAACCGTGGCACTACAGCAGGCTATCAGACAGAAGAATCTGGCTCCTTGTATCTCAAGTTGTTATATAAAAATGATAAAATCAGCTTCACATTTATAGACTTTTTTTTTTTACAAACTGTTGAAATCTAATTTTTTATTTAATATGCAGTTCAGAAATGTCACCATGCTGCAGCAGTGTACAGTAAGGCCAAATGCCAAGCTCTATTATTTCAGTAGGTAGATTACATAAATCCATTGCTATCAAAAGGGCTTCTTTAGGTTTATCTTTTTGGTCTGTTGCAGTACAGGCGTGAAATATATTTATTTCATTTTGTAACAGCTAGCTTTTTTATAATGGCTGCTACAAGAAATATTGACTTTTTATCTTTTAATAAATAATATTTATAGATTTAGAAAAATCATTAGATCTGAATTATAGCTACTGTAATCATTATAAATACATTAACAATAAATGGTCAAGCCAAATTAGAAAAGCTCTATTAAAAATTAAATAAAAAGATCTATTGAGTAAACAGATGTCTCTTCACTGCAGACATATCCCCACAGTTATTGACTGAAGCACTTCTAAGTATTAGAAAAAGACCAACCATGACAAAACATTACTAAAATAATGCTCCATAAAATACAACTTGCAATGTTTCCTTGATCTGGGATGATCAGGAGGCTAATTAACAAATTTGTGTGCAATATTCCAAGAGATCCATGGGCTTCTTTATGGAGATCTAAACTGCATGCTTAGAAATAATTGAAGATTTCAGGCAGCAAATTTTTAAAAGAATAGCCCTCATCCAAGATGACTGCACTTTAAAGGTGACCATCTGTCTGTTGAGGTCCCTTTTTTTTTTTACTTTCTGCAGATAAAAGGTTCAGGTGAACATTACAGAAGAAAATTGCAGCAAATGGACCCTGAAGCTTAGCAAGGTAGAACCCTCAATTCCCATTTGAATCAACTCAAATAGAGCAGGAAATGTGTAAAACCTGGTAGGATCAGACCTCCAATTGCTATTAGCATGTTATAAGAACTTATTCAGCAAATCAGTATATGACATAAAAGGTATAATCCTACAGTGTCGATGGCCAGGTTTAAAAAGTACATAAACAAGATTATACTTCAATTATTATGCTACTTTGCTTTTACAGAGGGCTAAATCTGATGCTTTAGATTTAAAAGCAGTGCTACTTTCCAGGCTAAACCAAAGCTAGTTTAAGGAATTGAAATGGCTCCAGTTCTTGATTTAAAACAGGTTTTTACTCTCAGTAATCTCTGGCAGTAAACAGACATATTTTTCTTTTCAAGATGGTTTATGATCAGTGATTTCAGTCCACTCCACTCCACATTACCCTACCACATGTCCTGAACTGCTTGGGACAATCCCAGATTAGGAAACACATTCATAGATCTTGCACAAAGACTACTTTATATAGAAATAACAAAATGTCCTAACATCTGTTCACAGCCCGTTTTGTAATAAGTTCATATAGCTTGACACTTTCAAAGAAGGTCTTCCTAGAAGCTGCCACTATCTCCGGGAGACAAGGAAGCCAAGTGGGGTTTGCACGGACACTTTCTTTTAAACTAAATCTTATTACCACTGTTGTTATTAGAGAAGTCATTAAATTCTGTCCTTGCTTCCAAAGTAGAACACCTTGTTCAAGCTGAACGGCTCAGTTGCAATTCTGAAGTAGTAGGGACTGGGGTGAACACTCATTGCTTACCATGAAGTTATAGTTACAGAAAATCATCATATCCTGTCACAGGAGGAAGGGAGAGCTATGATCCAGGGAAAGGGAAATCCATGGAGCTGTCTCTACACTGTGGATTCTCCACTCTTAGTCTCTTGATGGAACATGGGTCTCCCAAGAAAGAACCAGCATGACAATGGTATGAGCTATTGCTCTCTGATATTCACAGTTTCTGTTCCAGATCAGAAGAAGTGTATCAGTGTCCTTTTTTCTCATTGATGGCAATTACTCTAATAAAACGTCACTTCTCCCTACCAGCTTGCTGCTCTGTCTCATTCACATACCTGTAGCAACAAATCCTTGTCAGAGTGGTGCTCATTAGGCACTCAGATGACTCTCATTCAGGATTTGGCCTATCTAGAAAGCAACAAACAGCTCTGTAATTGGGGTCCTTGCTTTTTTAATACTGAATTATAAAGTTTATTGCAGTTTTAGTGCCCATCAGGAAGTTGTCTTCCCACAGATACCCTGATTTAATGTGAGACAGTTGATTTATTATGAGGCATGATGTGAATACTTGTTTTCACCTCCTTCCCATCTCCACCTCCAATTCCCATGTGTTCTGGCTGAAAAGTTCTGCAGCGTATAAGTGCTATCATCATCAATCCATGCTATGCTCAGTCCTTTTTGTAAGGTTACCTCTACAATGAGCACTGAAGGCTACAAGCTTTACAGTCTGAGCAACCTAATTTTGTCATATTAATGCTATTTGGGGATCTTTGCATGACCTAAAGTGGGATTTTTTTTATATTGTAGTAGAGAAACACTGTTGTATCCAAGAAATGCAAAAATCCAGTCCTATTTGGTGTACTTAACACTCAGAATAGTTTCCAATTTCTTTGAGGCAACTGCTTGAGGAAAGAGAGGATACTGCAAGTAAAAGTAATAAAAGTCTTCCACAAGATCATCCTTTAAAACAACATTTGAAACGTACATATTAAGTGACACAACTGTCATATCTCTGGATAATTTAAATCTATTAATATTCTATTGGGAAAATGCTCACTGCTTGGCCTGATGCAGATCAGATTAACAGTGCTGCATCATGTAATGCTGTGTGGTAACTCTTACGCTCCATCTGAAAACATATTAGAGATAAATAAGAAATAAGAACAGGAAAGAGAAATTATAGAGTACAATGCACAGGAAAAGAGAGATGTTTTCAACTGAGATTTGAAATCATTTTGAGAGTCAATGAGGTAGAGAGATAAAGAAAGACTGTTCCAGATGGTGGGAGCTGCAGAGCAGAAGGCTGTCTTACCACCAATTAATTTAACGAAACCTACCCACGAGTTTCTCATCCTGACTTTTTTTTCTGAACAATGCTAGGCTCAAACCTCATGGTGTGAAACCACAAGAACCCAATGTGAAAAATTCCCTGCTCTTGGCGTGCCACGGTGAGAAACTCCCATGTGCAGATCCATCTGCAGAAAGGCCCTGTGTACAGACAAAGGCCTTTCTCTCCCAAGCGTCACTGTTAACAGATGATTCTACATCAGCCCGTGCCTGCATGGTGGTGAGCACCTCCATCCCCAGATTGCTCTGCACATCTTGGGAGTTGCTGCTCACCACTGAATTAGCAGTCTAGTACAACAGTATAGCTGTTGCTCTTTAGGCAGTGAGTAGCATAAAAGGAAAGGTTTTTGTGGGTGCACTGGGAGGCAGTTCATGTACAATATCTTTCTCTGGTGCGAGGCCACACTAGCTTACACAGCACACTACGGTGTGGCTGGTTCAGGCTTCTACACAAGCAGAGGCACCCCTGGGGGCTAACACCAACGTGAAGCAGCCTAGCTCCTCTACTGAGACTAAAGAGAATTCCTCCCATCCAGGGCTGGGCACACACACATCATACTGATATACTCCTTCAGAGGACTCTTATACATCTGAAGTTTAATGCGACATAAAATGACCACTGTGATAATTACACTTGCACAGTGGAATTCACTGAAGTGAATGTAAATATTAATCATATGATCTACATACCATAACAAGAGAAAGCCTACATCAAATAATATTTCTAAGCACAGCTTGCCAAAGTAGGATATTTCCTACTAAACTAGCGGTTCATCTGTCAGCATCAACGACTCATCCTGGAGAAAGGAACTTTGCCCTGCCCTATAAAGCTCAGCAGAACCAGCCATCAGATGAGACATAGAAGGGAAGGTTGATGCTCAGCTCTTCTCCTTTGTACAAAAGAGATTTAACTGATCAGTACAAACGTAGGAGAAACAATCTTTCAGACTTTAGATCTCAGGCAGCACAGAGCTTTCTAGGTTAAAAGCAAAGATTTCATAGAAACCTACAGGTACACCTTTCAGGTTAGTGGTCACTTTTCAGGAGGAAGCATTCCCTAACCATTACGATATTGTGCTCTCCTTCAGCTTCAGTTTCTGGATAATTTACTCTCCATAAATGAAGGATCTGATTTTGCATTACCTGATTTCGAAGCAAACATAATAAAAAAATCTGTGTTTGTGAAAGCCATTACAAACTTTTGACTGTATGTAGGTGAAAATAAGCTGATTTAGTTATGGCTGCTTCCTCATTTGATAGCAATTAAAAGTTCTGGGATACACATCCATTGAAAAACAAAGAACCAGTACATGCTATAAGTTAAATCCATGACCTTCAAGTTATTTTAGGGTAAAACTAGAATGAGTGAGTGTCCTCCCAAGCACTGTAATTCACAATATTATTTGATTTTATTCCTTTGCATAATTCCATTTTTCACAACTTAAAAAAAATAGATAGAAACTATTAAAGAAGTGATGACAAAAATGCCATGTTAGATTTCCATTTATTTTATCATTAAAAAGATTTACAGCCAGTACTGATATCAGATTATAAAAATTAGGGCCCTCCATGAATTAAAAGGTTTTACTCTTGCTGAGCTATAATAAGGGAGCTGATATGTCTGATTTGAAAGGCCTAAGAAGTAGAAAAACAAGCAGTGATGAAAAGTGAGATCTTAAAAGCATGTAGAGATTTAAAAAGTAGATTCTTGTAGAATGCAATGAAATATTAGTAGAAAAAGGTAACTTGCCAAAATAACAGTGCTAATCTTGCTCTCATAATAGCCTTCATGGCAGAATTAGTAATACTCTTTTTTTTTTTTCCTTCATTAAACAGGCTCTCACATAATGACATTGAATTCCATGCAAATATTCTACTTCTTTAGGAATAATTTATTGTAGCTTTACTGGAAAATTTTAGCTAGATCTTAAAAGGTTTTATGGCCTCAATTATAGCACTTTTACTCCTAATAATCAATATTGATTTCACCTTATCCTTTTTAAAGTTTCTCTTGGTTTACATAGAATGCAAATCTTGACTGAGTTTATAAAGTGATAATATTTTTATTCTATAGTCATACCTTTACAGATAATTCCAGCTCCTCACTAGCTACTTCTGCTATACCATGAAAAAGGCAAACCAAATCTTACTTTCTTTGTTTATAGGAAGCAAATGTAATGTAAGGCAGTAGCAGGAAGACAGCTAATTAGCAGGATTGTTCAGTGACCTGCAGTTGCGCTCATCCCTTTATACTTTTTCATTGTGCTCCAGAGCTTCATTCACTGCCTCACAGAATCTTCATCTCATCTCATCTCAAGTTGCAGCCTACACTCCTGCTGCAATGCCCCAGAAACTTCAGGAAACACTATACGCTAACTTACATGGAGCTTTCACTGTACACACCTCCTAGGAAGCAGCCTTCCCAATCAGCTCCACATATCACAGGCAAAGGATCCATCTCTCCCTTCTGCTCCTTCGCACAACCACGATTCTCCTGCTGCACAGTTCCTCAGGAGCTGCAACACTGGGCCACGACTTCTCAAGCCAACACACACCCAGTTATCCTCTCCTGTTGATGCCATGACACTTTCCTTAGCATTAACAGTACTGCATGTGGAGAGCATGAGCCACAGAGAGTGCCTGCTCTTCATGTCTGCTACCCCTGCCCAGGCTTCTCCCAGTGACAAACGGTGACGAGGAGCCAGCATGCAGGGTGTCCCATTGCTTGCCAGAGCCAGGAGCTGTGGAGAAGATGGTGATTCATTTCCAGTCCCACTGGGCATAACTTCCTTCTTCTCTCCACTGAGCAAAACAATGAGGAATAGACACACTTTGATCGGTTAGCCTCATGTTTCATTCAGCTTTAGACAAATAAAGTTTGACTCACCTCCCCTGGAGGAGAGCAGCAGTCAAGTGAGATCCTTGAAGGCTGTCTGCAGTGGGAATATTTGTCTGTATTTGCTAGGAGGATCTCAATTTTCCACTCAAAGTATAAGTGTCCTTATTTTGCCCTTGCTTTTTCTAACATAATTAAATGCTGACACACATATATACACTTAGTTTAAATATCAACTTGCTTTTTCTACTAGGAAGAATAAGGAACAAAGACATGACAAAAATTATGTGAAAGGAAAAGCATTTAGAAAATTTCTGTGGCTGTTTCCACTGACTTATACACCTGCTTTGTAGGCTCTTTTACTCTGTTCTTCTGCTCCCTCACACCAGGTTTATTTCAGCATCTTTGGAAATGAAAAGATCCCCTTTTGTTTCAGAATTAGTATTTGACTGATGAAAAGAATGAACCCCAGGGGCTGTCTTTTCCAATCAGGCACTGTACAAGCACTTGAGCTGACTATGTTCTGCAGAACATTGAAAACATGGCATGCCCAGGAAATGTTTGCCATCACATTAGTGATGCTGTAATGGGCACCACAAATCACCTGGACATTAATAGAATGAAATCACTTACTGCCTCTGAAAGCAGCTTTATTCTCAGTTGGTGTCCTGAAGGCACCATGTGTGCAGTCTAGAGTTTCTACCACAAAGGAGAAAATTTCAAATATCATAAAAGTCCTGTTTTACTTACTGGTTTTAGAGTTTGTTTAAGTCTCCACTGATTGTTTCTGATAGCAATCCCTTGAACACAACTAGTGTTATAAAAAACCCATCAAAAATATTAGTTGTCTTACAAACTTTAAGTGATGTCTGATTTTTCTAAAAGCTGTAGCAGGACAGGATACGTGACTTCTAATGACTGCCCTTGCTCTCACTTAACTGCAATAATGCATCAAACGTGTTTCTTTATCCTGTTATTGCTGGTTTGTAATTTGATCATCAGACAGATCTGAATTCTCCCCAAGCTGTTTCAACGTGTCTGTAACAGAACCAGAGGTACCTACGTGCACTTCACATATTGCTCAGAAAATAGAACAGCTTCAATGATCACAGCCCTTGTGAAGCAGACAGCAGTAGTTAAATTAATTGTTGTGATCAAAGAAATGGGCTGTTAAAAATACCTGATTTCCTATTAGAGAAGACTTCTTAATTGTGCTTCTGGTGCCTCGAATATGTTGAATTTTTTATGAGAGAATTCAGGTAACAGTCCATTAGAAAGCTTATTTGATTTAGCCTGAGGAAGTTTGGGAAAAGAGATGGCATTCCTGTGTGAGACGTGTCTGTCCTCTCCCCCTGCCCCTGCCAGGGCTGCAGCCCCTGGGCAGCAGAGTGAGCAGCATGCCCACTCCTCTACCCTGGCAATGCCCAGCCTGATGGAGGGAGGCACCAAAATCAAACGTAGGCTATGCTGGTATTTCTTAGTGTGAGCTACAGTGACTGAAAGCCCACTCTGCTTTCCTTGCTACAGGAGCAGCATCCTCTGCAGCTAAATTCAGGAGATCTCAGGAATCAAATCTTTTACTGTCCATAAAATAAATTATCTGGCATCTCAGGCTTATCTTTCTGCTTTTAACTTATTTTCACTTTGTATTAATAGAATGTTTGCTATACCATGTTCAAGAAAGCATCTAGTTTCTCCAGTGCTACTTTAACAATCAAACTGATAGCTGTAAACCAGATAAATAGGAGCTGCACACCACTGTTTCTGCTGGCCCATTTTTCATTTTTTGAAATAAAGCCCCCAGAGTCTTTTTGCAGAATAAATTGAAGATAAAAAAGTTATCTTCTGATGTGGATAGTTTGAACATGTCAGATTCGTGAAGCATTTTCTTTGGCTAGCTTAGCACTCTGCCTTTTGAAAGACATATAAGGCAAAACACAGCTGTCAGAAATTAAAAAAAAAAAAAGTCTCTGAGACAAAATTAAGTATCTCTATTAGAAGCAGAGGATCTAGAAAGTCGGGTTCCACTCTCCTTGTTAATGCCAAGCAACATTTCACAGTACAATTCTTCCTTACTGAAACCAATTAAATTACTCAGGGAGGGGTGATAATAGTCAGTGTGAGGAAACACGCTTAAATCCAGCTTTAACTCTTCCATTCATGGCAGCAAAGCCGCTCTTACAACCTAGGATAGAGCATAGGCCTTTTGCTTTGTGCCACTTGTTCTGAATAGCAGAGAAGAACAAAATAATCCCGTAGAGAGCTGAGCAGCAGGCTCTCTGGTTACTGGGACGCACTTATTGTAAGCAGTTCTTTTTCTTCTTGAAATTATACTGTGGGTTGCTCAGCTGAAATAGAAGCAATAAGGAATTCTGTTTTCCTTTCTCATCCCCAGTTCCTCTGCAAAGCTAAAGACTGAATGTATTTTTTCAGTATGTTTATATGGAAAATATCAAGTTCAAATATTGCAGAAGGGAGTGGTTTTATGCACAATTTACTTCATAGTAAGCTATGGAAACCTAATTACTTTCAGCTCTTGGAAAGCTTGTCACATCTGGATCTGAAATAACAGATCTGAGATTATTAAAGTAAATAATTCTCCATATAGTGCTGCTTGATTTTAATTTTCTATGTTGACCTTCACATTTGTTCAGACAAATATGTGGCAAAGATTATTTTACACTGCACTGACTTCCTTAAATGTTTTGAAAGTCTACATTTTCATACCTAAGATCACAAACTGCAACAGTTTTATTCTGCTCACACTTCTAGACCATGTAACTACTCTTTTCATTTAAATTATTCCTGAACACAGCATAAGTTAGGAGAAGTCAGGTTGTCCATCCTGCTATCTGAACCTGTTTCATAGAAAAAAAATCATGGAGGACAGAGATGTAGTGGGATCAGGGTTTTTTTTGAAATAATGAACGAAATCAACAGCTTTCAGTTCATTTCTTACTACAGTTCCTAATAGGTGATTAGCATGTTTGTTCCAGCATGCCTGCATTTTTGAGGCATCATAAACCCTCAGGCACCTCACAAAAGAAATTATTGATCAGGCGGAGTCCAAAACCACCATGCAGGATAAGGTCCTGTAAAGTTTAAGTTTTCATATCAGTACAGGAGTGTGGAGGAGGAGATGAACAAGTTTGGTAATCCTGCTGAAAATATCCTTTTCTTTGAGAAAGTGAGAAGTCTCAACAGTTCTTGTCGTTAAAGTTATAGTCACAAAGAAAGGAAACCTCTCTGGCTGTAATGCACTTGTAGTGTTAAATGTTCCCTTGCTAGAGGAAAGTACATATTAAAAAAATGAATCCTGCCTTTGGAAAGCTGTTGTACTAAATGTGAAGACTGGATTCAGCCCTTAAAGTCCAAGATGAAGGTATTTTCCCCTGATCTGTAGGAATGTCAGGGCAGCCTTTTTTTCCCTGAAGTCACTACTGATACTTAATCACCTTCTCATGAAGTCATACAGGTGCATCATTTCACTACTGATGTGCTGATCCTCCTCCTCCTGTCCTTTACAGTCATTAAGCCATGATCAGCTTTAGGCAAATGAGTGCTTGCTCAACTTTGCCTGCTGAAGAAGTCACAACAATTTTACATAGGGAAGAGATAAATTTAGGGCAGGTGTACATGTCTGCTTCACCAGAGACTTTACCTCCAAGCTCCTCTGAATCAAGGGTTATGCTATCAGTGTGATAAGAGACATTAAGTACAACAGGGCTTTGTCAAGAGCCTGTAAAAGCCCTGAGATAATAGCAGAAACAGTAAACACAATCAATTCTGCTCTGGGGTGTAAATTAGACTAGTAGCGTTCAAGGAAATTATGTAAATTTAGTGGAGCATTTGACCTAAGAATTTTGGTCAATGGCACTACCTTGAATTTCTTACTGAAGGCTGGATGTACATTATCCTGGCTTATTATAGCTAAAAAGAAGCCCACCCCTCAAAGATGAAATCAGACTTATCTCAAAAGACAAGTAGTAGGTGATTTGGGAAGTTATGACCTTTTGATCACTGGATGAAAATATCCCCTAATCTGTGAAAACCTATTGCACAGTTGAAGTGACAGAAAGTATTGTAGAGTATTGCTAGAAGCTATTCATAAGGATCATTAGCATAATGCAACGACATGGATTCCACTCCTTTCATCCTTAATGTGTAATTAAAGTCTTTAGTACTTTTCAGCGATGTAAAATTGCCTTTATTACATGCAGTATTACTCCAGTAAAGACCACCTCACAGGAAATAAAGAAGGCAACTAGTCAAAGAAAATAAAAAGAGGCATGGGGTGAATTCCTGATCTTTCTGAAATTTATAAGCTAATGACTTATGATGTTCTTCTGCATGTGTGTAGGTTTAGGGACACTTACATTGTAAAGAAGGAGGAAATGCCAGAGTCAGAGAAACTTTACCTATTTGCAGATAATCTGTTAATACAACAGAGTGAATGTAGTGAAACTGCCACACCATAAGAATACCAAAAGTAGACCTAGGTGATTAGTGAACAACCCTTATTTGAGGCCCACGTGTAGGAAAATCCCCATTGTCATCTGCATAGGGCTGAAGATGTCAGGTAAGGCATGGGATAATGGATAGAGTGGGGAAGAATCAGGATTTTTGCTTCCAACTTCATCCAGTCTGTAGGAGGGTAAGATGGCGATGAGAGACTGGCTTTGTAGGAACAGAAGATCCTAAAGAAAGGGAATGGTTTTGGTTGAAAGCAATGGAACAGGCTTTAGCCTTGGTCTATATGCTCCTGTATACAGACATTTGTGCAAAAATAAATGGAACTATGGATGTAATAGAAATTGCCCTGCTTCTTATAGAAACTGGCCTTAAAAAAGTTCCTACCTCTACTGGGTGAAAACCATCATTTTCAGCCTCATTTTCCCTCTGAATATCAGATTGAGCACTTGTGAGGCGACGTCCTGTGAAAGGAATTTCCCTTCACTTAAAAAAATCAGCTAAAATATCTCCTGACAAATATATTGAGTGAACCCAGTAATGATTTTCATTTGCTGATGCTCACCCAGTAAAGAAAGGAAGCAGCACCCTTCCTCTCAAAGGAAATGAAGAACTCTGTTCTCAGTATGGGGGTGTACGAGGAAAGCTAATTACTTTTTCCATGCCAGGAGAGAAATGACATGTGGCTAGAAAAAAATGTGAATTCTAGTGACCCTTCGACCTCTGCAGAAACATGACCTTGGCCAGTAACGAACTGCTCTTCATGGCAGAGTGCGTGCACAGCGCACAGGGCATAGGCTCAAAGGCAAAGAGAAAGTAGTACAGCTCAGGAACCAGAGAAAACCAGCACAGGGGATGGGGCATGCCATGAAGTAGTCCATGTTTCTGTATGACCATGCTTCCTTAGGTCAGAAATTCCCTAACTGGGCCTGAAATTATTTTGATTTTTGTGAAGTTTGATTGTGGCTTAGCCATTGTAGAATACCTTTTCCAAAGCAGCACTTGCACCATGAAGAAGTAAACAAAGCACTGTTTTTCTTGTTCCTTTGGCTCTGAAACAATATTTCCAGCTTTTAATCACTACTTGAGAACCTTCTATTTCCCTACCGCTGGCAACTGTCATTTGTAAATTGATTTCCTCACCCTGATGCTTTGCTTGTTGTTTCAGCTCCAGTCCTCTACAACTGGTCCCAATGGTAGTTTTGTACCAGTAAATTACTGGCAGACCTGGGAACAGAGCTTTCAACACCCCACTATTCATCCAGTGCTCTCAGAGTGATGTTTCACTCTGCTCATTCAGTGCTAGCACTGCCGGCATGCTGCTACAATTGGAGTGTGGATTTCTGTGAGCATAAGTGGCTGGGGTTGGCAGTTTGAGACAGAAAGTAGGACTTTTCTTAATCGGCTTTTGGGGTCTCCTGTTTTTTTTCTCTTAGGTGTTTTCCAGGAACATTCTTTTCCCCCAGTAAAGCAAAGATATTTTTATAGTCAGACCCTCATCTGCCCTTATAGTGATAAAAGGGCAGTTTAAGTTAGGGTTATAGACCATCTGTTGGATTATTGCATTTAAAATTCTGAGAGAAAGTATCAATGTGGGAGGAAACCATCACACAATTAAATAATAATAAATAAATTAAATGATAATTAACAACTATGTGGAAAATTGTATTTAAACTCACTTTTAATAAAAAAAATACAGAAACAAATACACCCTGATATTCAAAACACAATAGTAAATCCAGAGACAAGGATGCAGTGAGGAGAGAATATGGTTGATAAAACATAATTTAACAGAGTAAAATCTCTACTTACAGGAGGACAATAGTCATTTATGAAAATATTTATAAACACCAGAAAATCTACTATTCACAAAAAAGCATTGCAGGAATTTTCATACAAACTTTAAAATAAGGAATTTGTTGCAAGTCCTTGAAGTATTTATACATTTCCAGTATTCTGTGTGGATTTTAAGACTCCTGTGTCTAACATGCCAAAGGATTGGGTATTGTAGTCACCAACTCTAGCAAACCATCTTTATACTTTGCTAAGATCATTCAGTGAGTTTTTAAATTAATTAGTACTCATAAACCTTTATCATAAAGTAGCCTCTGCGTAAATGAAAAAAAAATTAAAGATTCAATATTTGTGTAGTACTTATTATCACAGATGTGTTTGATTCTGTCACATAAAAAGCAGAGAAATGTCCATTTTCTTCTAAAATGAGTAAATGTCTCTTTCCTGTGTTGTAGGTATAGAACTCCTTTGCTTAGCTACATTACGAAGACAGTTAACAGCAGTGTTACTTGCTGAGGTTGTTGTATCAAGGGATATAGAAGATTCACTCCTCAGTCTGACAAAGTCTCCTTATAGACTGATCTTGGATACAATAACCTTTGTCTTCCCTTCCTTCCTTCTCTGAGCTTCAAACAGGCACCTGTTGGGGTAGACAAACATCCGTCCTGTTGACCAAAGAGCTTCTTGAGTTTTCACATACTGAAATGTATATGCTACTGTATGTTCTTATATTGGTCCTATGTGTTACATTGATGAACTTTCCTCCAGAGTTTAAAGTTACTTTTCCTCAACTGAAGTCTGAAAAACCCCACCACCAACCAACAAAATGTGGAAAATAAGGAAAATGGTTATTTTGTGTTACGAGATATTTATTTTAATTGTCTGTGCTTTTTTCCCAAAGAGCATTAAAGTGTTCATGATAAGTTAGGAAAAAAACCCCAACCTTTAATTAAAAAAAAAATAGAAACAATGTTGCTAGGTCTGTTTGGACTTGGTTATTTAATGATCCCAACCAGCAGGACTCAGATAAATTACTTGAAACATTTTCCTCTTGGAAAATCACAGATGAGACTAAATGAGACGTTTTATATATATAGTAGCAGTCATAGGTACATTTCATTTTGAAAGTCCCATCTGTCTTTCAGCCCAAACAGTTTTGACACCACAAAATGATCACTGCACTTCACATTATATGAAAAGGCAGTAAGAGTTGATATACACCAGAGCTCTAAACATCAGAGCTCCATTTTACTACAGTGAGTATTTATTCTAAGGAACTGGCTTTAAAATAAGGGAAGAAAAGATAGATTAATAATTTATATTAATTGTTCTAAAAATATGATCAATATTTGATTCAAACCTCTGAGTTACCTAATCCCTAGGAGGATCATCTGATCAATAAATTCAAGATGTTGCTTTTTTTTTTTCATAGAAAAGTAAACAAAATGCATGAATGTCATTTATCATTTGATCACATTTTAATTGACTGCATTAAAGCCACAAATATTAAGGGAACTCAGCCTGTCTACTTGTTGGAACCTGATTCAGCATGCGTCTTAGAACTAACTGTGTGTGGCAGTCCACAGTCAGTAAGGATTAAATTAATAACATAGATTTAAATACTGCCATCAAAGCAAAGAGTTAATTGGTTTCCTATCTGGAGTATGACACTGAAATGTCACAAGAGCTCAAAATGATTGTTACCATCACCAGGAAAATACATGTAGAGTACATCCAAGATTAAAGAGGGATTATTGTGGTGTATTATTGCTCAATAAAGAACTACCAGCAGTATGCTCAGTCACAACTACAATCACCTTCCTTATCATGGCAGTCACAATTACTTTATCTAGACTATAAAGAAACACTTATTTCTAAGATTCATATTCTCTGGGCAGACACTGCTTGAATCCTATGCATTCCTGAATCTCATACCACAGACAGAAGCATGTTAGCTATAATCCTCCCAGAAGGATTCCCTACGTGGTTCTGAAAGGCAAACAGAAGAGATAATTTTCCTTTAAATGATTCGTAAAATTCCATTATTGATGATTTTACCCTACTGATTCAATACAGGTGAAAATTGTCCACTGGATATGGAAGATGATTTTGTATAAGGCAAAAGAATCATATTTTCTTTGTAATAATGGGTACCTCTGGAATGCTTGCATGGTTCTAAAAGAATCCAAGATCCACCATGGGAAGTAATTTCTGGTACTGGTTAGTTTCCCGCAGGAGTAAAGTAAAAGGTTCATCCCCATTCTACCCCTATGGGGCTTTATAGGCTTTGGTTGGCCTTGGTATCATCAGTATTACTGGGGGCGATGTACTGCTGACTAAATGAAAACTGTTTGCTCCCCATGCCAGCATTTGGGGGGATTGATCAAAACAATTTGGTTTGGAATGAGAGAGCAATTGTGTGGACTTTTTCTGACTTCTGAAATGCTGTTTCTTGTGGTTGTTGGAACAGGAGTTTTCCTTTGAAATTTTTGCTTGCAGATGGAAAGAGTGGTAGCTTAGGAAAACCAACGAAATAAGTCTGCTTCCTCACCGTTCTGGCTTTGCAACAGTGCTGTGGAAGGACTTATATCTCCTTCAAAGAATAGAGTAGAGAAAGATGAATTTTAGTATTTGATGTAATCCAAAACAATGTACTATGCTACACCTCAGTGTGTCCTCCTGATAGACTATAACAGAGCAAGTTATGAAGGAAGGCAGATACAACATCCGTTTTTCACATTCTTAATGAACAATGTGAATTCATTGCTTTCAGAATAACAGATGATTTAATTGAATCTGTATAATTTAATGCAATCAATCTCTTTTAACTAAATGTCACACAGCCCTTTTCACCAATTGACAGTTTATGTACACACACCAAGGAGCAGGACCAATTTCTGAAACCCTTAGTGGTGTGAGATTAGTTTTCATGAGTTGCCCAGAAAAAGCAGTGCAGCTCTATTTTATTTCTAACTTCACTGCTAAAATGTTGCCTTCAAGAAACACTCAGAAGGCCAGGTCTAGCATCAGAGAAACATTATAAAAGAAAGAAAGAACCCCCTCTATACTTACTATACTCAGCCTGAGTTTTAATCAAAGCAAAAGGCAGAACTGAATAGACTTCTAAGAATTTTTTTCCCCCAGTGAGTTAATTGCAGTTATCCAGAAGCCAAGCACAGTTTTCAGTTTCGTATACTGCTAATTTTTCCATTATATGTTTCATAGATCTTGCAGCAGTTTAAGGGCTGCTAAGAATACAGTTGAGCATTCAGTAGCCATGGGTCAAATTCAGATGGTTTACCTAGGCAGGTCCCGCAACAGCAGTTTGTCGTGCTTTCTGTCTGTTGAGGTGCATGGCCTGGAGAGCACCGCCCTCTCTGGTCCTTGCCTTGTGACTCCTATCTGCTCAATTTGATTCCCAAAATTTCTCAAATGATGCATTGCAGGGTAAGGGTTGGAGGGCTCTGCTCAGGCAGGAAGGGCTGTGGCCAAGGCTGCCTTGTCTCCACTAGAGGAGCAAGGAGGCTTTTGATGCCATAAGGAAGCTATAGGAGTCAGTTGTTTCCTTTACTGTGCCAGATTTATGTAATAGCTGAGCACTGGCTTTCATCTAGCATAGACTTACATTCAGTGTACTATATATTCCCAGCCTGAGTAGGCAAATAGCAAATAGCATTATTAAATGAGTTTTCCAAAGTAAATAAATGCAGCTGATTATTTGGCAAAGAAAACATAAGGAATGTTTCTTTGCTGCATTTTCCTCTGAAGTGGAATCTGTAAAACTTGAAAACAAACTGTGTTAATTAGCTGCATTAATTTGCCCAAAGAATTCCACTGAGTATTGATGATGGTTTTAATTTTTATCTGGTTCTAACTAGAAATTAATCCTATCAGAATGATATAAAGTGAGGGAAAATGCCTAAAAAATAAATGGCTTGGGAGCTTTAATTTCTGGTCTCAAGGGCTAGGTAGAGTCAAATATTTGAAGGCATTGTTAGCACCTAAATTCACTTTGTTTTAAAGATATGAAACCTATGTTTATGTACCCTAAAATGCAGTAAAGTATGTTTTCAAAAGAGATCTTGGAACCTAACCCTCATTACAGGAGAGAGTTGCTTTTGAAAATAAAACACAAGTTTCTTAAATCATTCTGTCATTTTGAAAATAAATCCGACATCGTAAGTGACCTCAATGGCCATAAACCTCAGTCTAGAGAATGACACTACCAGTTGCATTTTGCAATTCTCCCTAATTAATTGTCATTTTGTGTCAATTCAAAGGAAGAACAAAACTCAAAAAAGTCATAATTTCTGGTTTATGTCTTACTTAAAAGTTCCTTCATTTTCCGATCCCTATCTACTTTTTGAAATTTGACAGGCTCAGAGACCAAGAAAGTAGGGCAATACGTGACCAAAAGATGCTGATTTATGATCTGAAGCATTTGAACATTTTTAAGACCTTCTATAGTATAATTTAACGTGTCCCTGTGTGACTTTAGTTTACACAGCCTACCCTTACAACACAGATAATCTAGGCAGACGTTGTCTTTGGCAGCATTACAGGACTACACTAAACTGGCCTGTTTGTTAACTGTTTTTCACTGTTTCGGACAGCTATTCATGCATTATTTATGGCATCAGGCATTGCTATGTTTTCTTTCACCTTCTATTTGATCACAGAAATGTAATTGTGGCTAGCAGAAAAGCAATGGAAATACTGCAAATATAAATTTAGTTCTCCTTTGTGTCTGCTATCTTTTTCAGGGTATGTAGGAATATTTGGTTTGCGTACTTGTTTGGGTTGTTTGGGGGCTTAATTATTAAAGGAATAGTCATACAATACTTGATCCTCTGAATAGAGTTTCTGAACCTGTGAAGATAACTGTCTGAATGGACAATTAATCTATGGAATGCCGAAATCCAGGATGTTTACCCTGTAACCATCCCCTTATTTGCATTTAACAGGGCAGATTCTCTGAACAAAACTTCTGGGATCTACTTATTTTCTTGCAGTCATTTATATTCCTCCTCTGCCCCCAGCACTGCAAAATTATATGCGGGGGGAAAAATAAAAGGTGCTGGCATTAATCTGAGAAACACCTAGGCACTAGCAAAAAACAGAAGGAGCACTTTTTGCATGCTTGCAGCAGAATGACTTATCCATTTTTATCTACTTACTCAGTTTCTCGAGAACAAATTACACTGGGGGGTGGGGTGAAAACTGAGTAAATTTGGGTTGATTCATCACCTGTCCTACTTTGCAGATCAATCAGTTAATAATTTCATTGACCTGGAGGATCATTCAGAACAATATATTTAATTCAGTCAGGCATTTAGTTTAATTAAGGTTTGAAGTTACAGTGCTCTGCTGGCAAAGAGATACTAAATCTGTTTTCTTTCTGCCTTCCATTCACCATGTGTATTTCCTCTACCGGATAGAATTCATAAAAGATCTTTGACTTTAATTTAGTTAAATTGTCTGGTGCTTCTGTGAAATTCTACACCTTTCTTTGGGGTAAGAACCACCTGAAAATCTTTCTGCATCATTTGATGAATATGCTGGAAGTATTAAGCCTCTCTGAGACTTCAGCAAATGGTGCTTGGAGGGTAAACTAATCTTGGGAACCCACTATTTGAAAAACACTAAAAGATCACAAGTGATCTGGTGCAGAGATGCGACTGAGAAAGGATACAAGTGTTAAGAGGCTCTAAGAGAGAGGAGCAAAGGGCTTTTCAGGAATATTTCTTGCAGTGGCATAGCAAGGAATAACCCTCACAAGCTTTGTGACAATTTTCCCTAAATAATACAGGGGGATTAAATTTATCTTCAGAAAAAAAATATTAGACGTGTATTGAGATTATAGTAAATAAAATAATCAACAATTAGTATCAATCTGTTATTCAGCTGATCCAGAAACTGAGAGTTACAGGTCTGTGATAACCATCATGTACAATGAATATGGACAGAGTTCCATGAGCTGCAAGTGCTGGATTTGGTTCCGCGGAAGGTGCTACAACCTTTTGGGATACTTTACTTTATACACCTTAATTTAATGAGAAGAATCTCACTGAAACACTGGTTGATATTGGCAAGTTATTTTAACTGTTTTTCTCAATGATTACTAACTTTCTCCTTCAATCTTGTATTTTGTCTTGTATTTTACTTGCCTGAAAAAATGATTGGAGGACAGAGACCATGGCTGAAAAATGTATTACAATGTGTGGAAGGACACGTTAAAAACACCCATTTTTTTCCCTTTGCAAACTGTACAAAATCACTATTTTCAGTTTTGAAAGCTGTTCCATGAAAAACTATATTGGGTGTGCATTAGTTTTGTCCATTAATACCTGAAAAACACTGGTGTCCTGGTTTGAGCTAAAGCAGAACAAATTATCCTCTAACTTTTCAGTTAAAGCATTTCTAAGAAATTGCATTTTCTGAAGAACATGTTTTTCAGACAGTGTCTGCCTCTAGTAGTGATAACATCTAATATTTATAGTCGTCACAGGACCATTGGCATGCAGAAAGACCACTGTTTACAGTTATTCCTATCGAAGCTGAGGCCCATCCTAGAGCTGGTGGAATGCTGTGAAGCAAAGAGTGAAAAAGAATTGCAACTGCAGGGAGGAGCAGACAGGACAGGTGACCCAAAACTCTCCAACAGGCTATTCCATTCCATTTGTGTCACATTCAACATAAAACTGAGAGAGCACAAGGGTTAAGCCCTCTTCTACAAGAGCTAGAGTCCAGTGAGGACTCCATGCACCTGTCTGCTCCTGGTCTCAATTCCTGACTCCAGTTCCCGAATCCAGCTTCTGTCTGCTTCTGAGCCCAGTCTGGGACTTTACATGTGCCTGCCCTGCAGCACCAGTAGTGATGTGTAGTCACCTGGGGGGTGGTGCAATTTTGGTGGGGGTGGAGGGTGGAGGGTAGGGGGCTGAACAGGGACAACTAAATATGTCATTTGAGTGGCTTTTCCCCCTTTCAGCTAAGTTCAGTTCTCCTATTTCTTCAGTTCTTAATCTTCTGCTTGAGCTAGGTATGTGTCCCTTCACAGAACAAACTTCTTTTTGCCTTTACATTTTGACATATGCTTCTTTCAAAAAGTCTCGCACTGTTCAATAGCAAAAAGATACTTGAAAGAAAAAGACGTGTCTGGGGTGCCTGGAGTCTCCACAGGACTGTCCTGCAGGTGAGAGCCTCTGGGGCAGTGAGATGTGCAGGATATATATACGATATCATTGCTTCCCATTTAATGACCTCACTTCAGTCCTCTCAGAGTATCGTTCTTGCCTCATCTCACTGTGAGTTTGTTCTTGTTAAGGGTCTGATCCATCAAAGCTCTTAAGCGCATGGTTGTGGGTTGTAAACCCACCAGGGTAAGTACCTTGACTTTTTATAACCCTGTAAATTGTGTAAAGTGTGTACATATGGCACTATAAAAGATAGGTTTAAATGATGTCTGTGATAAGAGGTAACCTTTTCTGTTCAGCACTTATTCTCGTCTGTAACACAAGAAGTTTCTGCAGTTTGTGTTGCATATATTTCAAACAAGACTGGTTTTGACAAATTGACTGTTTCGTTTTGTAGTTCTGTCTTTTTTTGTGCGCTTGTCTAAAGGAGCATCTACACATAATAAATTATTGAGATATTCCTGCTTACCTGTATTTCTCAAAAAGCTGGTTAGATTCTGTTAGACACCCTGAAAGATTACTTAATACTTAAAGTTTTTCAGTTCAGCTTATTATAAAACTTAAAGCAAAATAAGAAAACAGCACCATCAGTGCAGGTTTAAACTCTTTCACTGCTGACATCGCTAAAGGTAAGTCTTATGTGCTGCTGTAAGAGCTGAATTGGTTCAGTGCAGAATTTTAATTTCTGTAAGCACTGGAAATAAAAAGTAATTAAACGTCTGTATATTCCTTGTGTACTATAAATACCTTCATAAAATAAGCAAAGGAAATCAACTCTTAAATTATTAGCAGTAGTAAAATGCTGAATATTGAAACACAGTTTAATTTATTAATTTATAATTTTTATCAGGCTAAAATAGGCCTCTAGGAGCAATTTAAGCATTACAATAATGCAATTGTTCAGTAGAGGCAGCATTTAGATACACAGCTATCTCTTGTAGAAAGAGAAATAGCAAGCTGGTGGCCAAGTCCCTTGTTTCAATGTAAATTAATAGTGAATTTACACAAAGGCAGTAGGTTGTCCTCTCATCTCTTTTATGAAAATGCAACATATTTATTTCAGTGTGAAAACTACTGGGCAGCAAACCAATGCAGCTGATCTGGTTCAGTGTCCACAGAAAAAGATGATTGTAAAACTCTTAGGTAAACAGGGTATCTCTAAGTTAGCATACACAAAGTGTCAACCTCCTAACCCCTAAATGAACCTAAATGTTGACTATTCTCCTTGGATGTATTTTAAAGAAAACTGGTTAAGCCTAAGGCAACATATAACAAATAGATGTCAGATATCAATAGCAGAGACAACTGGAAACATTTCAGCCTGTGTATTAGTATTAGATCGTACATCTGTGAAAGAAAGATTAGTAGGTAGGCATTGCAAAACTAAGACTGTTAATGGAAAGTTTTGCAGAGTATTTCCTTACATGAAAAAGTGCTTTGAATTCTGGAGCAAGGCAGATCCAATCTGAATTCAGCAACTTTCTCAACTTCCATTTACAACAACAGTGAGCACCCATGGCTGAGGAAAAAACCTGAACCATTGTGTCTAATCCAACATACTGCTGCTTTTCACGTCTCACAGGACTTCAAGCAGTACTTCTTTTCTGGAGCAGTATGCAAAAATACTGAGAGGAGTGGCCTGCTCCCATTATACTAAAAAGTCCAACTGTCATTTAGAATACTTTTGATATCAAAGTAAGGAAAAATGTAGAGTGAATCAGATATATGAATAGCCTCCTTGATGAAGCTGCAACTTGATATCCTCCTTGTGTCTGATTTGGGAATATTTCCTCCAGAAATGTAGGGTCGACAAGGACCTCAGGGGGACTCCAGTGCAACCTTCTGCTCAAGGCAGCATCGGTTTTGTAGTTAGACCAAGTTACTCAGGGATGTATCTGGTATGGCTTTGAAACCTTCATAGGTGGAGCCTACATAATGTCTGGGCTGCCTATTCCACTGCTTGACTGTCCTGGTGCCATGTGAGTCCAGAGCCACTGGGAATAGTAGCTAGAAAAGAAACCCTAATTTCACAAATTGCCTCCAAACCACATTGAGGAAAGGCCAGTCCTGCGTGTTGTACAGCTTGTATTCTCTTTCTATGAAAGAAGAGGCAATGTCTGCTCACACTGCAAATACAATACTGACCCGTGTCTATCAGCAGAGGCTGTCTCAGCATTTAAGCAAATTATATTTGTTACTTCAAATTCATATTTGGAACATTTCATCTTAACCAGGAGAGCCAGAAAAAGTTGTTTCCAATTAACTTAAATTCTAAGGTCACCACTTGAGAGCCAAAGCACAAAGTTACTGAACTAGGCCTTAACCTGACCTGGTCTCAAAAGATTCTGCTTCCAATGAAGAAATCACAGCAATGTCTGGACATTAGCTAAACTCTGAATCTGCTGAGGGCCATGAGGGTTATCCCATTAAATGAGTGGAATGGGTCCTGTGGATATTGCGCCAGTGTCATCCTCACAGAGATATTTATAATATGCATGAAATAATTTTTTATGAACAACTCATTAAGATTTTATTATTCTTTTAAAAAACTGCTTTTAATTCAAGCTTTATTAATATATTTTCTATCTTATGCTATCTATCAGTCAAGAGTCTTTCTCCTACAGGGTTATTAGCCAGGGTCCAAAGAAAGAGAAACTGAATCCTTACAATGTGCTGACAATAAAGATGGCCTTACACTTGTTCTAGACTAAAAAATGTTAAAAGAGATGTTGTTTCCTTATGGAACATAAATCATTAGATGGGCTTCTAACATTTTGTAAGATGTTAAGAAGTTTCTATAATCTTTACCCATCACACATGAAGAGAGATTTGTTTATTTGTAGAGATTGTATAGGGTATTTTTCAACAAGGAATATAATAAAGCCTGACTGAGAAGGGCAACCAAGAAATCTATGAAACTGTGTTTCACTGTTTCCATAGTAACCTCCTTAATAAGCTAGTAACCTTGGTTAGGGAAAGTCCTATAAGCCAATGCATTGTAAAAATTTCTTGGTCATAATGAATACATTCTCATTGTTTGGATATTTATACTGCTTTCACAAATATCTTGCTCTTTTATTAGTTTCCTTGTTATCTTTAAGAAGTAAAACCTGAAGCAAAATATAACCTTGCCCTACGCATGGCTCTCAGTATTTAAAAAGGCATGTTTCAGGTAACCAAGCTCAAACAGTAAAGGAACTGTGTGTCTGCCCAGAAAACAACAAAAGCCTTTGAAAGAATATTGAAATTGGAAATCTGGGAGTTAGCAGCAGCTGCAGAATCCCTTGCCCTGCTCCTAGCATATCCAGCTTTCAGGTTTTGTGAGGGCTGCAGCTAAGAAAAGACAGGGCCACTTTTAGTTTTGGACAACCTTAGAGAGAGGACTGAGGGCAAAAAATGTGATCTGAATCAAAAGTTCTCCGAGCTTAGGGAAGTAAACACCAGGGATTGAGTTTAAACTATTTGTGCCTATATTTTGTATTTACGTGATGTACTTCTATCCTTCGCTGCAGCGCTGTTTCTCAGACTGACCTGCCGAGCACTGAGCAGTGGTCTGCAGCCACACTCAGAATGACTTGCAAATAGCTCAGCTGTGTAGAGCTCTGCGGGTGGCACACAAATGAGTGGGGCTGCCTGGGTCAGGGCCTCGCAGGGACAAGGGCTCCTGTCCCACCCCCAGCCAGGAGCAGGGCAGCTGGGGTCACCAGGGCAGCCCTGGGCTTCAGACACTCCTGACTCAGGGACAGGTGGAGGTTTCAAACACTAACCTCTCCCTGTAATGTTTTTCCATGTCTAGAACTAAGAAGCATCACAAAAATAGAAATCAGCTTGATGTTTTTATGATCATTATAGAGTCCTGTGGTACCTGAGTGCTTTGCAGTAGGTGCCAAACAGAGGGTGACATAAAGTCCTTGCTTGAATAGGTCAGCCAGTTAAGGCCCCTGTATTGCACAAAATGTACATGCTTAACCTCAGCGTCCTAAAGCAAGGCCATGGCTAAATGCCATAAGCTATGTAATTATTCCTTTTTCTTCAGAGGTATTCATAAATGGATAATGTACAAATGTAATTTCATTGGAGACAAGATAGCTAACAGCTATGATACCATGTAAAATCCTTTTCAAAGTTAATAGTAATTTTAATGCGTCTTATTGACTTCTAATAATCTCTGAGGAGATTAATACCTAAGAAAGTATGTATGTGTTGATGATAGAAAGCAGAATGAAGTGTACTGATTTATTGCAACTCTTCATTAAGTTTAAAAGCATTCCACTGTGATGAAGACATCAACCACAGGCTGTGGCATTTTCACACTGCAAAGGAATAGTTAAGGGCAGGAAGACAAAAAAGAAAGCAAACAATGTTTCAACTTGAATTCAAGGCAGATTTCACAAAAACAAGACTCTTTTCAAATCCAGTTAAGTAAACCCATTAAAAGTATCCACTACTTTTCCCTGCTACAGACATGGATGAAACATACCTCCTTGGCTAGGTGATAATAGCAGTTTATTACATCACATAAAGTTAAGTATCTAACTGAATTTCCTGTAAATACTTAGATCTGGATTCTCATTCTCTATTATCCACAGTACTATAATGCTGTTGGTTTGTATGAAATTAGATTTAGATGACCAATTTATGAGATAGAACAAGACAACCTTTTCATATTTTTTGCTCAGTAAAATTCTGATATATTTTTTAAATTAAAAACATCAGTTCAAAATGCAAAAATCAGATCAAGAAATAATGTGAAGATTTAAGTTATATAATAGTTATGACAAGGTTTCTTTTGGAGTTTATGTTTAAGAATTTAGAAGAAGAGAATTACATACTGCAACTGTAGAGGTTTGGACATAGGCAGCACCAAAGCAGAAGAAGGTGACTCTTTACCTAGCAAAACTGAAGTATCATAAAGTTCTAATTCAGAAGGAAATTTCCTTGTAACTCCAATAGGACTGAGATTTTGTTTTGTGTTTCTAATTATTCTTGATGAGTCATACACATACAAATATTACCAGCAAAAGTCAGGTAATTAACGCAAGTACCTTCACATTGAATGCATGCTTGTTTCCCAAATGACATGTGGCCCTGTAGCTAGTGTCTCTACGCATCCCATTGTAACAGAGCTGAAATTCTTCATAAGCATTATTGTCAGTCATCTTCTCAGAGGAAAATGAGCACAGTGTGTCATTATGTCTAGGGCTGCGTCACAGTTTTGCTACTAATGGGTGTTGGGCCAAAGACCAGAAATATAATTGATGATATTTATTTTGGAAGCCTCTCAGAACAGGGGCTCTCTCATTTGTGACACTCAGCACGCTGTCAGCACTTACAAGTTAAAATAAATAACTCAAATTATGTTATTCAATTTTGGTAAATTTTTGGAATGCTTACCTGGAGGAGAATAATTAGACAGCTGTATATCTCCTGACTTACAGCCTGGGTCATTCCTCCCCACCCTCAGATTTTGATAACAACATTGTCTTCACTGAGCCTCCTTGCTCCAGAATCCCTCTCCCAAAGTCTGAGGTGTCATTTGCAGAATCCTCAAATAGAAACAGTGCCTTGTGCCCATCCAGAACTTTTACTTGCCAAAATGCCATGCCTTGATTAAACACACTATTAAGTTATTACATGTTCTGTAGTTCTCCATAAGGGTCAGAGAGAAACTTTTAAGTGAATTTGGACTCTCTAAGACAGAACGTTGTTGCTGCAAGTGCTTTGGTAGCAGTAGAGGTGGCATTTCCTTCTGTGAACTGATTGAACTCTTAATTCCAGGCTTTATGTTCCATATTTTGTAGTACTTCACCTTCATCTCCTTGAGGCTTATAGAACTGTGTTTTAAAATATCTTCCTTAGGAGTCCTGAAGTGTGTAAGCCCGGTGTATTCACTGAGAGCATATGGGACTTCATCCACACAGGCATGCTTCTGCTGACCATCCCAACAATTATCTCCACCTCCAGTCACACCTTGATCTCACTGGCACTGTTCACAAAAGGAATGCTCCATTCCTCCTCCAGTTGGTCACTAGTAAGCTTAGAGAAGGATCTCAGCACACCTACGAGGCAGAGATCAGCTTGATGACTGGATTCAGAGTGTACTATTAAAGTCATCACATTTCTTTGCTGTCCAGCAACCTAAATGGGTTTGGGGAGAAGGAGAGAAGTTTTCCTAGTTTCTTCCCAGCTGCATATGATGCAAGTTTAACATTGGTGCCCAAGTATGCATTTTTACTTCCTTTAAATCTTTGTCAAAATGTGTACTTGAAAAATATTTCTACTGCTGTGTTCTGATTATTTATTATTTGGTCTAACAGCTCCTCTTATTTCTGTATGTGAGTTCATATGACAAATTTTTTTGACTCTTAGGTCACTTGCAAATAATTACTGGTAGAGTTACTCTGTGCCCTATGCTGGCAGATATATACTGAATGAGGTTTCTAGAATCATAACAAAGTACTCGTAATAAAGCACTACAATACCAGATTTCATCTACAGACTATACATCAAAATAGATATGGAATTCATCCCTCTGTCTCATAACATTCTCTTGGAAAGTACTAGATCTCAAAAACTATGCTGACTAGAGCAATCTTCTGATTTTTCTGCTGTTGTTGATTCTTTCTCAGCCATTCCGTCGTTCTTCTAGTTTATGTCATAAGGCTGGTCATTAAAAGCGTGTGTGTCTTTTCTCCCAAAATAGCTTTACTTCCCAGAAAAGAAAAATCTACCATGTGAGAAGTTACTATAGAAAGCTACAATAGATCCTCTTTCATCTATCTATGCTTCTCAGAGGTTTCAGAGGACTAAGAGCCATCCCAGCCCTAGGCTAGATCTGTTTACTAGGCTTATTGCCTCAGCATTATTTTTTTTCCTTTCTCAGTACATTTACTAGAAAACACTGTTATTGATCTTCAGTACTAGGTTTCCTACCCACTTTCTTCTTGGTGTGTTTTCCTATAGTTTCTGAGGCTCTAGTGAGACTCCTTTTCCTGCAAATCCCTCTGTGCCAGGGAAGATCATGGAACCGACCCTCCTAGGATCTATGATAAGGTATGTGGAGGATGGGAGGTGATTTGAGACAACCAGCATGGCTTCACCTGGGGCAAGTCTTGTCTGGCCAACCTAGTGGCCTTCTGTGATGGAGCAACCACATCAGTGGACATGGGAAAACCAACAGATGTAGGCTGTCTGGACTTCCATAAAGCCTTTGACATGGTCCCCCACAATATCCTTCTCTCTGAATTGGAGAAATATGAATTTGGTGGGTGGACTGTTTGGTGGATAAGAAATTGGTTTAATGGTCGCATTCAGAGAGTACTCGTCAATGTATCGATGTCGAGATGGAGATCTGTGACCAGTGGTGTCCCTCAGGGGTCCATACTGGGATGAATGCTGTTTAACATTTTCATCAATGATATAGACAGCGATGTCGAGTACACCCTCAGCAAGTTTGCTGATGAGACGAAGCTGAGTGGTGCAGTTGTCACAGCAGAAGGATGGGATGTCATCCAGAGGGACCTGGACAAGTTGGAGAAGTGGGCCAGTGAGAACCTCTTGTGGTTTAATAAGGCCAAGTGCAAGGTCCTACTCCTGTGTTGGGGCAACCCACAATTTAAATACAGGATAGGGGATGATGTGATTGAGAGCAGCCCTGCAGAGAAGGACTGGGGGGTGTGACATTCGCTGTTGGTATGTGACAGGGTACTCCTTGAAAAGAAGATTAGCATGAGCTGGCAGTGTGCATTTGCAACCCAGAAGGCCAACCATATCCTGGGCTGCATCGAAAGAAGCGTGGCCAGCACGTTAAGGGAGGTAATTCTCCCCCTCTACTCCACTCTTGTGAGACACCACATGGAGTATTGAGTCCAGTTCTGGAATCCTCAATATAAGAAGCATGTGGAACTGTTGCAATGGGTCCAGAGGAAGGCTATGAAGATGATCAAAACGCTGGAGAGCCTCTGATATGAACACAGACTGAGAGAGTTTGGGCTGTTCCACCTGGAGAAGTGAAGGCTCCAGGGACCTTATGATGACCTTCCAGTACCTGAAAAGGCTACAAGAAAGCTGGGGAGGGACTTTTTACAAGGGCATGGAGGAATGTCTACAAATTGGAGGGAGAAAGATTTAGATTAGACTTTAGGAAGAAATTCTTCATGATGAGGGTGGTGAAACACTGGAACAAGTTGCCCAGGGAAGTTGTGGATGTCTCATCCCTGGAGGTGTTCAAGGCCAGGTTGGATGGGGCCATGAGCAGCCTGGTCTGGTGGAAGATGTCCCTGCCCTTGGCCAGGGGGTTGGATCTGGGTGATCTTTAAAGTCCCTTCCAACCCAAACCATTCTATGATTCTAAATGTACAGTGGAACTGAGAAAGCAGAAAGGATATGTATCGTAAAATGAAAAACTGCAATTGTTTGTCTCATATTATATTGGATTACAAAAGAACATTGGATTAAATGTTATTTCCACTAAGAATCTCTTACATAGATTGTCATTGCATGATTTTGCTCTAAGCTCTCACAGCATACTGGACAAGAGAAGTCATAAGTGGAATCATAAGCGGAATGGAAAGTATTCATTCTAGCTCTGGCCTGGCAGATTTCTTATTAGCTTTAAATTAAATAAATTTCTGCAATAATATTAAATAAAAATTAAATGTTGTAATAAAATGTCAACTATCATTTATTTTATGACTACTACTCAAAATAATGGTTATTGTTATAACTATGTCAGAGGGAATTATTTGTCTCTTTGACTTCTAATTTTCTGTATCAGTAAGAAACTTCTAGTCTCTGTTAGGAACAAGTTGTCATTCCAGATCAAGAGCACCAAGATGGTGTTGGACTTAGTGTTCTCCCAGACTTCTCGCAAAATTATTTTAATTAGCCTTCTCCTAACAGTGTTTAAACAAGTCCTATGCTGTCAGGGAAGGAAGAAATGACTTCTCAGTCAGATAGTTTACTTAGTTCTTTTTCTCTATTGCCATAAATCTTGGTGTGGAGATTATTAGTGACTTAAGACTACTTTTTTTTTTTTTTTTAAACAATGAACTGTGACCACTTTACCCACTGAAAAGCTCACACATCATTCAAGTATAAATGTCCTGTTTCTGCATGGTTTGTTTTCACACCATTGTTGGGTGTTAAAATAGTTTAAAGCCGTTTATAAGGCATTGACATTTTAGCTAATCTATCCAGTCTGTTACTGGTATACAAAAGTGGGTAAATAGTAGTAGTAACCATGGACATATGAACTGTTGTAGGTAGATATGCTGGAGCCAGACATATTTGGCTAATTTTAACACATTATTGGAATGTTGAATTAACCACTAGTCACACAATACATAAATAAGTTTGGAATATACCTTAATTTGAACATGTGAAATGATCAAAATTGCATCTTCCAAAAGAAATTTACTTAGATACTCATGGGCCAAAAAAATCCATACCTGTAATTTTTGTCCACATCTAGCGAAAAAGCTTAGAACTCACCTACCTACAGTCTACAAAGACCCTGCATAAGGTTTAGCTTTGGACCCTCGCATGCTTTCTTCACAAAAGAATTGCTGTCTGTTTCCTGAGTGTGAACGTGAACTCCTGCGAGCAAGCTCACGATGTGCGTGTTGCCCCAGCATTTCAAGCCGAGGCAGCCCAGCTCTCCATGCAGTAAAGTAAACACCGCATGGCTGCTGGGGCATGCAGCCAAGGCTGAGGCTGGGAGGAGGGGATGAGGCTGGGAGGAAATAAGAGCAAATTCCTCTGGAATGATCTGACAGGAAATGACAGAGTGTCAGCCTTATACAACCACACTGCGCGCGAGAGAGAGAGGGCGGGAGAAGTTATTCCTAAACACAGAGTGGTGCCAGATCTCAGTAGGTGAGGATGATGAAATAATAAAGCATTTCCCGTGTGTGTTTTTCATTAGTCCTGTTTTGTTTTTCTTCCAAGTGCTGTGGAAACAGAACAGAAGCCCATGTTTCAGCCAGGACGGCAATGGCCTCCTCCCATGGGAATAACAGCTGCATAAATAGGAGGGAAGCCCTCAGTGGAATTGCCTCCAACACCTTTCTAATGGAAATAATGATTTGCAAAGCCCAGTTTATACCTTTGCCACATAATTAGTAGCCAAGATTAAAAACATTGTTCCAACTCCCAGCATCCTTGAAATCTGGCAAGACCTTAAATATTCCACTGTGTTCCAAGAAGGTAGTCCATAAGTGATCATTGTCCGGACAGTCTTAGCCAGTTGAGTCAAGCCCCTGAATCAATCAACACTTATTATATAGAAATTACCATTTTGATGTCAATTAGTGGAAATTTGTTAGCAGACATAACCTGTGAGACACTTTATTTTGAATTCCTACCTCTGCTTATTGAAGTTGGCTAAGATAGGGCTGAGGACCGAGCCACACACTTCTTAAGACACGAAGGAGAATCAATTAAAAAAGAGAGTGAAGGGGAGGTGTATCAAAACATGCAAAATCTTTTCTTGTTTGTTAGGCACAAGAAGCACAAGGAATTGAATATCATATTTTTCCCTCTAAAGGGTCAATTTCTAGTCACAGGTTTGGGTACATAAGAGTCTATGGGTCGATACTGAGTACAGAAGAAAAAAATACTGTTAGACTAATGGTACTACCTACCCTCACTTCATGCTACTTTTAATCTCCAACTTTTCCCACTATATTCTTCTAAATTGTATTTCCATATTAAGAAAACAGAAGTTTCTAAATTAAATTTTCTCACCTGATCATTAATTTTCCTCCTAACAATAACTTTAAAGAAATCAAAATTTTGCTAGCTGCTCAAGCAAGAAGGGGTAGCAAAAGACTTCCTTAAAGCTTAAGAACATGACCTGTCTGGTCCGTGAGGTGGATTTGACTTTACTGTGGATTCTATAATTTGTTTAAAATTAATAAAGTACCCTCACATAACATTTTATATGTATACAGCAGCAGCCAGTGTGATAGCCTGCTACTATTATACAGCAGCATCCAGTGTGATAGCCTGCTACTATATCATTCAAACTAAACGTTAGAGTGGGTTCAGTCCCAGATCTTTATAGCAATCCTGAAATACTCACATCTAAGTGAATATAGGATCAGAATCTTGCTATAATATGGAAAACTCCTGCAAGTTTTGAAGCCAGGATTTCCACAAAGTTCCATTCATCTGTAAGTTCTATTAACTGACCATGACATATACAGCATGTTACCCTCCCATACAAACAGGTGTTCCTAAAAAATGAGCCTGCTGTTGCATTCTGCAGTGCAAACTTTTACCTAATCTGAAATATCTCTTAGCTTTAAGTGTTCTAAAAATTCTCTCTAGCATTTTAAGTTGCTAGGAATAATTTTTCTGCTTGTTTAATTTATAAACGGTTATTAAATGAGCCATTCAATGTAGTACAGTGCAATACTTCCAGAAGTTGACAATGGAGACACCACTGTCAAACTCTAATGTCTTTTCTCTGATACTGATAGGGGTTCTGTAACCTACATGATCAATCTAATTTATCACCAGATTCAGGCAGTGACAGCACTTATTTGAGAACAGCCTGATAAAGTTGCAATTATTTCTTGATACTGTTGGCCATCCAAGCTTCTTTAAACTTACTAGCTAGAACTGCTTCTAAGAACAACAGCCTCTTTTGGAAGGGTCATTGTAATGCACTATTACCTAGATACATTCAGTACACTGTAATATCATTGGAAAAAAGATGCTAACGTAAAATAGAGTTGTTCTCTGCCCTTGTTTATGTGCATTTAAATCTTAACAATAAGCATTGTTCATTCTACACATTTAGTAAATTAGCCATGTTATTTTAAAATATGGGCAAACCTTGTTTTTCTCAAAATTAAAGATAGTGGTATCATAAAATTTAAAAGATTAGAAATGTTTAAAATTTATTATGGGGTGCCTAGAGGTTGTTCATTTAGTAATGGGTCTGAACATGGCTGAGACAACAGATGCATAAATGGTAGTGGGGTAAAATCAATTTATGAGAGAACATATTTCAATTATGATGAGTATGTTTTGCACAAAACTTTTAGATATATGGCAAAAAACCCAGTATGGATTGTACTCTAAGGTACTTTTAATCTCTGTAGATGGTGTCAGAGGCTACTGTTAAACTCCCATTTTACTTCTGTAGTGGCAGAAAATGTACATTCAACCTCAGTAGTCTAAGGGCGTGAACCTCACCCAACAGGCAGGTATATTTATTGTGGAACTATCAGGGTGGTTATTAAAATTGTACTGTCCTTAGTTTCCAGAAGCTGTTATCCTAGCCTTGCAGTTCTAAGACGGAGGCCCTGTTGTAGGACTGAAATACTTTGTGTTGCTATGATACTTCCTCAGTTCGCATGGTAAACTGGATAGTTTTGGAAATATCAACTAAATGTTCCAAAAGAAAGGATTAACTTTTTAAAACAAAGTATTTAACAAACCACTTAATTTCTGCTAAACCAATTAACAACATCAGTTTATTGATATCAGACTTCTATTGGCTTTAAGACAGTTGTGTTTATGCACATTCACATAGCTACATTTAATACCCTGTAATACTACTGGAAAGAAGATTCTAACATAAATACAGTCTTTCTCTGCCCTTGCTTATGTGAATTTAAGTCTTAACAATAAGAATTGTTCAAAATTTTTTTATTCATATTTACAGAGAGCAGTTTATTAATTCCTGAGATTATGAAAAAAGCCTACCTGTAACAGGGGACTATGTTCTAACAGTATGTTTTGAGTTCCTTGGAGGGTGTAAGGCAGCTCTTAGTCTTGAGTCCTCCTGGGCATACAAATTCATGCAGAAGCTGCAAATCTGAGGGGTAGAACTATTATATTATCAATCTTTTCTGTCCTAGTTTTCAAACTAGCCAAGTGCATTGAGAGACGTTAAGAACCTTCAAGACCTCAGAGTACAGAACTCAGGATCCAAGAGACATTGCTAACAATCCAAAACAGATACTTTTATTTCTTCCATCATTACATCAGGAGGTACTGCAAATAATTTTCAAAAGCTCTTCATAGAATGAAAGAACAGAGCATCCTTTGTCCTTTAGTGCTCTTGCTAACTACTTTTTGAAGGTATGATACTCATTTTTTTCCTAAGTATTAATTTACATTAATATTTACACTTAATTTACAGCTGAATATAATATGTAAATTCTAGACACAAAGGCAAACATAACCCTCCTGTTCTACATTTCTTTGAGTGTGAAAGCTTGACAGCAATGAAGAGAAGTACAAAGCAAAACCCTTACTGAGCACCTACTTGCCACACAGTGACAGATACCTGTGCACCATCTGAATGAGATATGCGACACTAAAACCCTGAATCATTTTTGAGTATATTATATTACATGGGAATATCATCAGACACATTCCACTTAATCAACATTAACTTGGAAATCTTAGAGAAACTGTATCTTTTCACTTAATCTTCAACTCTGTTTCAGCATTTCACCGATGACTAGAACCGGGCTTAGGTGAACTTGCGACTAATGCTTATTAAATAAAAGCAAACACTTCTGGCAGTGCTGTAAGAGAGGGTTAGTTATATTACTTCTTCCAGTCTCTGCAACTGGTTTCCATCTTAGAGCACGAGCAGGAAGGCTGACATTTCCTAATGTCTGCAGCCTAAAGGAGAAAACCACTTGCAATATCAACTGAACTGTGTGGGTGTTGCTGGCACTAGGCAGAGGTAACAGAGCTCTATAGTCAGTGATATGTGTGTACATTGTATCATATACACTTTCTGTTAACTGGGATAAGAAAGGAAATCTCTAACATTTCATATTTTCATTATATGGAATGTTTTCTTGAGGATGTAAACAGCATGTCATTGATGATCTTAAACTTTTCCTGGGGTAATTTAAGTGTCACTTTATCACATTTTTTCCAATGGAGTGCCACTTCATTATATTTTTTTCACAGGACAGGTATTTCAGAGTATATCCTTATTGTGTTATAAGAACACATACAGATTCTTATGGAAGATGTCTGTTTATGGATAAACAGCATCCTTAAAGATGTAAGCCTATACAGGGAAAGGATAGATCTTTTGAAGAGAGAGAAATATCATGTTTTGGATCCAAGAGATGCAGGCTAGTAACCCTGATACCCTTTGGGTAACTTCATCTCACTTCTGGATTTTTGTCTTGTCGGAGTACAGGCTGCTAGGAGTTGCATATAAACAAGCAAAAACTGTACAAAATTCCCAATCACATTTGCAAGACTCTCAGATATTGAGAAAATTTACAAAGATTTTTTTCATAGTCCTTTAGATATCTGCTTTAGCAACTGTTTTTATTTGACCCTATATTCATTGCCTCAGATGGCAAATATCAACATGTATACTTGGTCTGAAAAATTCAGTAGATTATATATCTCCAATCATCTTTTTCTCTCAGTTTAATGATTCCTATAACTATGCACTACAACTTTCTGAAAAAAAAATTAATAAGTTTAGAAAGTCAAGCACACAAAAGTTAGAGGCACACTGGCATCAGGGAAGTCTGTGCCAAACTAATTCAAACCTCTTACATGTACGCACCTAGCCAAAGCCTTTAGTTACATGACTTCATGCTATTTTTTTCACAAGCTCCACATTTTTCTCCACTTCCAGTATGTGGTAATACTTATACACAGGATGAGCAGCAAACATAGATAAGAAGCTCTTGAACCATCAGTTTTTCCCTCATTGCCAGTGTATGGTCCCATGAATAATTTCCTATGCATGATCCAGAGCATGTTCTGAAAACAGAAGCCCTCATTGTATCAGGTGAATGCCTGTGGTCCTTATCAGCACAGCACTTACTTTCTGTGAAGCGCCTATCCCCCTATTATCTCTTTGAGGTTCATAGGCATTACTACCTCACTTTCACAGCTGTTGACTTAAGGTAGATTGATGTTGAAATTAAAAGTTTCCGATAAATTTGGCTGCTCATTTTAGACGATTAGTTTTGGCAAGAGGGATTAATAATACGTAGGACTTCATACAGTCAAAATTCAGCTGCTGGTGCCTTTTGCTGTGTGCAACTTTAGCCCTGAAAGTCACAGCATAGAAGAGTTACTGACCACATGAGAATTTGCTGCTGAGCAAGATGCACAGCATCAATAAGATTGTGTGGCAGAGATGTACCAAGGAAGATCCATGGAGAGTTTTATTTTGATTGAACTTAATTTTAATTCCCAATTTTTGATCAGTGATCTCAGAGATAGTCCCATTATGCCATAGCCCTGGTCTGCAGCCCTGGTCTTGGGAAAATTACATCATGTGAAGTATCAGCTGTGGCTCACTTGCTCCAGACATCTGAGATGAAGGAGGATTGACTAGATTGAAAGTTTACCATTCCTCTGAGCTAACTGGATATGAAATAAATAAACTTCCACAAGGCCATTCCCTGAATAATAACACCAGCCTGCTGCGAGTTGTCTAGCCCCTAGGACATGCCAGTTGCCCAAACAACAGTTTTCATTCATAGCTCAATGCACAGCACTTTCAAAAGGTGAGTCAATGTCACACTCATTTTTTTCAGATCCCCAGAACATTTGGGAGATGGTTTAGTGATTCATGCAGCAAATTATTAACTAGGCACCAAGTAAGGGCCAGAATTCAGCTCAGCTAGCAGGAAGAAAGATAAATATAGCACTATACTGTTGGTGTCTTAATGTATAATATCATTGAATTGAGTATTCTGTTAGATTAAAAGGCATCCATCTGTCCATACCCTTAAAAACCATTACAGTAGTCCAGAATTTGCATTTTGCTATAACTCATCAGAGTACACCATGTTACATGGCAGTAGTTACAGCTCTGCATTCCCCAAGGTTTTCTCCTCTGCTCTGGGAACACGCTGCTGTGCAAGTCCTATGGGCTGTGACTCCAGCCTCCCACAGTCTGTGGTGGGGGAGTATGCAGAAGAAACACAACTCCTTTAAAGTGAAGTGTCAGTGCAGGACAAACCATGCTAAGTTTTCCTGTGTTTATAAACAAAGTCTTGGGAGGGTATACAGGTTCTTAGTGCTAGCAGCTTTGCACTTACGGTAGAACATTTTTCTTTGTCTGTACTGAAGTACCAGTAAGTTCTGGTCAAACAAAAGAAGATTTACTGCTTCTTCAATTTGTTTTTAAATACAGCTTGACAAATTCCACCAGAGCTCACATACTAACAGAATATCTTATGGAAAAATCCTTTAAATGCCCTGGATCTGTGAGTCTGTGATCTGTGAGTCTGTGAGTTATATTAGTGAGAAACAGCAAAAAAAAAAAAAAAAAAGAGGAGCTATGTTCGAGCACTAAATATTATAGCCTTTTTTACCACTTAGCTAAAATAGTATTAGCTATTACACCAGCTAATATTAATTATTATAAAGTGAAACTCAGTCTATTGCATTTTAGTATATAGTCACCATTCTTAGATAGGTACTGCCATTCTTATCTGCCCTAGAAGCCCACAAGCTAAAAAATAATAACAATGCATTAACAGGGAAAAAAACATCCCCACTTACCCCGAGATGTTGTAGATGCTTAGACTAGATGGAGCTGGTGAGTATGTGAAACAACTGCCTATCTTGCTGATCTACATATTCAGATAAAAGGCTCAATAAAATGCCATTTATGATATCCAGATGTTACAAAGAACCACAATACGTTTTTTTTCTCCTGAAAATAGAACGGCAGATTTTTGACATGGAAAGAAAGGACAGATTCATATCTACATACCCCAAGCAAATATTTCGTGCAAAGACACGGAGAACCGGTGAACACAAAATTAAGTAGACAGGTGGTGACAAGACAATGTAAGAAAGAGAAAACAGGTAGAAACCCTAGCAGCAGGTTGTTCTTAGCTTCAGGGGATGGGAGGGAGAGAAGGCATCTATAAGGATTTAAGTATGGTTTGCAATGTCCCTGAAATGACCCTGAAAAAAAAAAAGAGTTGAAATGTTTTCTGCCTTATAAACCATTCTCATAGTCAGACAGCATCAAAATGCTGTATCAGCTTAGAGCTCTTGTATTCTGTCAGCAACACAGTGAAGTCATGGATAGGATGCAGAACAGCCTGTGCACATACTGCCACATTTGGAGATTGCTCCAAGCCAGAGAGGCTTCCAAGCTGCCAGTCCACACCTAATGTGTTTTTTTCAGATAGTGCGGGGCATGCTGAGCAATGGACAGGTTTTACCTTGACACAAGCCCTCTTGTGAAGAGCACCATTCCTTTTCCCCTGTTTAAATTCTTCAGAAAACACAAACACTGAACTCCTCCAAAAACTACTCTACATCCCTGTAAGTTGGTCTTTGGTGAATTCTAAATTAGGCAGCAAATACACATCCTAATTTGCACATAAAGGATCTGTGGCAAAAAATCATATTTCTTCCATGTAATTGGTTTTCTTTTAATCCTGACCTTAATGTATATCATTCTTGATGAACTGCTCCAAGTATGCTTTGAACTAGGATTTTTTAAAAAACATTAAATAATGAAAACCCGCCACTTTATTTTACTGCTTACATCAAGATTCAGAGAGATGAAGAACAGTGACAGCATGGCTGTTCACCCATAACCCTGGGACACCAGGTAAACTGACAGTGTGTAATTACTGAGAGGTGATATTAAGTTAAAACATATAGCCAAAGCACTGCTGTTGCATATGCATCCCTTGGTTTTCAAGGCAGTGTTTAAAATAAAAAACCTTCACCGAGACAGAAAAACTGCTATAGTTATCTCATAGCACACTGAGTTGCAAACCTTTTAATGAAAGACATAATTCTTCTGCTGTCTGCATCATACTATATTCTCATGCAAAACACTTTAATGCATCGTGTAAATTATCTAAGACTTTCTTAGTATGTATTACATTTCTTAATCATAGATATTGGGTGTAAAAAAAAGAGAATTATGTGACATGCTGCAAAACAAATTGCTTGGCGTTAGCATTTACTGGCTGGGTTTATATCTGAAAAATCCATGCATAGAAGGGTTAGAATTTTTTTTTTAAATGTGCAGAACTTGCTTCTAAGTGTGTATGTTATCAATGAAGTAAAAATGACTAATCTGAAATGATGGTGGTCTGATATTCAGCCAATATTATCAGTTTAAAAGCAGGGGATCTAGATTAGAGTCTGGATGATGTATTTATTCTGAATTTCAGAATAAATGGAAGATGCATATAAATAAACAAAATGTTTTCATCCACTTTCTTCATTCAGTTGCATTCAGTTTAGCTATACAGGAGTTTCAAATGCAAATCTCATTTTCAGGAATAAGATGCTTTTGTTTCCAAGTTACCAGACAGGTTTGTCTTGCTGGTATCTCAGCAGGTGAACACTACTGGAGTGTAAATGTAGGACAATATCATCACTTTGTAAGCTGCCAGTTGCTTTTGAGAACAGGATCTGATGAGACTTGCTATCTAATTTTCTGTCAACTTTGATTGAAAGTAATGCTTATTTACATTATATTAATGTTGAATAATTTGGAGTACTAAGCAAAGGGTGGAACTTTGCATACTCTATTTTATTTATTTAATAAAATTTCATTGAAACAAATGAGACAGCTGCTTTGAATGCAACCTGAAAGCCATGTGTCAAACACTATCAAATAAACCAGAATTTGTGTAGGTCAAACTCTTTTTTCTTGTAGCAGAATATTTCAGTGGTGAGGACAGAGGAATAGGCCTTCTCTGGAGTGGCAGGCTTTTAACGTGGACTTCTGGGAATAAGACACGCAGATACATGCTCTAAGAAAGCCGTGATCTGGCATTTAAAAACAGAGTGATTGCAATCATCACATTTAATCATTACACGTATGCTGTGTGCTCTCTCCGCTCTAAAGACCAAGTTTAAAGATGATTTTATATACGTCTTTGTGTCTTTGTTGCTAATATATAAATAGAGATCCAGATTCTAAAAGCTATTGAGTATCTGAAGGTAGTGTTCTTCAATTTCTAACAGCTTCTGAATTATGTTCATAATCCATGGCAAGGGTGGAGGGAGGGGACACAAACACACATACAACAATGACACCAAAGTATGACTCCCATTGTGTTCTATGTCTAATTTCTATAGCAAAATAAGCCAAACTACAATAACATTATGAACTATATTACTAAATGCAAAATATTACCGACTAAAGCAAGCATGTAAATATATGCAATTAATTTTTAAGCAAAGCATACATGCTAAAATGCACATTTATATAACAAACAACCCCCTTAATTTTAATTAACATAAACTTTAAAAATCATTGATGCCCTTAGTGAAATATAAATAGAAGAAATGTTGTAAAATAGCATCAAAAGACAGTAACATATTTTTAACAGAACACAAACAGATCTAACCGGAATTGCTTGTATATCTTTTGTTTTTTTATTCATACTGTGGATGAATCACTGGCTGATGTTTGTGGCGGTTATTCATGACATGTCTGGTGGTGTTATGACCTTCCTTCTTTTATTGGTTTATTTGATGTTTGTGGTATTTTATATAATTGATTTATGCCTGGTGATATGTTTGGGAGCTTTCTAGTAATATACAACAGTGATTGTATGTCTGTAAGTGATGTTACATATTGCTGTTCGTGAGATTTCTTAGCCAGGTCACCATTGTAAATAAAACTTGTTCTCAATAGATTTTTATGTGGTTAAAGGTTTTGACTACTTGAGTGACTGATTCATTGACCAGAAAATTCTTGCTAGCATTAGTATTTCTGATTCAAAATCCTTGCCGTTTTCAATCTGATAAAATAAGACAGGTATCATAGCAGTAAATGGTCACCTACTTTTCTTCTTAGTTGTCCTGATGTGTGTAGGTGCCCACAGTATTTCATAACCTTCTTCCCCGGGCTTACAGTAATGTTGCAGCATTTGACTTGTTTAAGTAATGATCCTCTACATGTTTCCTCTGGTACTCTAATGAGTCCTTTACTGAAAACATTACCAGAATGCATACTGGAATTGTCTTCCTCCCCCCCCACCTCTCTCTGTTTCACTCTGTCTTTGTTTCTTCCCTTCTTCATCACTTTCTTTTGCTTTCCCTTTCTCTGCACAGCAACATCTATCCAGATGTAGAAGAGTTCAGAGAAGATAAACAATAACACAGATCTCTCTTGGTTACACAGCAAACTGTTAGCACGACTCGGTTGTAAGCTCTCATCTCATCAACATTTCCTGAGTCTTAACAGATGTTTGAGGATCTTGATCCAGACATAGTTTGATTCTTTTTAAAGAGTCAAGACCCTGACTTGATATCTCATCCAAAAGTAATGCTCACTGTTGCACATTCATTGCCTCTCTGGCTGAATGGAAGCTCAGCACGGCGTGCAGGTACAAATTAGTATATTAGCTTTGGCTTTTCAGGGGGAAAGAGGAAAGGGAAGTGGCAGACCTCATCTGACCAGCCATGACATACTTCGTCTTAAGAAACCTGAGGAGATCAAAGCACGATATCTTAAAAGTAATGTAATTTAATAGTAAATGCTTTTCTCCATTTCTGGACATCTTGGGTGATGCTGAACATAATGGCTGAAATAATGAAAGTTTCTTTCTACAAAAGAGACTGCTGTACAGCCCACTAACTTCTCCCAGTTCAATTACCCACCCCTCCTTGTTCTGCAACCTCATTCAGCTAACGAACAGTAAAAATTATCCAGTTCTCTTGCCATTTAGTAGCTGCTAATTCAACATTATTTAATGGGCTCACAGGGTGGCTAGAAACTGGCAGAGGCAGTACCAGAAGGGGACTATGGCTTCCCCTGTGGCTCTCTGTAGCAATGATGACCTAGAAAAGTGCAAGTGTAACTTTGAGTGTAATGACTGGTCACAAAGGATCCTTGTGTAAAATATGGCAGGGAAAAAGAAACTCGAACCTCAGAGACTTTCCAAAATTTGATTTCAACATATACAAACAGGACATTGATGGAAGTGTCAAAGAATATACACAGAGGAAAGACTAGAATAAGTTCTTATCCAATTTCTGTCTAGTCCTAACTTTTTATTTTTTGTATTACAATGATTTCATAGGGACTTGGAGAGCTAGTATTACTTCTGTTTTTTTTTTTTCTGCCAGAATAGGAGGTAGTTTGAGCTTAAGATTTCATGGATCCTAACAGATTTGATTCTGAAACAGCAAAACAACAAAAGAATAATGACCAGTGGCTTAGTTGATTTCTTGATGCCTATTTCAGGCACAGGTTCAGCAAATTGACTTAGTTCATAAGCTTTCTTTGTGTCTACATGAATGCAGATCAAAACCAGTTGGGATTGTAACAGAAGAAAATCCGCAAGGAAATAATTTTTCAAAACTTTGCCTTTCACATGATCTATCTAAAAGTTAACTGGGAAAATGAAATATTTGCAGAAATATTATCATGACAGTAAGCTAATATGACTTTGTTTCTTCCATCAAGCTCTGATATAAAGCTTTAAGAAAAGATAAATAAATACATTTCCAGTCCAACTGTGTAAAAAACTCTATTAATGCTGGCCAATTTGGTTCCTGGTGCAAACAAGCTTCTCTCTTCTTTCACACAAATGCAAGATTCTAGCCAGAGCTTGCATTTTTTCTGAAAACTTTGATGTGCAAAATGATGCCAGATCTATCTTTTCCATACTTAACTCCGAAGGTGTTTTTCCTTTGCTTACAGTATATGTATGGCCATTTTCAATACTGTGAAGTAGAAGTATCATGAGAGATTGTCCCTGCAAAAGCAGTGACTAGGATAGCTCTCTATACTCTGCTTTTCTTTGTCCCTTTCCCCATTCATGAATGATATTATGTATGTATTTCCCTCTTTAAGAAAGTGTCCCTGAAATCAGTGTTCCAGTGCTCAAGGGATGTTATGGTCGTGGGAAGGTGAGTTGGCAAGAACGACTGAACACAAGCAAGCCTTAATATTTGACAGCCTGTGTCAGGAAAACTGGCATACAGCATCCTTACGATAATGCCCCGGAAGCAGTATTTCTGTACTGTACAGACTTAAAGGTAGTCAGAGCACTGAACACTTCTAACTAGTAAATATGCTGATACAAGCTCCAGAAAGACTAGTTTTTGAAAGAATTCATACAATGTATACCTCTGGCATTCTTGTAAGCAGAAAGCAAAATGTAAAACTCAAAAACGTCGCATCTTTAATCCAAAGAATATATATTTTAAGAGGAGAGAGTTGAACACAGAGTTACCAAGCCAGATTGGATTAATTATCCTCCAAGTTCAGAATTCTGCCTTCACCAGTGGCCTGTGTTAGGTGCTTCAAAGAAAACAGCTGCTTAATTATGCAATGTCCTACATGGCAAAAAGGGATGAGAGGACTGTTTCTTATCCCTGTGATCAGCTAACACCCTGGAGTATGAATTTGATGGCCCCTCCTAGTACATAAAATTACAAATGATATTATTGGTCATAAAATTAAGAAGTCCCTTTAAAAATCCCATTACAGTATTTAACTCTTTGACCTCTGTAAGTTAACTACTATTCATGCTGTGAAAAGAACTATTGCATGCTTATTTTTCATGTTTATTTTTAAAATAATACAGTAAGTTTCTTGAAGCCATTTTGGCTAACAATGGAAATACATTCTATGTGACAGCTATAAATGATAATCTGAAGTTCCTGATGTGTTGAAAAATATTTGGCGTTATTAAAAATCTTTAAACAAGAGAAGTTCCGTTAACAAACTGCTCACATAACTAAGCATTACAGTAAAGCTGAAATTAATTTGTGGTGAAAAATCATGAGCTGATCAAGATTTTGATCTAATTAATATAAGTTTACCATTAAAGCTTGCTTACTCCCACATAAGTAAAATTTCATTTTCTTTTTGCCCTTCCTTTATTTTTAGTACACTTATTTCAGTCATTGAAAGCAAGTAAATGAGAGAGCTCTCCAGGGCTGGAAGGAGCACGCTGAACACCTTGTATAGCTTTGCTAAGCTGTTGTGCCTACATGTCATCCTACCTTGCAGTACCTGGGTACGCTTATTACCAACGCTGTCTAGTTCAAACAATAAAAATTATGCAAATATCAGCAATGATTTTGGAATACAAACAAATGCCCATTAACTGCTGCACTGAGACAATCAAACTACCATATTATCAGAGGTTTTTTACTGAAGCTTTAACCCTTGGAATAACAAGGCTTTCCTGAAAAATGTTTAATAAGCTTCTTTTGCTGAAAGAGAAAACACGAGGAAAGAAGGAATAACACATCTTTAATTAGAAAAATTCAAATCAGCTCTAATTTAATTCACCATACCAGCAGCCATGATTAGATCTGCATCATGATATATCTCCAATACTATCAATTTTCATAAATGCAAACTTTCCTGAATATGGTTCTGATGTATCCTGACATTTTAAAATATGTCCTATTGTCCTTTTCTGTGCAGCAGACCAAGCACAGTGTTCAGTCCTATATCACTGTCACAGTGGTATTAGACCAGATGGCTGCTTCCTCGCAGAATCAAGAATTAGAGATAATTTATGCTGTTCACTGTTATTAGAATGTAAAAATATAAAGAGTTTGCAGCACGCATACATGAAAAGCTGCTGAGATCCATCAGTGACACCCTGGTGAAAAGGCATTTGCACCGTTACTGCACTCTTAAAGGTAAAGTCATATTTGGTGAAGCTGTGGACTTCTGCAAAGCCTATTGACTGCTCTGCATAGGGTACAGCACAACGGACTCCGACTTAGGTTATGGTGTTGCTTTTGTCAGGAAGGAATATTCTGAGTTAGGAAAAAAGTCCAAGTGCTGCTTGCTTTCTTCTTTATTGTAAAAGGATTCTATCACATGACTGTTCCCATTAATAAGTGATAGTTATTTTTGTGTCACAAAGAATGAAGTTAAAATGGAGGCTTTCTTCACTCAGACTGTTAATCAGTACAGGAGAACATTTCTCAGCAGCACCTCATACCAAGGGTCATGAGAGTTACAGAAATTTGCTCTTGTGCCAGTGAGCATTGAATTTCACTTATCAGGGCATCATTGCAACCTGTAAATGTAGTTGCTCTACCTGTATATGCACCAGTGTGTGTCAAAATACTGAAAAGAAAGGACGTTGGGCTATGCATTTATAGAGTCTGAGCTCAGTATAGGTGAAAATCTTTTTGTCTGTATTTCAAACAGCTGATTGAATTGATAAAATAAAGAGACCTTAGTCAGGCCATCCATCTTACTGCAAAAGATTGTATAAAAACAGAAGTAAAAAGAATCTTTGGACAAACATCAAACATAGATGCAGGCAGCAGTAGTTTGTTGCTTTATCTTTTCAGTTCAGGAAGTTTAACACAATACTCCATGTGAATGATGTCAGAGTTGTAGTAAGATTAAGGACGAACACTCTCTCACCAGTATTTGGGAATATTACAAGAAGAGAAATTGTGCTGGCATTCACTGACACACTCTAGGTGATCTTGGAAAAATGTATCACTGAGAGAATGATTTGGTTCACTTTAAGTTAATCTTTAAATTATACTAGGAAATATTACTAGTGACAGACTTGCTTTCAGCTCTCTGTGAGCATATAATTTGTATTTATGGCATGCAATGAAAGTATTGTGACTTTGAATGACTGACTAGCACCTTATGAAAGTCATTACTTTTGTATCAAGAACAATATTTGTAACATAATGTGTTCTTAAACTGATCAGGACAGCAGGAAGCAGTTAAGTGGATCACTTATCTTTATATTGCAATTTAACCTATGTTGTGACAGGGAACAAAAAAATTAGATAATTTATAATTTTCTGTCAGTGTTGCATACTTTGGGGTAAGCTTGTAACTACTTGGTATAACAGAAAAGTAAGGAGATTCATCTGCCAAATAAAACAGAAGAAGAAAGATTGCTTTAGAGCATAATTAATTACCAGCTGACTGTTAGAACCAGATCACAAAGATTTCTTACATTTTTGTTTCCTGATCAGTGTTGTTGATGACTGGATTTTTCTTCTGTAAAAATCCTAGCACTAGCTTTATTAAAATAAGGTCTATAAGAATAGAAGATAGTTGTTATGCAGGAGCAGTAACTTGCATAATATGAGATGGCATTTCTTTCCAGCTCTTCCTGCTCCACTGGTTCTAATAGCAACCTGGAGCTCAATTTCCTCCTCAAGAACATTGCATTTCATGTGGAATGTCAATTATTAAAAGTCAGTGTCCCGTGTCTTACTTTTCACTAGATGAATTCATTTGCAAATTTGTTAATTTATGTAAATGATCCTTAACCTGTAAGTGCCTGGCATGTATTGCTCAGTGCCTCTTTTCAATTCAGAAATATATACAAAGTGTACAGTGCCAACAGCACCTATGTGAGTTACCTTGTGCAACTGTTCCAAATCCCAAAGTTAATTTCAGTGTAACCCAGGAAAAGGATCTGATGCTTCTTTCCACAGTGTAATTTTCAATATCATCAGACTACTCAAAATAGTTAAATGATCTTTAAAAGATCACCTAAAAAACCTCTAGTCATTATCATTGGTGGTAAGTATAGCTTTAGTACAATATTTTTGTTAGAAGACATGAGCTGAAACTCCACGATTTTTTTTATATGATTTTCAGCTTTCATTTTTTCAGGAGCTCACTGTTACTTACAATGGTCCAAATCATATCTCCTAGGATCTGGTCATTCCTAAGATCCTCCTCTGCATTTCAGAAATTATTTAAGATAGACACAGGAATCTCTTTAGGTAGCCAGTGGTCCAGCTGCATTTCAGTCTTTTCCTGATCTATGCATGGATGCCATTCTGGATTTGTCACTTTGCTTCTGGTTCCATCACAAGGACACCCAATGTGCACTCATAAAGGTTTCTTCCGCTCTTCAAATAATCCCAGGAAGTTCAAACTCCTCCTGTCCATTTGCAGTTCTTATGAATGCAGGAACATTAAGAAAACCTCATCTGGAAACACTAATTTTTGCCTGATTTCTTCCTGTAGCCCACCAAAATCTCTTCAATGGTCTCGGTCACCACTGATGGTCTAGAACCTGTCAAGGGACCTGGTCCAAGTTGAGGATTGTATCAAAACCTGAAATGAGGCAATTTTCCTCTTTAATATTGTTACTGTTCAGGAACTTCTCACAGTTCAAATAAACTGATCCAGGTTCCCTGTGGTGTAATTGCAGGCACAACTCCATCGATTTCAGTGAACTGTGAATGGCAGAGAGGATTGTGGCCCAAGGTCTCCTCTGGATAAACCAGCTACATATTGCTTTCTCTCGATTGTTATCTGATTTACATATCCTTGTTTTAGACGCTCCTCACAAGGGGTACATAAGCAATGCTCCGTTTCAAAGCTGGCTACAGAGATCGTTCTCAGCCAGCATGGAGGTCCCATGACCAGGACTCGTCTCTGACCCTGGCTTGCAGGTACCTGTCCTTGGCAGTGCTCCTGCCCCACTGGCCACCCCTGAGGCCCTTGCAGGAGGCTGCCATTCTCTTCAACTTACCCCAGGTTTTGTTTCCCCCAGGTGTAAGGGAGGGATAGAGTGATGATGTGCCACCAGCTGTCAGGCCAGACCCAGCGAGCTCTTCCTGGAGCTGGAGAGGTCTTGTCTCACTGTTTAGATGGGCTTTAGAAAGTGCAAAGCTGAGAAAGATTTGGCTGCTTCATCCCTGTTTCAGCATTCAGATTGCTAAGAGAAAATCTCAAATGGCTACTTGCTGTGTGTTCTGCAGGCATTTTAGCACAAACCCAACAACTCCAGTATCACCCACTCACTCTACCCTGAGGTCTCTGGTATTTGATTTCATTCCTGTTAGGGTAGCAGCAGGGAAGTCAAACTAATACTCTTGTAATCTTGGAATTAAAAAGTCCTTCATTGTATTTTGTTGCACTGGTTACCTGTAAGAATTCAAATATCTGAGATTCAAAGTAGCCTTTAAGCTACTGCTTAGTTTTCTCCACAAAGGACGTACTTTACAGGATAATGTCTCTTTAAATCTACCCTGAAGATATTCCTCCCGGCCCAGAAGATGCCAAAATGACTTGATGATTTATTTATGTGGAGCTTGGCAGACCATAGTCCAGATTGTGGCTGAGGCTGAATTTTATGAGCATTTCCCCTAGTGAGTATATTTAAAAATTAAAAAAAAAAAGATATAAATAAATAAAGGTCTTTATAGAGCTTGGCAGGAGATTCAAGCAAATATTATAAGGAAGAAGAATGACTAGGAAAAGAGTTTTAGGACAGAATATAAATATTAATTTATTAATATTTTGTGGTTTGGGAATTAGAATTTTCTCTTGATCTTGAAAAAATCAGGAAAGTGCAGGAGGCATTTCTCATCTCAGCAGAAGTAAATGTTTGGTTTGGAATGTTTTTAGCATATACAATTTGGTATTTTGTCTGGGAATTGGCATCTTTATCCACAGAAAGATGGATGTCTCATTGTCATTCCAGACCATACAAGCGGCATGTTGGTGCGATGATGTAAGAAAGCAATTTTCTGGCCCGTTTTATTGATTTACAGTATTTTAGTAAAGTGATAAAAACTTAATGCTAGGGATAAAAAAGAGATCCGTCTGATGTAGAGGCAGTAGAAAAGAATAGAGAATGAGAGGGATCTGACATTAATACTTATTTGCCATGTTTTCTCAGGCCTCTCCTGTACTAGACCATTAAGTTACAAAACGCTGTCTAAACTTGTTGACTAAGATATTTCCTAGGCATTAATCCCTTCTTTTTAGGCACAGCTCGGTGCAGGGCCCTGGCTTTTTGAAGCACATGCACACACACAAGCACAGGCAAATCCTAGGGGTCACAGGAACAACAAGTTTCAGTATTCCTGACTCCTCCAGGCTGGCAGGCTCAGTGCTGAGGAGACAGACTTGGGGGCACTTTGGTATAGTGGGAATCAGCAAGTAACAAACAAGAACATGACACTACAGCATTTCATCTGCTCCTTGGTAGTTCCCTGGGAGGCCTTTCCAAGGGGAATTACACTACTTTGCACTAAGTTCACATGCTTGCTTGGTGCAATGAACAGCCCTGAGGCAGAAACTCCTACATCCTTTGGGGAACCTCTTGCCGGATACTCCCTCATCCTTTTGGCTCAGCACAGGAGCTATTGCTGCACTCATGCAAGGAGCATGGCTTTGATCTCCTGTCTCCTAACACCAGGAAACAAGCTTCCTCAAGTCCAGATCCATAAAAGCTGAGCTCGTGCCAATTTACAGGCAGGCCAAATTGTGTTGGAAATCAATTTAGCTGAAACTATATTACACTCTGTTCTTGGATACAAGCGAATACATGTGGGATATCAGTAAATTAAAGATGGAACATGCTAGGAAACAACATTTTCATTCACAATGACATCCCCTACTTTTCTCCTGACAATATATGGAATATTCCTGAAGCATATCTCAAAGGGAGCTTCTAAAGAAATTCAAAGGCATTCAGGACATTTGGTATACCACTGATAAATTAGGTCAAAAGGAAAAATATTCAGAATGGCTACAACCATGCTTTTTAGGTTTTGTTTGGGTTTTGTAGTTATATTAGAGAATTCCTAATGGTGCAAACGTAATAGGAGAATCATATTTTACAGCCAAGCACCAAACAAACCTTATGAAGTCAGAACTATTGTAATTCACCAAGTGAAGTTCTTTTTGCCCTAGGAAAGAGCCTGGGTATGAACTAAGCTGTATATATGACAGGTGTCTTCTCGGACTTGGAGTCCCGTGTGAAACCATTGGAGCGTGTCCAGAGAAGGGCGACGAAGCTGGTGAAGAGACTGGAGAACAAGTCATACGAGGGGTGGCTGAGAGAGCTGGGGGTGTTTAGCCTTGAGGAGAGGAGGCTGAAGGGAGACCTTATTGCTCTCTACAACTACCTGAAAGGAGGTTGTAGAGAGCAGGGTGCTGGCCTCTTCTCCCAAGTGACAGGGGACAGGACAAGAGGGAATGGCCTCAAGCTCCACCAGGGGAGGTTCAGGCTTGACATCAGAAAGAAAATTTTCACGGAAAAGGTCATTGGGCACTGGAACAGGTGGTTGAGTCACCTTCCCTGGAGGTGTTTAAAAGACAGGTGGATGAGGTGCTGAGGGGCATGGTTTAGTGATTGATAGGAATGGCTGGACTCAATGATCCTGGGGGTCTTTTCCAGCTTAGTGATTCTGTGATTCTGTGAAACAAAGGGAATGCCAGTATGACAGCCTAGTGCAGCCCTGTCACACAGTGTTAAAGTTCCTACAAAGAAAATGCTTGCTCAATCTTAGTCCTGATTGGAAATGCTAACCTGATGCACCAAACGCTCTGCTCCACTTCTAGCCAAAGTTATTTCCAAAGATACACTTTGAGTGATGAGAGTGTCTATTGCTGAAATAATTTCAGAGGACTGAAAATTACATTAAAGCTTGTGGTCAAAATGTCACTGCAGGGAACACACAGAGCTCACAATGTTGCCAGGGAATCAGATTGAAAAGCCAGAAGGCCATGGTAAACGGCATATTTGACTTCACACAATAAACTATGCGGGCCTTTACTTTTGGAGGACTGCACTGTGCAAATTCAGCCACTGACCAGGTGAGGAATGATGGAAACAAAACCAGAGTTAATTTAACTTCGACCTCACCATTTCATTTCACTCTGTTACGTATTGAAACTAGTCCTTCTACTTGACTCAATTTTGTTTTTTTAATGACCTGTCAAAAGCTCAGTCAGAGCTTATGGTATTTATATTTTTAATTAGGTTAGTAAGGAGCTGGACTGCTTATATTTGATTTTTTTAATTAACTGTGAAAATTTCTGCACCAGGATGATATTGTTCACATTGATATGTGTGCTTATGTGGTGTTGGGTTTGCTGTGTGATATACTGGAGACAGAAGAAGAGTCTCAGGAAAGGCATGCCTAAATAGTGTTTCACAGAATGTTGGAGCACTGATGGGAGCTGGTTATGTATCATATAATTAGTTCTTTATATTCTAACATGCAACTCAGGCTGGTATTAAAGAAAATCATGTCATGTCAGGTCACATCCTGTTATATCTGTGTTACACTGTGGATGTGTAGAATTTATTGCTTTTGCAAAAAAGTCACACCTTGTCGTCTCTGGTAACTTGCATCCTCTGACCGTAGACAAACACTACCCTGAACACGGCTTCTGGCTGTCTTTTGATTGCTATGGGATGCCTCAGCCATGGCCTCCTTGAAATCCTGTGCTAGATCTTTCACCATTTCACCAAATTGTGTCTTTCTTCCTCAAAATTCATAACTCATAAGAGTGGGAGAGAATTGGGGACATTTAATTAATTTCAAAAGAACCTAATCAGCAACTGAGTGGGAACGAATTCTATTCAATGTAATATTAAGCTCTGTTTCAATGAGGATTCTAAAAATGGAGGTACAGCTGTTTGTACAGTTCAGCCTCTGTCCCTGTAATCAGGCTTCTGCTGGTAACATTAAAAATAGGAGTTGCTTTTAGAAAGCAATGCATTGCTCTGGCATGTTTAAATCCACATGCCCTGCTAAGATACCATCAATATTCTAACTCACAATTATTAAAAGAAGGGAGAAGAGAAAAATTCCAAGTAACTTTGATTCACACAGGTGACCCAAGCTAATTACACAGTTACCAAACAATCGCACAGGAGGATTAGCACAACTTACTCTCTAATTGCCATTACTTCTAGTGAAGTTACTGCGTGGTTGACCATGTAATAACATGCATTTCACAATAACTGTGCAGGGACTCAAGTCAACAGAGTACACTGTATAAATGGAGCAAATAATTGGTAAGTTAAAGAGGCTTGAGGGTTTTAAGGACTGACACAAGTTTTATTAGATATATGTTTTTCAGGTTTTTATGAATAGCTTCAGAGGTTTGGAGCAGAGCCATGACACCACTGGAGGAACTAAGGAAGAAGCTCTCAAGTCTGTCCAAGGAGCTCCCAAGAACAAAAGCATTGGCTCCCATGGGTCTGTTTATATCACTTTTACCTAGTCCCACTGCACAAGGCAAGGCAGAAAGCAGATTGTTCTTGTGTTCCCTCAGATCAAGCATTAAATTCTGTTTGCCCTGTAAACAGCCAGACACTGGAGAAAGACACAAGTCATTGTCTTGTGTGTCTAGCAGGACTAGCTTCAGATCTACTTTAAATAAGCCATCTTCTCTATGAAATATGGACCTCATACTCTGCTTAAAGCCCCAGACACCAAGGACATGAGCACAAAATGCCAAGGAAAATGAGAAAGATTACTTAGCCAATCAAGCATAGACCATGGAAGACTTGTAGTCCAGCACACTGAAGCTGTGTTTTAAACAGACTTGGACAAAGCTACCATTAAGAAATATAAAATAAGGAGATATTGCTCTACAGTTTATGTAACAGAGAACAATGTTTTGATTAATGCCTTCCCATTAGCATATGAGCAAGCTAGATTGTGTTATAGGATTATGGGCTGAGTTGGTAACGCAAAAGAAAAAACATGCTCAAAACTGCAGTAACAACAATTATGGTTCATAGGTGACACCACTAGAGGCAGTTGAGAGACAATGTTATGAACTGGAGCTCTCTAAATACTTATTGATATCTAATTGTTCATATATATTTTAATTTGTAAATTAAACTCTTTTCATGGCGCTATTTGTGTTGAATTTCCACACTGAAGTAATGGCATGACTACTTGTTAAAACATTCATAGTAACAAGCCACCTTAAGAAACTAAACTTCAAGTTTCAGATTCTAAGCATTCAGGATCATCTGCTCACAGTCTGTGGGGCATGAAATGACAGAAGTAGATTGACAAGATTTCAGTCAGCAATTAAATTTGTGAAAATCTCAAGAATATTGGCAACAGCCTGCAAGCTGTAAAATACAGCAGTATAGCAAAAGTACTGTACAGGTTTAGAATTTTGGTGCTGTTTAACTACCATAGGAATGGACCCAACATAATGACTCAGAAGGTCCCTGAGGGTCATATGTCCTGATCATCCTGAATTATGGGCTCTGTTCTGTATGCAACAGCACACAATGCTGTTTTTTTAAAACAGCAAGGGAAGCGTCTGCCAGGGCATCTAAAACAAATGGTTCTAAATCTTGCCTGATTTAACTTAAATGCACCTCCAACCTACTTCCCCCATGTTTCTCTACTGCTGTTTAAATCTATATCTGTTATTCTCATTGCTGGAAAGACCCAGTAATGCTTCACGATGCTCTCTCTCTATTCTAATGCCGCATGGCAGTTGCTTTCTTTAGGCCTCAGCTCTTGCCTACATCTGTGCTTACTCAAGTGAGACTTTAATTTGCTACACCATGCCAAGGTATTAATAGACAATTATTTATTGCAAATCTGAACCATTTATACTATTTACTGGCTGACACAATGTAAAATTTTGATCCAAATGTTAATGTGCCCATGACATTGCATAATACTGTTCCACACCAAGGTTTTTTTCTTTTTCAAATGAATCAAACTTGCAAAATGAGGAAACAGAGTTTTTAATGGATGAATGATTTACAGTCTCAAACTTGTAAGCCTGCTTACTTGTACAAATAAGGGAAAATTGACTAATTAAAATAGCACAGCAAATTAGAAAAATTTAGGATTTTACTGGAGGCAAAATTAAAGGGAGAAAAATGGAAACAAGTTGTGAAGTAGTTAAAGAGTAACTGAATAAATCCTATGTTAGTTATTTTAGGGTAATTATATATTTTTAGCAGAGACCTTTGAAGCCAGACAGTCTGATAAACATCCATTTCAGTAAAGCATAGATAAAAATTACCTATTCATAAAGAACCATATGGGTAGAAAAGCACTTCAGAGTCTCCAAATGTCTGGTGAAATTACCTTTACAAATACTTTTTACAGTAGAAAAAAAAATAAAATGAGCTTTATAGATGGGAATTTTTCATTGTACAGAACACATAATTTCAAGTGTTTACCTCCTCAAATTTAGATGTCATGCCTTTAATGCAACCTAGACATGGAATCTTCTTTAACTGATACCTGTAGGATTCTTCAAAATAGAGATGTTTGAATTAAAGTAATATTTTTGTAGACTCATTCCTCTTGGCTTCTACTGAATTGTGCTAGTAAGTTAATCTTTTTCTAGCTTTGCAAGCAGATAGTGTTACAATAAAGAGTTATAAGGCAGTTCTAATTAAATCTCATGTAACTGTTTTCTAGTAATACCCAGAATCAGTGGTCAACTCAACCTACAAGAGGTACTCAAGGCCTGTGCAATATTTCAGCCTATATAGGCAAGATTGCACTGGAAACAGCTCTAGCAGATAGACTAAACCTAATTTAGTATCAGAATACAGTTGAAAAAGAAAAACCAAATCATTACCATTTCATTCAGCCTGGAAAGGTGCCTTTATTAAAGAGTTCATCTGGGGAATAGAAGAATAGTTCCTTTTTTTCCCTTTGTTTTTGTTTCTTTCAAATTTGGCAAGCACATAAAAAGCCCCAGATACCATTCTGGATATCAGAAACATCAATAGTGACACTGCATGATGACTGTTTTTGTTAACAGGGCACAGATTTGTGGCTGACAAGCTGCAACCCTAAGGAAGCAATGATAACAGAGTTAGGGAGATGCATTTCTATACATTACAGCAGAATAACGCTAGCCAGTGTGACTTTGTACACTGGAAAATGGTCACTGTACAGGTCTGAGATCTGTGAAATAAGTGGAAGTAGGAGCACACCTCTAAGTCACAGGCCAGCATTAATACAGATTTATTCAGGTACCTTGGCAGTAATTTCTTTTGCATCTGAAGTGCAAAAATTACAATGGAGTGGGAAAGATGCTAAACTACTTTCTTTTTTATTATTAAGGAGAAATAATGTATAATTGTGATCCCATGTCATCAACCTAACCGCTGCATGTGGTGTTCTCACTAGTTTAGCATTCTAGGCAAGGCATGGCAATAACAGCCAAAGTGGCTCAAACATTAGTTGTTTCTTTGGAATTCTTTAGAAAATAAATAGAAGAAGAATTATTTTGAAACCTCATATAGTACTTTAACAAATATGACTCCGATACACAGAACTAACATGCAGCCAGCACTTCCAGTGACAAAGGTAATGCCATTGTGAAGCTGAAAGAAAGGAAGAAGAAGTAAGATTTTGATTACTATCCCTCCATCAATAGACAACAAACACAGCTGTCCCAAATAGTACCTGTTCCTGCTATGATTTAGGCAACTTTTTCTTTTGTTTAACACGCATTCGCATTGAGATGTCTTTCTGAGCTATCAGCATATGTGCTGCTGATGCATATTAATGATAGGATACAATTTTTATTATTATTGTTCTGTAATACAGAATATGTCTAATTACATTTTGTTTATTATTCATAATATGAATGAAAAGACACCAGAATGTCTCTTTTGGAGACTTCACATGCTAGGCTGCAAATCTGTATTAGCAATAGTACACATTTCTGTGTTATAGTTTCATAAAATGCATTTGCATAATATGAAAACTTAATCTCAGATGTGCAGTAAAAAGCCCATGAAAAATAGCGCCTTCTTATATACTACACAACGGTTGATTTTAATCTTCATTGTCTTCGATGTGGGAATGGTTATTAGGGTTTTTTTTATAATGGGAAAAAAGCCTAGCCCATTCTACAGAATTGAGTCCTGCAAAATGAGCCAGTTGAACAAGAACGTTCTGTAAAATGGAAAGGATGGTTTGCTAGTAATTTGCATGCACACTTCATTTAATATATTTCCAGGCTGAGATGTTACTTCCAATATCATCCTAGAGATTGAAATAAACAGGAAATGCTGGCAGGTCTGGCTGCACAGCACTCCAGGGGCCTATGCATGCAAAAATGTGCAATGGGAGTGGAGCACAAACGAGCTCTGAGTAGAAGTCACTAGCACTAGGCAGCTAACCTTCGGCTCAGAGGGAACCTTCGCAAGAATGTGATGCTTTCAAATTCCACTGTCCAATGAATCCCAAGACAGTTTTCTCCCAGTTTGATTGCAGAGATGGGTAAGTCTGTTTTAGTGTTGCTTCCATTTAACTGCAGCCACTTGCAGGAAAAGATTGACTGGCTAGCTGTAACTCTCAAATGTTGTAACTTAGGCTGTATGTATGCCGCAGCTATTATTTCTGTAATCAGAAACAATAATTTCTACTGTTCTTCTTTATAAAGAAGCATGATATTTTTCACCTTGATTGGCTACTCTGTTATTTATTTAGACAATTTGACTTCTGAGTGGCTTTTGCTACATATACATTATCAAATGATTAATGGTTAATTAGCATTTTGCTAATGGAAAATAAATTTCATAGGAATAAATGTGTGCCATTACATTTCCTCTTTTAACTCAAATTATCACATTTGCATTTTTATCAATAAAAGTCTGTGAGTTTTCTTTTTGCTATGCAAAATGAACAATCGTATTTCTATTTAAGTCTCCAGTCATTCAGCAGATATTGCCTGGTAACCCTGCTGTACTCACACCTGTCTATTGCACCTTGCCAGCTCTGAGGTTCTCTTCCCTTCCTTAGAGCATCATTTCTTGGTATATAGAAAATCTCAGTACTCAGTTATCAACCAGAATTTCTGAGCTCGGACTCTGAGGCCTTTGGTGGCTTGTTCAGATACTTTGCTCTTTGCAGATGAAATGTATGTGGAATTATCAGGATGTTCTGTTTGATGGGGTGAAGGGGAGAAATGAGTCTTCATACTAAGACGATCATTAACATTTTACAGAATGAGGTGGCTTGAAAGCTAAAGGACATGGAAGTCTCCAGGAAAATAAATATGAACCTATTTTTTCGCTGGAGACTTCCACTGATTTACAGACCATCAGAAAATTGTACTTTGTATGGCTGCTAAGAATCACAGCTTGTCTAGTCACAATCCAGTACTCCTGATTTCAGCTGAGACTAAAAACGGTAAAATAAATTCTTCCTACATCAAAGAATGATAGAGTTTCTTTTTTCATTCACGTGCCCTTTATATCAACACAGACAGCTAATCCAGGTGAATCTACCTACATTTGCCATTGCCACTGAATACAAAACATACAGAATTCAAATAAAAGAACATAATTCTACCTTTTAAAACTTTCATTGTGTTATAATTTATTTATCCGGAAGGTGGCATTTTCAGATACAGCTATCAATGCCATGCTGAGACTATCAGTAATCAATGAATCAATGAATGAGAAAGTCAGGAGGAAGAAGAATGCATTTTAACAGGGATTTTTTTTTTTTATGATGACTTTGTGCTGCTCACCAAAGTCATGCCAAGCTATTTTCTGAGAATTTCCAGTGTCATCTTCTAGTCACATGCAGCAGACTGTAATAAGATAGTAATTTCCAGCACTGGAAATGGCAGGTGAGTAACTTGAATTTTCAAGCCCCCAGGTTTCTTTCAACAGTTTGTCTCAAGAGAGATACTGCCCAGTTACTGGGAGCTTTCCATCATTTCAATATTTCATCCAGATTTTCACAGCTGAGAACAGCGACACATGAACTGAGTGGCACCAGGTAAATGGCATCCGCTGGCGTTTGCAAAAAGCCTGGATACTTGAAGGAAGTGAGACATTTTTGTCTTTCCATAGGAGGGAACCCCTGCCACAGCCACCCCTAGCTGTGATTACTGGGCGAATCTACATTTTCTGAGTTTGGAAGCACTGCCTAACATAACTGTTGCTCCCAAGGGACACACATACTTCTTAAAAGGATGCTGTCCTGTCCAGCTACTGCTCCAAAGAGGAGACAGAACCATAGTGGCAGAGGGAAGAGAGAAGGTGTTATGCTGCATGCATGTAACCTTAATCTAGTCCTGACTTTGCTTTCAGAGAAAGCATTAGGGGAAGGAGATGCAGTGAAAATGTGATTTAAATAGTTTTTTAAAGTGTGGGGGGAAAAAAGCAGTTAATTTTTTTCTTTTTAATCCATGCTCCCATTGACATCAGGAATGGGATCTATCACACATCTAAGAAACACTGAGGCTTTCTTGTTTTGTTATAAGGCATCTGACTTAGTGCCAAATGTGTCTCACATGATATTTTCACCATGATTTAGCAAAGGTGTTTTTTTTTGAACTCTCCAACAGCAGCATACCTGCAGCAATGAGGGTAATTCTGGTCTGTCTTACTGGCATGCAACCATCCTGAAGTCAGCAGGATTTACAGGAAAGCAGAAATTGGGTTTACAACAGACAACATCACTGCACTTTCAGACCTGATGTGCTTCAAAACTATTGCCAGCAAAATTCAGTTTGAAAACCCAGGCTCACATTTTTTGCACACGAAAACTGTGAGAGCAATTAATGGCACTTAGACTTCCAACTCCCTTATTTGTAGGCAGTTAGTCATCTAAGTAGCAATAAGAAAGTGCACAAAATTTTTAGCACAAAAGAGTTTAAAAAAATCAGGTCTCTACAATATGTCACAAAGACTCAAAAGGAGGGAGATGATTACAAATGGCAGACAATGAAGAACATAGAAACAGATAGTCTTATGTAATCTCAATTTCTAGTTCTATTTTTTTAATGGCAATAATTTGCAAGAATAAACAAGTGGATAATAGCAAGAATGTGATGTACAGATGTAAATGTGGGCCTAAAACAGCAAATTAACTTTGAGGCAAAGCACAGCTGAGAGGTATATTGCTACCTCTAAATATTAAGCTATTTCTGTAAGGTGCCTTTTCAAGGTGTGATACAATATTTTTTGCTCACTTTAGGAGAAATAATAAAAAAGAGATACTAAAAAGACATAATTACTTGGAGGAGTAAGAAGATTTTAGATCTCCTACTCTTAACAGAACAGAACACTCTCCTAGCACTGCTGCTCTGCCTGAACATCAGTGAGTCACCAATTATTTATTTATTTTTGAACCACTTGGTGACCTGTTTTTCAGGTGAGACTGCTATACATGTGAACTCTGCATGTGTATAGTTAAAATCTACTTTATTTCTGGCAAAAATAAAGTGCTGGCAGTAACTGAACTCTCCCTTCATTGAAAGAATGTGATAGGGCTGGATATAGCCACTGCAATAGTGCAATAAAATGAGATGAGCTTAACACTACCAGATGGTACCCTGTACAGTGCCTGAAATAAAATGGAGAATTAGGGTGCCCTAAGGTGTGCACAGGGAAGGCAATTACATGAAATAAATGGGCCTCAGGCCTAGATGATGCTCAAGTATGCCACACAGGAGACAGATAGTACATCTGGTGAACAGATTTTATCACACACTGGAAAGCTATAAAGCATGCTGCTGAATTTCAGATCTGGGTTTCACAATGACATTTTACCTGTGTTGGTATTCAGTGCTGTTTATTTTTAAAGGTGCTGTAATCTCAATGATGTGTTTTAAAAGCCTTCTTAACATTGTTTTCTGATGTGCCCCATTTTTTGGACAGATTGATGTAACACAATGCTTTTTCATGGACAAAATACAAACTACTTTGGCAGTAGAAGATCATGTTTTTATTTAATATATCATGTTGCTGATGTGATTTTAGTAATATGGTTATACTTGTCAGCACTCACTGCTGGGGAGAAAGCCAGTATATTTTTAAAGTTAACTCCCACTTTTCCATTGCCTTGCCAGTTCTCACTGTCTACAAACCAGCACAAATTCCTTGAGGTTTAAAGCATATATATATAAGGTTATGTGAAGAAATGTACTAGAGTGAGTCAAGGTGATATTGTGCTTCTGTCTCTAAAAGAAATTTCACTTGTTTTTGTAAAATTCCAGATCCATTTGACATTAAGATCTTTTTAAATTTACATTGATCATAGCAGCATTCAACCTGTTAAAGATGCTGATAAGAGCAACGTTCAATCTGTGGTGCTGTGACTTTTGTTTTAATGAGAAAATCATCTAGAACTTTCCTCATACTTCACTGCTTTTGGTGCGTGCCCCTCTAATTCCTCCCCTTTCACCTCTCCCATATAAACTATCCAAGGAAGTAAAAATGCTACCAAACTTGCATACAAGGAAAAATTGGAGTGACTGTAAGGTGAATATTACTGACAGAAAGATCTATGTGCTGCGAAATAGTGTCTCTATGGAAATGGTGAAAGCTCCATTCCCTGCAGACATTTAAAATTAGAAGAAACAAAGCACTAATATACTCTGAAGATATAATTCTGTCTTGCCCCCTGTGGACAGACTAAATATTTCAAATACCTGAAATTCTGGATAATATTTTTGTTCATGATGCAAAAGTAAAGTTTAATAGTTCTAAAGGTTTGGCTTGAGGCTTGCTCAAACAAGAGAATTTACTCATTATTGTACTGGTATAATTATAGCACTGTAATTGCATCGGTATAATTGGTGATACATACCTCAGTGCTACCCCTCTAAGAAATGCCTGGTTTGGGTCATTGTATACCAGTTCTAAAACCCACAGAAGTACAATAACATGGGTGAATTTTCTACACTAAACTCACCTTCCCAGCTTCTAGAAAGTTGAGACTCTTGTAATTATTAAGTTCTAGTTGGGGAAGAAATGCATAAATACAGGCATGACATACCAAATTCCGACTGAAGTTTATCATTGGCTGGATATGCCATAGAAGGTACAATATTGGTGGCAAAAGCAAAGTGACACCTAAAACTCACAACAATGGCCTCACTGGCAAAACGAAAGCAAAACTATCTTGTGTTCAAGGCATGGACCAACTCACTCTCTGATTTTTTTGCTTATGCCTAAACAGTATAAAACAGGGTTGTTTTTAATCCCCTTCTCAACACTTTTGAATTTGCTTACTACGATTACTGTAAATTACTATCAAAAGACAGGAAATTATGGGAAAGTTTTATGAGATTTTCTCTGAAATAAACAAGTTACTGTGCCACAGTCCTTCCCTGGAGCGTACATCTACTTCAGCACATAGTGCAAAAATTCTGGACAATAACTTGAAGAAATATGCAGCAGCATTTTGAGGAGGCCACTTGGGAGTTTTCTGAATTGGAGGGAATTTACCACAGTCACTATTGAGAGCAAGTAGGGGTTTGGAGTATTTTCATACTTCAATTAAAATTGTGGCACCAACTTTGAGCTTTGGGTATCAGCCTAAGAAAATTTTCAAGGGTAACAAAAAGTTATGAAATATATACAATGAGAAGTTATTAAAAAGAGCAATGCAGCTGGGCAATAGTCTGTGTACAATTAGCACTGCCAAATTGTGCCTTTCAAGCAGCAGTTATTCAAAACCTCTGCTTGTTTACTTTGTCTGCAATGCTGTATTTCACTAAGCAACAGTCCTGAGCGGATCCATAAGAGGCTGCTGAGTAAGAATGGTTCTTTAGCTAAGCAAGAAAGGGAGAGATGATGAAAACAAATGTGGGGAAGAGAGAAATAAAAAGAAGGGAAGAGAAAGATGCTTATCTTGCACAGATCTATTCCCTGTCCAGCTGCATAGCTTCACAAACCCCTCTTTACCCTCCCCCACAGCCCCCAGCCTAGAGAGGAGCCACATCAGCTAGAATTTCTGTTGTGTAGCTTCAGTCTAAAAAACTAACTTACTTTCCAGGTGGCAATGACCTCTATTCTGCATCTGTACAGCTGCAGAAATCACAAAAGAATAAGACCTCCCAGAGAAAGAACATAAGTGAATATGACTCTTCTGTAATGAGCTACCTCTAGTACAAGCTACTTGCTGATTCGACCACAGAAGACTTCAGCTAAAGCCAGAGGCCCAGATACTTTTGTAGCATGAATTCTGTGAACTTCAACACTCTCAGTGGTACTATGCCTCAGGGCTTTTCCCATGGAAACCGTGTTCCCAATCACTGAGGGCTAAGGATGGGATTCAACTGGACACAGGATCCAGTTGCCATCGTAGGCATCCAGATTTAAAGTATAGATCCTCAGTTACTCTCTCTTACACATACAATCTCCCATACATCAAAACCTCAAGATGCCTAAGCTTTCAGGCTTACCTATGCCTAAAGTTCTGTCAATTCCCAAGAAGACTTTTGCCGACCACGGTCAGCACATTAAAACCTATCCTGCCCCAAAGAACCACAGGTTCTCCAGCACCAGGACTACCCCATGCTTCTGCAGCTCTACCCAACAAGTAATGTTACAGTGTGTGTGGCAGACCCTAGAAGCAGGAGGAGCAGGTGATGGGAATATCTCTTTGCTATCCATCCACGACTGTCATGCACATCCAGCACTGAAAGCCTTTGCCTGCCTGACAATTTTCCATCAGCATCACACAGCAGTTCTTTGTCCAATTTTCATCTTTTCAAAGCAAATTGCTCTGCAGCTGAGGCTGAGCTGCCCTGCCCAGATGTGACTGAGCCTGTTTTACACTTTTTCTTCTTCTTGAACGGCCAGCCCCAATCAGCTGCCAAATTGAGCCTAGGACAGGAGACTGTGCAGGTCATTTTACATTTATGCGTGAGTCTGTGAGAATCAACTGATAAGTGGCTGTTGGTGACAGTGGGCACAAAATGGTTACATTGATAATTGCAATTAATTCCTGTAGAAATTAATGTAACTATTCTAAGATTTTTTTCAGTCATTTTTCATTCACACTTTCTTGGCTGTTACAGCTCTACCATGAATGTGCTTTTTTTGTTTATGTGATTTGTATTTATATGATTTAAATATAGCATACTCCACTCAATGGAAAGGTGTTTGTTCTGAAAATGTTCTTTGCCAGAAGAATAAGCTCTAAAATGAGTTTACTGCTAAATAAACGCCCAGGTTGCCACAAGCAGAATATTAACAAACTCACAGATTAGTTGTTTTGCAGGAGGTGAGTTTTAAACATGATGGAATAGTGTGAATAAATGAAACATCAATACAAATTATTTATATGCATTGAAGAGACCACTAATGATTATTACAAAGAATGGGCTAAATTTCAGTAAGATTATGGAAAATTGGAATCACTTCACTGTGGTACTGATGTTAAAAACGTGTCTGCTAAGGAACTGCAGGTCAGCTTGGTATCCACAACATTAAGGTAATAGAAATCCCGAGAAGCAAAGCAGACGTACGTGGACGCTAGATTGCCCAGCTTCCTGAACAGGAGTGGGAACTAAACATACTCTGGCCTATTCAGACTCACAATGCACTAAAGGAAAGTACTGTTTTGAAAATATGTTTACATATTACTTACAAATCATGATTAACCTATAGAAATACAATGTGACAATATGGCAAAAAGAAATAAATGTGTATTGGTTGCTTTCTGCATGATTAATGCTTCTTTCCATCAGACACATATATTTCATTTTATTAAAGATCACATTCTTGATTGCAAGAACTTGATCATAAATAAAGCATGCAAGTGGAAGTTGGAAATCTTCTAATATTAATGACAAGAAAAATGGATTTATTGAATAGTCACCTGCAGTTCATACATACATAAGCACAGAAAATTATCACACAACAGAAAGTATCATCTCAAACTTGGGAGAAAAGATTCTGACTTTTAAATAGCTTAATAATAATTGTAGTACATTCAAAGAAAATTATTTGTCTTCTGTGACTAAAAGGAACACAATAACAGCCATTTATCAGCTACTTTTCACCTTGTCCCTCTATCTAGAAATTATAAATTCTGCCTTCACTTGTTCAACTTTGAATTCAGCACTGATGGACTTCAATACAATCCTCTGAACCCATTTCTTTTTTGCCAGTTTGGAAATCAGCAAAAAAAAAAAAAAAAACTGGCTGATGAATAAAGAAAAGACAAAGAGCTAATCAAATGGGGTTCTTTATCCAAAAAGCTAACACATGGAAAATCTAGTGTATTATTGAAAACATGCAAGCTTCTGGTAAAAATAATTGACATGACAACAAACAAGCAGAATTGAATTGGGGCTAATAGACTTCACATAAGATTGTTTGGTGTTGCTGAGGCTGTATAGGTAGCATCAACATGATTATAGCATCCAGTAAAACTACTGAGGAATTTCTAGAGCAGTACGAGGCTGCTTGAGAGGGAAAACAATTAGAAAAATCCTGACTAAGGCCAGTGGGCAGCAGAAATAACAGACTTACACTGTGGAAATTACCTGTGAGAAAAGCCTGTTTTGTGAGTCCATCACTAGGTTTCACATCACCCATATGTGGCCGCCTGCCTGTAGCCCACATGGAAAGGAACATCTGAGAACAAATAATCTGCAGCTTCATCCCCTCCACAGCACATCCAGGGCTGGTTCACATATCCTTGAGCAGCTGCTACCTCACTAGCAATTTACTCCATCAAGGCTGCTTAATGTCACCCAGCTCTTTGGGCCAACCACCCTTTCCCAGTTATGACCAGTTGAGCAGCTTGCAGTAACAGTCCCTGGCTCAGTCGTTATCAACAAGAACTGGATTATTGCAGATATCCACTGCCCCTGGCACAGGCTGACTAAGTACAGAACAGAGAGGGCAGAGTTGGGAGACTCAGAGGGGTAAAGAGCAGGCGGAAGAAACCTGAGCGAGGTGCGGGGTCACAGCGGGCGCCCAGACATTTAGAAGAGAGAGTGGCTATAGCTTTGCACAGCCGCACCAGGCAGGGCAGTTGCCCAGGCCAGCGTGGGATACAACCTCCAAGGATGCCTGGTGCATTCAGGGATGTTCAAAGCCAAGTTTCTCATATGAGCATTCTCAAGGGATCTTGTCAAGCCATAGGCTTGACAAATAAATTCTTTGCAAAATAAATAATAGCTTTAATAAAATCAAGAATAGACTTCTGATCCCTACTATATTCACACAATCTCACATAGAAATTTAAAGGTGAACCTACTGACACTAAAAAAGCATCTTCCAGATGAGGTTACAGCAGACACACTCAGCCAGCTGTAGGAGAGGGATAGGAGCTATCACAGAAAACAGATAATAATTTTTGTGCTTAAAGAAAATTAATTGAATGGGAGATGCCACATGCCTCAACAATAGTAAATTAACTGAGCAGCTCCTTGAAAACCAATTAAATCAACCTCTTAATTTGAAGACGTAGGAAGAAGTGAATATAACTGACTTAAATAACTGACTTGTAACAAAAATACAGTCTAAATATTTCCAGTTGCAAAGGTATTTGGGAAATCTAGAGGGAGGTCTTGTATTTCTGAGCAGCTGCTTCCATTATGTTGACTACAAAAGGAAAGGGTATTAGACCACTTTACATCCTTGTCTAAAAACACTACCTGAAAAAATTATACAGATAGAATCAAAGTTGCCAGAACTTGTCACAGTCCCATTCCCCAAAATGAACGTATTTTTCTCAGCTTAAGTACCCAGATATATACCTCAAATAAAAAACACACACAGGCTTTTGATTCTAGCAGTCTCTTTCTCTGATTGTCGCTGACAAGACCATACCCAGCAGCATCTCCCACGTTTGCAGCAACCTGCACTTCCCATTTCCAGGCCTCTTCACTCAGTTCCCCTGCCAAGCACCATAACCAGGAACAAAAAAAGAGACTTATACATGCGTCTGCTCGCATATGTGTGTTATCACACACATATCAGACAATACATATATATACAGAGAGAGAGAAACATTTAATCTTATTTTATGCCATGCTAAAAAGTGCATCGATGTAAGCCATTTGTATCCTACTGTACTTATAATGAATGAATCATTGCAGTGTTCTTTTTCTTACCTATTAAAATTAAGTTTCTGGTGCCAAGACTTTCTTCGGCTTTACACAGCTATACACCTATAATCTCTAACATTTTTGGGTAGCAATTCCAGGGTAAGGAGCTCCCTCTCTTCCTGCCCCAAACCCTCATTCCTGCCCTGCCCCATCCTTTCTGCTGTGCTGACACAACTACTTGTAGGGACACACAGGAACTGGTTCAAGGAACCACATTTCACTTTAAAATTTAAAAAAAAATAGGCAAAAAATAAGCAAAGGAATAGTATAATCTGAACCTGCTCCCTCACCATTTTTCCTACATCTCTTTCAAAAGATTTGTATCAAAACAACTAGGGAGGCAGGTGCAGGTCAGGAAAAAAAACAGCCGAGGACAGAAGCTCTTTAAACATCATTGCTGAAAAAGAAGAATGTGTAACTGCACAGTTAAGCCTACCAGGTATTTATTCAGCCAGTTAAATAAGAATTAATGCAGAGCCAAGGGGGTAAGATTAAAGTCCTGTTTGCCATTAACTACAAAGCAAAGCAAAGCAAAGAGAGAATTCAAGCCAATCTTTGAGTGTGCCCCTGATGTTTAAAATGTATTCATCAAACAAAGGAACTGCAGGAACAGTAAGTACATTTCAAATAATTACTATTTTTAATGTTATTTCCCGCAGAATTTTTCATGCTTAAAGGGAATTTATTTTGTACTGCAGGTGACTATTTTACTCTACAGTTTTATTAATTATATGTTCTTGCTTCACTGCAATAACATGATGTTTTACCTTTTTTAGTGTGAAGGCTTTCCCTCCCCCCCAAAATATTGTTGCATGATAGAATTGCCCACCTCTAACTATCTATGTTAATTTTCTTGGAGAAAATTTGCATTAAATTCTTCTTCAAGATGAAAACACAATCTAGCCTTTAAAGAAGGATTAAAATTGTTATATGGGAAAATTCCGGAAGACAGCAAAGGTGTTCCTATAAAATCCTGGTCTACCGAGAAGATCTTTCTGCTTCCTCAGTTTTCCATGATTTTTTGAAGACTAATTATCAGTAAGAATACGCAGTGCAAACGCTGATACACTATTTCACAGTTCATTCACTGTTTACTCAAATAAAATTGTAAGAATTTGGCTCCTTCTGGAACAGTGTATTTGGGATTCCTACACAGTACTCTTATTAAATAATGACTTAGCTCTTTAGGTCTTTTTTTTTTGAAAATTCATATCTATAACTTGCCACATTTAAAAATATCTAATGTCATCCTAGAAAACTTCATAGGAGTGTTAGAATCCAAAATAGTGAAAAAGAGGTGGCTAATGGGTTTGGTGAATATTTTCATTACTTCAGAAAACAGAAAAAAATCTTCTCCAGAACGTGGAAAGTAACAATTTACTGGTTCCTGTATTAGCTTCTTTTAACCAGAAAACAAAATCACTAATGTCAAATTCTAGTGTTTTTTTAAATTAATGGTGCTCAGACACTGAACCTGATTGAAATTCTCCCTAAAATAGTAGCTGAACTTGAATGACATTCAGGAACCTGTAGGGTCCTTTCTGTCAAAAGAAGGAATTGATAATATTCAGAATATATTGTTACAGACAGCAATGGTTATGAAAAATAAGTGCAAAATCAGCAGAATAAGACCAAATACTCTCATTGTACACATTTTCCTGATTTGGCCTTCCACTCAGTTCTCTGCCTCAAGGCAGTCCTTTGCTGACAAAACTGATTATAAAGCAATCTCCTAGAATCTGTGTTTGTGATCGGTGTCTATGTGACTTAGGTTTTATTTGGCATTACCACTGGCTCAGATACCAGCTTGTCTCCTTTTAAATATGTCTGTCAATATCCATAGGTTGGATTTGATGGTTTTAATGTCTTCCAGCTTAACAAGAGGATGGTGAAGGCTCATAAACTTTTCATTTTGGCTTTAAGTTCCTATTCAACTAGTTCCAGCTCTCAGAAACGGTAGTGCCTTGTCTTTATTCAGACAAGTAAGAAATCACACTTCCCTTCTCTGCTTATTAAATCACAAGGATCTGGGATGGGGATTCAGAGCTATCTTAGAGTTTCATATAGCCATGTATTAGAGCAGCTTCAAAGAACTTGGGTTTAGAAAGCAACTACTGTTCTCATCCAGAGGCAAATGGCCAGGAAGGAGTCAATGCCTCTGAATTATACTTTTTGCAATTGTCACTTGGAGTTGGAAAACTTACATTCCACCTTTTGCTGCAATATGACTAAGCCTAAAGGTCTAATCTAATATTACATGCCAAGTTGTATTATAAATATTATTTTATTTGTTATTTTTGGAGCTTGAATGATGACAGCATTGGTTTTCATTCCAGATTATATCTAAAATAAGAAAAAGAAAAAGGAAGAGAGATTTCCTAACAAGCAATATCTGTTTATTACCACTTGCCAAGAAACTGCACAGTAGCTTAGAGAAATGGAGTGCTTTTTTTCTATGGCTTTGGAGTCTGGACCATTGTGGGAACTTATGAAATCAGGAATCCACAGGTTTTGTAAGATTTCTGTGTTGGAAATAAAAAATATGGTTTTGATTTATTTAAAGTAGAAAGTAACACAGTAGAAGTAGAACTAACAAGATTTTTTTTGGACAAAAATCCTTAAAGATGCTTTAATGTAATAATGTGAACAGAAATAGTTTTCATATCTCTAACATTCCTTCTCTATTCATACAGCTCACAGTCTGTCAGCTACAAGTGCTCATGTGCTTGTTTACCTCTTAAAGAGTACAAGAGAGACCAAGAAATAGCCCTTCCTATGCTGTGATCAGCCATGTATTAACTAACCACAAATTAAAGTCACTACTGACACTAATGTATTTAATATTCCCAAGCGAGATCTAGAAAATAATTGTTTCTATAGCAGTTTGTAAATACGAACCCAAATTAATATAAAGTATAATCACTTCATTGAACTCAATGAAAAAATTGACTCAACAAAATCCTTTGCCACAAAAATGCAGGTCAGAAGAGCAAAGATAGATCAGCAGTGGTCTTGCTGTTATCAGTAAATGAACCATTTTTTCTAACTCTGTAGAAACAGAGAGGAAGCATAGAGGGCCAAGATCTTTTCTTCCTGGCAGTATAAACATACTTAAATCCTAGTCAGTACCAAAGGAGCAAGTTTTGTTACAAGTATCAACCGTAACCTTAAATAGCCTACAATGAAATTATGAGTTAACATTCACAATCTTTCAATACATGGCTGTGCTACTGGAAGGAGTTATGTACCTGTAGATGCAATAGATAAAACCATATAAATAGCTGCATATCAGCACTTTCTGAAACCATTCTGTGATATTTGATGAAATAATAACAAAAAAATATTTTCCCCATAATCAGTTGAGCCTACTAATATGATCATAAGACAAAAAATAGCATCTATTCTCTTAATGACTTCATTTATGTGTTGTCATCTATAGATGATATACAAGAAACAAAGCCAGATAAATATCAATGCCTAAGCAATGTCTCCAGGAGCAAATGGATTGCATGCGTAGTTGTAAGTCTAGCAAAAGGTCTGAGAATTGGTCCCTTGCCTCCTTCATGTCCAGAGGACATTCATATCTCCTCTAATCAAAGTGCTGACTTGTTCTGGCTCTTAAGTCAGCTTCAGAGTTACTCCTGTTCACTCAGTCTGCTTAATCTTTAATTTACCAACACAGCTTTCCTAAACACCAATAAAAAATGATACTTCTTTTATGTTGAGAGCAGTTGGCAAACCTGAAAACATTCTTATGCAGAACCATAGCTTTATCTGTTAAAAATTTTACCCCTGGATGCTATTAAGTTCTGCAATTAAGAAGTACAGGATAAAGGTAAAGATGTGCAAGTCAATATTCAAGATTTGGAACAGGATAATCTGCTAGTAATAGACAGCTATTCTTTTTTTAAACACTATTTTATTTACTACATTTGTCATTTATAAGACAGAATAGCAACCTCTGCCCTAAGATTCATAAATGGGAATATTTCAGTGTTTTTCCTGTAGCTACTTCTCAACACTGATCCTACACAGAAGCAAAGAAGTCCTCTTTAAAGGAGGAATTCTTTCAGATGAGGAACGCTTAGACCTACTACATAACAACAGAGAGACAAAGCTTATAAAATATCTCTGAAAAGGTAGCTCACAGCAACTTTTTCTGTGTCCAACATATGCACCTGACAGTCACGAATGCCATGCACGTGCTTCTGATGTTCCCAGACTACTGACTCTGTTGTCAAGAACCTAGTGAAATATGACTCGTGATGGATCTCCAGACATGCTTCACGTAGCAAATAAAACAAAGTTTAGATTATATGGTTCATATTCTGAGACCAAATTTTTGAGGATTTTCACAGAAATTGTAATTAGGACTAGGATTTCCAAAGTATATGCCATTTTTTTAAAAAAAGGTCAAGTTTGTAGCTTGCCAAGCAGACCCGAAAAAAAAAATCCATATATCTCCATGGGTGAGAGATAATCAGACCAGAAGAAACTTCCCCTAGTAACAGGTATTTGGAAAGGATTCTAATAAGTATAATAAAGGCCTCATGAAATAATCTCTAAACTGAGGCTCAGAATATACCCTTCACTTCCCTTATGCAATATGGAATTGCAAACAGATCAGGGTGTCTCCTGATCTGCCTTTCTGGGAGCCTTTTGAGCCAGAAAATTACTGTTCAATTTGTTTAATAATAACAGGTAACAGCTAAGGAAAAGATATCATACAAGAGGCATATCAGTAATTTCCAGAAAATCAACCATCTCAACAAACTTAGAGGAGAAAGCCGAATGGCATATACTCAAACATGAAATCATAATCACAGAGAGCAATACAGAATAAATTCTCAGCTATGCAGAGTCTTGTAGATTGAGGAGACCTATTTTTACTTCCTCTTTAATATCTTTCAACTTGACATCTGAGGATTACAGAAAAAAACTGTCTTTAGACTTTTTTACCAGTATGCCAGTATAGGTTGTTCGTTGCTCTTCCCAAAGTATGTGTTTGAAAGGTTCAAGTCCACTGGTTTCACTTCTGAAAGGAACAGGGGAGAGAAAGCCAAACACATAAGATGGATTTGCACTTTGTTCTGTTTATTTCCAGTGAAAAAAATTGCACAAATGAAAAGTGCAAGGCCCGGTCCCTTTGAAGTTCTTACAAGAAGCTGATATACATCCTCACAAACTCTAACACCTCTCACAAAACAAGAAGAACAAGTGAATCAGGGGAGCTATGGGCTGGGCAGCTTAATACCACATCTGTCCTTAGCTGCTAAAACATCCCCTTGAGGCTATAGATGGTCAAGGAATCTGAAGTTGTTCTGAGTTATCCCCAGGACTAATTCAAGAAAAGGAACTGCAGAAGTGACATTAACTGTCTCTTTCCTTCCCAGCCATGCCCATGATTTCTCTATTGTAGGCTTATTCTTATTGGGACTCCCTGAAGAATCCCAGATGCACAAACACTTTGTATTATAGAGAAGGAGAGGCATTGTAGAGGCATTAGACCGTATCAGCTTTGTCTTTAAGAGTCCAGGTGGACTGTCTCCATTGCTTTCTGGAGTGACACTGAAGGAGGAATAAAAACATTTAAGAACACTACTTCTGATATTAACATTGCACACTTGCAAATAAGACCAGTAGAAAATAGAACTAATGAGAGAAAATTCAGCGTTTAGTCTGATTTTTGTCAGTGGAAACTATTGTTGCAACACTAAATAAGAATATTCTCAAATTATAAAAATGAAGATGAAAAAATAGTACTATTGAAATTACCCCTCTGAGTAATAGCCATGTGAAGACCAACCTTGAATTAAATTTTACTCCATGGAGTCTGACTGAAGAATACAGAACTTGAGCTACCAATACTGCTGTTCTATTAAGAGACTGCAGCAATAAGTCAGCTTTGAACAAAAAAAAAAAATCTGTAAAGGGAAATTCTTCTCCGTATTGTCATGCTCATTCTTTTAATAGATACATTGGCAGGATTTTGTCTTAGTACCAGTCATTTATCTTAGTCCACATCCATGTTGTGCAGCCTCTCTCTCATTTCCTGTAATTTCCATCTTAAGTTATTAGGAGACATCTCCTCTGCCTCTATATTGACCACCAAGAATCTCAAAGTATTTATTTTCCTTTATATTTTTTAAACCAGTTGCAGAAAGGGAAATGAAGCCTGATCAGTATATTTTGTTTAGCAGGTATAAAGTCCTTCATTTAGGCAATATTATTGAACCATAACCATGAACTCTAAAGCAGCTGGGAGTTTAATTGATTCCTAGAAGTGCAATGAAAGTAGAGCAGATAAAACATGACAGAGTTGTTGCTGATGCAAATGAAAATGTTACAGCAAAGCAGCTGAGGAGAATACTGGAGATGTTTACATTTTCCCAGCATGCTTACATTGTTTCTTTCACATTTTCCAGGCAAAGCTCACCTGGTTTTGCTCAAGGCCTGGAATGCAGTGAATTGTGTACAGCACCTAATATTTATTCATGCCATTGTCAAGAACATCTTTGCAGCTCCTGCCAAAGTCTATCATTGAATGTGTTTGTTCAGCTGCATGGCAAAAACATAATACACAGTCATCATTTTTACTTCATCACCTACTCAATATTTTTCTTTTCCAATTAAGTTAACTCATAAATACTGTGCTTCTCATGCCAGAAAAATCTTACTACATCCATTCAACTAACACCCATTTGTAAATTTAATGTTCTTGAACATTTGGATACCTCAATAATAAGCTCTGAAACAAAAGAAAAGCCAAATACTCTAATATACATGGGACTCTGGAAACTGATCATATTTCTAAAGGATTACATATTTGGGCAAAACCTGCTAAGCTGAATTTCATCATTATTCTCTATTGACTGTAGAAAGCTGCATTTTGATGGAGAAAACACATGGATAATATAGGACTTGGTAAAAACAAAGCTTTAACACTAATCTGCATTTCCACGGGAGAAGACTGCATCACAGATGACAAAGAATAACAGTTTGTGTGAGTAAGAGCAGAGCACACCAGGGATTCTGGTTAGGAACTTCTCACCCCACAGTGCGCCACTGTAGTTGCTGCTGCTGCTTATGGCAGGCAAAGAATGGACACTCTCTTATGCTGTAAACACATCTCCTACCTTGGATGGCACAGAAACCACAGCTTACTGACATTTGACTTTGTGTCCAGGCATCACTGGAAAATAAGACTCCCTTGGGAGCTCTCTGCCTTCCCTCTAGGCAGGTTTACTTTATGAGAGATGTTCCTCTCAGACCCATTCTTAAACATTTTCAGTGATGATGACTCCATAGCCTTCTACAAAACCCAGTGTTTCGCCATCTTTGGAGTCAGAAAGCTTTTTCCTAAGACTGAATTTGAATTTGCCAGGGCCTATTTGTTCTATCTACCAGAGAGAACAAATAATTCCTGTAAAAGGCTGTTGTAAATAAAATCAAAGGCTGTCCTCGTGGCCCATCAGTCTTATTTATTCTCAAGAAAGAAATACAATACAGCTCTTCCAATTTTTCATACGTGTCATGTTGTTGTGATCTGGTTATTCCCCCTTGAACTCTAACTACTTTGTGTCTTTCTAGGAGTTTGGTGCCCCAAAATCTGACATATTCCACCAGCTCAGGCCTTAAGCAATACTGAGGTTGTTGATCAAGACAATGTCATGCAACAGTGTCAGACAGTCAGAATACTTCAGGCATGTCACCTTTCCACTTTACTTGTGGCTAGTTACCCTGTTTTAAGAAGTGGGATTGATTTGACATGATCAGTTAGTGACAAATTCCTATTTATCAAGTGGATGATTTTCACAAATTCATACTGGCTCCTACTTATTTCTTTCTAATCTTTTGGGGCTTAAGAATTCATAGTGAAAAATCTTTAGATAAATATGCATGTAGCTAGCTAGAATTCCTTTGCTCTTCCTCTCCTTTTCTGAAAAAAAAATGGTATTACATTTGACTTTTTACAGTTTTTCTCATCAGTCTTCCTTGTGGCCTCCAAAACAATTGCCAGCAAAACTGGGGTGGCCCTGATTAACTTCATTCTGAGGTAATTAAGAAGTGTTTAGAAAAAATTAAAAACATTTATCCTGCCCTTATTTTATTCTAGGTGGAGGGTTTACCTTTTTTAGCTGGTGTTAATTACACTAGCCAGCTGCTACATCTGATGCATTTAGCAGAACCTGTTCCAATAAAATGTACAAAATATTTCAGCTGTCACAGTATCATATATCCTTTTCTCTTGAGCCTACTTCCAAATTGTCTGACTTCAGAACAGTTTATCTTCCTGAAGACTACTGTTTAACTTTTGCTGCTTCACCTTCTTCTCTCCTTATGTAAGTTCTGTCTATTACAACCACATCACCCAAGTGATATGGTCCTTGATGTTCTGCAATGGAATAGTCATATTTTATGTACATTCCTCAGACCTCAGTTTCTTACCATCCACACAGAGGAAAGTCTTGAGCATTTGCTCAGGTCCTTTCAATGTCCATGAAACTTAGGAACAAACACTATTTGACTGACTGAAATGGGAACCTGTAAATACTCAAAATGCCTGACAATGAAGTCCATTCTTCATCTCCCTGAGACGTTACACCTTTCAGGATGTTAAAGAGTCAAGGCGCAGTCACTATGTGCACCCTCAGTCACAGTGTACAGCATTTATGAAGGCAGCATATAAATGTGAGAAGAAAAAAGAAAGTAATGTGGAATAGGCCCCCAACCAGCAAACTGAGAAAGATGAGTTGTGATTTACCTAATACTGGCTGAGAGGTCTCGCTGAGTCACGGGGCTGCAAAGGTATATGAAAATTTCTCCAGTGAAGCCAAAAACTAAAGAAGTCTGGCTCTGAATTCAAAACCCAAACAGACAGACTTTGCAGCTAAACTGAATCCAGATTAAAGTTAGCCTCATCTTCACTGAGCTATAAACACGATTCTACATTTTCATTATTCAGCACAACAGTGCTAGAGAAAGTGAACTCCCTGCTGTCTCTGCTGTCCTTGCTCCAAGCAAAGCACAAGATATCATCAGACCTGAAAGGATGCCTGGGACCTGCTCAGCATGTCCAAAAGATCATGAAGTTTACCTTTTGCCAAGAGAAAGCCAGTAAGTGAATACTCGAGGAAGCTTCTTAAAAACTAGACAACAGCCTCCAGGAAAACCGGCCCAACTCTTTTGGAAGACTGACTAACCTTTAGCTCTTCCCTTTTAACCGAGAATTTGCTGACCGGTGTGTTACACAGTATGCCTTTACCAACAGTTGGCTTGTTAAACACATAAAGTACAGAATCTTAGAAGATTCTGCTGCATTGTTATAAAATACATCCTTCATTTGATCTTCCAGATTTACTGCTTTGTACTAGATCCTAACTGTGAGATTCCCTATGTCTGTTTCTTCTTTAGCATCATGCATATGCTTTGAGCTTCATTTTAGACATCAGCAAACAGGATACTCTTCCCTGCTTTTAACCTACTTCTCCTTCCTGAACAATCTATACTATCTATATCAATATTCTAGCCACATGAATTCCCCACCAAGTATCTCTTAAGCCAATGCAGCTGCAATCATGATAAATTATTAAGATTTTCAGATTTTCTTGCTTATTCTTTATATTTTTAAGATTGTTAAAGATATTCATGACTGATCTACTATTTTGTTTCTTGTCCTTGTAACTTTATTGTTAATAAACATCTCTTTACTACTTATTGTTTTTTGACTTGCGTGCAAGTTGGTGGTGTTTATTTTAGTAGGGGTTTGACAGCTCTCCCCTTAACTCTTAGATTAGAGTCATTCCTTCCAGGTTTGCAAAGGATTGTTCAAATATTTTTTTCCTTCTTTTACTACGGGTTCAGTATTTACTCAGCAACTTATGGATTATGACTAACATTCAAGCTAAACATTCTACCAGTGTCATGGGCATAGCTGCACATTCATCTTCAGGCTGCAGCTTGACTGTTAGATGGTGGTTTCACAGGAGTCGCACCTGAGTTTCTGATTGTCATATCTCTGCCTCCTTTCTGCAGATATTTTGATCTGCCCAGCATTGCTTCCAGCAGTATCTTTGAGACAGGAGAGGAAGATGCAATAGAGATGATTTAGGCAGAGGATATGCAGAAATTGTGAGTTTGACCCAGATTTCTGGGAAGCAGTATGTATTTAGGGATAGTTAAGAGATGTTAATGTCATCCTGAAGGTGATGGGACTTATTTGCCACCAACTTTTCTCCCCTTCTGGAAAAGTAACTGCCTGTCCATGAACAATTCTTCATGGTTTCAGCTTTTCCCTCATTATCACTGAAGTACTCAGTTTCATTGTGGTCAGAACAGGATTTTACTTAATGTTAGCAGGTGGCTGGCATGGGGTCAGACACTTTGGCTAAAAAGTGTAACGGACTAGAAATTGGCCCCTTCATAACTGGACATCACCTGATGTAGCTTACCTTATCTATTTGTCTATTTTCTTCAGTAGTGATTGCATGTACACTTTTTAATGATAACTGATGAATCTCTGCCTGACCACTTGCAGCTCCCTTCACTGCTTCCTAAGAGATTTTACTAGCAAATGCAATCCAAACCAGATGTCCTTTCCTACCCAGCTTTCTTTGGAAGAGAATGTAGGTCACACTCCCTACAAATCTAATGCAGGACCAGAGCCAAGGCATACAGGATCAGATCCCCATCTGGGCACAGCATTCAATTTCCTAATTACTTGCACAAACCAGGATGTTATATATATAAAGAATGACATTATTTGCCGCACTTCACCATAGCATAGTAGAAAACCTGTAGTTTCAGGGTGGAAGGGAAAAGGGGGAGGAAGAGCAAGACAGAGGCAGCTTTGAACTATATATGTGCCTCTGGGGGGCGCTTCAAGAGCCCAAGTAACTAAGTTATGGTGCACCCTGAGGTGTTAATGGGTTGCCCCAAAGCCAACAGCAACTGAAAATCCACGTAATTAAGCAATGGAAACACTCTCTCCAGTCTCAACATAGCCTGATGCCAGTCAGAAGGTTTTTCTTCAGTTACTGAGCTAGAGGAATGTTATCCTGCGTAGATCCATTAAACTGCTCCATAGACCTCTGTGGCTGGAGCATAGGAACCACAGCCCAGCTAAGAATATGTCGCTTTTTCCCACAGGAGGCTGACAAGCACTTTGTCAAAGATGGAATAGTCTTATTTATCATATGACCAGAATAGGGTATCACCTTAGCAAAACGCTGGCTAGATGCGTGTGTACGTACCACCTGAGCAGCATCCTGGACATGTGGCAGCCATGCTCGCAGTCACCTAACAGAAGGCAGTATTCTTGCCATATGAAAACTAGAGGTGATTATTCAGCTGCCAGAGATAGGGCAGAAAACTAACAGGGGAAGAGCAGGACCTCCATCGCTTTCTCTTTGAAGTTTTATTACAGCAGATCTTCCTTCTGAATATTCAGCTGGCTGCAGCGGGAGTGCTGCACTTCAGCAGGCCTCTGCCAAACTTCCTCTGATGAACATTAACATGTCGGCTTGGGAAAAACCTCTGTACTCCAGAACACACTAGGATCTGCTAAATAACCCACAGCTCGCCTTGGATAACTGCTGTACATACTGGGAAAGGAAGCCTTTTGTTACAGGTTTTACAACTATTATTTGCTTTGGGTTTTGTTTTGTTTTCAAAGAAAGGAAAATAAAATGAATTTAACAAGTAGGTTTCAGATCTTTACAAGATAAACTGATAGGTTTTGTGCAGTGATTCTCATGTTTTTACATTATAGCACCCATTTAAACTACCTTGTTAGTCCACAGTAGTGGAAAACCTGGTGAATACATATGGAACCCTTAACTTGCCTTTGCAACTTATTTGAAGCATTTAGGAATCCATCAACCAGGAAAGAGAGCAGCATATTGCAAGTACCATATGGGCATTAAATGTGAACTTGTCAAAGGAAGAAAGACTGAACAATTTCTTACATTTTTCAAGGCCTGTGTTTTTTTCTTTCAGAATAGGGATTGAGTCTAACCATGGGTTTTTTTAAGATACTCATTATAAGTCAAGAAAATTTCCAGGTTAGTAAAAAAACCTTAGCAGGTTTACAGTCTTCTCTGATGATTGCCTAATACAGTTGTCTCATCTGTTTTCCCTGTTGTGTGAAAACACACTGAGGAAACGTGTAAATGCAGTGAATTGTTCCCAACTCTTTTATTCACCTTTCAGCAGGCCAGTTCCTTCCCTTAGCATTGATATCATTATGCATTTGTCAAAGATACACTGTCACTTTAGAGCTTCTATTATGTGCAAGATTTGGCAGCACATTTTACCTTTGGGATTTGCCTGTATCCTTTGCATGTTATTGTACTGCTTTGGCATTCAGTAAATTCCGTACACCCACTTCTTTGATGTTCATTCCAGTCCCTAAATGTGGAAACAATGACTGATATTTTGGATCAAAGCATCCCATAGAAGGCAGGCAACATAATTTTGAGATAATTTACATGAACAGAAAGAAATCCCATAGCTAGAATTTAGCCCTGTAACAGTGCTAAAATTTATGTACTCTAACATTCAAGAAAAGAAAAAGAACACAGAGGTCCAGTTGAAGTCATACCAATGTGCAATTTCTCAATATGACAAAAACTCTATTTTTCTGGTATCGAATGCACGCTCTCACAGAAACATATGATTTCAGAGGTTGAGGACTGAATTGGACAATATCTGCCTCATATTTGTTCTAAAATTGAGGGAAAAAAACAGCCTTCCCTCTTTCTATTGTTTCCTAAAATACAGTTGCCAGTACAAATAAAGTAGCCAATTCAGTTAAGTGCAAAATTTCATCAGTGATTTAAAACAAAAGAACTAAAAATATTTAAAAGAAGAAATTACTTTCAAAACTAGCAGTCCTATTTACATTTCTAGTGAAAATGGAAATGGTTTTGTGTAGCTGGTTTTAAATCAGTCCCTATCGACAACAATTCAATTTAAACTCAACATCCTCACTGTTCAAGTGGGCAGATAAAAGTGTGTAGAGGATCAAAAACATTTGGGTTTGCTTGTATTTCATTTTACATTAAAATCAAACAAAATAAACGTAATTAAATAAACTAAAAATCTATTATACAATACGTGATCTTTTTTTGTAGTGAGGGGACATGCTAGTGCTAGGATATCTACTAGGGTGTAATGCAATATTAGAATAATTTTTAATACACACGTTTTGACATCTCCTGCCTTGCTAAGTGAGTGCAGCATTGGAACAGTGTGCTTGGCCAGCACTCCCACACCCACAGGTACGTGCAGCTGCCGCAGATCTCATTTTCAAACCCCAGGCTTTCAGAAGGAAGTTTTTTCCTGCCAGCTGTAAGCAACAGTGCCATCCAGTGGCACCTTAGCCTACTCGCATTTATGCAATCCCTAGGAATCCAACAGACTACTGTTTAAAATTAAATAAATAAACATTTTTTTCTCCCCCTTGAAAGGTAGTAAGCTGTGTTCAGATTGAATGTTAACGACAGAGCATGACAGCAAAACATCCTGAGTTGCTATAAAATACTCTCATTTTATCCATGGGCAGATTCCAACTGTACAAATCAGCGTTCTTTTCCGTGTTTGCGGGTGTGCGGCGGGGGCTGAGCAGGGGTTGGGGCAGTCCCTGATGCGGAGGAGAGCACTGAGCTCCAGGCTTAGAGGCTTTTAAGATATGCAGAATGTACTGTTGCGCGCGGCTGGTACTGGATCACGCCTTACCTGAAGCGAGAATTCACCTCTGAAGCCAGGCTCTGTGACTAATCTTAGCAGCAATTGCCACTTCGAGCTCCTGGTTTAGGACCCTCAAATCCCACCCCTCTTTCTGTATGGTACCGAGTTTCTTTCAAGTGATAGCAGCTGCTGTACTGTGTATTAAGGTAACACTCTTGATTGCCACGTTTAAAACACTTCTGCCTGATAAGATGATTGGACTCAATGATCCGATGGGTCTTTTCCAACCTGGTGATTCTACGATTCTATATCCACATGCAAATACCCCCCTCCCAAATTAATATACACGTGCATTGTATATAGAACTACACACAATAAAGTATTGCATAGAAATTCACTCACCCAGTATTGAATATCCCCTATTGCTTTAAAAAAGGTACATGAAGATGCACAACTGGATTTGTGCATTTGATAATTCTTAGCCTTGCACAAATTCATTGTTTTGACACAGCCTTCTAAAGGTCTTCAAGTATTTAGATCCCACGTGATAAGTGCTCGCAGATGTGCTTCTTTTAATCCCTTTAAGGAAAGATAGTCTAAACATGGAAAGTTTAAATTACTTGCCCAAGAAAATGTCACAAAGCACCAATATAGCCAAGGACAGATCATGTAGGACAGATCTTTAGACTTTAACCCGAGTGCTAGCCCATGACACATAAAGAGAAGGTGGTTCTCTTTTCTATTCAAAGCAAGAAAAAAAAAAAAAAGTGTTATTTTAAACATAAGAAAAAACATAGAGTGTACTTCGGCTGGGGAGGGGAAACCAAACAACAAACCAAAGAGTTAAAGTTTCAAGGCTGAGGGAACATCTGCTCAGGGGAGCAATCACATTAGACTCCTGCCTAAAACGTCTATCAAGGAAATAAAACCAATCCCTGTCTTCAGAGGCCAGATGCTCTGCGTGGCTTGAGTCAAGGATCAGCACAGAAGATGCTCACATAGGTGCCCCTGCTCAAGGAGCAAATCCTGGTGCAGGAATGCTGCTCCGGGCTCGTGAGCCGTGGTTTGGAAGTGCATAGGCACAGGTCCTTGCTTGAAGTTATAATCGTGCTCAACTATTCTTTTGAAAAAGAGCCTAATGATGAATGAGCATGAATATTTTAGAGCCTCCTCTGGAGAGAACAGGATATTTCAGGACCAGAAGCCAGCGCTTGGGCACACAAGCCCTCCCCGCATCCCGTTCAACCCCTCCCTCCCTTCGAGGGCAGGGGAAGGGCTACCTGGGCACCCATGGAAGCCCCTTTCGGTACCCCCCTTCTCTCCCCTCAGCCTCCGCCCTCCTCCTGCAGCTCAGGCTCCCCTTTGCCTCCCCCCCTCCTCCCGCCCTCCTGCCCCCCCGCTCCGGCACTACCGGCTCCTGCCGCCCCGAGGAGCACGAGACCGGCGATGGGAACCGGCGGGTCCCCCCTGCGAGGCCCGGAGCCCAGGGATGGTGGCCGGTGCGGGGCTCCGGCTGGCTGAGACAGTCGGGGCTGATCCCCGTAGGCTTGCTCATAACCTTCACATCACCGCAAACGTTAGGCTATTGCCCAGCCTAACGCTGCCTTGAATTTCTTAAGGATGCGCTACTCTTACGGACCGTGCTTTGATGGGATCATGTGTGGTAAACCTGTCTGACCCAATCCAGATCTTAGAACTCAGCAGGAAAATTTCTTTTACATGGTCAGTTGGTCTTTTTTTTGTGTCCCAGAACATACCAGAGCGTCCATGGGAAAAACATAAATTGGTAGCAGAGTTTCTGATTTACTGACAGTTGCTGGTTTGAGTTTTCACAAAAATATTTAGCTATAGGACAGTGTATTAGGCATATTCTTAAAGGTAAATAACTGCAGCCAATAAAAGTTCAGACTATAAAGGGTCCCATCTTCCAGGAGTTTTCTGCACTGAGAATTACTACCAGCATAATCATGGCTCCCTGCACACTAATATTTCCTCTGATACAGTATGATCAATGTTGTGGAAAAACATTTATTATATTTCTTCTAGCTACTTAAAGGCATTACTGAATTATGAGCATCGCAAAACGAATCCACTGTGCATTTTTTCTTTATGTGACGTTTTTACAATCTTCATTTTCTGCTTTGCAGCCACTGAGCTATAGTGATCACACTGTGCACCCTCTTACAACTGGCACAGGGGCCAGGAACTCCTTTCTGCTTTATTACATTTGAAATGCACTTCATATGACAACATTCATTCTCATTCTGCGTTGGACCCTTATTTAAAGGGAGAAGCCATTTTTTACTGTACCTGTACTTAAAGGTACAAATTATGAAAGAAATTAAAATGAGGGAAGAGGTTCTACACAGCAGTTTCAAATATGCCTGGTTAATGAATGTGACAAGTTTTGACTCAAAAGGGAGGAAAGCAGACAAGAAGGTGTCAGTGCACTGAGCTGTTCCTAAAATGCTAATAATTGTAAAGATGCCAGTTTATTTTCTTTTGTGTTACACAGTTTTGAGACATGGTGCATTACTGGGGATATTTTAATAAGACTGGAACAATGAATAAACGAGTAAAGAAAGAATAAATGAAAGCTGAGTCAGGAGTAAGATTCAGCTACACAGTATACAAACTTGCAGAAGGCGGTTGGCCTGGTAGCTTCCACTCACAGCAGCTGCAGACTCATTAAAAGCTCATGGTAGGAGGTCACTTAAAATATATATTTTATATAAATTATATTTTCCTTTGGTAGAAGAAAACAGAATACTGCTCTTCAGAAAATACTCCCAATAAGTCATATGTAAACATATTCTTCTCTATGGGGATGAAATAATTATTCACTCTTCCTGCCTTTGTATTCAGTAAAAATTGTCATCCAAATCAAAGCAGTAATAGAGAGTGTGAAGCAAGAGAGAAATGTATAATAAGTTTGAGCACTTGAACCTGTGATTTATAGATTAAAGCTACATCCAACTTTATTACAAAAAATACTTCACCTATTATAACCTTACCAGGGCTCTCTGGAGGCGATAGGGGGCTGAGCACCATTAGAATATCAGAGGTGTTCGCAAACAATTCCAGTCTCATTCTCACTTCCCTTTCCCCTTTCCCCCTTACTGCATACACATCATCTGTTGCCTCCTTTCCTGCTCCTTGATGTAGGCAGATCATGGAACTTCTCTCTCTCTTCCTTTGGGACTGGCCACAGCCTTCCATTTGTCACAAGCTCAAACTGAGTGGTTCCTTTCATATTTTTCTCTCCTTTAACTGAACGACAGCCTGGGTCTGAGCCTGATCCCTTTGGTAACCCCTGAAATTTGCTAATAATGGTTGTCTGTGCACTGGAGCTGATGATGTTGAACAGTTGACTACCATCTTTTAAGAACTGCACAACCCACTGACTAGCCTTTCATTTTGTGAAACTATTGCATCAATTTGCAGCAACTGTTTTATTAAATATAAATCTGTTCATGTTTTATGGAGATTGCACATCCATTTGCATTATTCCAGGACACTGTCTTTAAACTGTTGAGCGATAATCTTACTTAAGACAAATTAACAATCTCTAAATGGCATTAGACACAGAATTTCATCTCACAAATGCAGCAAAAATATTGGCGCCCACAACAGCTGGCTAGCAAGGGCAGTTGCACTGCTAGCTATGGCCTATCATACTGGAACCTGGAGTCATCAACAGAGATGATAGTTCTTCAGGTGCACAGAGGTGCTGCAAGGAATACCCTAAAGATCTTTGCCAGTCATGATAAAGCTTCCTCTGGCATGGATGGCAGTGACACAGTGTGCCCTGCTGGCATCCTGGGGGTCTGTGAATGGTACAGGAGCTATCTATTTAGCATGAAGTGACCAACATAACAGAAGGCATGGTCTCTTCAAGTAAAGTAGGTTGTTTCTCTCCAAAATAATAGTTATTTTGGCTGTATACATGAGATACAAGACTGGCTGTCAGCCAGATTTCAAAACATAAATAACCCATGATCTCATTTATGTACAGTCTTTACAAGAGACAGTAATATGTAGAGTGACTGCTATATTTAGGAATGAAAGGATGGGCATTATTAATAGCTTAACTGACATTAATGCAACTACCCTTATCCTTATTACAGTTAGTAGAATTAGACAAAAAGCAGTGACTGAAGACTTATTTTCCCTAGAACTACCCAAGGATAAGACATTTCTCACCATACAAAACCTAGTCTTTGACGTTAGATACTCAGCTACAGAAACATTCCTGTAAATCATTATAAATGCGTTATAATAAAGATGTTATGAGCTATTGGATATTAACCCCCAGCCCCTAAAGAGAAATAAATACACTGGCTGCAAGATTCCCACTTTTGTTTTGCAATGGAAAAAGAGTTTTGCTGACAACTAAAGAATTATAAAATATTATGCTGATAACTGACCCTTTCTGGTCAGATTAAAGCTAAGCTTACCCTCGACATAAAAAGAATGTATCTATAGAACGTGGAGAACCAAATTTCTGGTGCATCACAACAAAGCTTCTCATTCACGGAGGCACATTTCTGTGTACACTGTTTGGAGACACGGCTACTGTATTTGCATATGCAAATGTCTCCACTTAAACATGTGATTGCTGTGCCTCGCCTCCAGGAAACTAGCTTCCTTTTTTTTGTTGTTGGTTTGGTTTGGGTTTTTGTTTGTTTTTTCTTACTCTTGGTCTCTCTTTAACACAGAAAGACAACCTTTTCTGTATGTTTCAAGCCCAGGAAGTTCAAATAAACAAAAATTTCAGGATCAGGACTGCCTCATATTAAACTTTACAGGAGTCATGGATTAATTCAGTTTCCCACACAAAGAGAAATAGAGAAATAAAACCATAGTGCCCATACATTAATTATACTGGAGTAATATACTACTGGATTAATACACTATACACTATAACATAGGTGCATTTAGAACTCCTGTGCTAGGTACTGGACATTGACATAACAGAGTGATGGTGCATTGTTTCCTTCCCAAGAAAACTGCATTGCAATGCCAGCAAAGTAAACACAAAGCATGAATGAGTACATGTCAGTCATTACAAAACCCCAAGAAAATAATTATCACAGCACAGCATATAAAAACCCAGTCTAAGATCGCAAAATCAATTTTCAAACCAAATATGAGGTTTTACCACCAAATCATGTTAAAGTGTATGCCTTGTACAGTTTCATGGCTTTGCTTGGTTTCGTTTTCTCTAATGCATTAAACCAAATTGACTTAGGATTTTTTGATTAAATCTAAAATCCACTGTAACACATACTTTAATTATCATTATATAGACACATATGAAAGGTGGGTTGTTTTCTGTATTAGCAAGTGTACTTGTTGGTATGCGTGTGCAGAAGAAGGATTTGCTGATTTCTCTTTTCTTATTACCTCGTGACAGCAACTCATGGGGACATAGATTATAAACTTTTAAAAGTCATATATCATTGTGGTGCATTCCATTTTTAGCCAGTCTTTCTTGAAGGTGACTGGGAATAAATTCAGCTTGAACTATTGCCTGAAAGAGATCTGTCTACAGTATAACTGACTGCTCAGCTATGCTGGTTTGTCAGATCTCAGGGCAGGGTTCATGTGCCTTATCTGTCCTGCCTATGCTCCCGATCACAGCTCAAACTCCCAGAGAGAACAACTCCCATAATAAAGAGTGAATTAAAAACGAAGCTTTACCACCAACCAGGCACTTCTTATCTTGTAAAGTCTTAAGTCAGGTACTATATACTTCAACTCTGCTAAAACAAATACAGATCTGGCATCTGGTGAAAATACTTCCAGGGAAAGTTTTATCCATTCTAAATTGAAACTAGACACAAGGCTCTAGAATATAATTCAGTGTTTTAATCTAACTTTGAGTTGGCAATTTGCATTTGTATTTATGAGGAAAATGTTTCAGGGTTTGTAGTGTCAGTGTATTTTTTTACATAAAACATTTCTTCTAACTATCGAATCACTGAAGCTTATCAGCTGTATGGGCAAAATCACAGAATCACTAGGTTGGAAAAGACTCACAGGATCATTGAGTCCAACCATTCCTATCAAAATAATGAGGACAATGGTGTATCTCTCCAGATAAAGGCTGAGATAAAGGCTGGAGACCTATGGATAAGATCCTGTGCTCCAGTAAAAGGTGTGAAACAATGTCAGGGACCCCAAGTTATACAGTCTATAGAAATAAACAGATTGTCTAACGGCCCTTTTCAGCCCTTAAGTCTAGCACCATGTTATTTTCTTCATTATTTCACATGATGGAGAGAAGGAAAAAAGATGGAAGCAGTGAACCTACCTACTTAGGTACTATCTCAATCATCTGATATCCAACAACTCTATGAGTCCCTATCCTTCTCTCAGATGAGACAACAGGAGCTCCTGCAGTATCAGAGAGACAATAGTAACAGGTCTGGAACAGTCCTAGCTCCCCTGGGACTGATGAAGTCAAACACTGACAAGTTTGGAAGCTGAATATAAGAGAATTTTAAATTCTGGCTCGGTTGATTGAATTCAAGTCTGGCTTTGGAAGATAGCTCTGGAATTAAGAAGGTGTAACATAGCTCAGAAGACGTGGATACATTTCCTGGCTCTGCTGCAGATTTCCTGTGCAATGGATAGTATATGGAACTATTTCTATTAGTAACTTGGCTTAAGAGAACAGGATTCTTCAGTCTTCACCCAAATGACCTGCTGGCTCTGCTTCGCAGTTCCTTTTGGAATAAGCTGCAGCAGCTACAGAAATTACTATCCTGTAAAAATTATTGAAACTACAACCCACCCACTTCCTGATGAAGGGAATGTGTGGAGCCTGCAACAGAGACATAGAGGGGTGATGTGTAAACTTCCCAGCTGCTGCAATTCATGGTCTTACATATGAATATATATTATTTTTTTTAAAGTTAATTGAAGTGAATATACTAGGCCGTGCGCAATGGCAAATGAAGGCTTTGATTCACAACTCTACTTGGAATTTGCTACAGCAGTGGAAGAAGTTACTGCCCCTCTTTGGCAGTTACTCAGTCCCTGAGGCTAAAGTGGTGAAAGGTGACCAGCCTATAATCTAATTCTGGTATTCAGGAAATAATCTAACACTGATTTTTGGCCAGCCATGGACCTGTCATTACTAAATGTCTGTGCAGTGAGTGACTAGGTATTCCAGGTAAAAACTGAAAATTGACAGAGGTAAAAAAGAAAAAGAGAAGCCACAGAATGGGTCTGTTTTAAAATTAACTTGATGACCCCTTTTCCATAACAGAGAAAGGAGGGCAATAACAGCTCACCTGAGTATCAGGCATCAACAGACAAAGACAGGCAAGTCCCAGAAATGGCATCTGACAGTGATAACAGCTGTATGGCTGTGGTAAAGCAGATTCACAAGTCAAAGCCAACAGTGAAGAGGTTATCGGACACTATCTGTAGATTTAGTCAAAATCCTTTCCCAGCTCTTACAATACAGGACAATACCCGAATATCACCTTAGGAAACACATTCATACTTCTGAGTAAAGTTTAAGCTCCCTTTATCTACTTGCCCATCTCTGCTGAGAATTCCTTCATTGGAGGCTGTGTTTTTCAACTACTTTTGTAAATATTCTCAGTCCCAAGTGAGGCTTCTCATATTTAACATAATAAGTACACTAGCCTAATGTACTGCTTTGCATACTAAAGAATAAAGTTTACTGTGAGGTTTTATAGGATTTAAAAATTTTATATATGGGGAGTTTCATCAGCATGTACTGAATCAAAATTATCACTTTTTAAAACAAGTTAAATGAGAAAGATTGTGGAGGGGTGGGGGGGACTTCTAAGCAATATATGCTGTCAATTACGTCAACTTCAGTTTTATCACTGTTCCCTGTTTTCTTTTGCATGTTAAGGCATTGTTCAGAACAGCCCTTTCGAAATGACATCCTGATGCTGCACCAGACTTCTCTTGTAAACAAAGTGACTTTCATATAAGTTCGCTTTCAATGTCAAAAGTAAAACATTTTTCTAGTTATTAATGGTTTATTCTTGTGACTGTCCATGGGTGAAGGGCATTTGCCTCACTCACAGCTTTAATAGCAAATAATTAATGAAGTGTTGGAAATTAACAACAATTAACCATGCCTGGGAACAACAGCAAAAGATGTTTGATCCTCTTTAGATGAAGCCGAGAGAATTTGTTTCTCAGGCAAGGGCCTGTGCCTACAAGGAGAAAGAGATGAAGAGGGATTTCTAATGTGATCTTCCTTCTTCTGCATTGCCTTGTTGAAAGATGTTGAACTGCCTTCCTAAGCTGAAGAGAGAACAGAAAGGCCTTTGTCTCTGTAATAGACGTATCTCAATTCTAACTTCCACATTTAATTTGAACCTTAAGTTCAGGGCCTTCAAGAAGGCAAATGAGAACTTTCTAAGGGGGATCATAATTCAGAACTGTATTGCTTTGAAAGCCCAGTCTTTCTTCAGTAACTTACTAATTTCTGTAGTAAACAAGAACATTTTTGATCTTTTACGTGCAATTGCTCCTGCTGACATCATGGTTGCAGAATGTTTGCATATGTTCAGAAATGATAGGTATTCTTACAGATGTTGATGCACAGTTCAGACAATACGGCAAGAAGATACGAGAAATATTCACAGCATGCTTGATTTATCCTTTTAGTCTTTCCCAGGCATAGACGAGATATTGAGCAAAAAAATCCCTTGATCTAATGTCCTATAGAAAGCAAATAAATCACATTAATAAAAATAGGCAAAATAGTCATAAAAACATTCAAGATAGTCATAACCACATAAGGGAAGTACAGAACTCTCTGTCTGTAAGTGATATATTCTCCATGTTCCACAGAAATTAAAAGCTGAGGAAGGAATTCAGCTATTCTTCTCCCTAGCTGTCCTTGCTCCACTCAGTGCAGCACACAGGAGCAATGGAACTTTCAGATAAGCAGCCAAGTCCCCACTCCAGCTCCTCATTATGATCTTGTAGAAAGATCTACTATAATTGACCTGCATAACATAACTGTGCCTGCTTATTGTCTCTCTAAATTTGACCCAGCAGCCACAGAAACAGCTAGGGCTGGCTTTTTCCCTTACTGGAAAGCAAGGGAAGAACAGAAATTGTCAGGAATTGCCTTCTAGCTTGGAATCCTTCACTTATAGCTTGTAGGATGTAGTATCAAGTGTTGCCCAATGCCCAAGAAAGATCAACAGCATACAGCAAGAGAGAAAATTCTTTCTCCTGAATAAATGTGAGGAAGGGAATAACGTTCTTATCTCTTGATTTAGGTATGAAATCAGGATTGGCTTATTTCTAAGAATGAGACTATACTGTAGAACTGAATAATAATGGCACATCACAGTCTTCCTGTTTCTTTTGTCCAGGTGAAAAGAAAGTACTTGGATAAATAATGTTCTAGATGTTCTGTTTTTTTTCCTTAGCATAAGTTCTGTCTATTATCCCAATTTACAAAAGAATTATCTAAATGTGGTCCCTGTGTGTGTTTCCACATCCTTGGAACATGGTGTTACAATGGCATTTCTATACAAAATAGGGAGTTTTAGAAAGCATAAGGAGAAATACTATCTCTTTTTGCAAATGTTTAAGGTCAGAGACAGTGATTCCAGAAGTTGCTTTTCTGTTTTCCTGCTGTTCAGTATGATGCAAAGACTAGAGATGATAACCTGCAAATTCCATGTGGAAATTTAAAAGAATGCCCATAAATCATTTTTCATCTTTGGATGAAACAAATCTTTGGATGATTACACCATGGAGGTGATTTCTTGTACCTCGCTGTGGATCTCATGATCAATAAAAGACGATGTATGTACATATAACTTCTAAGTATTATTCTCATAACTTTGTATTTCAATCAGGCACAACCAGGTAGTACAATTTATTACCTCTGTTACTCAAATTTATGATGAGAAATACTTAGAGAACGGTAACAATGCAAAGATTGTTGCATGATAAAAAATACGCATAGAATGCATATCCTGAAATACACTAAATGATATTTTTAAAAATTGAGTTTGTTTGACTCAAAAAGAGAGTAGCACAAACCCAAGCCAAGCACAGTGGATGTTACTCCATCCTTTTTCTTCAGAGCCACACAATGGGAAAAACCCAAAATCAAGAGCAGAATATAAAATTCAGAGAACAGATCTGCAACCATAAAGTCCCATCAGTCTTGTCTGCAACAAATAAAAAGAGGAAAGATCGGAGAATGTTTACAGAGATAAAGCAGATGCAAGAAACTTCAGAGCCTTCTGTGCAAGGTTAAGCTCACACTTTTCAGGTCAACTGCTGTGGACAGATTTGTCATTCAGTGCATTGTGACTAAGTGATGGGAACTCTATTTCATTTATATCTACAAGCAAAGGTCAAACAGCGTACCCCCAAACTGATAGCAGACAGTTTCATCTAAGCAAACAGGGTAAAGAAGGAATGCACTTCAACTGTTTTTAACATCCTTTGGCTTTATCTGTACTTCTAGGCATGACAGCATGCATGGTATTTATGGCTTAAAAGAATTTCTGTCTGTAAATTTATCATCTTGTAAAAATCAGTGAGAAAAATTACTTAAATATACCAAACTCAGCTTACAACAGGGCAGATAGATTTTATTCTCACTTTGCACACCAGAAAATATATTAGCATGTTGCTGTTCAAAGGTTTAGTTGTTAGAGCTCTACTGTGTTTCAGAACAGCCATACTGCTTTGGCTCAGCAGGTCCAACTACTGTTTTACTCTTCCACCAAGGTCATAAGCAGATGCCTGCAGAAGGATAAGAAGAGGGCAACATACTTGTATTCTTCTGCCTCTTCTTATTTTCAGCTTGGGGACATTCTGAAGCAGAGATGGCTCTTCTAATTTACTAACCATCAATGAATGTCCCTCCCACGAACCTCTCTACGCCCCTTTTATAGACACAATAAACCGTAAGTATCTACAAGATGTTCTGGCAACAAATTCCAAGTATCTGATATCCACAGCATAAGGAACTCCCGTCTTCTGGTTTCTACTACAGCGCACTATTAGTAATCTGTTATCCTAATAATCTTATAATAGTTTTCTTAGTCGTTTTATACAAAGCCCATGTGTGCAGTCCTTCAAGCAGCATTTTCACTGCCTCCAAGTTTTTTATGCAGAAGACCAAGTATAAGCTATAATGTTACTGGGCTGAATAGAATGGTCAGAAACAGCAGGCACTGTAGGCTTAGCTTTGTCATCAACTGATGAGCCTTTACTCAAAGCTAGGTAGAGCGCCAAAAAATGTGACACATCTAGATATACAGCAGAAAAGACCATATGTGAGGGGAGTACATTAATTGAGACATACAAATATTTAACACTGGAAGTAAATGCAAAGATTATTAATATAGACCTTAATTTTATAGAATTTCCTCCTCCTGTCCATGGGCGTCCAAAGCACCTGTTCCCAGAGCAACTATCCGCAGCAACTTTTGTCAGAGCCACTGAAGCGAGTTACACTTCAACATACCATATGGCCTTAAAACCTCAGGGCAGACCTCAGGCTTACGTTCTTCACAAGAAAGGTTCCAGCACTACTTGTACAATGAAATCATACAGGTAGCAGGGTGCTCTCTAGTTACCTACAAATTACAAGGTAAGATAAAAATTATTTGGACATTAAATGAGCAAAACCAATATAGCCTGCCATCCTGGTCATCCTAGTTGTAAATGTGGAAATCAGGGAAATCAGCAAGTCATTGCAAAAATACAAATGATAGCATGGTTCTAGGCACAGTCATAATGATAAATTTATAAACTATTATTAATTACTTTGTAAAGTTGCAACAAGGAGGATGAGTAAAATAGTAATAAAACAATAGGTCTAAGGGTCTTCTTTTTAAGGTGATTAAAGTTAGTATCCTAAGCCTACGTTTTCAGACCCTTATTTTGGATACTAAAAGACGCAGCTTGGCACAAGCTTTTATTTTAAGAAGAATCACATTCTCAGATATGTATTTGGCAAGTGGAGTAGATGATGACTATACATCTACTGCCTTCTTCAAGAGGTTCAGCAACATTTAACCCTTAGATACTAATCAGGACTAGATAAGGAAGAAGGACACTAACTCACTTAGGCCTTCATCCTTTGAGTTGCATGACTTAATACAGGTCTAAATATTTGACAGGGAAAACAAAATATAAAAACAAGTGAAAAAGAAAATCTACTAGGAACTCTAATTGAAGCATTTCCAGCAAATTAAAAGCGCTAAAGACACTACTTAGAAATCTGATGCATATGACATCAAACTGCTCTTCTCCATATAGTTCCTCATGGTTGGCATTCCAGCTTCTTTGGCTTCTACTAAAGTGGGGTTTTTTTTCCTGAACTAATCAACATGTATTCCTCTCAACAAATTTAATTAAATTTTACAAGGGAAATGCAGTCACCTAAGCCCTGGAAAAAATCTTGCTTTGTTAACTCCAGATATTTTCTTACCTAGGAGGAGTGTACGTCATTAAATCCAGCAACATGTCAATAAGTTCTGTACATTTTCTACAACTCAATGGATACCTAAATTTCTCTTTAAACATTCTACATTCAGTTCCCAGTCTGAGTTTCTGCCCCCTTTATGTTCCCTGCTCCCAGCTTATGCATTCTGACCTTGTTTCCCGCATCCTACATATTACCAAGAATTTCTTGGCCTACAGGTTAGTGTAGTACTATCAAGTTCACTGTAAAAATGTCCTATTTACAGCCATAATACAGAAATCCTTGTTAACTGGACCAATGAACTTGTTAACTATAGCTGCTTCACCATTAGTGGCCTGGACAGATTTATAAGGGAGAAAGAAAGGACTTTAGCACGTTCTTTTGCACACCATGCAGTCGCGTGGTCCTCCTTTTACCCATTTCAATTGGAACTACATTCCAGTCAAGAGACATCCAATACTTTCTAGGAAATTAAACAAGTAAATGAAAAGTAAATGAACAAGTAAATTCAAAACATTTCAATTCACTTTCCTCATTAACTAGTTAGCAAAACGTTATCCAAGTTTTGTTTATTGCCTTATGGCCCACTGATAGCTACATAGGATCCCCTCTTGAATATATTCTTATACAAGTTCCTCCAAGTAAAATACACTACAGAGAGCAGGTAAAAATAACATGATACGCTGGGTACCATACTGGAAATGGTACAAAGCCGTCTGTTCATGAACTGTTCTTCCATCTGATAGTATTGATGATGTCATTCACAATAAAAAAAGAAATGACAGGATTGTCAACAAAGCCATAAAATGAAATTATAGTCCCCCAATGTGAAGCAGAATCTAATTGCACCCATTCTCTGCTTGTCCCCCCCGGCTGCAGCTGTTTGTTCACCTTCACTTGTATATGGTATAGATTGTCTTGTCTCCTCCAAGACATCTTGTATTCCTACCCACTTTACATCTTTCCTTGTCATTCCAGACTCTTATTTCTAGGATACCAAAGCTGTTGCACACTCTTTACATGCAGAGAATCTGCTGTCAAAGCTCAAGCTGATACATGGCACAAAACCTGGTTTGCATAAATCTAACTTTGGAATAGAATTACTACCTTATGCAAAAGTCTTACATCTACTTGAGAAGAGAGATAGTGCAACGTCAGGGCTTGAGGAGCAAGGCACCCTTATTGCAACCTTCTTTCTCCTCATCAAGCTCAGCACTGTCACAGATCAGAACATTTCTTCAGGATGCACAGGACAGAAGCCCCAAATACATGGACTTGTGTAAACGTGGACAGAGTCACTTAATGTTTCATGTGTAACTCCCCATGAATGTCAGAAAAGGTCCATGAATTCAATAAGAAGAACAGGACTTTTCTGCTTTTTCCTCATTAAGATGAATTATTTGACAAAAGGTTTACAGTAAATTAAATCTTATATTTGGCATAATATTTAGAACACTAATTATATGTCTCTGGGTTTCCTACTATAAATGCTTTTCTCTTTTCTATTAGTTAGAGGATTCTGAAAGAAAAAGAGGACCGACAAGAACTTCATGAGGAAAAAGGGAGGGTTTCTTCATATTTATCAGGAAAACTTACAATAATTTGCAAACTGCAACACAGATATTTATTCCCCAAAGACACATTGGTCAAAAAGGAAGGTAAACCACTACCTTCCACTGATTTAAGCCGTTTGGTATATTACCTTCACAACCATTCCATTAAATAGGATAGTTTGCAGTAGCAGCCTGCTTTCTGATTTCAATCCTGTATTACAAATATTGTCTGAACCCTTCCAAGAGGAACCTGGTTTACTACCATTTCATATGAAAATGGAAACAGACAGCTTTGTAAAACGTACAGTTTCTACAAAGTAATTTCAAGTTAAGCAAAAATAAAGTAGTCACTGGCACAATGGGTCTGACAGTTTTATCCACAAATTCAGAAGTTCAAAAAGCCTGTAAATCCAAAGTCAAAACTGCTATTGAAATTTTGTTATTGAAAAGGTCAACCCAAAATGATCAAACAAATCAATAGTAATATGAACCAGAAACATAAAATTAGATTGATGGCCAGATTTTGAGCTAGATTTGGTCTCAATTCATATAGATATCGTCATAGCTTTTCCAAATTTACATTGGAACATGGTGAAAAAATAGGCCACACAGAGCTGTAATGTGATAAGGTGCTTAAACACGATGGTTAGAGTCCTCTGCTTCTTGATCTGGTAATACTGTAGCCATTATTAAATATTTGAATAATATTAGACTTAGATAGCCTAGCCTTGTATTCAGATGTATGTAATGTTTTCACACTGAGGACGTTTTTACCGCTGCTACTGATTTCTTCCTGTGCTGAGTAAGAGGTCATGACAGAAAAAAGTACATGTGCTCTAAAATATATTTTGGACACACTACAAGATTAATATTGAAACTTCTAGTCATGATTCACATACTGGATCAGAAAAGATTTTCACAACAGTAGCATCTTATTTACAGTAGACTAAACACTAGACAGGGGCTTGCATTCTGAGCTAGTCTGAACAAAATTAATTGACTTAACTGTTTAAAAAGGGTTGGCAATAAGGGATTGGTGTGCCATGACCCTGACAGCATCTCTGATGGGGGCACTAAAGAATTCTGAATTCTCTTGAATATTCTAAACAACACAGAGGATGTTCTCAAAGGAGGGAGAATGAAGTAGATTCATTCTTCCATAAATGGGAGTTCTCCATGACTAAGGAACTCATTATATAACAAACAGAAACAAGACAGCATCCTTGCATTTATCAATCAGAAATCACCAACCCCATGACAGTTACCTGCCTCCTGTGACCTACAAGTAAAGCTACTTGCTGCAACTGCAATGTAGTCTTCCTTCCAAGTTACTTCCGCTGCATCCTGCATTATGTAATGTGATTTGGTACATTTCACAGCAGAGCAGTTGAGTACAGGATCAGTCTACACTGGAAAAGATGACTGGGGGAAATGGCATTTTCTAATCCTATCATTTTTCAAATGGGAAAAGGAGGGAGAGAGACAAGTTAGGTATCTCTCTTCAGTGTAATTTAAAATACTTTCTTATCACTAATAGCAATTATAAACGTTTATTCTAATTTATGAACACCTGCTTGACATCAGCAGATCTGACACACCCCTCCGATTACTTTTCTTATACAATGGCATATTTATTTCACTGTGATGCGATGAGGATTTTCTAATTTCCTGTATAACCACCCCCAGCTCTCTGTATATTTCCCATGAAATTGTGAACAGGCTTCACACATATTTTCAGATGTTTGAAAACGGCAGGAAGAGCTTTTTGATGTTTTAGAACATGTTCAGTCCCAATGTTTCGATATTGTTTGCTTGCTAACTCCTCAGGCTTATGTCATCCATATGAATGGACTTCAGGCTTTTGAGAAAGTTTGTCATATCATTAACATCTGCACAAACTTCTGCAGTCAGAGGTCTTTTCTTCTATGTCACTTTGAAAATAAAGTTGCAGGATTCCTCCATGTCTTGGAATATATTTAGAAGTCAATGTTGTATTTTCTATGATTAGTCTGTAACAATGTCAAGTGTGAAATTTAAATTAATGAGCACTGCACTTATTGAAATTACTTCAGCACTTTTGCTACTTTCATTGATTTCTATTTACTTTGGCAACCACAAATACAAAGAGCATATTTCTAGATCTGACTAAACAGACTAATAATATGCTGGTATAGATGCACCTAGTGATCGAACATTACACTTAACGCTAAGCTTTTTTTTGAAAAATTAACATAATAGGAGAAATACATTATTTATAAAGCACTGTTTGTTTCCTGCATTTCAGACAGTGTCACCTTTAAGTTATTTTCTTCCCACTCACTCCACTCTAATGATTGGTCTACACTACTGGAACACAGCAGTAAATATGGTATCAACATTACGCTCCACAGAATCAATTTAAATTTGAACTAATATATTCATCATCCAGTAAATAACATCTCAGTAGCAGATAGTGCTGTGGCTAACCTTACAGGGTATTTTAGCCTCCTGATAGAGGCCAATCTGAAAGGAAGAAGCCATGTTTTATTGATAAGAGGTAGAAATACGTGTGAAAAAATCTGTCCTTCCCTTCACACCAAATAGTCCTTTATTTTATTTGTTAAAAATCTTAAAACACTTACATTTCTTGCTAGTATCTAACAGAGCACTAATCAACAGAAAAAACTAAAGGGATACTTGCTCAGAAGAGAAAGTCAAGGCCACGATTCTTTGCTCAGAGGTTGTTCTCAGATTTTTTAAATTAAACAAAAAAAAGAGAGAAGACATTCTCCTCAAAGGCTACTCAGCATGTAATGCAGCAAGCAGCTCAGAGTTAGTGTGCTGGCTGAAACCCTGCACACCCTCCATAATATAGGGTTACCCTTGCCCTCCTCAAAAACTTGTGTTTTTATATAGCGCAATCAAATCCACAGCTATTTAAAGCTACATTCTCATGGCAAAACAAAAAAAACCCCAACAACTAAGAATGGAATCTGGCCTTCAAACATTGGAATAATTGCCAGAGCACACCCCTGTTCTATGAAATGAATATTACATGTAAACATGGACTTAAAAAAAAAATGGAAAGGTCAATATAGTAAAAGAATGAAGAGGGGTTAAACATCTTACTTTTTTTTCTAAAGCCAGATTCTGCAAGCCCTTAAATTTCCCTAAGCAGCAGTTACACAGATCCTTGCAAAATCAGTTATTCAGTCTCACAAAACATTTTTCTACTAATACAGAAACTCAGATAATGACCACTGTGCCTGCAACACTGAGCTTGAAGACACTTGCTTCTGTAAAATTGCAAGTACAAATCCTGCAGGCATCTTGGAAGATGAAGAGTGCAGCATCACGTATAATCTAGAAATTTCAACATGGCAGTCTGTTGATGCAGGATATTTAAGGATTCTTTAATACATGGAAGACTGTGCTTGCATAGTACTACTGGCTCTGTTTTAAGGTTGAAGATTACTGATCTCCTTTCGTGTCTATTTTGCAGCAAAGCCCATTGCCCCTGGAGAATTGCCCCTGAGGATGCATGACCAGTAAATGTGACAGATGTGGAAATAGAAAGGTCTCAACCTTCATAATTTCTGTATCTCAGCTTCTCTTTCATGCTTCATTAATTTCTATCAATTTAGTTGACAGAAGCCTTCATTTTTGTAATGGAGCAAATCTGAACTATTTCCTATTTCAATTCCAAAAAAAGTCTCCTCCCTGCAGCCCCTACCTGTGATCCAAATCCCTCAGTTATTCTCAGGTAGTGTGTTGCAGCATGATACCAGTGTATGAGGGGCTTCAACACAGCTAGTAAGTTATATTTAAGAACAAAAAAATCATTTATTACTTCAGAAAGATTGTCCATAGAGCTATGATAGCACAGGAAGAATTATATGTTCTTATCAGAATAGGTGACAGTATGTAGAAAAGGCTTCTTAAAGCATGTGACAGAGACCTATTTAGAATTTTTCTGGCAAGCATACTATACATGCACACCTGCAAGTGTTCCTGCTTCCTTTTCTGCAACCATTACTTTACATGACTGCTTCTGCAGAAATTAGAAAAGCATATGAATCAATTTTGGCTTTACGGTTGCACCTTAGTCTGACCAAGCAGTTATAGATGAACACCAGAAAACTGATAAAGTATTTTATTTATTCAGATACCTGCAAAGATCCAAGTGAAATGTGAAATCTTTCTTGATGCTTGGATGCAGGCCTGAATTTATTTCTTGGTTTTCACTCATTTATGAAGACATTATGAGGCCCTACAGAAATTCTGAATTAATAGGCCTACACAACAGCTTTTTTAATTCAGGCAAGAGGACATGTCTGAGCTTCTTAAGAGGGACAAGAAGCTTGTACACTGAATGCAGTCATTGACTCTGCGATTTCAGAAGGGTATGGGAAGAAGTAGTTTTATGAAGGATGACACAAGCTCTTTAATGAGTTTGAAAAGAATTCCAGAATGACAATTTGTGGATAATGTGACCAAAATAAAGATTGGATTCAGGTCTGATTTTTAATTAATTTCAGCTATAAAGGTAAGACTATTTTTCTGTCATTGATATCCTGGGTCAATATTAGAAAAACAGCTAATTCATTCACTTGGTCAAAAAAATCAGTAAAATCAGCCTTGTGGTTTAATGGAGGAATGCTTTTTCTCTGTGTGATACCCATACTCTCACATGAACAGGTCACACCATCAGAAAGACATGACATAACAAGACTACAGGCGATTTCTGCGGATAGCAGAATGTTCAATGGAGTAACTACCACCATACCTTTGGGGCAAGCACTCATTTTCAAGCACTGAGGAAGTCATTTCTTTGGTCATTTCATGTGGGGACATGGAGAATAGAATTGTTGTACAGAAAACAAGCAAACTGGCTGTAATGGTCATTTTACAGGCACAGAAGGACAAAACTAGACCTCAGTTACAGAAGTCTGCAGTAATTAAACCTGTAAAAGATATCTATAGCTTTCTGGGTCTTACACTTTTTTGCAGAAGTCTGAAAAAAGCTGTCAGAAGATCTGTACGTCTTAATGAGAAGAGTGCAACAGAATTTCCCAAATTTGATTCTCCTATTACGTTTGAAAATGAAGCCAAGTATTTTGCCCAATATACCATACTGTCACCTTCGCCTCTACTGCTCCCTCCAGTGCTCAACTTTCAAGTTTTATGACAAGATTATTGTGAGATTATTGCATATTGAGAAAAATATCTAGGAGAGCTAGGCCTCTTCTAAAGAATTAAGGAGAAACTCATCCAGCTCACCCTGAAAACTAAAAAAAAAGACTAAAACAAGGAATGACGCAGGGGCAAAATTACGTCTATAACTGTTGTGTAGGAGTGGTACAGTTGCACTAGGAGGAACCAGTAGTTCTTAGAAAAGAGCTCTGTTGTGAGGAGTTGTGTGATCTAACCTGGCACAATGAAAACACAGCTGAAACAGAAGCCAAGGCTCTTTGGGGTGTCAGAACATCTTACTGCTGGTTTTAATGAGCTATGCTGTAAGTTCAATCCACAAGCATTCTAGTGAGCCAAGAACGAGTTTTCACTAGGTTGTTTCTGTGCTTTCTGACCCTGTCATAATCATAACACTAAACACTTAGGAACTCTGAGAGCACTAAGACAGAGAGCATTAAGGTATAGACACTTGGCATTTTCCACCCTACACCACCAAACATAAGAACCTGCAATTCATAGCAATACAGAGAGGATACATGGCAACAGCCCAGAGTTTAAAGGACAATTTGGTACTAAAATGGCATTAGTCCAGCATTATTTTTACCTCTTTCACTGTGCTACTTATTTGAAAATACATACATTGATTGCTGTTGTTAAATAATTGTTTTGCCCCACACAATGCAGTGTTTTGCATATTTGCTGATGGTTCCCCAAAAGCACTGGGGGAATGAATCATTACTGAAACAATTTACTTTCAGTTAGTGCATGAATGCCTTCCCATGATGCTTTGATGCTTTGTTTGTCCTCCTATAAAAATTATTTATGACCCAAGTGTGATCTTTTAAATCAGAATACTTAGTCAGAAATCAAAGCTCCAGCGTGTTAATGCAAGTAGAAGCCCTGACTAATTTTTCAAAGCCACGTTGAATATTCAAAAGCTAGAACTGAAGGAAAGGAGTTAACATTAATTAATATTTGAAGCAGTAAAATAAAAGCAACAGTGAAGCTAATTTTGCAGCACAATTAATCATGAGTCTTGCTAATTGCACATGGGATTTTGCAAATGATTTTTTTTCTCAGGTAGCAGAGTAAAAATGATAATCCACTACCCATCAAAATCATTGGCTCCTCACCAATGTCCCCAGCAAGAGCAATTAGAGGGAACAGCAGAGCCCTAGTAATTGCATGTCAAGAGAGGAGAATGTTAGAATTTTAATTGCTCCAAATAAAGACCACTTGCTTATACATACATCTGACTGTCCAAAAGTAGTCTGCAAGCTGGAGCAAGTATGTAACCACTTCCAGGTGTCTGTACAAAAATAACTCTGTGGGAGAAGCACTCTTGAAGATACACATGCAGATTCTAGAAGAAAATATCAATATGCACTTATATTCTGAACTGCACTGTCATCACTTGACTATAAGAACTGTGAAAAAAATATATCACACACTTGGGAAAAATGTGCATATTCTTTATATTTGCCAAATATTTATTGCTGACATTTTTTGAAGAACTTTAACTATCTTCAGGGTGCCAAGGGCTTCAAATTTACTGAATTTTAGGATCACCAATAAAATGTTTTTAACAAGACATCTCAAGAGGGCATAAAATAAAAAATTACCATATTCATGAGGGCAAGCCTGTAAGATTGCAATGCTATAAACTGGATGTCTATAATTTGCTTGTGGCTTTCTTAATTAAAAAAAACCAACAAACCACCAACTAGTAATTAGATACTCCAGTTCCATTTTTGCACTTTATCCCAATCATTGACATGCTACCATTACTTTTTTGTTTAATATACCTACACATGGATGCACACAATTGCAAATAATCAATAATATTTAAGTATGTGTCCAAGATCTAAATGATGATGGATATATTCAAATATTGCTTTCTAGAAAATTATTACTTTACTGGTCATGTAGTAACTTTAAAAATGTATAGGTTAAAAGAAACCCTTGCTTTTTCCCTATATCCCTTTAAGGCATTTACCATTTACTCTCATTTTTAAACTAAATTACTGAATTGCCTTTCAAGTACCAATAGCTTTTATTGTCATTTGCTCTCTCATTCTATCTATTACTGTATTGAGGTACTAAACTACTTACTTTCTGCTGCTTAGCTTTGTTAAGCATTAAACCAAGAGTAGTAGCCTTAACTTGCCTAAATATATTCTTTGCATGTTCAAAATCACTGTATGCTGTTTATTACACCATGACTGCTCAAGAGAAAAAAAGCAGGTCATGCAGAGTGCTGCTTCCTTTCCTGAATTACCAGCGGATCACAGGTGTTTATCAGACTCCCGGAGGTGATTCAGGTAATAAACACCAGGATGGCAGTTTAAATGGTTAGAAGCTTTTCCATCAAATACAGTCCTTGCAGTCCTATCATTTTGCATATATTGCTCACAAATGGCAAATTATTTATGCAGCCTACTTAAGTGGTTCCTTATGGTTTTTACTTTATTTTTTCAAAGCAGGAACCTTTTGAAGATGTGTGTTCTCATGACAAAGCAAACTGACATTCCATCTGTAAGTCTGACTCATTTCTTAAAGCTCACTGTAGAAATATACCAGTGACCTTGTTTTGCCCTCTGTTTAGCTCAATTGTCTTTTCTAAGAAAGCACCAATATCGTAGCAGAAGTTGCTGTTCTGTGCTTGTATAAGGAGACCAATAATAAATGTATGCTGTAGAAACTGGCTTTCAGATAGGGAAAGCTTTTTCAAAGATTTTCTTGTGAAAATACAATGACAATAGGCATTGACTACTGATTGTTACTTATAACTCAGGTTTTAGAAGGTTTAGCTGTAAATCATAATAGGATGAGTTTGTGGAAACAAAATGTTTAAATTGAGTTCATTTTTGTCTAAGCTGAGCAACTTCAGAGGTAAACTTATGCCAGTTTATGCTGCCTCAGAAAGGCACTGACTGACAAATAAGTCTAGCAATTGCTCATTACCTATTAATAACTGGAATTTGTTTCACAGTGCTGAACCACCAAGCCCATATTTAATGCCAGGGTTGTCACATGAACCAACTTACTACCCTGCAGATCACCTGCTTCATCCCTTCTTGACAAATAGCTCTGAAATAATCACTTCGAAATTCCTTATATGCAAAGTAGATCTCAGGAAAGGATTTATGGTTGTTCGACATAATTTAACACCAGGAGAGAAAGAGGAAAAGCCAGAACAATATGAAATATGAAGTGGTAGGTGTTAGGACTGAAGGTGTTAGGAAACTCTCAGAATCTCCAAGCTTAGGCTCTGCTATTTTTCTACGGTTTGATATATAATATCAAGACAAAGAATAAAGATTATGGCTGCTTCATATGTACAGGGTAAGAATGGAGTAAAACACTGATCATGGTGGGTAAAAGTAAATAGAAAGCAAATAGTACTGTTTCTAATTTTTTACAATATGAAACTTAGCCACACAGAAAATAAGCAACTTGCTCAAGAACACACAGTAATTCTATAACAGACAAAACCTCAACTGAAGTCTACCAAGTACTGTAATCCTACTAACCTCACATCTCACCTTTCCTTTGTGATTGAATCACACAAAGAAAGGTACTATTTTTAACCAGTACTTTTTACAGCTTAATGAAAACTTTTTCAGATGATGATATCAGATAGGAGGAATGTCAAATATTGTGATATCCAGTTAGAAATATAAATTGAAATCTACTCCTTTCCTGTTTTCTGCTAGACGCCTAGGATGTCAGTTCTCCAGTGCTGTCCATATTTTCCTGCCATTTCAGACTTTCACTGCAATAAATCTGATCTTACCTCACAGGCTGTGAAAAACTTTGTAGGACCTTTGCCAATACATGTAAACAAAATGGAGAACGGCAGAAAACACGAGTAGGTTGAAAGCAGACAAGAAAGATTTTCTGTGACTTCAGTTTCAGAATTCCAGGTGCCTCAGGGGACAATAATTTTCAAAAAAAAAGACAAAGTGGTTTTACATGCCAACTCTGTTTTAAAGGAAGAAAAACCATTTCAAAATGAGCTCATATCACAGGAATCTCCCACATGCATTAAATGAAGAAGATTCCAAAAGAATGGCCTGCCCAGGAACTTGTCTATTCCTTATTACTGTGAAAGAAAAACAAGAAGAATTCATTTCTCATCAATAAGACATGACCTTATCAAAGCCAATGAAGAGATAAACTAAGAGGTGAAATACATTTTCAGACCAAAACTATGAGTTGGATTGTTGAAATGAAAAATAAGGAAATAAAAACTCCTCAAGTAAAAAATGTAACCCTCATGTAATCTCAGGATTCAAGATACTGGTATCAGAAAGTCTTACCACAAGTTTTGCTCTGTTGTATCGAACTTTCATCTTTGATAAAGACATAATATCCCAGAAGTAAAGCAACTGCCCTTAAGCAAAGTGACTTAAACAAAACAACTGGTACTGCATAGAGTATGAAAATTGCAGATGAGTTAAATAGACATACAGTGCAGCTGAGTTTTATCTGACAAACAGGTGTTAGATTTTGGATTTGCTGACTAGCCACGACTTTAATTACTTCTCAAGGAAAGGTGAGATGGGGACCTGGGGAGTCTTCCAGTCGTGCTTGTCTAGCTTTTTGGTTTTATTTTTTTACTAATAAGTTTCAAAAGAACATAATATATGAGTATACCACAATACCCTTCCTCAGAATATCTTTCTCCAAGTAGAAAACTGGCAGTTAATAAGCCAAAACCTGATGTGCTTTGATACTGGAGAAAAATATAGCAGGTGATGTGGCAGAAGTTTTAACACTTCGAATTGAAGCATCAGGGCGTATAAAGTGCTGCACATCAGAGAAGGTACTTCAAATTTCTAGCTAAGAGTCTAGCCCCATATGTTCAAATAAACAAGAAGACAGCTAAGCATCGGAGACATGAGTCTTTCTCTCGGCTTTGGAGGGATAACAACACAGTTCCTGCATCTGCCCACAGATTTCTATGGTTCTTCTCATGGAGCTTGGTGCATCAAGCAGCAAGGCCTCCTCCCTCCCTTCAAGTATGGTAACTGGATATACTGCTATGATACAAACTGTGTGGTTTTTTAAGATTTTGACCCATAAAACATGCATATGAAATCTGGGGTACAATCAAAGACTCATTAATATAAACTAAATATTAATATTTAATTAGATTGTCCAACACTAAGGCACAATCTAAAATAAGATACTCTCAGTAAATTCAGAGCTTAACTATGACCTTCTTTCTTCAAGGGATACAGAGTGTAGGAGTCCTATCAAAACCAACAGCCAGAAAGGACTATCAGAGTAGTAATCTAAACTAAATTAAACACCTGAACAGATATTGCAGAACAGGATCATTAACTAAATGATTAGACAAAGCTCTTGGGCATCCTACTTATCCTCACAGTTATAAAGAATGGTAAAAATACTGCTCTACTGAGCACAAAGCAAGAAGATGATATTGTGTTTTAGAACAAGAGAAAAGCTCTGACTGGAAAAGAAACTTGTGTAAGGTTAATACATTTGTCCGGTTTCAAATTTACAGTCTCTCTGATGTATAATTGTGAGTTTGCACAAAATGCCATCACATAAGCACAGTAATCGTGCCTGTTCATTAATTATGCCATCAGTCACCTGTCCTAAACCCACCATAGCTGAAAAGAAACTGCAGGAATAATTTTCTTTTCCTCAAGGCTCTTTACCTTGTGTCCATTTTAAGTTTCCATCCACGCTCCTCTTCTCCTATAGTCTTTGACCTATTTAGCCTGTTATATGGCATTCTTTCAAAAATAGAAATCTAAAAAATATACAGTGAGGAGAAGAGAAGAAAGATAGGGAAAAAAAAAACAACTCCAGGAATCAACAGGATGTTCATATAAGAGATCCAGAAGTTCCTTCCCACCAGACAGATCAATGAACAATTATCTATAAAGCATTGGGCTAGGCAGCAGGGTTCAACGCTGCTCAGAATTATTTACTTCTCCTGTAATTTTAAAAACTATTCTCCTTGCCCTTCACTGTGAAATATGTGTATGGAGGGGCTCTGAAAGCTGAAAATTCATTAGATGAACTAGGAACAAGCTAATAAAGCAAGCTCCCTGTAACACTAATAAGTTGCAGGGAAAAAACACTCTCCTATAGACAGAGCACCTGCATATGACTATAATCAATCTGCGATTCATCACAGTAAATAATGGTACAGAAAGAATCAGCCAGAAGTCGCTTTTCATTAGGGGATAAATACTGCTTGTCTTTTGCAGGAATAGGAGGCACCTGTGTGAAGAGTTTGCAGACTCTGTATCCACACTGCAAGATGCCCACTTGTGCAGTCTGGATGATGCCATTTTCAACCCCAGCACCTATCCCACAAAATTTTGTGGCCTCGTTGTTCCACTGTGTCCTCATGGTCTGCAAAGACCTCCAGTCTGCAGTGCCGTTTCAAAGGCATTACAGTCCAGACAACACAGATTGTCATATTAAGAGAGAGGCTACTACACATTGCTCGCCTTGTACCAGCAGAACCTATCTCTTCAGAGTTGCCATCCGGGCCACGGATGAAGCAATAACCTTCCTTCTATTTAGCCACAAACACATGGGTTCATGCTTTCAATAATGTCCCCCACAGCCACGATTTCTAAGATCTGTAACACCCAGATGTGCTGGCAGACATACAGGTATAACTCAGATTGGCACCAGATGATAGTTAAATTGCAAAAGGAGACCTACAACAGTGAAGCCAAAGATGGGGGTAGAGAGGATGCAAGCTGCTGCAGGGAATGAAAATGGCATATGACCCTCTTGACCAATGCATACGAGGATACGAAGCCCATCCGGGAAAAGCCTGCTTCCTTTGTTCCCAGCTGCCCCCTGCATACACAGGACTGAGTACAAGTCAAGAACCAAGGAGGGTGTTTGGGGGCATCTCTGCCTAAGCACCAAGACAAGGGAAATGGACTCACCCCTAGAGGAGACTAGACCATGTCATCTTTGGGCATCCTCTATGCAAAAAGGGAAAAGGGAAGAATTGGCATTTGCTCTTGCAAAGACAACTTGACATCAGTGCCCTCAAGCGAGACATTCGCCTTCGGGCGGGCCCTGCAACCTTCCAGGGCTGAACTTGGAAAACAATTAAAATCTTACACGGTGTTTTCTCAACAGAATTATATCAAGCGAAGGCTGAGACTAACACAGATCAGGACGTTTCCCACTGTCCATTCAGAAGAGAACAAGGATACAAAAGCAGTCTTGTGATTGCTCCAAAAAGGACTTAGAAGAACTTGCAGCAAGCACTGAACAGAGCTTTTCTATAGATTAGACACCAGAGCAGATTAGTGAGTGTCCATACTAGAAGCATAAGCAGCAGGGTAATGAGCAGCCCCATATACTCCCATGGAGCTGGGTTTATGATCCTCATCACCAGCAACAAAGGAAGGCTCCCAGCTTGGCCGCGTTTGTTCCTACATCTCTTCATAGCGTTGGAAGGCAAAATGTGCCTGGAAGTGCTGTGCAATCTAGCCAGGTGGGAGGTTGAGGGGTAGGCACACCCTAACTGAACTAGTTGGTGTAACATAGGTGGGATAGGCTTGAGACAGGATCAAGTTAGCAGGAAGGCTGGCAACTACAGCCTGCAGAAAGCTAAAATACATGTTTTTTAAAGGTATATTTGGGACACAGCATATCCAATTCATGGGCAGAGAGCCCATAGTCTGGATCCAAGGTCTGAATTTCAAGAGCTGAGAGTCTTAGGCTCCCTTATTTTTGTTTATATTCTATTTAAAGATACAGTGGGTTCTACAAGAGCACTGTCAACTTCCTACTTAGTTGCCTGTGACCAGCTAGATTATGGTGCTCCTCACCTTTGTCAGGGTAAGGTAGCCAAGGCTCTTTTTACAAGACTTGGAAGAATTCCAGATGGCTTCAGGAAAAGACTTCTCTTCTAGCTTCCTATAAATACCTCTGATTCATCTTTATGATTAATCACAAATAGCTTGTTTGGAAATACTGGATGGAAGTTGACCTAACTGGACCAAACAAATCACACAGAAAGGCTGGGCCCATGCAGAAACTCTTTTTAGGTTTTTTTTTTCTCTTCATCAGGCAGTCCCTGGGTGTTGTCTAAACTGTGCATTAACTTTCAGGTTGTTCTGTTTGCCAACAGCCTCTTTCTGTGAGGACAACAAAGGATTTTTCTCGTGTTTGACAAGATTTTACTTTTGAAATTTTTTAATAGTATTTTATCACCAGCAAGTATCTTCCTTCTTAACTCTGTTCTCATTGTAAGGTTCTTAGCTTTGCAGTTTCCTCTTGCTCCTTTCCCACACTGAACTGCAGTGTTTCAACCTTGGAGATGTTCAGTACAGTTACCTTTCAAGGTATGACAGTCATTTCTGCTCTGGAGCTACTGTGATTTCATCATACAAACCCATGAAACTAGCTTCTACATCTAGAAATTAGCATCTCCCTTTCTCATCTAGAGAACAAAATAATCCCTCTAATGGGCTACAGTGATGGAAGGCAGATTGGAGTGACACAACAGAGTTCAAAGGCATCAGCCTCCAACAGCTGTACCAGGCACATAATGTGTTGGACAGCATTCAGCCTGAGCCTGGTGCAAGTGCCAGTTGCCACAAGCACGGCACGTGCTCTGAACGTCACTGCCAGGCTGCTTGACCAGGAGCCAATACCTTTTTCCAAAAGAGTTCTTAACTCCTGTCAGTCTAAACACCTCCCAGAAAGAGAGAGTAGATGGAGAAGAAACACAATTTATAAAGCAGATCTACCAAATGGACTGTCTCTCTTAATTTCTGTTTTGCTTGCTTACATAATGTAGGATGTCTCTGCCAGACTGCTCTAGTTCTGTGAGCAGAACTCTGTTAGAGAGAGAGAGAATCTAGTCTTCATCTGTGTAAAGGTGACAGGAGATAATGGAGCAGATTGTAATAAATTTCTGCCTTTAATTAATGCCTCTGAATCTCAGAAAAGGGAAGTCTGCCCTGTAATGAGGTATGTGTTAAGCTTTACATCAGTCAGGCTCTTCACTGCAAAGAAGCATGTCTCACCCTAGTGTCCGAAAGGACAGGGTGTTTTTTGTACAAATACACTTGCATCTAATCATAGAATCATAGAGTGGTTTGGGTTGGAAGAGACTGTAAAGATCATCCAGTTCCAACCCCCCTGCCATGGGCAAGGACACCTCCCCCCAGATCGGGCTGCCCAAGGCCCTGTCCAGCCTGGCTTTGAACACCTCCAGGGATGGGGTATCCACAACTTCCCTAGGCAACCTATTCCAGTGTTTCACAACCCTCATTGTGAAGAATTTCCTCCTAATGTCTAGTCTAAATCTTCTCCTCTCCAATTTAAAGCCATTCCCCCTCATCCTATTGCTACATGCCTTTGTAAAAAGGCCCTCCCCAGCTTCCCTGTAGCCCCTTCAGGTATTGGAAGGTCGCTATAAGGTTTCCCCAGCTCCTTCTTTTCTCCAGGCTGAACAGCCCAAAGTCTCTCAGCCTGTCCTCATAGCAGAGATGCTCCAGTCTTTTGGTCATCTTTGTAGCCCTATTCTGGACCCGTTCCAACAGTTCCATATCCTTCTTATATTAGGGATTCCAGAACTGGACACAATACTCCACGTGGGATCTCATGAGTGTGGAATAGAGGGGCAAAATCACCTCTATCAACCTGCTAGCCATGCTTCTTTTGTTGCAGCCCAGGATACCATTGGCCTTCTGGGCTGTGAACATGCATTAACAAGCACCCCAAAGACCTTCTCTGCAGGGCCCACTCTCAATGACATCATCCCCTAGCCTGTATTGAAGCTGCAGATTGCCCCAACCCAGGTGTAGGACCTTTGCCTTGTTGAACCTCATGACATTCACACAAACCCACCTCTCCAACTTGTCCAAGTCCTTCTGGATGACATCCCTTCCTTCTGCTGTGACAACTGCACCACTCAGCTTGGTGTCATGTGCAAACTTGCTAAGGGTGCACTCAATCCTGCTGTCTATATCGTTGATGAAGATAGTAAACAGCACTGATCCCAATAGAGATCCCTGAGGGACACCAGTTGTCACTGATCTCCATCTGGACATTGAGCTGTTGACCACTACTATTTGAATGCAACCATCCAACCAATTCCTGAACCACCAAACAGTCCACCCATCAAATCCATATCTCTCCACCTTAGAGAGAAGGATGTTGTGGGTGACTGTGTCAAAGGTTTTACAGAGGTCCAGACAGATCACATCCATTGTTTTTCCTGCATCCACTGATGTCATTATCCCACCATAGAAAGCCACTAGGTTGGTCAGGCAGGACTTGCCCCCGGTGAAGCCATGCTGGCTGCCTCTAATCATGTCCCTGTCCTCCATGTGCTTTAGCAGAGCTTCTATGAGAATCTGTTCCATGAACTTCCCAGGCACAGAGGTGAGGCTGACAGGTCAGTAGTTCTCAGGATTGTCTTTTCTGCCCTTTTTAAAAATGGACATAATGTTACCCTTTTTCCAGTCACCAGGGACTTCTCCTGACTGCCATGATTTTTCAAATATCATGGACAGTGGAGGAGACCAAGTCAAAAAAGTTGTTGAGTACCTCAGCTTTCTCCTCCTCTGTTGATATAAGGTTACTTATTACCCAGCCTGTGATGCAGGCCCAACCATAGTCTGTAACACATAACTTTTACCAAACTTCAAAACAAGTGCTATGGCTGTTCTAAAGCCATTTGTAACACCAAAACAGATTGACAGTGTAATATTTAAACACAGAAGATACACGGCTACCCAGGAATGATGATTAAACAGATTTGTCTGAATTGCAGTTTGAATTGGTGGAAAGGGTGAAGATGGAATTAAGTAAATGTACTCAAGAAAAAAGGCCATTATGTTCTCTGTAGACATTGATTAACCGCAACATAGCCCAGCTAGGAAAATGCTGCAACACATCTGCAGAACTTCCTCTATCTTGCTAGAACATTTATTCTACTACTTCTTCACTACACATAAGACTGTCATTCTCCTAACTAAAGTCAGCATCTTTTGAAATGGTTTATATTCAATCCCCACATCTCCATAATAAACCACGGACAAGGAAACCTGCATTTCACCCAGAACAACTACCTTCTAATGCAGACTTTCCCATGTCTAATCTCAGTTCTTTTCTAGCAGTGGCAGTAGCACAGTCCAGTTTTTCCCTATAACATTCATGATGACGCTCTAGACATCATCAGATTAAATTACAAACAAGGAACCTATTCTAGCCATCCTTCTTTTGGGACTTTTGGAAGAAATTTTTAAACTAAAGTAACAGACCACTCTGTTTCTTAACAAAATCAAAGTGAAATGCTGAGAATACAGCCTACTGCACTGAACAAATCAGGCCTAAGTCCACCTTTTGGTAATAAATTGCATAAGTAAGTGCTAAGTATAAATTACTATTAATAATTTATTATGATTATTTATGTTTCTTAATAACAGCATAAGCATGGCCAGGAAAGGAGGCAGCATGTCCCACCACTTTCTTAAGTTCCTTCCTCTGCATAAGTATTCCGGCCCAGAGGTGCTTTATGTCAGATGAACTGTCCAGCCCACCTCTACTTTTTGCAAGGGAAGGAAGCTCCCAGCTAAAGGAAAGAACAGTCTTAAATAGGAGATATACAATGGTGGAGTCCATATAATGGCATCTAAAAGCATTTCCAGTAAGACAGAAAAATCTTTATTGCTTTCTGTATGATTGTTAATTGCATTAATCATGATGAACTTTAATATTATTATCTACTAATAATCTTATATTGATACCAAGGTAGTTGCAATGTATAATACTACAGGAACTCCACACTTATTTGCATGAAGGCCAAATGGAGTACATTTTTTTCATTATAGTTTCTGTTGCATTTTCTTCTGACACTCTGGGTAAAGTCAATCATGTATTGTCATGAAAAGAAATGCATAACTCATACTGTTACGAGTTATGGGGTCAGCATTTCCTATTTTGGGAATGGAAAGGTTCATTTAAGTATAGACATGGAGGCTGATCTATAGCCCTGCTAAAAAGGAGAGCATAGCCACAGATTTACAGACTTATACCAAAAAAGTATTATGAATGCTAATATTAAATCCATATAAGGAATTTGAATATGAAGATTAATTTATCATCCATTGCCAAACAAGAGTTTATATTATGTTGTTGGAGAAGAAAATTAACCCATCAAATGGCCACTGCCAGTAAAGATGCTTAATACAGCTTTTTATAAAAAGTATTTATATTTGTCATCACCAGAGAAGATTCAGTGAAAGCTACCCCAAACTAGAATGTCCAGGAAATCTTTAGGGGGAAAAAAAGCACTGCCAAAGAGAAAATACATTGACAAGGTTGTAAAAAAGGACTCCCATAACACCTTAATAAAGAGATAAAGCAAATGCTATGATGATGAACTTAAAAAAAAAAAAAACCTAAGTAAACAAAATGACCTCTGGCTGTTTTGGGGTTTCTTTTTTTTGCCACTAGGTTTCTGTCTTGAGTTTGGTGTAGGACAGAACTACACTAAAGACCAAAGAAATTGCCTCTGTATTAGACAGTCAATAAGCAAGTAGATGCCAAGTAACCAATTTCCCTCCATAATTAATATGTTGTGCTGTGGACAGCTAAGACCCATCTCTTGAAAACATGCTCCCCCTTTCACATTATCCTAGACTGCTAGGCAGCCCCAGGCTTGCAATATAGTCTTAAGCTATTCCCATCATTGCCTCCTCACCTCCCCACCTCCCTCTTGCTTCTTCACAACTTCCTACTCATTCATCATAGCTGTCACAGTTTCCTTCTGTGAGAGACCTTGAATGAAAATCCACACTCCCTGCAAGGGCTCAGGATACAGTACTGACGGAGGGGAGGTACTAGGTTGTAGATGCTGAGCTACGCCCAGAAGGCAGTGATGGAAACCAGAGTGAAACAGAATGTCTGAATGTAGCTGTGAGGCCCAAGACACACATCCACCTTGACTGCCCACATCCTTCTGGTTTCAGCACAGCAGGAATAGATGGGACACCCATTACTGCCCTCATAAAAATGAGTGAAAACACTTAAAGGAGTCAATGCTCAGCATCCAAGATGCAGAGGACACATGTGTCTTCTGTAGTCTTTAAAGGCACAGCCCAGGCAAATGGCAGAGACACAAGAATCCCAACAGAACATTTTCTCAGCAATAATCAGGCCACAAAACACCTCTTCTTCCAGTATATGGTCAGACACAGAGAAGCACTGCTCTTTTCCAGAAGACTGAAGCCCTGAGGCAGTTTCCATAATGAATGGGGATGCAGGGGAAGATATGCAGCTGCCTAGACTATCAGGGTCACAGTAGTGAAGATTCGGTCATGGAAAAGCATCTTAGCACACAGAAAGAGGTCTTTAGACAGTATCAAAACAGATTGTTGAACTCACAGAGCTTTCTCAGACTCAACAGCACCCTCCCTCAATTTCCCTTCCCTCATTCCCTCACTCTTCCCGTGCACAGACCTTCTCAAGCCACTGATGGCTGTGGACATCCACCCACTGGTGACAGCCAGCTGGATGGCAGTCTTCTATACCACTGCAGGTCTGCCCTTCTAAACATGCATGATACTTGCTCATCCCAAATAACAAGCAACATAAAATTATCTCTTAAGAAAGAGTGTAGAAAGAGGAAGACTTCTTCCGGATTTTGCAAAAGTATCTGGGTTTTTTTCTTATCCCAGAAAGGCAACTGTCTGATTATCAAGAGGTTTCTGCTAGTAATCCTTACAAAGAGCTGTTGCACAGCCCTGTTTATAGCATCCAGCACTATTTCTCTTGTGGAAAAATCTTTTGGACTTTCTCATCCCTTTCCCTTCTGTTAAGTTTAGGGCACTGTCATATGGGAAAGCCTTCCATTTGTTTGAGTCCTATTATCTCTCAACTGAAGCTACAGGGAAGGGCATTTAGCACTCTTACACCTGACTAAAGAGAGTGGAGAGAGGGAATAAAAGCCATTTGCAAGAACACAGAGGAGACAACTTAGCCAGGCCTCAGAGACTTGTACTAGAGGAGGAAGAATCTAGAAGTTCAAAGGGAACTCAGTCACATAAAGTTCCTGGCATAGAGAAAGCATCTATTGGAAATATCAGGAAGAAAGGGTGGGACAGGTGTCTGCAACACTTACATGAGTTCAGGCAATTGATCAACAGCGAGTTGGTAGAAGTGTCCCCTCATGTCAAAGGTACTGGATTCCCAGAAGATCTAATGTTAAATCCCAGACTAAATCATGTTACAAGAAGTCATATCTGAGACTTATTAGATGGGAGGGCAGATAAACCCTTCCAGGTGGGTTTTACTACTATAGGACTACCAGGAAACTATGTTGCTGTTTGTGCTGGAAGTGTGAACCCAAGATATATCAACAAAACTAGTTATTACTGCTAAAATAACCTACCCTATGTGGGCAAAATGAACTATGAGAGTTAATAGTTTCGTAGCTACACTAAGATTTACTGCTACCACAGTAACACGATTTAGAGATCAAAATGACAACTAAGAAATCTGCATACTCTTAACCAACATCAGGAAATACATGCAATGCTGGTTGTTTCTCTAGCATATGGACATTTATATTAGATCCTTATCAGAAGGAGCTGATCCCTGTAACTGGTCTTTTTTTTCTCCCTGAGACAAATTGTTTAGTAGTTTGTGTTGCAACTAAGAGCACAAACACAATAATATCAGACCTCTTGACTGGCTGACAAACAAATCAAAATGAAAATGTAACAGCAGTTCTGGGAAGGACAAGGTGCCAAAACTAGCAAGGAAATTTCCACTGAAGACAACAAGAGCTGGTTCTGACTTGACTTAATAGCAATGTTGATCAAGAGTTACTGATGCTGAATTCAGAGAAGTTACTCAAAGGGAGGCAAGGGGATGGGGAAGGAGGAAGAACAGCAGATTTCAGAATTCCATAAAAGATATTCAGAGCCAAAAATTGAATTCCTTACTGACTTTCTATTGCATTCACATTTGGGAAACAATTTCATTTCTTTCCATAAGGCTTTTGCATTTCCAAAGATTCTTAAAGACAAAATATTTGGTTGAATATGTCACATTTGCAGTAGTTAACAGAGCTGACAGTAAGAAAAAGTTGTTGCAATGAAGTGTATCCACTGCACATTCATGTTCCAAATGGAGGACAGAGCACTGAGCAAAGTTTGGGTTTGGTACATTTCAATTGACCTCTGGGAGTTCATTACACAGACTGTAAGATCCAACTTTGAGGATTCTGCACTCTTTCTCCTCCATCTCCTGAGTATCCTACCCTCAGTTTCAACCTCCTCAGCATTCTCACAGCATAGCTGTCTCTGTGGGTCATGGAAAGTTTGTATACAATGCTGGCCAAAGACTACTGGCAACCTAAGACTTTCTGTCAAGTATTTCACACACACATTTGTAGAGCTCATCAAGCTTCAAGAGCTGTCCCTTGGCTATTCTATGCTCACAGCTCTCAGTCCTGGCCTGCATTATCACATCTAATGTATAAAATACTCCTTCCTGTCCCAAAGCCTGCAGAGAGGCTGTCAGTTCTGTGCCTGTGTTTCTCTGCCAGTGAATCATGAAGGGCACAGAAGGATATCTGTAATGACAGCAGAATCTCAGCCCTCTGTACTTCTGCTGCTGCTTCTGCATGTTCACTACTCTGCCTACCTCTCAGCACTCCATAATTTTGACTTGTCCTCACTATTGTGTTGCTCTGACAGCACGAAGGACTGGCAGCTTTTCAGTTACCAAAATAGTGACATTCTCATTAAGTTTGCTTGTTACATAAATAGTTTTCTGATCTCCTCTGTGTCTGACGGCACTGCCACAGTGTTTATAGTTTACACTTTGACAATGGTTTTCGGGATTCAAATATTTCCATAGCATTAGAATGCCCAAACATAAATGTCATCTCAATTTCATCTCTCATTTTTATTCAAATTTTCCTCAGAACTATTCAAAACCAGTCATAAGGCTTCAGAAAGGACTGTCTCACCTAAGCGAGCTGCAGGTCATCTGCACGCTGATACCAGCTACCACGGTGAAAGCAAATCAGAATCACAGAAGTCTCTGCACAGCCCAAAATGTGAATTAGACCAGAACCAAGCAACAGCTGACGTGGCCACCCAGAAATAAAATGAGAAGAGAGTCAGCACCAAACCATTGTCTGTACAGTCTCTAAATACTAAAAAAATGTGTTTGTGTTTGACTTCTAGGGGAGGACTTTTTCAATGTATCAACAAGGCAGTGGGTTTTTTCAGCCATTTGTGTGACAGGATCTCGGCAAGGATATGGCACTAGAGATTGTTCTCTTTATCCCAGAAAAGTTACACAGTCTTCCTTAGAAAAAAAGGTAGGTGGTAAGGGGAAAAAAGACTCTTTGAATCTGAAGGAAGGAAAGAATGCAGCATTCCCACTTCTTCCCTGTAAATTAATTTTATTGCACCTAAACCAAAATGTCAGCATGTGCTTACATTTTCAGTTACTTTTATATACTGCACATTATACAGCCGTGATTTCATGTTGCATTTCAAGAATATATTCCCACAAAGTGTATTTCTAAATAGCAGAAAATATCACAATTCTTTCACCCAAAGATACAAGAAACACCTATGGCCTATTATCTTTCTAAACTGTTTGAGTACACAAATTGCTGAAATAATAGTGGAATTCCCCTGGATTTTGTCCGTAACAGTGAGCAGTAATAGAAATTACAGAAAAAGATCCAAGAAAGCCTGTGGTGCTTTCTGTGTAGACCATGGAGAATGTCTTCCTTCTCATCAGACAGATATATACTAGGATATGAAAATAACCTTTTAAAATATATATCCTATTTAGATAAATGTTACTTTTAGAAACAGCTCTTACCTGTTGCATTGTTGCTACTGTTTTTTCAGAAATATCTTGAGGCCTTGATTTCTCATGGCTATGAATTTTTATGAGTCAACTATGCATTATCATAAATAGGACCTCACACATGCACATGGCATTTTGTGAAAGAAATGATAGATGTGAGATGCTATGAGATTTCATTGGCATTGTATTTAAAAAGCCACATAACTTAATCTATTTCCTCAGTAGTTACAAGTATATGAGGCCATTAAGCCTATATATCATACCATTAGAATAAGCAATCATATTAATTTTACATTTTTGCAGTATAAAACATGGGAAATGTATATATGTATGATTATAGGCATATGGAGGCTGCCTGAAATTTGGTAGCTTGTAGATGCACGGTATTTTTATTATTGATGTACCAAAGAACATTGGTCTATTTGACTGACAGGTCACTAAATTTATATTTACACTATAGAATGTAGCAGGTTTGGGTTATTATGGTATCGCATCAGATACCGCTCTTTTTAATAAAAAGTACTACAATATATATTTTCATGGCAAGGTCATCGATTTGCATTTAGAGAGCTTCTAAGTTAGGTGTTACTGAGGTTTTCCTTTTAACTGCTTGAGTGCTGCAATACACTGCAGCTGCTTTACAACCCAATCTCACTCTTCCATAGAACTACCAAGCATTGCAGGGTACAGCGAAGTTCCACTCCTGAGGAATCATTCAGAGAACAAAGGCAGATGCTACAGGGGAAGCACTAAAGGAGCTTATAGAATGCCTACTTTAAAACCTCCATTGAGGGAAATGATTCTGACATGAGAGCACAAAGTCATTTAAGCACCTGGCGGTCTTTGCTTTAAAAAATAAATGTAAATAATACTTAGCTAACTGAGAAAAAGGACTTTAACAATTCAAATTCTGAAATGAGCACTACCTGCAGGTCAACACTCACAATTGCATAGAAAAAGTCCCTCCGTTGTAAACTCATTCCCTAATCCTGTAAAACTGTGTTTCTGTAACAGCTCAGTACATATTGGGCAGTTAAGTTCTGTGGCCAGTTTCAGAGGTTCTTGCTTTTACCTCTGCCAAAGGTAACAATTCCAGAAGTCAAAAGTTGTGACAGAGATATATTTAATGTAATGTTTATATTATGCAATGGCTTAAGTTTATTAAAACTGCCTCTCATGCTCCAAAAGAACACCACTGCACTATGTAGCTACCTTAACGTTCATCCTCTTATATCTCTGGTTACCATGGCAATATCCTCCTAGGTATTTGTAAGGTCACTAAAAGAAGAGCTAACCCTCTTACTCCCAGAATAACTAATGCAGCTCTGTTACTAGCTTGATGTAAATAGTCTCAGGTGACAGCAAACTCTATGTATAGTCAATTACAACTGCTCAAAGGAAATGATTTGTTGTAAGAGCCACTGTTCAGCCTCAGTGACATCAATGTTTCTATGGCAACAGTTGCCTCTTGCACTGCTTAGAACTGAGTATTGATCAAACGACAGCCAGCACTATTTCAGAGACTTGCTACTTTTCTGTGTGGCAATTTACAATAGGAACTCATAACATCACTGTATATTTCAAGCCCCAAGGAACCAATTTAGCAGACAGTTACAGTAGAATATTAGCAAAGGTCAATAATGGAAGTCTGATTATAGTCCTAGGACAATTATTCAATGCTTTTGTTGTCTGCCCTTTCAGCATTCCACCAGCTATTAAAATTTTCAAATAATAATATTCATTCCCAAAGAAACTGCTGAATTCATTCATCTTCTATTTTAAACTTTATTTTTCATTGTTATGCTATCTATCAATAAAATTATTCAGCTATATTAGCCAAGCTCTGACCTCTGAGAGGTAAATAACTATTGATCAAGAAGCAGAGCTCTGATGGCAGACTACAGGGTTTCCATTAATGGTCTCATTGGCACAGCAGATAAGGTGATTCTTGGAGGAGAGCAGACAGTGTAGAAGTAGGAAACAACACAGGGACATTCCTGGTGGTGAGTAGTAGGGCAAAACCCTGTTCTGCGTAGCATGATAGCCTCCTCTCCCAGTACTGAAATAGTAAAGCCTCCGTAAAACATGTGTGTTCCAGAAATGGCACTAAGAGATGTTTTACACCTTTCACAAAAAGTCCCTGTATAAGGGCAGGCTCTTATTTCAGCGAGGATAAGAAGTTTTCATATCACCCTGCTTTCCTCTGTCAAAACAGATAAGGCATGATTTTTTTGCATGACAAAAATGGCAAATCTCAGGATTAATTAGGAATTTGTGATGAGTAATAATGCTGAGGATGTCAAGGGAATTAGGTTACTTTAAGAATGTTTCTTTTTAATTTCTTGTGAAGAGCTGCAGACTGCAGAGATTTCTACCTTTTTAATTTAAAAAAAATCACATACAATAGCTTTATGATTTGTCACTACTTTTCCTACTACTGTAATTCTCTTTTATGCTTGAAATAGAGACATGAAAGAAAACTCTTTGCATTGTTTACAACAATAAAGAATTTACTGTATTTGATTTGTCTAACTGTAAGTTCATGCATATTCATAGAATTAGCCTGTTAGCACGATGCACTTTAAAGAATACTTACTTTCCTGTGCTTCCCAGGTATTTGCAAAATGAGATCTATATGGGAAGCAAAGTTTGTCTCCTTTTTCCACCTAATTTAGTGGATCAACCCAGAGATTTTAGTTCAGACCCTTCTCTATGTAAAATGTGCCTCAGATGCACATACATTTTCATTCAAATCAATAGGAGTCGGACATGTCAAAGTAGGAAATTATCCCCTTATTGAGTCTTCTTCTCCCAGGTAGATTTATGTAACTCCTACACAGAGATAATGCAGTTAATTACATTCCTCTTCTAGTGCATTGGTAGGAAAATAGGATCCAACGGTCAGGGATAGTAAGTAGACAAATTCACCAGGAATTAAGAAAATTCCTTTTCTCACCTCCAAAAAAAAAAAAAAGAGGAAGAAACTTCTGACCTCAGAGAGATCTAAATGAAAAAAAAAAGCTAGAGGGAATGAAAAGAAAATCAGCAGACCATTTAGGATGATAGTAAGATTCTTAGCTTGATTGTCAGTGTCTCCCCAAAGAGAGTCAAAAAGATCAGGCTGTGATGTCATCAGGACACCCTGGCAGCTTCCTCATCTTTGTTTCATGAGGTTCAGGCTGTGCTGTTTTCTGTCTGTCTCAATGTCTAGTCAAGACTGGATGCAACTGGCTGGGTGATACGCGGTCCAGAGCAGGAGGATGTTGTCTTGGAACTGGTAAATTATAAAGAGGTGGCAAACACATAACTACCTTGTCAGTGGAGGACTAGTGGTAGCACTCTAAGTGCTTTTAGGGTATCCTCTCTTTTTGCTTATCAAAGAGAAGGAAAAAGAAGTCGTAAGTGCCTTTCAAGTCTAGTATTGATCAAGGGTAAGGGGAACGGCAAAAGTCATTCAGGTTCCTGTGGAACCTGATGGAAAACAGTCATATGAGTTGTATGAGTGTCAAAGGAGTCCCTTGAAAAATGTAGTTAATAAAATACATAAATAGTTTGTTACTGCACATACTGCAGAAAGCGCAGCGCAATGACTGCCCCATTGTTGCCTAAAAAAAGCAATGCAAATCAAAACTTTGTGTTTGATTTGTAAAACAGGGCTCTCCTACAGTTTGGGGATTTTTTAATTTCTTTTTTTTAATGAATGGACTATGGCAGCCTAAAAACTGCCACAGTGTTCAAGGACATTGACCATTACATGGTGGAAATGCAGTGCAATAAGCAGAATCATCAATTTTGAACATTTTTTGTAATCATTTTTGTGGACTTCTTTGGTTTTTTGCTTTGTATGCCATATTCTGCTGCACATTTGAAGTCTGCAAGCTGTACCAGCCACTACGTGGTGCTAAGCTATAATTATAATGGCTCCATACTTTAAACATAAAATGGGATAGAGTGAAAAAATCAAGAAAAAACGCCCCCACAAATTCTGTCATTATTTTTGGGTTAATGCCAGCTGTTTCATTCTGGAACTAACAACTATATTTAGGCTGAGGTTTTAGGTTATTGTTCCATTTAGGCACAGTCCTTTTTGGCATCCTGAACTGGACCTTGATATGATCAAGGAAGAAATTTACTTTAGTGAATTCAGGGATGGACTTTTAAAGTAGCTCTGTGTGGTTCTGATCAATAAGTACATGGTTTACGTTCTTGACAACAGCATCTGGATTTAGAGAGTTCTCTTGTAGCCTAAGACATAGTATTCCTGTATTGGGATGAGCTACAGTGAAACAACTGGAGAAAATGAGCTCATCTATCTATCATTTCTCACTACAGTCTGCAGGTAAAAATAAAACACCTCATCCTTTTTATCCTTCTGTATATCACTGTACAATCAGCAGTACTTTCTTGTCACTACAACCTACATAAAAAAAAAAAAAATTGCAAAATGTGAAAAAGCAGTAAGTATTTCACGTTGCAGAAATACAATACAAGCCCAGCCTTGAAGTGAGCCAATCATCCAACTGGAAGATACAAGCTGTCAGAAGTGCTTTAGACAGACTACTCTTCAATGTTTTAGAATTTCACTGTGAGCTGACATTTCACAGCAGCCATCAGTATCAGCATCAGAGACTTGCACTGAGAGATACCACTCTAACTAAACTACCCACATGTTAGTAGTTTTGTATTTGAGGCATTCAGTCCTGTTCACCAACTAGAAATAAATGATTATACACTGAAAATGAATCCTGAATTCAAATTAGAAAGAGAAATTCTAACAACTCACAGTAGTTACAGTTGAGGAATGATATAGTTTCCACTTGAACAGTCATACAAGAAGAGCAGCCAATCCTCTACTGGTTTACAATAACAATGACTTTTTACTCTGCATTTCAAATCAGTGTAACAAGATGGATTTTTTACCCTTCCAGACTGTGCAACACCAGTTCTATTCTCATCTCTGAGCAGTTTAGAGAAACAGTGGTTAAAAGCCTAAGAGAAAAGCAAGGATATGGATGGCTCTCTTACACCTTTGTTTAACGGGGTAACAGAAAGGTAGCATCCTCAAAACCAACACATCACAACAGACAGCAGAATCAGAAGTTACTTTTGAAACATATTCCTAAACTTCATCTTACAGAGAACAAACAAGTAATGTAAAAAGGGAGCTTCATACGCAACTATCAAGAACTATAAAATGGATTCATATAGGCATAGTTGTCACTATTAGACTTGGTATATAGCTGTATCTTGAGTTTCTACTGGAAGTTCAACAGTTGCCAATTGCCTTGCAATTCAATGCTTATAACAATAAAAAAGAGCAAAAGAAGCTGTTGTACTAGACATTTATTTTTAAGCATTTTGCTTGTGTATCAAAAATACGCTACCCCATTCCCCCATTTTGCTGTTGCATCTCAGGGAAAAGAATGATGTTGAAGCCTGCCCAGTAAGTACTCCAGAATGAGGCTTCTCATCACAAAAGCACTACAAAATCTCTTATTTGAAATAACACTGATCCAGAATTGTTTTAAAGAAAAAAAAAACCCAGTTTCTCCGTCTATAATTAGAAACAGCAATAAATTAAAGATGGAAAATTCTAGGGATATTCCATGTGCTCGATTTCAAACATACTGTGTTTGTTACAAGCCCCTCAGAAGTAAATGCTACAGTTAAGACCGTGCAGGTTCTGTAACATTAGGAGCTCCCAAAGGATTGGCATTATGAAGACTTTGAGAAAATCTCAGAAAGACAGTTAGAAAAAAACCCCTGATTATCTGACAGATTTTTTCCTTAACACTGAACTGGGCAAGTGATTAAGTACTGTCAAGTAGTTTTTTAGGGCTTCCAGACAACTTAGTTCTTTTGATTAAGGGATTTGCTAAAGTTAAACTAAAAGCTGAACAAGCTTTCATGTGCTAAAATCCAACATTCCTGTGTTCCTCATTCTGGCTTTGCAAACATAGGTTAACACCCAACCCACGTATTTCAAGGTCAGAAGGGACCTCTGTGATCATCTAGTCTGAAGTGCTGCAAAACACAGACCATAGAATTTCACCCAGCAATTCCAGTGTCTAGCCAAGTAATTTGTGGCTGAACTAGAGCATATCTTTTGAAAAGAAAGCCAGCAAGCTCCTAAGCATTTGTGGAACTTCATTTGCTTGAATATGCTAGTTTAGCTGACTTGAGTAGATGTAATTGTTTAGGATTAAGTGTGCTCAGGGTCAAAATGCCAAACAAACAAAACCCAACTGCCAAAACCCCAAAAGTTTTCCATTTTTAGTGAGGAAAGGCACTGTTTTGAGTCACAAAGCTCTGGATAATTTTTGCAAGCTGTAAGTTTTCTTGAATTTGGTAGGATGTGGAATATTTAGAGCTTAAAGAAAATCATCTGGGCAATGGCAAAATCCTTTGGCTGACCTCACAGGCGAAGGCATACACACAGATCATAATTTCCACAGGTTTTGGAAAGAGCTAACACTTGCCAGCCTCTAAAAAGTAATCCAGAAAAAAAAAAAACCTCAACACATCTTTTATCTTTGGATACACACATACTGCTTCCCCACAAAAGAAGGGAAATCTCATCTATGTGCTTAAATCATCAACCAACCCATTTGCATAGACTGAAGCTGCTTTCTTTCATTCTGGGTTCTCGAACTCTTATTGAAGAGGAAAGATCAAGCTACAAAAGTGGTTACATTTCAGACAAACACTTCATAATGTGAGTACAGTCCCAAGCAGGTCTTTAGTATAGGCTCAGCTCCAAGTGTAATGGAACTTCATTTCAGTGAGTCAAGCCCTTGCTTTTGCAGAAAAGGCTCCATAATAAATTACTCTTATTTTCTGAAAGGCAAAATGAGGCAAATTCATTTATTGAAAGAGTAGAAGAAAAGAAGTACCAGTAAAATGACAAAGTAATGTAATATGTCAAGAGATATAGACAGGTTCTATTTCCAACTCTGTTACCAATATGGAAAATCTCTTCCTTTTCTCTATGTATGAGCTAAGCCTATTCTTGCTGTGATTGTGCTTGCATGATGTACTAGTGAATACTAGCACAAGTATTTTATTGTCACTTGCTGTTATGAACCAAGTCAGATGCAAACAAAAGTGAGGGGAAAGGTGATAAAACCTTCTGAAATAAGTTAATTTTTAATACCTGAGGGAGTAGAAAGCTCAAATGTTAAGAACAATATAAAAGAGGGAAGGAAAAAAAAATAAAAAATGTTGGGGAAATGGGAATGATGTTGAAGAGACAAATGCTGAATGGAGATTATAAAAAAAAAAAAATTAAAAATCTAAGCTTGAAGTCAAATATCAGAATTGTGATTTCCTGACGGGGTAATTTGCAGTGTGTCGCATTCGCTCTGCCACAGTAGTCATATGGATATTACATAGCTAAAGCTTTGAAGCAGTGCCTGCCCTACCAGTATGGAGCCTGCCTTCACCATTATTACTCAAGGAGGATGTTTTTATTTGCCTAGTGCAATGCATTATACCCATAAATTCCATCCACTCAGCATGTCAAATTAATGCTAACCTACAAGATACATTAGGAATGGGTTTAAATCAGTCACTTTTTAAGACATAATACAACCTAGTTTCTATTCAGGCTTACAATATATTCACCATCCAAAATACGTTGCAAACATTCTCCAAGATGCATTATTTGTTGATGTGTCTCACCTTTGCCAGTAATGTAAACATGTAAAGAAAACAAGATCTAATTTTTGCTGCTCCATGACCACTATCAATGAAACCACGGGGTGCCAGAACATTCCAGGGCCATGGGAAAACACACCCAGCTGAAACACATTACTTCTTCACATAATAGTAAAATCTACTACTTTTCACACTGAGTAGTTTGCACAGCGATTATGTGACAATGTCAAATCTTTTCAGGTGATAGCAGAAGGAGGAAAGCTGAATTATATGTGAATCTTTTATGGCGTACAGCAAAATTAAGGTCTACTTAATGTTTATGTGTAAATTTTCTCCATTTATCAAGTTGTCCTATTTTACACAATATTAAGCATTTGTATGCATAATCAATTATGCACTATTATGTGTATGTATTAGTTATCACAAATATTTTGAGGTTAAAAATCTGATTCCTGTAGTTGCAGAGCTACACCTACTGCAATCAGTTTAGATGAGAAATGGGTAGGAAAGACTAAAGGGAAAAAAATAGTAGGGAAAATTCAGAATATGGAAGTTTTGCTAGAGGGAATGCAGGATGTAGATACATGTCTACAGCATGTGCAACTCAGTTGTCAATATTTACCCAGCAAGCTGACTAATAATATGTAGTCATTATTAAACTTGGCTTTCTACAAGAATAGTTTCAGTCTCTTGATACAGTTGCTTTGTGTAAATTATGCCAGGGATTTTGCTTGGATTGTGCCACTAGCATAGTTATTTCAGATCTACATCTTGTTTCCAGATGGTTCATCCGTTTGTTTCCTTAATATATTCAAGATTCATTGTGTTTGCCACAAATTTACACATTTTTAATGTTGCTTAGTCAGATAAATCTGATCTTAGACAAAGGATAAAGAGCTAACATCTGTACATTTTCATGCTAATGCTAATTTAAAAATTTCCCTTAACAGTGAATGCACAGTACAGTTTTTGAAAGACTAGCCAAACACTAGAGGCTTTCTTGCTCATCAGATTTTGTAGGAAGCAAAACAGGTCTGCACGGTTTTACCAAATGATGTTTTTTAGCACAGGAAGCCAAGACATGCTAGCCATAGTCCATATTTTTCCTGCCCAGTTTCAGACTTTAGATCCTACTCTTGAAACAACGTGAATTCATACAAAAAGGCAGATTCCTGCAGTCATCCCTTAATGTCATCCCCAAATGGCACTTCATGCCATTTGTTACTCCTTTTCTGCAAAAACAGCTCCTGCTTTCACAGACAAGGTGAAAAAACATAGGACTCAAATCCAAGCTGTAATTTCAAGCTTCCATAGTGGAACTGCATAGCGGAACTCCATTTTCCCCCTTAAATCTTCCATATGTGTCTCGTGAGATTGTTCAAAATGGACAGAAATGGATCATTATTTCTACAAGAGCTTTGCATTGTTGTCACACTTGTAGGTACAAGAGATGTTAAAAGTGTCTGCTAAAATAAGGATACCATTGTACTGGCTAATGTCTACATACAGCTTAGATTCCCAAATCTCACGGTTAAGCAACTGAGGCAAATAACCGCTGTCCCCAATATAGAGGTAAGAAGTGGGCACAGGAAAGTGACTTGCATGGGTCAAAAAAGATGGTGGCAACATTCAAATGGAGTCCAAGTATCCTGAGTTCCAGTCCAATGCATCTTACTTTTTTTCCAGACTATACTAGCAAAAGAATGGGGGAAGTATGAAATGTTAAGAGCTTTCTCTGATAGATGGGAATATACTCAGTAAAAATGTAGAGGAAGCAGCATACTCTGAATGTTAAGTTTTGTGTTTCACAAACAAATCCTGTTGTATTACAGAAACACAAGAAATATCTGCATAGCAGAGCTGTTTCTAGAAGGTACTGAGCCATAACCTCTGATTATTAAGTCCCCCAAGTTTTGTTAGCAGTGTGAAATTACTTTTGTCCCCAAGTTGCAGCATTCCCACTCCTATTTCATTATTAACTAGCACTAAATGTTGATGAAGAAGCAGAAACCAAGCTCAATGTCCTAGCCCACATATCAGAGAAAGGAATATATTGCAGCACAGACTGTAAGTTAATAGAGGTAATTTCAAAGAGAAATCCTTATGTACCATTGTATTTTCATATTCGGCTCCAATGCTGCCTTTGCTTATCAAGACAGTGCCTCTGATTTTTAACAATCTTCATGTTTTCCTGCAATATATATTACTTTATGGAATATATACTAACTATAGATTTCTACTCCTCAGCTAACTAGCAGTTTGGACTTCGAACAGCGAGCTTTCATAACCTATTTCTCTCTCCAAGCCATGTTACCTTCATAGACCTCACATCTACTGGACTACCTCATTCTCCCTAGAGAAATGCTACTCCACAAACTATTCTGCTAGACATGTGTTCTCTCATAACTTTCCTCAACTCACTGCTAACTAATTAGTTGCTATCCAACAACCCAACCTCCTGTTTAAAAGCAACTGCCACACCTCAACACTAGCTAACTACCTCAGCAACAGCCCCTGATGGGGGAAAAACTAGACTTCCCCTCACTGCATTTAACAACATTTAAATGTACTTCCATTACTGGAAAGTCTGGTCAGGTGTGGGAGAAATCAAAGAGGCTGGATGACTGCTCACACATTATCCAAGAGTTTATATGAAAGTTACAAAACGATTGTAGTGAAAGTTACAAAACCTACTAGGAAAGGTTTCCTGTAGTAAACACCTTCCGGAAGATAAGCCTTGCTCTTCTGGTTAGAGACCACTAGAGCTAGAGGTATGTTTCAATTGTTTGGGAAGGAGCTTGTTGGTTTTGTGCTTATACCCATAGTAAGAGGATTTTGAAGAGGAGCTTCAGAATGATATAATTCTGAACCATTCTTTTCAGGTCAAGTGTTAAAGCCTACCCCTGACTGAAGAACAACTGGAAATCTACGTATGGTTCAAGTTCTGCTATTAATCCAAAAGTATAAACAGCTTCCTCCAGCTGATCGAGAACCTATCGTTAAGTAGCATATAAAGCCAGCTAACTTTTCCTGCAATTCCTATATTTTCCTAAGTTATTAAATCCCAACTCCTCTGTTATAAACACTTTATAAAATAAGAAATAACTTGGCTTCTTGGAATCTCCATCTCTCACAATATACAAACAGTAGCAAATATTGGACAGGTTTGTCAAAATTTCTTTAATACTACTATAAAGCCCTTGGGTTTATTTGGCAGAACCATGTCTTTGATCTTTTAATGTGGAATGGTTCTGGAATTTCATAATCTGGATAAGTTTGTCAGATACTATGAAATCAAAGGCCCCAGCACAGCTGAAGAGGTGGGAACAGCTATAAAAAAACCAAACCTTAAGCAACGCTGTTCTTCAGTGCTTCATTACTAGAAACAGTGAAAGAAGCAGGGAAACCGTATCCTTGGGGTTCTGCCATCTAAAATGCTTCAATCGTCCATATTGAAAATAAAATGCCACACATTTGCAGAGTACTTGTGGAATCTATACAAACATCAGTGAGCATACCTTGTTTCTCCAGCATAATTTTCAGGCCTACATTTAACACAAAGAAATGAGGCAGAAAAATATCTTCAGCCTTTTAAAACTGCTTGAAGTTCACAGTGCTTATTTGTACATGCATATTATTTACCAGTGGAATCAGTAACGGTCGCATGTAAAGTTGCACTTGCAACAGTATTGACAAAGTTTTAGGTCAATGAATGAGAGTTTAACTCAAGTGCTTAGTAAAATAAAACAAGTTACAAAGAAATCTTTAGACCCAAAGCAATGAAACTGAAGCCGTCCCATTCCCCTGTCCTGGGCCTCAGGCCCAGGAATCTTTGCTCTGTACTTTACAGTCTTTATTCAAGTTTAAAAAAAGAACATTTTTTGCAGCCACAGAAGCAAGTTCATTCTTCTCTAAACAGTACATTTGCGTTTCATCTGTTAGCATTCTGTGTTAGATAATGAACCACTAACACCATTCACCTGCACTGTGATGAAAATGATATCTCCACTTGCCATTTGAATAAGGCAACAAAAGAAACAGAGCTCATGTAGTTTTAAATGCCTTTTTATCAGCTCACAGTGGCATGTCACAGCAAGAAGGCTGAACAAATACTCAAAAAAATTGCTGTTTAATGTGAAGAAATGCAGTAAAATTGTTTATAGTGGGGCAGTGAGTTCTTACAGGCAAAGTAAATTACAAACAGATTTTTCAATGACATTTTAAGACTTCATATTATATTCTTATATAGTGTTCAAAAATCAATTTTGCATGAAATTTCTGTGAGCACTCCATTATTTATAAAACATCAGTAGGCAACCCTGGCTGCACTCTCACAACAGCAACACCTGATGGGGAAGAATGCTGCTATATGCAATCCTTACTTTAAAGGACTCAGCCCTGCGTTCCTTGCACAGATTATCTCTACCTAGGACTGAGCCCTCACACCTTATGCCAAGAATGTCAAAGGATGAAGAGGTGGATTATTGGTACATCTCTGCAAGTCTTTATTTTACCAGACACAAAATAATTGAACTTCTATGGGCATTACATTAATTCACAGCCTTCTACAATTAAGTTCAAATTAAAATTCTCATAGAAAACAATTAAAAACAAAGTAGGAGATTTTTTAAAAAAGTTTACATAAATACAGGATGGTTCTGAATAATTGTTTGTATCATGCAATAACATTATTTTTTTTTTTTTACTGAAAACATCACCTTTATATCTAACTTGCTGTGGCTGCTGCATCTTTCCCTATTATCTATATAGATGGTTTTGATTTAATGAGTAACGATCAGAATTGGAATATCTTTATCCTAGTAATGTCACGTAATCTGCATCTAAGTTGAATTGCAATTCCCACTGTGCATCTCATCTTCAATTTCTATATGCCTGAGAGTACTGCAGATCTCACTTTAATTTAGGCCATACCGAAGCATATGTTTGATTTTAGACACATGCTCAAGTGCTTTCTCAAACAGACCTGGAATAAGGCTTTCTCAAGGATGAGATAAAATGCAGAGCTACATCCAGAATAAAAAAGATTAAAGTGCTTTAGGAAAGTCAGCAGGCAGGAGAGACTGCAGTTGCCCTCAGAACTAACACCGCTTAATTGCCTAAGGTTTGTGTGGCCCGAGGTATTCTTACTTTTCAAATGAAGAGTTAAATGTTCTTTCCTGCATTTAGTGAATAAATATCTGTAAAAGGAAATATTTCCATAACTACCCTTATGTTTAGCAATTAACAATAAAAAAGTTCTGGCAAAGTCCATCTGAATAAGAAATTCTCCATACTAAAGAAAAATCTCATAGCCCGACTTTATTCTATAATATATTAAATAACAGAGAACTCTGTGTACCTTAATTGGCTAACAGATGAAATCTGAATAGTGCCTAATACAACCTAATTCATTGTTCAGAATTTATGAGACTCATCATCATTTAATTAACAATATAAATATTAAAAAACATTTTCTAATAAAATTTTATAATTGTAATAAGACACTCCAGTATATGAATTATGGAGTATTAATTCACACCCAGTTGTAGTGAAACTGGGTAGGAATGAATAGATCGTAATTCACAACTTGTCATGTCCTAGTGTTAAAAATACAAACGCAGACAAAATAAAATGGAATAATACCTTGTGAAGACAAATTAGCTAAAAATCAAGATACTAATTTAATTTATTGTTTCAGCTCTTCATTAACCAGCTTCTCGCACATTATGTGATGCCCAATCTCATAGCCTTTACACATGGAAAACGTCTGCTTCAGCAGACCGTGGTGTGATGGTGATGACTTCAAAGATCTTGCCAGAAGCACTAGTAGAAATGCTCAGATTTGCACTAGGCAAGAACTGATTAGCTTAATAAGTAATTTTTTCTAGTGAAAGGACCAAAAATAATCGGATCTTAAAAAGTAATTAGACTGAGTGACATGTTTTCATAAATTCAAATAATAAATTGATTTGTCAAAACTGCAATTTAACTGGAATGCTTCAAGAATCTTAGTTGAATTAGGATAATATTTATGGTCAAAAAAAAGGGAGCAAACAGAACAGAAAACTCAGACATCTCTATAGCTTCTATCTGGAAATTTTTGATTTTTCATTTCAAACAGATGGGGGGTTTTAAATTTTTTAATGCTTTTTAAAGTGCGTGTGTGTTAAATGAAATATTTTCATTTGTTCTGTGAGCCTGGATGTCAGTTGTTTCCCAGCTCTGGTAAGAAAATGGAGGTTAAGCTTATACATTTAAAACACTCAATATGAAAAAAGCTTCCAGAGTATCAACTTGTGTGAATTTTAAGGATGCTTGAATTTGAATCAAGATCAGTCTTGGAATCAGCCATCCACCTCTGGAATGGCTGATATTAAGCTTCAGCTAACTCAAGACAAAATACCGTGATCCAGCCAGATTCACTAAAGTTCTTCTCAATGTGCATCCCTTGTCTATGTGCAAGATGGAATGTTAGATTAATGTAAATCCAACACAGAAATTAAGAGGAATTTGAGCTTTTTTGCTGGTTCTCAGTGAGTCCAATCAAAGTACAAGGATGCTATTGCTGCTCCACATGAGCCACAAGAGATATCCTCTTCCAAATAACAAGGACTGGTTTCATAATGTTCATCATGAGACCCAAGCATTTGCACCAGAGACAAATGACTGAATATGCATACAGTGAACACAAAAGCCACATAAGGAGGGCATTTCCCATCACATTATAGAGAAGTGTATCAGGTTCCCTGGGAAAGAAATCAGACTGCAAGAACAATTCAGCTGCCTCTAATCCGATTCTTACACATCTGAAGAATTCCAAGAAGGGCCAAATAGAATAAGCAGTGGGTTAAACATAATTTTCTGTTGGACTGGATCCAGTCATGACCCACAGATCATGACAAATGATGCCGTGGATGCAGTTCCCCTAAGACGTGCTTCTTGCTGCTGGAAAGTCCTGTGTTACCCTTCCTCTCCAGGATAATGTTTACAGACAACTGAGTAGCTACTAGAACTGTAAATCAGTGTCCCTCTGACCCCAAGCAAAGAACTTGTTGCAAGCTAGAAAACTCAGAGGAATGGATTACATTAGTTCAGCAATAGCTCCGTTCTTGCTCAAACTTATCTGATGTATGAGAAAAGAGAAGAAGAAGACAGGATGCTATTTCTCAACATTGACTCTTTGTATTATTAGGGTGGCTGAACATCAAGGGTGAAATCTTGGCCCTTGCAAAATTAGTGGGAAATTTGCCATCGACTTCAATGGAGCCAGGATTTTACCCTGGGTGAGCACAGTTCCCGCATGTGCTTCAATAATGAAAACTAGGAATGATTTGTCTGGTAGCATATGGAATCCATTTATCAATTATAAAGAAGAGTATTATTTTAAATGGAAGATAAATGTAAATTAACCACTATATTAATGCATGCCTTACACACATCAAATATAGGACATAGAAATGAGAATACATTACAATCTTTACTTTTTATCTGTATTAGGTAAAAGTTTAAAAAGTTTGTTGAGGAAGACACTTGCAGGATGGAGGAAATGTATCAAGCAACCTATCAAATTTTTTGCGAAGTTTTAGAAAGATAGAAGCCAAGTTGCCTGCATTCTGGATTTCCTGCTGTCTGTCGGTTTAAATGGATCTTTAACATTACTTTAAAGGCAAGTTTTCTGCATATGCCTTATTTGAAGGCATAAGAATAGAGAAAAAGCCAAAAAAGGGAATCTTATTCCTCATGGTTCTGTACTGCCTGACCTTTCCCACCAGAAAAATTATTCTGCTTCTTTGGAAACATGGCTCAGTGCCATCCCCGATGCAGACATGGTTTCAAACTGCCTTGGAGTTATGCCATGAGGAACCTCTGGCTTATTATACAGGACGGATGCCAGACAAACTGGCTGAGGTGTGGTTTGGTTTTATGGCCATCCAATTTGAAAGTTATGCTATACATAATGTGATTAGATCTGACTGGAATGTTATTCCTTATTATCTTTTATTGAAGTTTAATCGTTTCCTTATTCCACTGTCAACTCTCCATTTGACTAACACTTGTGCATCACTGGTAACTTGTAATACTCAGCCTGGCTTTGTCTTTATTCACCACTGCCCTTTGTACCCTTTTACGTTCACTCAGAGAAAGAAAGAGAGAAAGAAAGTAGTTATTAAAAAGAAAATTCTTTTTTTTAAGGCTCAGTCCTAACATTTTTGCAGAAATCCTGCCTGCAGAAAATGTTTCACCTGAAGGAGGATAACAAACACAAATCATCAGTCATACAAACAGAACTCAGTCTCACTAGAAGCCATATGTAGTTTTGTTGGCCATCATGTTCATTTTTCAGCCCCTGGTTGTGCATTCTGATCTGCACACGCAGGTTGCTGCACACATCCTGCAGAGCTCTGTTGCCTCTGCACAGGTACAGCAACCACATAGTTTAATCACAATAAAAGATAAAGATTTAATTCACACAGGTTTTATGTTGGGTTCAAAAGTACCACATTTCAATATGTTGTATTTGCCATATCCAATCTAGCAAATTAGTTTGGCTATACAAGCTTCTGAGGTGGAAAACCACTTCTGTGTGCTTTGGTGACAGGAACAGGTTACAAACCCAAAATACTAAAGTTTTCAGATATTCACAATTTCTGAGGTCAGAATGAGCGACTAATTATAATGCCACTGCCTAACTCAAGTGCCAAAGTACCTCATGTGCTCTCTCTACTAGCAGTGACCAGCTGCACATGCCACCACGTGGTATGGTTTATCTTAAGGTGCACCACAGCCTTCTGCCTCTCACAAGCTCATGTCTGCATCTGTCATTAATATGTTATGTTTATATATGTCCTGTTAAATTCTATAGTAAGTTAATAGCTTGTATTGACAGGTTATTGTCAATGGAAAACTTTATTATTTGGTCTAGTACATACTGCACACACTTCCAAACCCCTCAAATAATGGGAGAAATCCCAGGGTATGTGGTTAGACAACTAATGCTCAGCTCTAAAGTTTATTCAAGTAAATCTAAATTTAGGTTTTTTTCCCAATAAAAGTGCAGAAACTTCTAATGAGGATGTATATTTTTATGCCTCCCAACCCACTGTGTTGCATAGGCATACCTGTACTTCTCGGTTATTTTTCGGTAGAGGTGGAAGCTAACTGGATCAGCAGCAGTAGATAAGGCAGACTTTCCCTAAGTGGAGATAAAGAAAGTCGGTCAGACGCTATAACACTAGTATGAATAAAAAAAATCCCAAAGATACAATTTTCTTTCCTAAGAAGACAATATCTTGAAGAAGCCAATGTATGACAGAACAGTTTAGTACAAATGCCAGGAGTAAAGTGCCACTGAAACAGAAGTTATAGAAATAAGTCAGGCTGTCCTTGACTCCACTTCCTCAGGACGCTAGTGCTGAATTGAGGGCCCAGGAGGAGATAGCACGTTTTTAGTTCTATTTATATTTTTTTTGTTTCAATTCAAAGATTTTTCTTTTCTATAACACTATAGAGGCAAAAATGTTGGTATTTTAAAATCAAGTTATATCTTTATGCCATAATTTAACCTAGTTAGTTACATGTCATATGGAAAAATTACTTTATTAGAGGTGTTTTTATAAAAGACTGCAAAACTTTGTCCTGAACACCCATTGTCAGCAGTAGCAAAACATGGACTAATATGTAGTCCTTGTTTTTGTTCAGTTCAATTCCTAATAAATTGATTCTTGCCTATAATATTCAGATTCTCATATCACTGCTTTTCTCTTTTCCTCAGTATCCTCTGACTTTTCCTTAGCCTCCAACTAAGTAGGAGAGCCAGCAGGGTGTTTTATCAGCAACAATAAGTAAAAATGAATGTTAATGTATCTATTTCCAGCCAGTCCTGCCCTCTTCCTCTCCCCCTCCCCCTTTGTCTATGATTTATTAAAATCATAGGACCCCTGCCTTCCACTGGAGAGTGTCAGATGGATGTATCCATGTGTTGTAAACTTCATTCCTTCAGCAAATACAAGAAATACTCTAGTCTTTCTTGAGGCATAAGTCATGGCTGGAAAGTAGAAATGTCTTTGCTGAGGCTTTGAAGTTCCAAGTAGCCATGGTATGCAGCACAGTGCCAACAGCAAAATTGCTATGAGGTCACGGATTTGTTAAAATAAATATTGTTTTCTATCCAAACCTCAAGTGACATTATAACAAGGTTTTACTGTTCTTGCTGTCACTCTGCATTAGAAGTTTTAGACCACTGAGGAAGGGCAGAGCTGAGGAGTAGAGGACAACTAGTGCAGAGACCCTGCATAAGTTCATTTTTGGTGGCAGAGAAAAGAATATTTCAACAGCTGGACAAAGCAGGAGAAATGCAGATTGAACTGTAAACTACAAAGCTATGTCTCAGCCTTGAGTACACTAATAGACCTTAATTGCCCTACCAGGAGCCTCCACATTCTCCGTGCCCATGGGCTAAGGAGCCTCATTTAAGCTTAGGCTTGGACACCCACTCCTTGCCTGGGGTATGCTGTAGGTGTGCTTTTTCCCAGGCCTACATCTGAATTCTCGCTTGGTTTACAGAGACTGACTTTCAGTTTGACTTGTTACTTTGCTTTTGCCTCGGTTGTGACTGTTACAGCTATAGGACCTGTTGCTGTCATCACCCTGCAGTGCTCGGGTGCTTTGCCCTGTCAGTGAAGTAATTGCCTGGCCTTTGCTCTGACCACCCTTGGATTCCTCCTCCCTGACGTAGGAGCTGCAATAGAACAGGGGGATTTCTCCTCAGGGAAAGCATCCTGGAGGAGAACCAATAAAGGAGTGTTATATATTTGAGAAGAGGAAGGAAAAAAACCCTGTGTTTCCCACTCTATTTCACCTCCAATCCCTATTTGGAGACAGGAAGATCTTCCTTGCAAGCATGTGAGATGTGTTTCATGGATTTCTGAAAGGAAGGCAAAGGCAATTGTCTACTCTTGCAGTCTGCATATTACTGGCAGTCATGCAAAAAACTTGCTGGCAAACATTATGGGAAAGCAAGCAGAATATACGTGCTAAGAAGTAAAAACAAAAATAATGACAGTTCAGACTTATTCAGTTTCCATATTATCAGAAATTTTAACCAACAAGATATCATTACCTACCTGATACAAGAACTCCAGTAGCATATCAGCCTTTTAACCAAGCCCTTGTCAGATATTACCATAAAATAATTACCTATGTTTAAAAAAAAAAAAAAAAAAAGAACACTGAACCCAATAAAAACCACACAGTGTGATCTGCGGTTCATTGCTGTCATCGAGAGAAGTAAATGGGTAAATGGTCAGGAATATGTCAGAGACTGAAGCTATGTAAAGAGCATATTCTTAACTAAAATCTAAAGGACACCACATACAAACTGGGAAAGAGTCTTGAACTTGATGGCACTGACAGTTCTGCAGTTATAATGCTATGCTGAACAGTCTGACCATAAATGACCACGAGGAGATACTCGTACCTTGTTACAGGTGAGAAAAACTAAAGCTCAGAAGATGGAAGTGACGAGAGAGCTCCATCTCCTGCAGCTCAAGGAAAGAAGCTTTACTCTTTTAACTGGTGGTAGAAGAGAAATTGAAAACATTCAGAGCACCCCTTAAGACAAAAAAAAAAAAAAAGCAGGGAGGTGGATATTGCTTGTGTCTTTTGACACAGGTCAGGTGAGTAGAATTCTCTTCCCATGAGATGCAGAATGGCTGCACAACTCTGAAATGGTTGTTATAGCATCAGGGAGCTGTTCTGAGGCTCACTAGCCTGAGACTTGATGCATGGTCTTTGCAGCCAAGGAAATAGTGGTAATGTCTCTCCTGGCCTGTCCTCATTCCAAACATCTTTCTATATATTCAAGTGATGCTTTGCTCCATTCCATTTATTTTGTAACAGCCAAAAGCTTTGACCAGGATGTGGGAGGACTATGTATTTTTGTCCTACTCAGATCTCAGCACACAACCCACAGGAAAGAAAGAGCTGAAATTACTTATTTGCCTCTTTTATTAAAAATAAAGAAGGTAACAGCTGTTATCTGTCAGTCATTTTCCCTGTTAAATGTCAACACACATCTGAGGTTACTAAAAATGCAATATCCAAGTAGATTCAAATAATAAAAGATGTGCGTGTTTAACAGACAGTCCTGATTTATTTCCATTCTTCTTAAAGCAGCATCTTTCCTCTCTCCTCAGATTCTTTCCTCTGTTGTCGTTGATTGTCACCTGTCATTACAAACACCAATTCTGTTTCCTTTTTCACAGAAATTAAAGAGGGCCAGTTAAAAAGATATACTTTCTAAAAGCAGTACTTGCAAGGTGTACACAGCCTCTTTATATATTAAGAGTCTATACATCAAAAGCAATGACTAAAGTAAATGACACTGAAAAGTAGATCTTTCTGCTCCTGGCTAGGGCCTGTTTTTCCTACAAAGTTAAATGATTTGCCTCTTTATAATTGTTCTGATTAATATTTATTGCAAGAGAATGTTGTACTGAGTGCACACTCTTTGTTTAGCAATACAGATTTGACTGTAAAATAGAAAACAAAGAGCAAAGATGCTCAACTTTCAAACAAGCATGCTGGAAGGATTCTAGCACATTCTGTCATCTGCAGCCAAATTAATTGGTGTTTGGAAACAATTAAGCTTCCTGATAATTCCTCTGTAAATTCTTAACTTATTCTGCAAAATATCTAAAATGTGGATCAGCTATAAAGTGTTGCACTGAGGTCTCCAGTCATGTTCACATGCTGGGAATATAAACAGCTCTGCACACTTTTTTCTCAAGTGCACTCAACAGCAGATTTGACACTCTATTAAGTTAGTCTCAAACTGAGAAACCTTGTCCAAGCAGTTTCTCATGAGCTAAGGTCATTGTAAAGTTTAGGACTTACCACATAATATTTTCAAATTTGTGCTTTCAATTTACTGTATAGTGAGTTTAGTAAATATCAGCAGCGTAAATAGTGCATTCCCACTCTAATAATTCAAATCAATCAGCCATATATTGCTTTTTCTTTTCCTCCTGAAATAATTACAGTTACATGGTAGCAGTTCATTAACAGAACTCACAGTAGCAAGAGATTAGGGGAAGAAATTGATGCAACTAATGAAATAATGAAAATGAAATTGTTCCCTCAGAGCACTACATTTTTAGCAAAGTTTCGCTCTGCGGTGGAACAAAACTACAGCCGTCAGAAATATGGCATCCTAAACCCTTCACAAATCTTAAAAATACCATCTGCAGGCAACACAGTACAGATAAACAGATGTCGCAGAAGTACAAAGCCCAAAGAAAAGAAAATGGTTTGACAGTTCTAAGGTTAATATCTATGAAAAAAGAGAACATATGTTTCTCTGATGAAGAGAGAATGCAAAATGTTACAATTGCAAATGTTTCTGAATAGCTATTGAATGACTAACACACAGTTAATACCTGCATTCATTATTATTTTGAGTTTCTTAAGAACAGTAAGTAGATCAATTAGAGAGACTACAAGTTCAGCATCTCTGTGCAGCATTAGTTGTTTAGTTTAACTGGAGAAGGTCCCTGCACTATCTTTAATCTGCTTGTGGAGTTTTTCTTTCTTCCTCTGTCCAAGAACTCCTCTAATTAAAGCAAAGTCTTTTGAAATATGCAACACTGGCTAGCTTAGTCCCACTCACTAATGGTCCTGAATTGATTCTTAATTAGTTGCAGTTTTGGTCAGAATCCCATTAAAACAGCTGAGTGCTCCAACAGGAAAGAACGAACTGGCTGGTGTTCTGCTGTGAGGCTGGGGGTGAGCTTGCCCCCATCATGCAAAACACAGCAAGACTGAAATTGTGCTCCGTGTCCTGGTTTGAACACAATCCTTTGTTTGGTATTTTATCCTCCATCTATTAAATATGATGAAGAACAGCATCCATATACCGTTAGAAAAATTGGATTCTTCCAAGATTCTTCTAGTCTCTTCTTAAGGAAAAGAAGAGATACTAATTCAGAAGTGTATGAAAATTTCCAAATAAGTCACTGATATTTTTTTCCTGCATAATTTTATTTGTGATACTTCTTCTAACCTTCTGTTTATATTCTCAAAAGCCTCTGGGAATCTAAAGACTACATTTTCATGCTTTTCTTTGGAATGACTGTACATTTGCTATGAACTGAAGCATATTTTTGTTTATGTCAGTGGTCATTGTACAACTATTGCTTTATGATTTCAGTTTAATTATAGAGAAGTGAGGTATCAAGAAAACATACTTCTTCTAAAGCACTATCTGGACCAAGTATCCTGTTGTCAAGGGACAGTGATGTCACGTGGGCAGCTTTTGTATTCAGCAGTAATAAGTCACTGCCTGCATGGGGGGATTGATCCCAGCTATGGTATCCCCAAAGGAGCCTCCACTAGGAATGGACTCACATAGTTTGATCTGCAGATTAACATGAGCAGGATCACAAGCCTTTGTCTCGTAAACAACGTATGTCCCTAAATTTGTATCCAGCAAAAGGCTGAGTCTTCTGTTTATTTGGGTAATGAATTGCAGTAATTAATGCACGCATTGATTTCCTCTACTGACTCTCCCCTAAAGGCCATTTCCATTTTTAATTTATAGAAAATGCATACAATTCCTTTAATCAGAGCACAGTCTGGAATCCGAAATAAACACTCAAGCAAAAAATACAGTTAATAGAAGTGAGATTACTGAGCAGAATTAAGGTAAGAATTTAGTCAGATATAAGTTGTATTCAACATTATATCAAAAGAAGACTACACATTTGGAATTTTCAGGGCAGACCCAATCCTATAATCAGAGAAGCAGAAATCTTACTGTTTCATCGAACAGATTTCCACTTAGTTCAAGGCTCAATTTGGTCATTAAGATATGAATATATATTTATGTCACATTTCTACTACAGGGATATTTTGCTGCTGTCTTTCTTTCAGTCTTTTATGGGTTTTTTGCCTTAAAAAAAACCCCTACCATTTACTAAATATTCGAGGGGGGGTGGATTCAAAGGAGAAATGTGCACTTCCTTTATGAATTGTGAATATTTCTTATTTGCTAAGTGTCAAAACTGTACTTGGCATTGTGTAAAATGCAAAATGCAAACAGCCTTTCCCACACAGTCCTTCAGCCCAAAAGCAATTTCTAGTATTCCAGACATTACCCTGATCTTAAACTGAACCATTCACAAACAATATGCCTTCAGAACAAAGCAAAAATCAAGTGCAAACAAAATAATGCAGATTAGAAATAAAATATAAACAAAAAAAATTATATCTGATTTTGTTTACTTCCAGCAGTATTATCAGACACTGCCTTTTTCCTTACTTGGGAAATGTCTGCCTTGTATCATGCAGTTCTTTGTATATATAAAATTTCCATATACATATTGAAATGTGTGTAAGATATGCCTGGGGAAGTATGAAAATACAGCATTATAAATACACAGCAAGGCAGATGATGCTGTGCTGAGGAATGCAATCTAATATTTTTCTGAAATGTACAGGTAATATAAATCTGAAAATACCCCACGGTATGTATGCAGCATAAGGGACACGAAAAGAAAGACTGATTTGGAAGCACACACAAACTAAAGGAATACCTGATTAACCTTTCACTGACTCCTGGGCCACGTGATGCAAAGCTTGCCTTCCTCCTAGAGTGATGGCTTTAGAAGAAGATGTTAAATTTAACCTCTGGCGCAATGATAAATTGACAATAAAAAATTCAATGGCTTGGTAATTACCAATCACTTTGGACATCGGCAACATTTTTCAGTTCTGTCAGTGCTCATTGGCACAAAAGCTTCAGCTGAAATTCTCTCGATCTCCCTCTTTTTAACTTTGTTTTCATGATGCAGATTAAATCTGCCACCCTATTACTGATTCATTTTCCTAATTTTTCATGTCTGCACCATGCCCCAGCTGCACTAGGCTGATAATTGTGGAGCCCAGCCCTGATGATTAACATCAGAAGAATTAATTATGCCTGCCATTAAAATTCCAGGTTGCACATGGTGATCAAGAAAAATTAAGTTTCTCTAGGCCTCTAAATCATTTCACCTTTGAGGAGAATGATAGTGCCTCGACAGCTAAACTGCAGCTTGCGTTCCAGAAAAGGTCTAAACCACACACCCTTTGTGTGATTCTCTAAATGCCTCTCTAGTTATTCTCACTGGTTTATTCCACTTGCTAAAAGGATTTACTGCTCCCCAAATAAAGACAACCAAAGTATCTAGCTGACTGCTTGATTTCAATATAAAACACACTTTTCTCCTCCTTTCTGAGACACTTGGAAGAATATCTATTATACTAATTTCCAGATTAAAGCATGACATAGAGGACAAAAGATCCAGGCACAGAAGTAGTTTCACAGATTTGGTAGAAAATTTGGTTTGGTCCTAGTTACAAACTGAAGGTAATTATGATTTCAGTACTAGGTAAAGACAATGATATTTCTCAGAAACAAATTGATAATGAAACAAACCCAGATTCCTAAGATCTTTAGGCTAAGCAGTAATGAGTAGGGAGAAGCCTGTTGACTGATTCGTTTTGAAAAATAGTTTTGCATGGGAAACTCAAAACTTATTTGGTCTAGCCTAAGGTATGACATTTACTAGAGCCATAAAGATTAAGATTATATGCTATTATCATGTTCTTCTTCTACATTACGTTTCATTTTTAAATTACCATAATCATGTATATTACTGGCTCAGCTTTAGAAGACTGTGATGAGGATTCCTTTTTTGATCAAAGGAATTTATGTCAAATGGTAAATGTCACTCATTACTCCACAAAGGATATGCATAAGGTGTGTGTTGTATCTGCCTCCTTTGTTATGTTTAGGCAGCACCATCACAGAAAAACTATTCAGATGTGGATATTCTTGATAGCTTTTAGAGATGACAAATTTCTAGAATGAACTTAACAGTATCAGACCAAAGAGCAGTACAAGAGCAATTATCCTCCCCTATAAAATATATTATAAAATGGGAGGACTCGGTGCATTTAGAGATTAACTTCTATGGGAAGTCACGTGCATGGTGAAATAAGATAAAGACCCTTCAATTTAAAACTTAAATCCTAGACTGTAACATGAACATCACTGCTATAGCTCAAGGATATTGTATTATATATAAAACAGGCCATTTAGAACTTGTGAGGACTTTATTGCACTGTCTCACGAATGACAACTAACATAGTATTTGTGATTAAATGAACATTTATTGTATTTGTAACAGTATTCCAGGAATGCCATAAAATTAAGCATGAAGTCATCCATTTAAACATTTTTAAAACATGTTTTAACTTAAAGAGTTGGAAGTATCTCCTTACAAGAATTTCAGCTAAATCCAAGAACTTTTTCTTTCTCCCCTAGGACACAGTGGGTAACTCAAAGGTACAAAGATTTTTTGGCAAATCACAGATGTCTCCCCAGTGAGCCAAGAAAACAATCAAACTTGTTGTCAAAAACCTATAAGATAAGCTGAGAGAAGTTTGAATATACTTACTCCTCTTGTTCATTTCTAATATTCATGAAGAGAGAGCAAATGAAGTTCTAAAAGTGGAAGACATTAGAAGCAACAAAATGAAACGGAAGTAAAACTCTGTTGTAAGATTATCTCAGACATTTTCTGAATTACACCAGTATTCAAAATCATAAACTTGATTTTTAACAAGCATGGCTATCAATCAATATATTTAGATGATAAAAGGTTAATCACAAACATTTTAAAAAATTCCAAATCTAACAATAACAGGATGTTATTTTTTATACATTTAAAATTACTGCAAATAGATTTACTATGTAAGTACATTAATGCTGTATCAGAATCATAATCAGTACCGTATGAACTTTGGGAAATTATCTCCACTGACTCCAGTATTCAGAATGCAAAAAAAATACATCTTGATAGTAGCTTGAAGGGTTGTTCTGGGATTAAGCTTTAAACCAGGGAAGACAGGGATTAATACGTCCCATTTGCCCTAGAACAACCAGCAGCCTTTGTCCAGTTTATTCTTACTAGTTTGCTTCTGACTCTTGCTCCTACATATGTGCACATAGCACTCAAGCAGTCAACTGGAATACAACAGATGTGAAATTGTACAACAGCACTACCATCGTCTCAAGTGACGAAGTTAATATCCTGGCCGAATCCAGGCTTCCTCATTTATGTATGGGAACTTGATCATAGTATTTGACCAATCATTGTAGTGAACAGTCAGAAAGCTTCAGTCAGGGTCTTACACAAACTATTTTGGTTGTAAGAGATTTCAGTTCTGTGTCTCTACATTTTGGCTAATGCTGATTTATATTCACAACTTGACACATCAGCACAGGGAGAAGGAAAATACAGTATACTTGGAAGGGATGGGAAGAACAGCAGAATATTTACACGCAGAAAGAATTTTATATAAGTACAGAATCATTTATGTTGTCATCTGAAGTCAGAGAAAATTCTGTCAGAGCATTGTCAGGATATAAATTATTTTAGCTAAATGGAGAGCAGCTAAAAGATGGGACACTCTTTCCTGTGAGAAGTAAGATTCATAACCTGGCTTGCAAAACCCTGTAATACTTTGATGATTAGAATCATCAGCTCTAAATAACATAATTAAGCCCTACCCCATTTCCAGATAACTCTAGGCAAATTTAAATTGAGATTTAGTTATCAAAGATCAGTGGCTCTGTATTAGATAGAGGTCTCTGCCATTTTAACAGATATAATATCAGTTTTTATCAGACTTTTTTTTCCTCCTAAAAAACATTATCCTATTCCTCCTAGGTAAGCAAAAAAGACCCATTTGGCATTGCCATTGATGGTCATCTTCTGCCATCCTTTATCCTGATTTACTTTGCTTGCTCATTCCAATTGCATAATTGGGGAAATAAGTTCCTAGTGGACATCAGCAGAATTTGGCCTTTAATCTTTTGCTGCTAACTCCCACCACAGCTGATTGAAAGCCTCTGCACCTGCCATCCAAATTTTTGCCAATGTGATTTTCTACCATATCACATTACAAATGTATTAGATATACAACACACCTTTGTCATGAAAATATTTCCAAAAGCTATCATGTGTACAACCTCTGCCTGAAGGACAATGAGGCCTTCAGCCTAATCTCTTGTGCGTTTTCTTTTTGTATCTTTTTGGCATGACTGCAATTCATTGGTTTGAGTATTTGCTTGAATATTGTCTGCAAATGGGTTTTAATTTTATTTATTATATATTTGCATTAATGTGACCATGAACTTGAAACCACTGTGACAGGGGCTGTAAAACACAGGAGGTCTCTGCTCAAAGAGTTCACTTACCAAGACAAGATAACTGACACTGGCAGGCCAACAGAGGAATACAATTTTTTTTACATGCATTGACACAGCAAGAGGTGTTTTTACCAGTGAAAATTTTCTCTTATACATTCCTGCCTTCCCTGTTATTTAGCTATTTCTTCATCTCCCAAATATATATTTATTTTCTTCCATGCTGTCGATGTGAGACTCATGTCATTTCCTAGTCCAACACGTGAAGGTGTGGGAACACATCCAGAAGAGCGAGCAGCTAATTTTGAGTTTCTGCCTGGTGCATGAATTCCTGGAAGCAGACATAGGCTGCCACGTTTCACTGCAGCTGTTAACTTGCCTACCGGTTAGGCCACATTAGCCAAAGAGTTCCAGAGGAAAACACATTCCCCTGATCACCAACTTTGCCCCACAGTTTCACTGTCAAATAGACTATAAGCAAATTGGTAATGCCAGACACTTCTGCATCAGTCATATATATCCTGAGGCAGTTCAAGCCCCTTTATCTCCAGATGCAATCAGGTGTACCTCTTACGCACTAAAGTCGATCTGATCTCAACATTTTTCCCATCAATTTGCCATACTTACAGAGCTGAGACAACTTACTAAAGATCAGAGAATACATTCTAGTGTCATCTGAGAATCATGAGGAAAAATCATGAGGCAAAAAAAGAGATAAATATTAAACTTTGACGTGTAAAACAGGCTTACAATTATACAGAGATGTTGCACTATTGCAGCTAGACATATCTACAGGAAATAAAAATCAGTTCATCAGTACAGGCAAAGGTGAGGAAAGTCCTTGTTCCTTAATTTTTGTTGAATGAGATATCTGTTCAAGACTCTAATCTTGTTCACATGAGTAACCACTGACCCCAAGAAGATAACGTGTTTCTAAGGACAAGTTGTGCAAGCAAGATTGGTAGAATAAGCCTCCAAATTTGCAGAGTATCACTGTAAATTACTAGTGAGGAATGTGAGAATCCAAAGAGCATCTTGCAGCTTAAAGTCATGAGTGATAGAATGTTCCTGTACTATAACAGTGTTTTCTTTGTGGCTGGGCTGGGACACTGCGACAGACTGGTTTGGCTCCTTCTCTCTGTACCCGTTGCTGGCAAAAGAACTGCTGGCAAGCGCTCATGCTGTGATCTGCATGTTGCTTCGTCACAGGCTGTAGCATCTCTGTCTCTAAGCTGATGTGGATAGTACTATGCTTGCTATCTTCTCCACATTCTTTCTTCCTGAGCAGCCATGCACTGGTCTACTGCCCCATAATGCAAAATGAAATGCAGTGTATGCAGTTGTGTTTATTCTACTTAACACTATAGCATAGTGTCTTTTTTCCTAATGAATTAATAGTCATGACTTTTGAACACTTAATAGTTATTAAAGTTAGCAATGGAGAATGCTGTGGAGAACCATTTAATATAGAAAGTTAAAAACAACTAATATTTTATGCACACAAATTCTGGACTTATTTATCCTACTGCTTTAAATTAAGTGCATCAGTTTAAATAATTCCAGACTTCTCTCCAGTTAACTCTTAAGCAAATAAAATATGATATTTTCTGTATACTTCTTCAGTTCTATGCTAATCAGGCCTGGGCTCAATCTCCCCTGCACCCTGTCACTGTAATTTGACATATACCGTATCTGCCTAAAATATAATACAACACATTTGCCGTATATTTAACTATATGTAAATCCAGAATCACATATACTCTGAAACACACATCAACAAAGTTTTGCCACATGCTTATGGGGCATTTCCTTTTACAAAATTCCTGAGGATGCCCTGGTTTCAAGTTCTTTCCCAGTTATGCTGTATCAGGCCAGGGAGCTTGCCTGTCTAATGCAAGGCAATGAACAACACTTCTTCCACACCAGTATTGTGGTGTGGACACTGGCCCGTGCAGCTTATGATGCAGCAGTCCGTTATATCCGAGTACTATGGGCTTATCCCTGCAGGAATGTTCTAGCTCTGTGGCTGTTGTGGAGGAGTGGATATCTTTGGGGGTTGACAGAACTACAGAATTGTCCTAAAGAGAAGCCATATGAAGATAAATGCACAATATATATATATATAGAGAGAGAGAAGTGTATATAAATATTTTTTAATACAGGAAAACACCTAAGTGTACAGGAAAGAGAAGGAAACAATGGGTATATTTACCTACTGACAAAACCAATTGCAGCATTCTCATCCTACAAGTTCCAGCTGTTAAACTGTCAGATGTGTGTAGACTTTCATATTACACAGCTCTTCCCAAGTCTGTGTTCATAGAAAAGAAACTAAATATTGTACATTTTCTGTCACCACTCAAATCCGTATTTAGAATGTATCAAATTAGGTCTTTTTTCAGTAATTTTTCTGTCCTGAAATGAAAAGAATTTTAAGTCGTCTCGCTAACAGGTCATCATCTGTTTCCACCATCTTTCACCTGGCATGTTCAGGAGAACTAACTCACTCAGGTAGCAACCAGAGGCAGTTAATCCATTCCAATATTTGCTGAAGTCCAAGTAGACTGTTAATTCTTTGGAAGACAAATGCCAATTTCTGCAAGGCAGAGCACTGTTCACAACCCAGAATCAAAGTTTTACCACACAGAGTTAATCTTATACTCCAGATACACAAATAACTTCCTAATTACATTTTGTACAATCATATTCAGGTTCATGAAATTGCATATAATTGGTCAGAGGCTGGGTCCTACCGCTCTACGATTAACAGCTATAAATTACATTTAAGAATATGATTTTTCTTCCAGTAACAAGTTTTACTAATTTACTGTCAGTGTCTGTGGAGGGGGCTCATTCAAAATATAAAAAGTAAAATGGTGTTTATTCAGGTCAGCCCATTTTGTCAGCAGCATCTGGTGGGATGATTCATACAAATAAAGATTTGGCAAAATATTCCCATGACAGTTCTAGTTTCAGATCTCCAGGGAAGACTTTGGAAGCTGAAAAAACCCAATGAATTATTATTTTTTTTACCGATGATCAGAATAAAGATGACTGAATTGGCAAATGTCCACAATGATTTTTATAGAACAAAACTTACAATGTTACATTTTGCTATTAATGATATTGCTTAGGAAAAGAAAAACCAAAGCACACAAGGGAAGCAGTGATTAATAAGGTTCTAGTTTGTTACACTTTCTTTTGATGAAGGCCTCCTAGCTTGGTCAATATTTTATCCCCAGTGATTTTCCTTTTCACAAGCTACTAATCCATGTTCCAGGTTTGGAAAACAGGCCACTAGTTTTAAACACTCTTTAATTCTCTACATTTTAGATTGTCAGCTATGTTTCATTTAAAAATATCTTAATGTTTAAAAAAGTAATCATCCTCCATATGCTTTAAAATACCACAACTAGCAAATGGATGGTGATTTAATATTTTCTCATTTAAAACAATAATATACAAAAACCTGACATTCACAGTCCAACTGTTTTTTCTGTTGTGAAGAAATCTGCATAAATTCTGTACTGATAGACCTTTATCTGACCTGCCAGAAAATATAATTACGATAATTTTCCCCTAAACAATACTTCTTCATGTTCTTTGCAGTGACAGTAAATTTTATAAGCAACATTTGGAATGAAAATAAATGTAGAAACTTACAAAACATCCTCGTGTTTTCTGTAGTGAATAGACTCAATTCCTCATGGGATTGATGGAGAAAAGAGACACCTTTCTCATGGCACTGTCCCCTCCTTATCCCATACTCAACACAACCAGTAGCAGTCAAAGGTCAAGGGACAAATAAGGGCTACACAGCTAAGTGAAGCTCTGCTAGAGACAAAGATAAATTGATATGATTGCGGGAAACAGGAATGGATGGAGAATTAAAAAGATGTTGCCACTGGTTGGGCACCTGTAACAGAAGACAGAAAACCATGTGGCCAGCTATCTGTACCAAAACTGTTTATAGCATGTCAGCTAAGATTGGCTGGGAAAAATAGTGTGACATCTCCTCAAAATCAGAATCAAGTGTGTGAGTGTTTGCATAGGTTTTACTCAGACATATAAATTCCAGATTGTAGGGTACACTGAAAGATAGGCCTAACACTTGAAATATCACTCTCACATCAGGTTCTGTGTTGAAGAACTGGATCTTTATATACAGATGTGTTTTAGCAGTCTTTCTCCTAGCAAATTTAATTAAGGACCAAAGCAGGAACTCTTATGTAGTCAATCTTTTGATTTTAATAAGGTCAGATCAGCTCCTTTAAAACTCAAAAAAAGTTTGCCAGAGAGAGAAAACCTTGTGGATTCAACTGTGTTTCACTTCTGATTCTGCTTTGATTTTGTTCAAACAGCTTTCCTCTTCACTAGCGGATAACTTATTGGAGCAAACCTTTATACACCTCTAAGAATTGCCTCTTTCTGTGAGGGGATTAGGCTTCAGTAACATGGGGAGGATTCCAAATGATAAATAACCTGGATACTGAACAAATAGCAACATTTCATTCATGCAGAGCAGTAAAATTTAGCCCCCGTGGGTTTTGTTACTGGGATCTCCTTAAATCAAAAGGTGGAAACTCAATACTGAGGTACATAAAGTATAATCTTTATTGATCGCGTCTCTTGTGACTGGGCATTCCTACCATGCTAGAGACATAATTCTACATGAGGCTGCAGTTCTGACTTAAAGGTGCTCAGCATGCACACGTGTCTCAGAATAGAACGCAGGGGAATTCTCAAACTTTTCTGAAATCCTGGTCAAATATTTAAGAATCCTGAAGGAAATTAATGGATATGCTTTCCAGCAGAGAAGGTTGTCTGTTGGTCATAAACTGCAGTAACGGTATGAAATAACTTCTGACAAGAGGCCAATGTCATTTTTTTTTCTGACCTAGTGCAACACTACTAATCCATTCTTACATATTTGCATAATTCTGCTTTATATCAATTTGAGTGACTACCTACCTGTCATGTATGGTGTGGTACTGAGTAGAGCAGAAAAGGACAGCCAGCAGAGGGTGAAGGGAGATGCCAAGGTTATAAACCAGTACTCATATTTACAATCAAGCTTTATGTTCATGAGAAGCTTCTCCAGCACAGACACAGGTGCAAGTGGGGAACATCACATCTCTACATCAGGCACCACCCTCCCTAGCCTATTCCTGTAAATTCTCTTCAGTGGCATCTTTTATTGACTCAGAGACACCATACAATGGCTATTTATTTAATTGCTCAGAAGGCCCAGTCAAAAAAGGGTGTTTCAAGCTTGGCACGTTAGTTTCCTGCCTTCAGATTTACAATTTAGCACTGTTTGGGTTTCAGTGTCTCCTTGTTAAAAGTGCGAGGGGCCCATTTCACAGATGAAGTACAACTGCTTTGTCTGCATCCCAGCAGTTGAAATCCCCCAAAAGGCACAGAGCAGAAGCACAGGCTGCTTGAAAACTGGTGTGTGCCGCCCCTCCAGCCACTGATTAATATTTGACACATTCTCCAAACAGAGCTTTATGTCAAGTTCAGTGTTTTCTCTGCCCTGTCCTTTCCTTCCCTCCTCCCCCCTAATTTTGTAGACAGACAGCGGTAATACGCAATAGAAGCATAACTCTTTAAACTGAAAATGTCATCACTTAAGAATACAAGAGAGTGGTATGTGTCATGTATGTCTGCAAAATACAGTTGCTGTCTGTTACAGTCTGTAGCAACTTTTAAATCTGTCATCACGGCATGAATTTCATATTAAGCTCCTTCCCAGTGCTTTAGCCAGGAAGTAAAGGGGGGAACATACTGTATCATTTATGGGCATACTGGTGCTGGGTCAACCATGACATCACTCTCCACTCTGCTGAGCTGTAATGAGGTGAAAAGGCAGCTTTAGAACAACATAACGCTTTATTTATTAGAAAAATTTAAGTGTGTGTGTATTTCAATTTATGATAAAACTGAAAACAAAGGTTATGAACTATAGCTCTCCTACAGCACAAAGTAAAGCGAGGAGGGAAGGTATTTTGTAGACGGTGAAAGATTTAATGCACATAAAGCAAGGAAAATTGAAAGTTCTGGACAGGCTAAAATCCTGTACTGACAGCCCAACCAGTTGAGATGGTACACACTGTATTTTGCTGCAGTCAAATCGTACTACATACTGATCATAGAGTACCACTGAAGTGAGAGTCTAGTTGAGACTAACTAGAATCTTCAAATTTGGAAGGCTGTAGGCATATAAACTGAGCATAGAATAAAAAATTTGAGAGGGTTGTAGATGTAGACTCCGGGAGCCCTTGCTTGCAGGAAGTTCCCCAGAAACCTGCCTTGCTTTTTAAATTATGTTGAGAAAGTGGGAAGTTCATAGCATCTCTCCAAATTAATACTTAAGTATAAAATAGATGTTTGTCCTTTACAGTAATAAGTTTTTTTTCCTCACAGCTGGAGATAGGGTGAGACGTGCAAGAAAAGTAGAAAAGCGCAATGCAGAATAGGTCTAATCATACTTGCAATTAACTGCTCTTTTTCCTTTTTCTCAACTACTTCTTCTAGCATTCTGTTTTATTTTTAAAGTTGGCATAATTAATTTCATGCTTAAGTGAAACAGTAACGAACATATTATTTCTACTGCAGGCATGGTACCAGCAGTTGATTTTTTTCTGGAAAGCATTGCAAAAGCATCACTGCTGCTTACTTCCCTGTTTTGAGTCTTGTCTTCCTTCTGAAAAGGCATCCAACTGCCAGATGATCACTAGCCCAGTAATTCTGTCTTCCTTGGCACATGCAGGAAACCCCACACCCACAGAGTTCTAAAAATACTTTTAAAACTCTACATGCAAGTTGGAGTTTTTCTGTCTGTAAGATCTGAACACGGTGTCTGTGACAAGAATTTCCTAGGCACTCCTGTCATATAAGTAGTAGATAATAATTTACATAAATACATTGCTACATGTAATTAGAGAGAGAATGATAGCTAGGGTTAACTAAGAAATTTAAAGTGTGATATTGTGCTTTTTTTTCCCCTATTACAAGATGTTACTTTAACAGCTCTGTCCCAAGAAAGAGATAGGTTGAAATTGGTCCATAGACAGAATATCTAGGGTTTTAACCTTTCCTAATCTCACAAACCTCTTACACCTAGAAAATATCTGAACAGTATTTAGCAGCAGAAACTCCATCTGGAAAAGTTGGTGTCAATCCCTGAAAAGGGAGTATATTTTTTTTTCAAATTAGCAGTATGACAATGTCTAAGCATGGTGCTAACATACAATGTACTGCTGAAGTTGTAATGTTTCAGATGAAACATAAAGCTCATGTAGAGGTTTAAAAAGCCATGATACGTTCCTTGAAGCAACTGTATTATTACTGGCCAAACTCTCACATGGGAGAATAAAATCTGCATAGTGTATTTATCTCAAGAAGGGAAAATTGTTTCTTTTATTCTTATTATTATTTCATACATGTAACAGGCAAATGTCTGAGACATTTTTAAGATGTTTCAAAAGCTGATATTAACCCTCCAGGAAAAAATGGGACAAAGTAGGCAAACCAGATAATTTTGTATATGTTCTTATTTCTGCCAGAAATATCCACTTGACAGCACCAAATATTTTACGGGTTGCAAGGGCATAATTTCCAATTATGTTCTGCAACATATATGTAAAAGAGAGAGATGACCGAATGGGTTCAGCCATGCACTGTGTAACTCCTTGGTGTAAATGCAAGAAAACCCTACACATTTTACTCTTTCTTTGTTCTTTTCTTGGTTTTTCGGGGGGTAAGGTTGCTCTCCTATATTGCCTTCCTCTATTTTCTCCCCATTCTAATCAGTTTCTATCTGTCTACAGATTTCCTTGCTTAAGAAGAAAGAACTAAAGAAGTGCCACAAACATGGAGTCTTGTAGTCCACCACTCATTCTTAAAGTATCTGCGTCTGTCTTCTCACTGCAGATTTTAAAAACAGCTGGAAAACTATCTGAGGAACCTAGTACTTTAAAAATTTTATTTAAATTTAAATTCTCTCTATCTCCCCTCATGTGTTACTTGTTTCATGTACAGCATGAATCAACAGTAAACATTCTTTTCCATCTCTAGCTGTGATGGAAAGCACCTGGAAGACAAAAGATGATGGAGAGAATGAACACCATAATTGTACAGCATGAACCAAATTCATTCCTCATATGTTTTCTCAAATGCTGACCTAAATTGAATTACACTGTGAGTGACTCTGACTCTCTGTCTGCATTTCTTATTAAATTGCTCACTGTTAGCATCTGCCTTTTCATTATACCCTGGGTACCTTTTCTTTCCCATTAATAACCTCACCATATGCCCCAAGCTCAGTACTTCCTTCACTGAGTTTATTTTGTCATCTACAGATTCTTTAAACTGTTTCGTTTTGCAGCATGTGAAACATCTCATAGATGATAAGCATTCTCTCCAAATTACCCTCTCTTGTATGATGCTCTTTCCAACAGGTAGCCCTCTGTACCTTTCTATATTTAGTAGTCCTGGTTCTGTCACTCCCAGTCATACTGAATAGCATAACATTTCCTGTGAATCTACGATTTTCAGAAAGGAACAAAGAGAAAAGTAGAAAATATAGTTATGTTGCTGCATGAATACAGAAAGCGCTGTTCTTGAGTGTTCAATACAGCTTTTTTCTAGCTCAAAAAATGTAGCAGAATTTGAAAAGACAAAGAAAAGGCCAGTGAAGACAACTGGGACTTGGAATGACTGCTACAAAGAAATTATTAAATAGAGCAGGACTCTTTAGCTTAGAACCCTCCCTCTGAGAAGACATGAACCTGACTGTAAAAACCAGAAGTTGCATAAAGAAGCTGAAAGGTCTTTTCTAATACAAGAATTAAACAGTATCAAATGAAAATAGTTCAGGCGATATACAGTTATACAAAGAAAATTAAATGCAGGATGTTGGGAATGCTGAATATTTAATGTGAAATTTAAAAGCTGTTTGATATTTTAATGAAAGAAAAATCCACCCGGAACTATTAAACACAAAGATATTACCTTTGCTTCCCGAAATCCTACAGCCATACATCAATGAAGACTAGAAGAACAGAGAGGGGATTATCGCTGTATGTTTGACCTAATCTTATGCCCTCCTGTAGGCAGCTATTAGCGGCCACTGTTAGAGGAAAATATCTAGCTAGGCTGAGAGAGGAACTCCAGTAATATTAGCAGCACAAGTCTAAAATTTCATCATCTGACACAGTTAACTGCCTGTGCAATGCGAGTTAGTAAGAAAGAATGTGTGCTTCTGTCCCAGATGCTTCAATTCACAGTTTCAGTTACAAAACCAAACCGAACTCTGCCATATAATATAGATCTTGGTCAACTTTCTCCTGTGATAGCAGCGACATTCAGTCAGTGAGGAAGCCGCGGAGAGTTACTCAGCAGTGCCTGACATTGCTGTACTAAGATTCACAAATGCTCCTCTGATAACATTGTACTGCACAGCAATTTGGCTCTAAAGGAGGATGTTTGCCTTGCCTTCAGTCTGCTTGCCAGCTGACACGACAGACGTTCTATAAATACTTCATGTACATTTTGATCCGTTCCCAAATGTGGGTTCTTTTCCATTTTAATTCTCTAATATTTCTCACAGTGCCTTATAATTTGTCCAGAAAGACCTGAACGGGAAGAAGCAGACAATGAAACACAATGCAGGAAGATGCAAAATCAGTCAGAAACCCCCACCCTATCCACACACAATCAGCGCCAGCTGTAGCCCAATTAAACTTAATCTAGTCACATGCTCATGTGTTCCTCAGAAATTAGAGGAAATCAATTCAAATGCTAATGAGAAAACCCATAATTTATTATCTGCTGAGGAATGCATGTTACATTAATTTTAACTGTAAACAATTATTTTTATTGCAAGATTAATTACACCATCTTACACAACTTCCTTTTTTCATATTTTTTGAAGGAATTAGTTTTCTGCTGTTGTTTTGTTGATCTGTCACAGTATTTTAAAGCCTGGCAAGGTATAATTAATTTAGGAATACAAATTCTTCTGTCTATTCTTCTGTCAAAGGAAAGTGGGAGAAATGCCTGGGGCAAAATACAGAAAGATCTGGCTGAAGCTTTTGGCCTAAACTAAAGTACAAAAGCTGGAAAACAGCTCCTTATTGGGAGCCTGAAGCTAAACACGTAAGGTGAGAAACAACAGAAAGTCCAGGTAAAATCAAATTTTCATGGGTATTGGCCCAAAACACATCAGTTTGGGGTTTTTTTAAATGATCTTCATTACACAGACAGGGAGATGTAAAATATTTTGTCAACAAAACACGAGGAAACACGGGAAAAGAAGCATCATTTCAGGAAAGCCTGTCTTGCTTGCTAACCAGAAGTCTTACTGGTTTTCTCTAAAGTACATGTAGAGAACAAAACATGTGCACTATAGCTGACATTTATTGCAGTGATACAGAGGCAGAGAACAAAAAAATAATCCAAACAGTATTTATTTTTTCAGTTTCTAGACTTGTTTTCTATTTCAAAAGCCCGTTCTAATATTAGAAAATGTCAGTGATAAAATGTCTTATCCTAAGCAGTGCATTATTCTTTTGATATGTTTGATTTTTTACATCAATAAGAATCCAGACACCCTTAACCAAAACAAAAATCAAAACCAGAAATGCATTTCAAGAATTAATTTAATGGCTGGACAAGCAAGAAAGACCATCCAGTGTAGTAGTTTCAATTCACATTGTTTACTAGGAGTTTCTTCAACATAACTAAATCTGGGCCTCAGGTTTTAGGGTTGGCTCTGGAGGTCAGGTTTTCAAGCTGCAGATAGATTGGAGATTTTTTCTTGCCAAGTATCTTAGCATTACTGTTGGTCACAGTACTTTCTAGGAAATGTGACAAGTGTAGCCCTTCTCCTTGCAAACCCTTTGCAAAACTGATTTGCTCTTTCACTAGTTTAGTAACACCTCATAATCCATTCAAAGAAGTCTTTAAATGTATCTGATTCTGTGTATAATTTACAAAAAAAATTACACCACTTTTTATTCTTGTCTAGTAAATGCAATCATGTTTCTGTTTATAATAAATGGCTAGTGCCCTTTAGAGCTGAGAAAAAGAAAAGTGTAGCATTGCAAATAATAAAACTCCAGGAGTAGCAGATAAGACTGTTCGGCACAAATAGCCTTGTTCACATGCACAAAGCAAGGAAGATAAGATTATATTCAACCTAAAAACTATAGTGTGAACAGAATACATTACAGTTAATATTCAGCAAAAGCATTTGAAGATGGGTTTCAGAAGGTAAAACCCAACTCTTTGTCCTCAAACTGTGTTTCTAGTATTAAATCAGATTGGTTCATTATAAAGAAATAGAGAACCAGTTTATAACAACTGGCCAATTTCATAGCTGAGGGTAATAGCTTAGGAAAAAATACCTGAATTTCTTAGTGCTTCTTTCACTGTCTTTCTCTTTCTAACAAACGTGGAAACTGCACTGTACACAACACTAACTCTTTTCCTCCATCTTTGTGTTAAAGTAAAGCATCCATTTAAAAATATCTGTCACAGAGGATTACTGTTATCTATTGTAAAGGCTTGTTCATAATGCAAAATTAAAAGGAAACAAAGGACTAGGGAAGTTAAACATCATCTGGTTTTGAATGTTGCTGGCCCCTATCCTTCAGCAGATTGAATGATGCAATAGTCACTAGAATTAAGCTTTGTCTGCTCTAAAACATCTTTGGTTTTCTGAGCTACACTGAATGTGACTATGTCATTTGTTGTATTTGTTAAAGGAACTCAATGCATTGTAGTTTCAGGTTCATCACTCTACAAAGTAATAAAGTAAGGAGCATACTAGTGTACACATTAGGAACCGGTGCTCTGATTAAGCAGTACAATCTTCATTCAGTCTTCATACTTCAAACCCATACATTTTGAACTCCTTCCCAATAAAACTAGAGAATGTAATGAAGCTGCTCTGGAGCCCTTTGTACTTCACACACTGATGACATACACTGACCAAAGGAATTTTTCCTTGGCAAGGGGTAATATGCTGCCATAGTGTGTGTGAACCAATACATCTTCCTCCCAGTTTGCTCAAGCACAATCTGCAGTTCCTTCTGAATAGCAGAAACTTTAACATCTGTCGTTACTGACACATCTCACCAAGTAAAAACAGTGCTGACAGCTTCCAGGAGGAGGATGCAGGATTTTTCAGAGAGCTTTTTAGTGAGACGATAATAATCATTAGAGTTGTAAGACTGTCTTAAAAGTCAACCTAAGGATAAGATAGAACCATAGCTCTCATCTTGTTAAGCAAAGAGCCCTAAATAAAAGTCAGTACATTTTACATTTCAGAATTTTATAGTTCAATGTCAGAAGGAATTATAAGATGCTTCCAGATGGCCATCTGTTAATCAGAAACTATTACGTTTCGTTCAGATGGCCCACATTGATTCCCAAAATTTCTAATTAAACCAAAATATTTGGCCCTATTGGGATATTAAATTACTTGCTGATGCAGAAGGTAGAGAAGCATAAATAAAAGACCTATAGGCAAAACTTCAACACAGGCAGGGAAAGGATGAGGTGAGATATGCCCAAGTGATCTCAGCAAATGAACTCTACCCTTCACTGTTGAGGGCCTTCCCCATCTGGGCTGCAGGTGCGTTCTCTCCCAGACAGCAGTCAGTCTAACACTAGCACATGAGCAAGGCAAGTCAGCTGCATCAAAGAGGTTTCTCTGTATGACTCAGAATGCTGGCTCACATTCTCTGGTGTCCCATGTCTAGTTATGGTCAGCCTCTCTTCCTTTAGATGAAGCTGCAAACAAACAAAAATCTTGGATCTATATGCTTAATTGGATGCCTGGGAGACTAGCTGAAACTTTGAAGCCTGAGAACTCTTTATAACCATTGTCTTCATACAGAGCTGACTGTGTAAAAAAAAAATTGCAAAAACATTTCAGAGAGAGCAATGCAAGCACATAAGTTCTTTTTACAACCTGCAAAAGGAGAAATTCAGAATTACAAACTCCGAGGACAGAAAAGATAACTGAAAATCTCCTGCAATCTGCTTTATTTGCCATCCCCATATTCCTGTCCCTATGAGCACCCAGGTACTAGAATTTCTCATTGAAGCAGGGTTTAGTTTTTAGTTTGTTGTCTGTTTGGGTTTGTTTGTTTGTTTTAAAAAAAAAGATGATCTGATCTCTCTTCCTTAAAAATCTAAGTAACAGTGATTCCTCCACCTCACCTGACAAGCAGTTCCTGCATCTAATTACTCTCACAGCTCCCAGCCATTCGATCTTTTTATGCTTTGTCAGCAAGACAGAAATGCTCAATTATCACTTTTTTTTTTCCATGTGAGGGTGTGTTTCTTGACTTTATCTTTAAGCTCTGTAAGCAGAACTTCTTGCTCCTTTCTTGGAAGAATAAGGCTTGTTTTCTAGCACCTGCATAATTTTCATGGCTTACAACTGAAGTCTCTTCTTCCACATCTCCCACTTACAGGGTATTCTCCAGCAAACAACACAGTCTTACTAGTGATCTTACCAATATTGTTTGCACTTCTTTGCTTCTATAGATAGTTTTATTCTCATGCAGCCAGGGAATCCTTTGCCTCTTTTAGCTACAGCACTAGCAATTCATATTGAACTCCATATTCATAAGGTACTGCATTATTCTAAGACAGAATTACTGCTTACATTCTTAACTTCTAGGCATAGCATATCTTGCTATATTGTAGCAATTATCTACAGAATAGTATTTATAGATATACTAGTATGCAATTGGAAATAACATGATAACTGGTCTGTGACCATGTCACTAGATCACTGAGATCCATTTAACAATCGTGCTTTTTCTTTATTGTTACTAACTCACTAAAGTTTGCCTCATCTACAGGTTTTAGCAACTAATGCATTTCAGCATTTCCATTTATTGGGACAAAAATATTAGTATCAAAACAAATCTAGATCCCTGGGGAGCTCCACTGGAAATAAATCTACCACATTAATTTTTCCCTGTACACAAATATATTTTGATATTGGTCATTAGCCTATTTCTTAGCCTTTTAATAATGTTATGTTAACATAATACTTTTTTTCCTAATGGAAATGGTTTAACATGAAAGATACATGCAGACAATTGCAAATAATTGCGTCAGCTTAGCACTTGTGAACTGGGCATTTATGTGATACTTGCCCATTCCACTTGAGAAGTAAACCAGGTTAGCTGAAGCAAACTGCAAAGCACAGTTGCAATGGGCCACACCTGATGTATCTCAACTCAGATTGCTGCTGCCCTTTACCAACGTATGCAGCTGCACTGAATAAACTCAAGACTTTGTAAGGCTTAGATGGTGTCAATAATGGAACCATCATGTAGACCTACATGGGATGCTTGTACGAGCTACTGAAGTACCTCCCCACTAATAATCTGCAGCCTCCAATTTCTCAGAATCTCCTTCCTCAGCTGAAGTTCTGTGGACTGGCACAACTTCTTGTGTACAATGCTATGCTTTCTAGTTATTGCACAGAGCAGTTTTCACAGTATGCTGATATATGGCTTCTTTTTGGAAACTGTGTTAATTGCATAGGTTGTGTCTGGTAGATTTGTCTCATCCCCTGTCTACATACATCTCAGTTGCGAAACTCCTGTCAAAAGTTCAGCTGTCAAATGTTTATATACTTATTGGATGGCATTCAAGTATCAAAGTTGTCTGTAAATCTAAAAGCTAGCACCTGATTAGACCCAGAGACTTAATTGCTCTCTTTCCCTTAAAAGAATTCCTAGTTTGGCATCTCACCTTTTGGGTAAATGTGTGAAGAGTAAGTCTGGATCTTTGAGTAATAAATCTTTCATTTATTGCTTATCAGAAGCCACAATGAATATTTGAGTAGCTGTACAGCCTTAGATGTGACAGTTACCTGTGTAGTGCCATAGCTTCATCACAGATAATGTTGTAAGCGTTCCCAATACAGACTCAAACGTTATCCTATTTGTGGGCTGATATCAGACCATCTGCGAGTATAAACGTTTGTGCAGATGAATTCCTGCTGCATAGCAGCTGATGAACATACAGATGAGTTTCCTCTGTCTGAAACAAACTCCTTCTGAGTAATCAACCTTTGCATCTTGACAATTCAGTGGTACGGTATATACATCCTTTCAGCTCTGCCATCAAAATGTAATAAATCTTCCCGCTAGTGTCATAATACTCTTCTCAATATTTATGGTTACAAAAATTTAACTCTTGACTACATGTTAAAAAATGTAGAGAGGATTGATTATTAAAGTAAAAATCAGTCTGAGGGTTCTGATGATTTAACAAGCCACCAAAGCACATAAATGTATCACAAAACCTGATTGATTTATAAATTCTTAATCTATCACTCATCATCTATTACCCAGTAAGTACTATATTAGCAATCATTAGCAGCAAGATCAGATAGAACACTGACACAATATGACCATAACTGGAGTATTCTAATACACAGATGCTTTTATCTGGCTATTAATAGTGCCCTTCACTAAAGATGGGCTGGTGTTGCAAGCTGTACTGAACAACTGAAGTTTGCTATCAGTCCTGGAAGTGTCTGCTCTGGGAGGTTGTACCTATTAGAACAATAGTGGAGTGCCATCCAGAATACGGTGTTCTTACCACTACTTGCATTTATCTCTGTTTAAAGACAATCATTTAAATTTAAATCCATAGTAGTAAGAGAGAGACAGATATTTTTCAAAATCTTAGAATCAGAATCTCACTCTAATCTCCATGAATAAACGTTTTCATTATCCCCTGAGCTTACAATTCTTCCATGTGCATGAGACTTCAAGATTATGGGCACAGGCTAGAATCAGCACTGTTGTCAAATAAAGATTGAGAGCTTACTACATGACAATTCTTTGTACCATCATTATGATAGCAAACCTTTTTCTAAGGTTTTAAATAGTCTATAAAAAATTTTAAACAGGATGAAAAAATGAATACCCAGCAAGATTGCTGTTTATTTAATTTTAAACAAATTATAAGAAAAAAGAACTCTCTGTCACTTGTGCACTAAAGAGGTGGTATAGTTCTATAGATTATATACACCATGGCTGAGAGTGGTTTCAGCAATACTGCAAACAGCTTGGGCCACTACATATTTTGTTTTCTCCTCTCCTTGGCAAATTTTTGTAGGCAACACTTGCCCTTGAGCTTTTAAAATTCTTTACAGAAACAGACAGATTCTGCCCTGCCAGACAGAATCTCCCCTAGTTTCCTCATATGTCTTACTGCTGTACATTTTCACCCTATAAATGGATGCATTTTATTGCTAAAGTGCCTCCCCTTGGCCAGTTTCTTACCTTCTTTATACTACTGTAAATCTAGTACAATTCCTTTAGTGACAGTAGAATCATTTTACATTTACGCCTCTGTAAATCAAATAAAACTTTGTAATTTCTGTTTGCACTTTTAACATTAAATATTCAAAAAAACTTCATTCTTGGTTTTAGCTGTGTAAGAAATCCATAACAATGGCAATAGCCTGTGACACGTTTAAAACATTTAGAAACCCCTGGCATTATATAATGTGGTCTATTTGATATGCATTTATAGTTTTTATATAGGTAACTCCTAAAGAAATTCCTGCTGTATCCTGTTGAGAGCCCAGCTGTACATAATTCTATGTCAAATGACAAGCTCCAAAATTTCTCCAACAGGCTTTTGTCTACAGGAGTAGGATTGTGACTTGGATCTTCATGCAGGTGTCTAGGCAAACGTTTTGGTAACTATAAGCTATTCCAGGTTCAAATCTTTTGTTAAATTGTTGTCTGACACTTTCATATATGGACTCCAAATCATGAGATAGTCTTTCTACATCAGTGATCCACCTTAGAGCCTGTATGCAGTCACCTTCCATGTGCATATCATATACTTCACTCACAGAATAAAAACATTTTCTCTGAGAACTCTAAAATAATGACTTTCCCCCTTGATTCTAGTGACCCAAGGAATTCTTATGATGAAACGAATACTAGAAATGGCTGATGGGAACAAACAGTAGCTCCCGTTGTACGTATACTCTTTTTTTGAAGTTCAAAACAGCTTCAGGCTAGATTATAACTTTTAAGATCCTCTTAAATGTCCCTAAATAAAATGAGGGAAGTTGGAAATGTCACTGCAGAGAACTGTTATTCAGCTACTCAGTGCCATTCTACTATCAGAAATGGCGTGACCAGCAGGTCCAGGGAGGTTATTCTTCCTCTGTAATCGGCACTGGTGAGACCGCACCTCGAGTCCTGTGTTCAGTTCTGGGCCCCTCACCACAAGAAGGATGTTGAGGCTCTGGAGCGAGTCCAGAGAAGAGCAACGAAGCTGGTGAAGGGGCTGGAGAACAGGCCTTATGAGGAGCGGCTGAGAGAGCTGAGGGTGTTTAGCCTGGAGAAGAGGAGGCTGAGGGGAGACCTCATTGCTCTCTACAACTACCTAAAAGGAAGGAGGAGGGAGCTGGCCTCTTCTCCCAAGTGACAAGGGACAGGACAAGAGGGAATGGTCTCAAGCTTCACCGGGGGAGATTTAGGCTGGACATTAGGAAAAAATTTTTCATGGAAAGGATCATTGAGGACTGGGACAGGCTGCCCAGGGAGGTGGTTGAGTCACCTTCCCTGAAGGTGTTTAAGGGACGGGTGGACAAGGCACTAAGGGTCATGGTTTAGTGTTTGATAGGAATGGTTGGACTCGATGATCCGTTGGGTCTTTTCCAACCTGGTGATTCTGTGATTCTATGATTCTACTAGCAGTAAGAGGGGAGTATAGAGGGCTATAATCCCATTGAACTGGCAGTAAAGCTTCCACTAATCCCAGGAGTTAATTAAAACAGTGTCAGAACATAAATTAAATGGGAATTTGGGACCAAAAAGAACACACAGATGCGTGAAACCTCCTTGGGTATTTGCAGAGGCTCAAGAAGCTCATATACCTTCCAGAGTGAGCACAGAACAGGATCAGTCAAGAAAACAGCAAATACAGATAAAATTATGTGAGTAGCTTGCCCTGCAAGGGAAGAGAATGTAGATGTCCTCAGTGAGTCAACATGCTTAAAAGATTGTCTTCTGTAAATCCAGCATATCCATATAACTGTTGTTCTCAGGTCCTCCTTAATCAGGCCCAGTCAAGGAATATTTTGAGATTTGTCCCAATCATAGCATGGCTTGGTTTGGAAGGGACTTGTACAGGTCATGCGGTCCAACCCCCTGCAGTGAGCAGGGACATCTTCAACCGGCTCAGGTTGCTCAGAGCCCCAGCCAACCTGACCTTGGGTGTTTCCAGGGATGGGGCTTCTACGATCTCTGCAGGCTCCCTGTTCCAGCATTTCACTGCCTTTCATTGTAAAAAATGTCTTCTTTATATCTAACCTAAATCTACCCTATTTTAGATTAAAACCATTATCTCTTGTCCTATTGCAACAGGCCCAGCTAAACTTTGTCCATATCTTCCTTACAGGCCCTCTTCGTATGCTCAAAGGGTGCCATAAAGTCTCTGTGGAGCCTTCTCTTCTCCAGGCTGAACAACCCCAACTCTCTCAGCCTGTCTTCACAGGAGAGGTGTACCATCCCTCTGACCATTGACGTCACTTATTTGCTCACTAGTGTTTCCAGCATCACATCCTATCTGGTAGGGGTATTTTACTATTTACCTTCATTTCAGAGAAATAAAAATCAGACAGGCAAAACAGCATAAGGGATACAGTCATGCTGAGCAACATTTTTGAATGAAGTGTCCTGCCCGTCCTTGCAAGTTAGCATGTGTTTTCCACTGGGTGAATATATAGTATAAAGACTCTGAATCTGCAGTACAAAGTCTTTATAAGGAAACTCTGGGCCTGTAACATTTTCACCAGTGAGCACTTCATAGATTTCACCTTAGCCCTGTAGCAATAAAACCAGCAGCTGAAAACTGCACACCTGAATATTCATGAAAGCTTTTACTAAGCCACTTCTGTAGATGTGTTTTTCTTCTATTCTGCTTTCTTTGTCCCAGAGAGCACAATGCAGTAGACACTTTTAACAGTACTTTTTAAACATTGATTGGTTTAAACATTAAACTGTCACAAGCTTAAACTAAAATTTTATTAAATTACCACTTTATTGAAGACTGTGGCCCCAACCTTAAGTAAACTGAGTATATTAGTAGCATTACTGCATGCTTAGTCTTAGCAGATTTATGAGACTGTCTTAAGCAACTGCAAAAGGATTTCAGCATTCACAAGTGCACATTAATTAGTTAATAGCTCATATTATACATTAATATCTAGGCAAGGATTCCTTAAAAATTATCCAAACACTCATCTTACTGATGTAAGTAGCCCCATTAATATCTATACAGCTACTCTGATGAGCAAAACACAGTTCATGGGTGTTTCCAGGAGCAAATGTTTGGGCACCCTTGGAAACTTTTGTATGGAATTGGCCTCAGAAAGAATCAGTGAGCTGGTATGTTCACGGTTCTTTACTCCAGCAAGTGCTGGCAGATTCAGGGGCCTTCATTCATCATAGCAGAACACATTTCCATTTCACTCTTAGCCCAGGTGTTCTTTGCATTTTGAAATTCCTTAGAAAATATTATTTTTGTGACTATTATCAAGTTTAAATTTATATAGCAGGTGAACTACAAATATTTCTGTATTCCATTTCCACTCCACAATAAAGGATTTTTGGATAAAATCGTATTTGCATTATGTTACAATGTTGAAAATATATACATACAGATAGATACACAGTCCTTCCTTGCAAGATTTTTCTGGTTTACTTTCTCTCTATTAAGTGGTTATCTAACACATCAAGAATCATTTTGGAGGAAAGGAGTTCACTGTTGCTAAATGGGTTATTTTATGTACATCAGATTCTTCATTCTGAAATGAGCAGTGCATAAACATTGCTGTTTAGCTGAATGAGACACTATATAGATTGAAAAATCTTTAATTAGTGCAAGGACAGCACATTCCACTCCTTTGTTTATGATTCTCACAGGAGAAAAAATTGTAAAATTTAAATCTACTAAAAATATTTTACACATAGTTAAAATAAATAAAAGCAGTATTCTCTTACTGTAATCATGCAAGTGCCAAAAATTCTTTCCTTCTGACTTCAAATCTTTCCAGAAACTGCCTCTATGTGAGCACACTTTCTGGATCTTCCAGTAATTATGGACCTGATCTGCAAACACCAACTCACCAAAGAGTTGTTATAGCAACTTATCACCACTTATGAGTCATTCTACAATAATTTACAAGGTTGGATTGCAGTTTTATAGACATAATTGCTACAATGAGTACAGTAATGCACTCTTCAATGTTAATTCCCATCAGACTGCAAAACTTTTAATTCTTTAGCACCACAGTACAACAGACGGGAGTTGTAAGAATGGCATCAACAGACAACTACAAGTACTTAGGAATACAAAGTAAAATACTTCATGTATTTACATGAAAAATTCTCTCTACTTCTGGCTCAAAAATTACCTCTTCTTTGTGAATGTTAGGTCAGGAGTGAAGCACCACATTCTGAGTGTGATACTTTCAGAGTTTATGCGTGCATACAGCTATCTGCAGGACCAGATACCACACAGCCAAAGGTCACAAAGGAAGTCTATAATGGAATTCCCTCAGCTTACTGTAAGTACATACACAAAGAGGTTTTCTGTTTTCATCTGAATTTTAAATCATGTTCAGAAGATCTTTTTGTTCCGAAGGCTTTGAGTAGTTCGTTCAGAGCTGTCTCAAGCATGATTAGACACTGTACTTTACTATGTGAGTACATTTCCTCAACAGTCTGGACCCAGAGATATAAGAAAAACACATCAAAAAACACAGTGGCAGGCTATTAACAGTTACACTCCTCTAAAACAGTGGTACTTTCAACAAAAAATGATTGTTTGCCTACAGAACACAGATCATCCTCAGCTTATCCAAATGTACTGAGCAAAATTTCACAAAGAATAAGGATTGCTGCAAAACTCGTGCCATTCCATTCCCAGTGCCAGGCACATTTCTTTGACATTGCTGTCCCTAAAATAAGTCCATACCAACTCGTGAACTTTAGAAAAATACCATAAATCTCTAGCAAACCAAGATGTTCCATTGTACATGCTTCTTCCCTGGGGAGAGGATGAGAGAATGACCAACATGTGACAAATATTAGTCACATCCCTTCATGAGCTGCTGAGCCCAGAACTACAATGACAAAGATCATTTAAGAGCCTAAATGTAATGACAGCTTGGAACTAAACCTGTTTCTCCTGAGAAACCCAAATGGAGAGCTTAATATGAAAATCTATAGAAGCAGAAAACACTCACCTCTCTGACGTCTATTGCATGTAACTGCAATTGAACAAACACAATATATTTTAGATACTTTTATACATGGTAAACAACAATCTGTGTTTCCTACTAAAATTAACAGAATGCAAATGGGCATTTCCTGGCTTCATATGCATAACCATCTCTGCAGAACCATTTGTTTTGATCACAATAAGTTGTTTAGAGCTGCATGTAGGAAGATTTATGACTAACAACAGCAAAGATGTATATCTAACTTAAGTCTGAAGCAATTTATTTTTCCTTGATCTGCACATTCTTTATGCACAGTCATGTTTAAGGAATGGACCCAGTGAATCCTTCTGGGAATAAAATACTCGGAAGAGAACAAGTCTGTCCACAAGTAAGAAAAGGTGCTTTATTCAGAATCACCTTCAAACTAACAAAATTAGAAAGCATACAAAATATCAATTCTTCTTTAAACAAATGACTACCCATACTACCTCTATTTTGTTACGAAAGACTGATATATCGAAGTCTCAAATCTAACAATTGCTGTACTTGGATTTACGCTACATCCAAATAAAATTAAATATCAGATTTAAAATAAAATGTATTGAAGTATTACAGTATGATATTTATTAATAGCAGTGCTACTGGCCTATAGAAAACACATTCCCTCTTTTATTTACAATTTTTTCCAATGTTTTCCATTTAAACACCCTATCTTTTAGCATAGTCCCCCTGTGAAGACATGCCACACTTTGGGGTAAATGTACCTAACAAGACATACGCTTGTAACAACCTGGGTGCATGGGTGATAATATGTTAAAATGCATTACAGGAATTATTTGGTTTTTAAAACATAAATATATGGAAGAGAAATACCACCTAAAACAGTTAGTGTGGCATCTAAGCAGAGGGTGTAATTCTTTGAAGTACCCTAAATAAACTGTATTTGTAGATCTAAGTGAAGTTTCAGCCTATTGCCATTAAAATTAACCTTACAACTGAAACGATAAGTGGTACTTGCTTGGAACCATTCTTGCCACACTAAGAAGTTAATAGTAAAGTTGATAGTATCAGGGACAGCAGGAATCAAGGCATCAGAAACACATTTGTTACAGTGGCAATAATAAACAAAGTCAAATTAAGAACAGGAGTGGACCAGGAGCAAACTTCTAGTTCCAAATATCACTGAGCTTTAAACGCCAAGCCAAAGTCCCAAGGATAAACACCAGTAAACCTCAACTCAATGTGACTCCAGATACAGTGGAGAGCAAGAAATGTGCGGCTTGCTACTATGCAACATATTTAAATACAAATTAAAACAAGCAATGGACCAACAAATGCCAAGTCTAAGAATAACATTAAGGACTTGCTTATGGTAAGGTACCCATCCAGTTTATAAATTAAAAGTGGCTTTAATTGTCTGCCTGAATTTTTCTGGGGGAAAAAAATAAAAAAGAAGGCAAACAAAGCTGAAACTAACTTTATTAAGTGGATTACTAGGCTAAGAAAGAATCACACACATTTGGGAAAAATAAACACAAGAACCATCAAAAGACAGTTTTAATATATGTTTAGGGGAAGGGAGGAAAGGAGGAGTTCCACATTTTGTCATTTTCTGGTTTGAGTTATTTAACAAATGCTGGGATAAATGCAAGGGAATCAGCTGGATATAATTATATGATGACAGCATGCCAGCCTCAGTAATGCTGCAGATCTAAAATAAGCTCAGAGCTCCCTCTCAGCCTGAATAGTGTTATTACATACTGTTAGAAGATTATTTTCAAGCCAGCTTCATTACTTAATATTGATGTTACTCAACCACTGAAATGCCCAAAAGGTATTTCTATCTATTCCCACCTGCTGAACATTATAGGCTTTTAGACATCTCTCATTTTTGTATTTCCACTTCTATGTAGTTGAATTTTTGTCAAGTATCTATTTCACTTTTGTCAGCTCTTCATTTAAATCTCTTTGGAGTAATATCTGGATTTTTATATGAACAGAACCGATTTTTACCTGGCCTATTCAGAATGCATTTATGGATTTTATGTCACTTATGAAATATAATTTAGATTATGAAAGTTAACTTAAAGCTGCCACTATTAACTCAGCATAGAATGTGTGCAATTATAGAATACAAGAAGAGTGAATAGAAAAAGCGTTCAAGATAAACAGTTAAAATAACTCATTGATATTCATAAAATTCCCTTTACCCCATAATTCTTATGCAACTAAGAAAATTGGAAAATATATGGGTATATCTGTACAACTTCTGCTATCTGAGAAGACTCACTTATGCAAAGATTCGAGAAGAGTTTAGCAGAAGTACATTTGTAGTGCATAGGAGATCAGGCTATGTTTATATTTATTATCAGGCTATGTGAAAGAGAGAATAAGGAGAAAGACAACTTAGGACCTTATGCATATAGTAAATAGTACTATAATTCTTGTTTACTGAAGACTTTCCAAACAATGTATTGCTTTTAAGAGACTAAAACTAAAATATATCACATGCGGGAAATGGCTTCAATGGAAGCAGAAATGGGGCTGATATAAAGATACAGGCAATGTTTCTGAAGGCTGTTCATTCCCAAAAGGGGTCTTTTTGTTCACAAGAATGTTGTGTGTTACCACCACCTCAGCTAATGAAAGAAAGACTGTGATTTTCTCGACTTTGATAAAGAAACAAACATATTAATGGATAAGCTCATAATTGTCTTGTTTCAGACCAGTTTTCTTACTACATAGAATGTGCATTCAATGAGGAATAGATTACCAAAAATTCCCTAAATTCTCATGGAACAATGAGAAGACAGAAAGTAAGTCCCTTTGAGATCAGATATTGAACGTCAAGTTCAATCAAAGTTAGATTGACTTTTGTATGCCACACTAATCCTTTTATTGTCTATTTTCTTGATATTTGCAGTCACCTCTTTACCCTGTTCCCCTATGAAAGCACTTGAGAATGAAAGACAACTGTAAATTAGTGTACCTTTAGCATATAAAGAAACACGGTCAAAACAGAGAAAACTCTAAAGTACAAAGCATGTATTTGTTAATAACTCTCTCTTTCACCCTAAAAGTCAGAAAGTGCTTCTCTAGTGATCTTTTAATCCAGTCAGTTATTAATCAATTTGTTGGTGTGACTTATCTGAGCATGTTCAGGGCCAGATAACCACATTAAATCTGTATCTCTCTAAACTTCCACTCTACAAAGGCATTTAAGGAGGAGACTGGCTCTTTTGCAGCATTCTGGGAAGCAGCAGATGGATGATATCATATTATGGTGCTGATGTTCACATTGTGATTTGCCGCTGCAGAGATGAAAAATTTTGTAAAATTTCTCTGTCCCCACATCAGGTTATGCAATCTCAATAGGTTGATTCTTGGGAAACAGTACAAAAATAATGTGTCACAATTTTATCATAATTTTGATTATTAAAATAACTAATAAATAGGCAGGGTTTTTTCCTTCTGAAGATACGAGCACACTGTTAATCAGAATGCAGGGGAATAAGTCACTTAACATTTCTCAAAGAAATTCCTGAAAGCACATACCGAACTTATGGAAATGTGAGAAAATCAGCTATTTAAGGCCTTCACCCTCATTCCTTCAAATACATGTGAAGAGAGGCATAAGCCTGACATGTAGAACAAGAAACAAGATGAAACCTCTACGTCTCAAAACAAACCAAACAAAACCCCAACCATATAGTGAGAAAATACGTCTCCTCATGCACCTCAGTCTTCATCTTCACTCTCTAGTTTTCTCTCCCCCTTAGTATGGAATGAAGAGTCCATTCTTTCTCTAGGGAATATTTACTGGTCTGGAGCAAGGTCTTGCTGGACTGCCACTCAGAAATTGGGATGTGAAACAAGAGAAGGGACTCTACTGCCCAGAGACTGGATCTGAGACAGTACGAGGACCTCCTGCAACCAGCAGCTGCTGCTCATACTGACAACTTATCCTTGGGTTTTAATTACTATTCAGAGTATAATCCTATTTCTTTCTTCCTTTGCAAAAGTGTAAAATAGTCGTTAGACTTGAAAACCTTTGAGCTTCCCTGAGTATCAAAGGGACAGAGCCGCAGACAACACCCTCCCTGGCATGGCCAGTGCTCAGGCCTGGGCCAATGGGTGTAATAAAACAGATGTCAGCACGCATGTTTCTCCTGCTGCTCTTGTTATCAATCAAGGAGGGGGGAAGGCAAGAGCCAAGCCCTGGAGAGTTCATCACACAGACGTGCTGCGAACTACAACCTTCAGCCGCCTTGTTTCACAGAGATAAGGCAGTTAGGATCCCTCTGCTAGGCTGGCTCTTCTTCCCACCAGCTGACATTTGCTTGGAGTCTGTGTTTATAAAACGGTGCTGGACATGCAAAACCTATTGTGGACCTTGTAATATAACGTGTTTTGTCAGCCACAAAGCATCGCTACTACTCCTTTTGTAGCAGCTCAACCTTTCTACTTAAAACCATGATGAAAAAAAGAGAGAAAGAATGGTCTTACTTTAAATGCATGGTCTAATTAGCTTGTACCTGAGCACAAGATTTGAACGTTGACACAAAACTCTGAGTCAGTGAATCCTTACAGCCGCGTGAAGGACTGTCATTTTCAGGTGTGAAAAGCACCAGGGAAATTTTATTACAATTTTAATTAATACTAGCAACTAATAGAATGATAAAACCACATCTATTTATACAATGAAACATCCATTCAGACAAAGAAATTCCCACTGGCAACCTTTTCCCAACTATGTGTCAGCCATTCATTTTCATTTTGCTGATGTTTCTCTTCTCTCTTTGGTTAACACATTCCTGGTTATGCACTTTATCTCATTTTCCAAGAAGGCCTCTATTTATGAAGAGTCACAGCCATTTTCTTCTGGATGGAAATGCTGCCCTCAAGCTGTCATTGTAACCTGAAACAAGGATGCTTCATTGCTTCAGAAAAGACCCCGGGGACTCTTATTCATACACGTATTTATCTTCTTCATGATGTACACACAGATATCTATTGTGAAGAAAAGCTGTGTGATTCCAAAAGACTGTGCCTTTCATGAAACAAGGTTTGTTCAGGATTAAGATTAAACTACAGCATTTTGAGGAAGAGAGAAGCAATATTACCAGAAAAGCACTTCGGCAACTGTAAGGAACTGGACAGAGTCAGATCACCTTTTTTTCTGTATTACTTCCTCTTCATTTCATTTCCTTTCAGGTGTCTCTTCCTTTCCAGTCCCCCACTTTTGTCCTCTAAAATCTATTGAGTTTCGGCTTCATTCTTGACTCTTAGCTGTAATCCTATTATTTTCCTGCATATTACCCAGAACGTTCATCTACATCCACCTTTTTAATAGCAATGTTAATGATTTGAGAGAACTAAATCACAGTCAAGATAATGGCTGCAAAAAATTAATAGACATGATTTTTATGATATAATATACTAGTGTACTAATCGTCTGAACAGTTAATTGAAAAGCACTAAATATTTTATTATTCATTTGTTATTCCTTCTCTTTTTACCATTCATACTTCTGCTTATTTTTCTTTCTTTAGAACTTTTTAACCTGCAGCTCTATCCTAATTTATCTTTAATAAAAATTGTACCCTACTGGCATATAATCATAGCACTTTAAAAAAATATTTAAGAAACTGAGAATTGTTTTGGACACTGCTGCAGATGAGATGGGGAACACAGATTTCAGTACCTAGAAAGCTTGTTGTAGAAGGAAGTTCTAATATTTCAATCACATTTTATAAACAACACTTAAACTATTGTCACTTAGAAACATGCAGACATATCACAAAAACCAAGCTTAGACTCTTAAAGGGACAGAACACTTGCCAGCTCAGCGATATTGTGAGGCCTTTATTTGTCTCCAACACTGTCCAATAGCTCAGAGGACAATTAAAAAGCACAAACACAGTGGGATCTATAATCAGACAAGGGTTTTCTTTCCAAAAAGATCATCATAGTTAAAGGTTGGTTTATGTGTGTAGATTTACGGAAATGAGCTGCTTTTTTTTTCTGGCTGAGGGTTTTGGGTGATTTTGCTGATAATGTTAGCACTTCTCTTACAGCATTTGAAAAATGCAGTGCATATCCTTTACACAGCCAATGGCTAGCTGTGTAATACACCAAAAATGATTAATTGCATTGTTTGGTATTTGTAAACACACACCAGGGTTTGCTGAAGTAACAGACTTGCTTCTTTCATAAATAAATGCATTGACTGAGACATAATCAGTATTAATTCTGTTTAGGTTCCAGGGGGAGGGGTTGTTTTTAAATTCTGAGTGAGCTTAATGCTTATGAAAATACTGGAGACATAATTTAGAAGGCATAGAAAGGTCTGTTACTATATTAAGCAACATTGCCTGTAATACCACAACCCTGTGATACCTGTGCTGTTACAATCATACTGCAGGGACAGTCCCACCAAGCTCTGTGATGATCCTGTGATGGTTAATACAGTCACATACTTACACGGCTACATAAAAAATGATGCTAAGTTAGCAACCAGTAGAAACCTCCACATAGTCTGTGATGAAGCTTTTAATGAGATGTCCGCACACAGTATTTTTCCACAGATTCTTGCCTCACTCAGCAAATGAACACTTATGCAGCCTTTTCTCTATATGCTCCACAGAATATGTGGATCCAAATAGAGATTTTTTTCAGTACTACGTGGGCCTCTCTCTAGAGCTCCTCAATAGAATATAAATGAACTTTTCTTTAAAAGCAAGAACAAAGCCAAAACCTATGAAATTAGGTAGTATTATTTTGTGTGGTACTATTTTCTCATTTTCATGAAAGGGAAATAAAGAAGTGGGAAATAGTGAAAATTTCATCACTAAATTTTGGGTGCTCATAAAAAGCTGAAATCTGACTCTCAGACCACCATCCATAGCACTTTATAAATGTTTACATTCAAAACACAATTCCCTTTTATGTCATTTGTAAGTGCTGAAAAATCAGACCTGCATGTCTCTATAAACCTCTCTCCTTCATGAAGAACTACATCAGCCAACACGTCTGACCACACACGGCAAGGATCCATCCCCAGAACACGAGCTGCAGGTTTCCATGGGCTGGCCCTCTGTACACCTGCTAGATCTGATAGATGTGCAATGTACTTGTAAGTAACTGCAAATAACATGAAGGAATTTATTTTCACTCTGATATTCTAAAATATTTCTCTCAAGTGTACATGTGAAAACATACTGAAAACATTATTGTTCTTCACTTACATGTGGGTGCACACTTTGGCATTTTTAATACCTTTCCCAAGTACACATAGAGCCACACTTAAGACAGATCTCTGGTAACAAACTAATTCCCGAATCTTTCAATGTGTGGAGCATCTGCAATTCCTGTTGACATCAGCTGGAGCTGCAAGGCTCTCAGCACTTCTGAAATATTGGTCTGAGCTTGTATACCAACACAGGCATACTCATTCTTTAATGAGCAGCTAGCATTTTGATAGACCTTAATGTGATAAAGGTGCAGACGAGGGAAGCAGAAAAAAAGGGGAGAGAGAGTTAAACTATTTAGAAAACGTATTAATTCTGCTGTTGCTGTATGCCTAATCAGCCCTGTGTTTGACACTGCTCAGCTTAACAGAGCTGATGATTTTCAAGGGTAGGAATACACTGCACATAAAATGTATCCACAATCACCTCTTTCTCTCACATAAAACACCTTGTTTACCTGTGTGGAAGTGCAACTTCTTGTGGAACAAGTCCATACGTTCAATGTCACAGTGCTAAGAGTGTTGGCAGTTGAATGTTCAGTGGCTAGAAACCACTGAAAAAGCCTCTCTTCTAGGTAGCTGTGGGAGCTATACATGACATGCAGCTACAGAGACAAATGTGCACCTGGAATCAGCTGACTGAATGGTTCCACCACTGTACCCCCCAACTCTCCTCGCTGCAAGATGATGATGGTGAGTAGATAACAAAGTAAGTAGTGTAAGTAGATAACAAAGGAAGAGCAACCGTACTCTCTCTGGGAAGATTTCCTTTTGTTAAGCTGTATTACTGTTCTCATTTGCCAACCCAAAATCCTTCTTTTTTGATATGCATCTTGGGATAGCTTATGACCTACAGTCATAAAACATGACCTTCCATTTGCCCAAAGCCATTGTATACATTGTCATACTACCTTAGCTAGCCAGCCCTCATCTTTTATTGCCAATACTCCAGTTGTATTCATTTGTATTCACTTAACTCTCAAATAACAAAACATGTTAAACAACATTGCCTTGTAATATTAATTTACTAATATTTAGTAACAAAAGGCAATCGGTTCTATTTCAGACTGCATTATCTATTCTATGTGAAAATGATGATTTTCTGCTTTTGTGAGGAAAAGAGCTTGTCTCGTTAGTATTACAGCACAGGTTCTGCACTTGTAGTAGTGTTTCATAGACAAAGCAAGAAACAGAAATCTCAGCAGTTCTTCCAGAAACAGCATCATAGGTGTCACACAGGACCACTCCCAAGGTGAAATTCACTCTAGTTCCAAGGACAAACCAAGTTTGGTAGTATTCTTGAATATTTTGGTATTTTAGGAAAGACTTCGAAGGACTGGGTGCTATGTTTATTATTTTATGGAAGAACAGGCCAAGAGAGGAATTCATTCCATTGTAGTGGAACAGAACAAAGAAAATTCTAATAGAAAAGGCCAGATATTTGCTTTTGTGCACTGAGTTTTGAAATCACTTGTATAGTGAACCTATTTTTGTTGATTTGTATCCAGATCATGCAAAACTATTTGATAGTTTTGATTCTGAACTTACGGTATAGCTTTAAAAATGGTGTCAAGTTATGATGATGTTGTCACAGCTAATTGGTTATATTAGTTACAACTGCTGAATGCAATCCTTACAAGAGGAAGAGCTTCCATTCCTTCCCAAGAATGAACCCTCCAGACACAATTCTTTCTTTTGAGTCTGTACATAACATCAACCTGATAGACATAATGCAAGCTTTGCAGGTAACTTGTCAATGTTACGACTTGCCATTTTCCAATGACTATGTTCTCACCTTGTTCTCCCAGTATTAAGATTAAGCTCTTACACATTTATGCTGGGTAGAAAGGCTCATTTGCACCCTTGGAGGCCACAGAGCTCTCATGACAAAACCTTCACTGGCACAAGAACTGAAAGCCCATAGGGTAGCACTAATAGGGCTCGCAGGCCTATCATAGAATAGAATCATAGAGTAACCAGGTTGGAAGCAGGTGTGTCTCCTGCCTCTACACCTGGGATGGAACAGATTGCAATACGGGCACTTTAAGCTTTGCTAGCCAGAGGTCTGCAAGCTGGGATCATTCAGAGTCGCAGCCCAGTTTTCTCTTTCAAACACCAATACATTTCAATTTCTTTCTAACTTCTGTGTGTCTACCATCATTTTTATTTTTGTCATGTTCTGAGCACGGGTGTGCATTGCAGCATATACACAGAGACAGCAGCCTCACTTGGTTTAGGAAAATTACCATTGCTACATATGACAACTCTTTAAAAGAAAAGGAAAGTCCCATTCAACTATATACTGAAAAGATACCATGCATGCATGATTAGGCTGCTCAAACTTCTTTGCCAATGAGTTCAAAACAAAGACTTCCTGAAATAAAAGGGCTATGAGAGTTGTCACCACCACTCAGAGCTTCTAATGCAGCAACACCCCTCTCTTGCTTGATATCCACAGGTGACTCCCAAGAAGAGTACAATAAACTTCATATTTTGATTCATGATTGCCCTGAAGAAGGATATCATACACTGAGATGACTAAAAGTCATGAAGAATTGATAAATTATTCAGGTGTCACTTTCTTCATTCCATACGATTAAGGGAGTGTCAATATAATGCTATCATGCATAATTATAGTTAGTTTAATGCTATACAACTGTTTTTGCTTGGCTTTTCAGATGCTAATTATACGTTCCTCAGCATTACAGCTTAGTACTGACGTTTCCCTTCCAAACGTGCTTTTTTTCTCTCCAGACAGATGTTTTGCCAGTATGTATCACACTTCATCAATATTTTTGCACAACACTCACACTTAGTGAAATAAATGCAAATACAAAAATGAAAATTAAGGAGTACAATGCTAAATAAAAATCACTAGTGGAGCCCTTTCACTATCAATTGTCTCTTATTTTAATCTTGACAATAATCTTAACACTCAGTTAATGAAAACTCAAAAATAGTTTCTTCAGTTAGGTAAACAGAGGGACAGAAGCTGAAGAATTCCCTCAAGTCACATAAGGAGGCAATAACAGAAGTAAGAGTAATGCCCATAAATACTGACTACAGTGATTCTCAGCTTTAACTATGAAGACTGATGTCCTTGATATTAGTGCAAATATCAGAGAGACTAACAACTGTGAGAAGAAATACTCTGTGACAAAGGACTGGTGCTGTCAAAGTATTGATATTACAGCAGTGTATCAACAGAAGAACAGCCATATCAAAACCTGTCTAATCCCCCATCCTGTCTTATGTTATAGCAAATAACAATGCTTTGGAAGGATTATACATCATACACTGGTATTTCCCCAGAATAGTCTTTCAGCTCCTAGCACTGTGTACTTTGTGGACTTTCTGAACCAAAGCAGTAAATTTATATTTAATATTTTTCTCTCAGAAATTTGTCTAATGTTTTTTTTGAATCAGAAAAAAAATTTTGTGTGCTCAAAACTAAACCCAAACACTGAGGTCAGGAACTCCACTGCTTACTTTCTTTAGTAAGAAAAAGGATCCCTACTGTTTGTTTCAAGCTGAATACCCACCAGCTTTCTTTAGATTGCCATTCATATTAGAATAAAACTATTTTCATTCTAATTAGAATATAAATTCCTGGTAGTTTGGAACATATTATCACAAGGGTAGGTGGTACGTTTGTTTAAAGTAAAGAATCTGTTTTGGCTTTTACAAAAATTTAATGCTTTGAATACATTTGGTAGGTGGAGCAGAATGGGCTTAGCACACTGTTTTTTTCCACAGTTTTCGACATGAATTCTTATCCTGAAATTAAATCCTTTTGTATTCTATGAAATCTCTATGCATTTACCACAGCTGAGAGCTTTTTGCCAAACATAAAGCTTAACACTGAACACTTAAACATCTTTCTAGTGGCTTCAAGTGAATGTCCTATGATAACCTACCTCAGACTGACTTAAGAGGCAAAAAAAAAGAAAACAATGAAAATAATTCAAAGTAATTTTAAGGCACGAAGAAGTTTACATTCTTCTTCCAGTATTGAAAGCTGTTACACTGTGGTAATGGTTTCATATTTGAGAGATTATTCATCTGAAATGAGAAAATCAGAAAGACTTCATAGTAGTGGGACCAGGAGAATCCCACATCTCCAGAACACAGAATAAAACAAATCACTGCATTACTTTGCTGAAATACAAAATTCATTAACAAAATGTTTTTCTTCCCCAAAGTTATGGTGGAGTCTCTGAGAAAACAGTAACATGTAATGGTCATTTCTAGTTTCTCAATTAATTTAAGCTACAGAGATCTTTGCTGCAGAATCTCCATCGTACTAGAAAGATACTTGCAGACAGTCTATGCAATAGAATTTCCATCTTTATCAGTGTGCTTTTTAAAAGCATTCAGACTAATTAAGTACCTTCAAAGCCATGTGTGTCATTGTACAATTTCATATTTTTCCAGTATTCATTTACACATTCAGACAGTGCTTTGTCACAGATTATCCAAATTATTACAATTATACGTGGTATTTTAGAAATAAATTTGAACACACATCTATATTACAGTTTAAAAGTAGGTCTGCGATTCACACAGGTGTGGCTGAGCTTGCTTTGAACTATCAAATAAGACAACTGTCCCACAGCAACACAGCAACTACAGCACAGGGGAGTTACTACAAGCAAGCTACCACACGTTTACTTAGGGCCTAGGAAGGTTTTGTAACCCAGACCAAACTTTTTCCCCTGTTTAACTACACAAGGATTACATTCAAGGAATGCTGCAGCAATTAAAACTGAATCAATCCTAGGTAGTACAGATAACCAGATAAGGAAATAAATGAAATATCTTCAGGCATTTTGTGAAAATGACAATAGATTCTGTCACTGAGAACTTAACAACCCCTAGAAGATATAAGTTTGGTTTTAAATAATATATTTAATAAAAAGTAATATTTTGGGGAAAATAAGCTATTTGCTAGAGATAAGTAATGGTTTTAGATCAGGTTTCCTTTTTCAATCTTCACTTCTAACACTGTGACATTTGCCCCAAAGACAGTACAATAGTTTGTGTTACTCTCCCTAGGAGCTACATGCCTCAGAGTAGTTGTTTAATGAAAAAGTTGTTACAGTATATTTAGGGTAGTTAATGTGAACAAATATCATGTCCTAAGAGAATATACCCTCATCATTGACACACAAGTCCCTCCTCACTCCAACAACATCAGTAGAAAATAAATACATACATACATAAGAAGTTGGGAGGGTTTTAAACCTCATCACTGAATGTGGTTTATAATAGAACTTCCTGCTAAATTAAAGTTTACTCCCTCAAGGACTTTTATGCTTCTTTCAAAATGTTTTTAAAGAATTTTGCTCTTCAGCAGATCACTCCAATGCCATGTAAATAAAACTGTTTAATAAGAATTCAGTGAGGAGAGAGAGACATTTACCATAAAACCAGGAATGCTTTGAGCTCTGTAGAGATTCCTTTCTGCCACACACAGCTCGGCTGGAAACATTCCACCAGTCCCACAATGGACATGTTTTCAATTACAAACTACAGATTTTATCAGAGTTTAAGTTAATTATTTTATACCTCTGAGATGAAAGCAATGCATGTTTAGAAACAAATGTGCATATCTTCCTATTTTAAAGCAAAAATATTTCTGCTTCCCACGAATGGGCCGTGAACCCTTTGGAATGATTTTTTACTTTTAACATCATTGTGACAGGGAATCTATTCCTCTTTGGTGGTTTACCTCTCTTGAATTATCAAGCCGTCACAGCATAATGAGATCAAAATTACATCTCATGGCAGTCTATTATCCTCTTGTTATTACAGAGTGTTCAGGAAAAACCAATGCCCCAACTAGCTTTTGTAAAAATGATCCGGTACACATTTTGTACCCACTGCTGTTTTCAGTGTCGAAACTGTATCAAAGTAAACCAACCCAAAGGAAATGAGGCATTTTCTGTCAACATCCCCAATGTGCCATGTGAAGTATATATCCAGTACAATACTTGAGATTTATATGTTAATAATATCAGCTTGTATTTAATAAGTAAATCATATCTGTTGTTTTATAAGGTGAAAAGAATCATCAGCACATATAAATCTCTAAAATACTGATGCTAAATTTCATGCCAGAACCAAAATTATAACAGTGCAGAAATGTTCTATTTTCGAAGTTCAGTATTAATACATATAATACCCTGTTCAACAAATCAATGCTCTTTGGTCTCTCTTCTCTTCTCTGAGAGGAGAGTACACACACCATAACACCACACTGTTTAAAAACAGCCAAGGGAATCTTTGTCCAGCATTGGTTTTAAAAACTGCACAAAAACTGGAAAAGAAGATGAATTCCACTTCCACTGCTGAAAGCTTATTTTCTTTACAGGCATTTGGAAAATAAAATCTTCATGGTTTTGAAGTAGAATGTACTAGAAGTCTGAAAGATGGGAAGAAACCCAGAGGCTGGGGTTCTATTTTCCTCTCTTGTCATGGAATTGCCACACAGCTGCAGGCAAGTTCACGCTGCACACCACCACCTATCAGTTTATCAGTCTTTGAAATAGGAAAAACAATGTTTGCTAATCTAATTTAGTAAAACACTGTGAGATTTACATAAAAAGTGTTATGTATGAGTGTAAAACAGACAGTAAATATCCTGAAGCAAAGGAATGACTCCTCAGCAATGAGATAATTTGTTGCAAACACTCATTACTTTAGTTAATTTGTTGCAGAAAAGAATAAAACCATAACAAATATTATCTGGCCAAAATAGAACTGAATACAAAGGGCATCCTGGAAAGAATTTCTGCCCTTCTAGCTTCACGCTAATTGTCATGTAAATTAGGAGAGCTAAAATTACACCAGCTGGGAGAGCAAAAGGTTTCTTTTGTTTCTTGACTCACCCTCAAAAAAGTCTTCCCCACCTGATTAACTAACATTGTGTTTGTTTTGTGGACAATAAAATGTAAAAAGTTTTCCTTTTCCTGTCAGCAAATGATGAATACATGTGGAACAGATTATTTAATACCACTAGACCACCAGGGAAGAAGATTTAGGTGAGCAGCAGCAGAGCTGTACCATTTATTTTTATTACCATGCATTAAAAATTACGTTTACAGATAATTGTTTTTCTCCCTCCAATAAACCAAGATAAAAAAAAATCAAGGAGAATATTTAATAACGCAGGACCACCAGGGAGGAATTTTAGAAGCTGATTTTTTTTATTTTATTGACAAATTAGATTCTCTTTTTCTTTCTTTCTTTCTTCGAAATTTCCAATTATTTTTAACTGGTATTTGTGGGAAGAAAATTTGAAAATAGAATGACAGAATGAGTTTTCAGCTGGGGGAGTTTCACACAGATTAAGTTGTCCTTTTATAAGGGTAATTAGCTAATCAAACAGTCCCTCAACACCAGCAGTTTCATAACACCTGTATAGATGCCCACATGTGATATAATGTTTTGCAGATGTCAGTCCTCAAAGGTATGGTCAACAGTCCTATTTCCTAGTACTCTTTGTCATTCCTGCTCCTAGTGAAGTCTGTAACTACTCTTGTCCGTTTCTGTGGGAGTGTTATTTGGTATAAAAATATTGAAATTACCTCACTTTCCTGCTAGGGAAATTGCATTTTATATAAAATTCTATTTTAAATTCCCAATTTGAGTTTGAACTGAAGGATTGTGAGAAAGGCTGCTCACTTCTGTGATGGTCCTGATGCTAGGAACCCCCAAAATGCTGGAAATAAGAAGTCAGCTTGCTTGTGTGAGAGCTCCAGATGATTTATCTATAAAAGGAATTTGGGGCCAAATTCTCAAGTCAATGCTCATTAGCTAAACAAAGCTGATACGGGCTTCAAAGTCAGCAGTGATTTTGCCTAAGTAAAAACAGCAAGCCAGTCAGGATCTGATAAGCATCTGAATGCCTCAGATTTACAAAAAAGAAAAAGAAATTAAGCAACCGAATGTTTAGCTGTTTGTCTGTTACAGTATGAAAGGAACCAGATGTTAGAAGAGGAGTCTATGCTATTATGTAGTGCTGGTCAGGTTCACACTATTTTATGTTTGAAGAAAACAAGCAATTCTGCATGCACAGCGGGGCCATAAAAACATGCAGTGACACATGAATGTGCGGTGAACTTTTTCAAATGTGCACTGACTTTTAAAAATATATATGTTGGCTACTCGGCTAGTTCACAAAGTGGCTATAGAGCTTTGTTTCTTATATACAACTCTAAAAAGAAATATATATGCCTGGAAGTCAACATGTGCTATGTACATTGTCAATTCTATCACCAATATACACACCAACCAACCATTAGCTTAAATGAGAACTACTACCAACTTTCCTGCATTGCTCACACATGATCAGAACAGCCTGCACTGACAAACTGCTTAACTTGTTTGGATCTAACAAGACAAGAGACCTAGTCTGAGCCACTTCTGCTTTCACAGCCAAATGCTCCTGCCATTGCTCCCCACGAGAGTGAACGACATTGTATTTGTTGCTGCCTATTCCTCTCAGTATCAGCAGATGTTCCCAGAAGGAGAAGAAAGCCCTGCTCTGACTAGGCAGTTCATTTCTCAATTCATAGACTGCCCCTTCCCAGCACCGGTTCTGGTTGCTCCCATGCACCAGAAACTCTTTGGGCCTCACCTTCTTCCTCTCTCCCTTCCTTCCCCTTCCAGGAGACTGCAAATGTTGAAAGCAGCTTCTCCTTGGAAGGAAAAAAAAGTTCCCAGGAAGGCTGAAAGGGACAAATAGAACCATATACCTGCCCAACCACAGACTCCACAAAGATGCACACCCTGAAACGTACTGAGTACTTCCAGTTCCTTTTCCCTAACTCCTTCAAAGAAGTTGTTGCTGTTACATGACTAAGCTCTCCCCTAAAGCTCACCTTCACACTGTGAAGGTAATTTCCTATGATTTCTCAGTTCAAATGCTATGATTTCTCAGACTCCAAATTCTCCAGAGCTCTACTGACTCCGTAACTCTTCATCTAAACTTACAATCTTCTAAAACTCTCCCTCTGAAGCCCTACTGACTAATTCTGCTTTCAGATCCCCAGCACGAGCTTCAGCTTTTGCTAACATGCTTAGCCTTCTCAAATCCCAGCCTTCATTGTGTTCCTCCTTCAGAAGCCTGTACCACAATAAGATTTAATTCTACCTACATCATTGATACCATCGAGGAGTGACTCCAAACCGCACTGAAACAATATAAAACTCACAGAAAATTTGGGGGGGGTGCTGGTCGTATTTTTTTCATTAAGCCTTTAGCTTCTTATACTCGGGAGAAGTCAGTATGTTCGTGCTTAATTTTTATGCTGTTTCCAAAGTCTAGAAGATGAAAGGGAATATGTCGAAAAATTATCTAAATGCAGAAAAAAATATCAGATTTTTATAAGATTCATGAAACTTCATATATTCAATGTATAGGCATATCAGAATATTAAACCTAAGTTGTATGCTTTTTATTAATTTTTTTCAGATGTATCTAAGAGGACAAAGCAGTAAAAACATGAGTGTTCACAAGCCCTTCACTATTACTCTACGTGTTTGTCAATAAATATGTTTAGTAAATAAGTAATGGAGTTAAGTAACAAAAAAACAGGAGAGAAAAATATGTTTCAAAAGAGGTTTGAGAGAGGGAAAGTCAATGAAGCAGAGGAATAGGAGCTACATACACAAATCAGTCACGGAAATGTCTCAGTCATGAATGTGAAGAAAGAGGCAAATATGGATTTCTCTTCCCTCCTAGGATATTATTTGATTACAAGCAGCATTCAAAACTTATTCAAGTTCTCTAAGAGCAGCAATAAACTAATTTTTAAAGGGACACCATGAATACTCTTACAAAATCAGGTTCAGGTCCTACAGCCACGGGAAGCTGTCACTTGCAAAGTTAAAAATCAAAAATCAGCAGAATCAAAAGGCTGGGCTCCTCCCAAACAACTACAAGTCCTAGGGCACAGAGTCATGAGGCTCTCTGGCTCTTCAGGTGTTGTAAGTGTTCAGTTCCAGATTCCTTACAGAGCTGCAGTCTCCTTTTCCTTATTGTGCACAGCAAGTACAAGAAGCAAACAAAAGAAATGCAAATCTTCCTGGCCAAAAATCAAGCTAAAACCAGGAGAGGCAAATAGAATACCAGTTGCCAAGAGTAATATCCAGCTGATGAATGAAATAATGATGATGGATAACAAACTCTTCCCTATTCCCAAGGTAAATTCTCATTCACTAAGTTAGCTAGTAAATCATCAATATCGTTATCACATTTACCTTACCCAGCTGCTGCTGTTACAATTGGGAGGTTATTCTCCCTCTGTACTCGGCACTGGTGAGACCGCACCTCGAATCCTGTGTTCAGTTCTGGGCCCCTCACCACAAGAGGGATGCTGAGGCTCTGGAGCGAGTCCAGAGAAGGGCAACAAAGCTGGTGAAGGGGCTGGAGGACAAATCTTACGAGGAGTGGATGAGAGAGCTGGGGTTGTTCAGCCTGGAGAAGAGGAGGCTGAGGGGAGACCTTATTACTCTCTACAACTACCTGAAGGGAGGTTGTGGAGAGGAGGGTGCTGGCCTCTTCTCCCAAGTGACAGGGGACAGGACGAGAGGGAATGGCCTCAAGCTCCGCCAGGGGAGATTTAGGCTTGAGATTAGGAAAAAATTCTTCACGGAGAGGGTGGTTAGGCATTGGAACAGTCTGCCCAGGGAGGTGGTTGAGTCGCCGTCCCTGGAGGTGTTTAAGGTGAGGGTGGATGAGGTACTTAGGGGCATGATTTAGGGATTGGTGGGAATGGTTGGACTCGATGATCCGGTGGGTCTCTTCCAACCTGGTTATTCTGTGATTCTGTGAATTGGTGTTAACTACTTTAGTAACCAGTATTTATTCAGAAGCATAGGCACAAACATCAAGGGAGAAAAAGCAAAATGAGATATGGTATATGAACTTAAAAGGTGATTTTTACCCAGCAGTTGCAAAAGTTGAATAGTGAAAGTGTTCATGATGTTGATTCTACTTCTTTGCCCCTTGTCTTGAAATGTAGTATCTTTCTTAGCATGGGAATGGTGTTGCTGGTGCTTTAATTTTGCCTGTTGAGTGACTGAGCATAAGAATACGTTCTGGCACTGGAAATAATTTGTTTCTGAATTTCTAATGCTAATGAACATACATTTATATAATATTCATAATGCCTTGCACTTAGCACTTACAGTTCCTTAAGAAGAAAAAGCACTTTACAAACATAAAAATGATATGTAAGCGTCATTCACATCATTCTTCTTAGAATATCTGCTTCCTGTGTCACACCACAGAAGGCATTTTGAAAAGCAGCACGAGTGAAGTATCATAGTCTGAACTTAATTTGGGCATCAGACACGCAGATGAAAGCATCTTTCCTTACAGAAATTATTGTAGGCGATCACAGTACTCTGTTTGATATTCCCCAGAAGAACAACACAGAGAGAGTTGGAGCACCTCAACATAGACTTGTTCCTGAGCACCATAGTTCAGAAATAGGGAACAGCACCAACGACTGACAAGTCATTTCACAGATTTTCTTCAGTATTGTCCCATTTTGCTCCTTTGGCAATATGTTAAGAATGACAGACTTAATTAATGCACAAGCATAAGATCTCTTTTCATAATTTTGAACTTAGGTGGATACAATTAGAGGAAGTTCAAGGCAACATTTAATTGCATTAATAAGTAACATTTCTCTGCCAGTTTTATACTATATTCCAGCTGAAATTAGAACTATTTATTTTCCTTTTAGGGCAAAAAATGTATTGCGTAAATCCCAATTGTCAATATTTTCTTTACCTGCTACTGTTTTCCGTGCAGTTTGGAAGCATTGTTTTCTCTGGGAAGATGCTAAGTTTCATCTGTAATTTTTGTAATGCAGCACGTGTAAAAGAGTGTGATTTATTCATGCTGCATGAAGACCTTTAGCCAGCTGACTATTTGTTTCCACTGACATACAAAGGGAACCATATTTGGTAAATTCAGCCTTTTCCTTGTTTCCCTTGTTTTAACTTTATAATTGTCAGAAACAGCTGTGTACATTGCCAATCACCTTCCTAAAAACTAACAGGCCTCCAACAGACAAAACTTCTATTCTCCTGCTAAATTTGTTTTTAATTATATTATAAGTAAGAAAAAAATTCCCCAGGTGTTAACACTGACTTAGAAAGGCCGAAAGGAGATGTAGAGCAGACATTAGGAAATACTTTAAAAAATTCTTGCAGTTCATGCTCTAGAAATAGGAATTTCTGGCTCTGAATGAATTCTGAAATATACTAAGACGACAGATTAAGTAATAGAACCTGATTATTATTTTCAGGTTTTAATGCCTTGAATTCTGCCTCAAAACCACAGTGTTTTAACTCTATATTTGCAGGCTAAATTATTTGTCATAATAAATTTACAACTTTGTGTTTCACCTTTTTGTGCCTTGATTGCTGAAGGTAGTAGGGCCTGCTTTATTATGCCCATAAATTGAGTCAATTGACTTATCCTTATATCCTGTTTCCTGAACTTAATGAGAGATTCTGCATCATTAGGAAAACACATCATCCTGCAACAGGATCAAAAGCAAAGGAAGGCTGATAATAAGTTATTTGGATTTCAGAGATTGTTCACAGGCAAAGTTTCAGTGTTTTGTCCTGAGCTAGGACAAGAAACTGGCTTTGAAAGTAAGTTTGCTGATTTCTGTGCTTGCTTTACCTAGAGAACACAAGGAAAACTGAGCTTTTTCTGAATGCAAGTTGCATTCAGGTGAGTATAAATAGATGTGCTTTGTATGAAAAGATAAAAAATTCAGAGGTCCAAGTAATCAAAGAAATCAAAGCAATAAATTAAAGGAGCTGCTTCCAATAAAGCCATAGATTTTTTTTCAATTTTAATATATTTTCACTAGCAACACAAAATTTCTATTATATATTACATTATCATCACAATACTTGAATGCAAAAGCTCCTATTTTATAACCGAAAGGAAAAATTTCTTAAACTCCAGCAGATTGTGTTCATTGGGCGTCTAGGCACATGCATAGATCACTGGTACCACACGTGGATGAAAGGACCCACCAGCACTGCACAGGTCGCGGTCCCCTGGCTTGATCCATCACTGATGTGTCATAGGGCATGTGCCACTGTTTTGCTCATGTCACTACCCACGGTACATTCTGCATTCCTAGCAACATTACAGGATTTATGTGGTTTATATGCAAAACATCACCATCCTTATCATCTTGCTTTAGTTCAGAAAATAGAAGAAACTAAAACCTGAACTACTATTTTGTAACTAATGCTTAGATGTTCTCAAGACATAGAAGAGCATCAGAAGCTGCTCAAAAAAGATTTCCAGTTGTTGATTTTGCACTTGTTGCCATAAAGATGTTTTTATTCACACACAGATAAAGTCAAAACTTAAAATGGGAGTAACACCAAGGAAAAGAGAACTGTTTAACAGACAATGTTTTCATCCAAGCTGAAAAGCAAACAGTGGAAGTATTACAAATAAAACTAGTTTCATGCCCCTTTTTATCTCACTTCTGGGGTTTTTTGTGTTTTTTTTTTCTGAATAGGAAATTTAAGAAATCTTTAATTCAGACATTAAACTAAACCAAACTTCAGTGTTGCTTCTTCAGTATGGCTTGATTATGCAGCTGTAGTCCCTTGAATTCCTGCCCTTGGGATTTTGTACATTACAACAGGTGATTTTCATTTACTACTACCTTTAAAGGATAAGGAATAGTTTCCAGACAAAATCATGTTATAATTTACATAATGCCTTAATTAAACCTACGTATTATCTGTAAATTTAAGGTCTGAAAGACTCACTCAACTAAAGAGCTTAAAGTTAAATGGCATATTTTCAAAGTAGAAAGGATTGACTGTAACACACTCTACGGTTCACCATACCTGTCAATCCAGTAATTCCCAGTGCCTGTTAACAACATATTTTAAACCTTTGTTCTGTCTTTGCTCTTGAGGACATTTACTAACCTGTTTCTAAAATTTGTCTTTTCTAGAAAGGTAACTTTTTTTTGAAAATATTATTTCTATTTTGATTGAATTAAATTGTGAAATAAAAACTCCAGAGTACACGAATATTAGAACTGCTGTGTATATTGTCTTGAATTAATCTAAGATCACTAGTAGGAAGTTTTTCCTTCTGGTATGGAGTTTTATTGTCAAATGGGAGTTCCAAGAGAATACTTCTGAGACTTAGTGATCCATAATATTTTTTCCACTGTAGGGCACATACAAAAGAGCTTTATAGGCATGTTATCAATATGTGGTAACAACAGAGGAGGTAGAGCTGGATGTGTCATGGAGCAGTGCAAGAGATCCAAGTTTGCAGACTAATGACTTCACTTCAGTATGTGTATTATTGATAGAGCAGACCACAATGGTCAATTGTGTCAATGTCTACTTAGTCTCCCTTTAGTGCACAGATTCTTTACTCTAAAGCTCATAAAACTTCCTGTAGGGTCGTTACAGTCTCTCAACAAAGACTTTGCTTCAGATCAGCTACCGACTTGAAAAGTTACCATGTTTATAGTGGTCCAGACATATTTAGCATCTATTTAGGTATTCTGTAATATCTCTCAACTGTGACAATCTCTGTTCTCTAAGAATTATGCATTAATAATATATACCCTGCAAGTATATTTTTGCTGTTGTTCTTTTAGGCACTACGTAAGAGAGGCATAAGTTACAAGACAGTGTAAGTGCTTCCTTGGCCACAAATACCTTCAGTAAAAGATTACAGCTGAGAGAGATGTTGTTCCTAGTTAAATAATGATTAGAAAATATACTAATTGTATGCCCAAATGTTGCATGGTCTTGTTTTTTGACCAGTTTAATGGTGCTGTGGTTAAGGTTAATGACAATTTTACATCACGCAGCACATCTGTCCCACAGATGGCTTCATTTCACTATACAGCTTTATAATAGCAAAGAATACATCCCTTTTTAGGAATGGCCTGAGATCACAAGTGAATTACAGACTGGGAAAATTCTGTCTAGAAAGCTTCCAGGAGGAGAAGGACCTGGGGGTGTTGGTCAACAGCCGACTGAACATGAGCCAGCAGTGTGCCCAGGTGGCCAAGAAGGCCAGTGGCATCTTGGCTTGTATCAGAAACGGCGTGACCAGCAGGTCCAGGGAGGTTATTCTCCCTCTGTACTCGGCACTGGTGAGACCACACCTCGAATCCTGTGTTCAGTTCTGGGCTTCTCACCACAAGAAGGATGTTGAGGCTCTGGAGCGAGTCCAGAGAAGAGCAACAAAGCTGGTGAAGGGGCTGGAGAACAAGTCTTAGGAGGAGCAACTGAGAGCTGGGCTTTTTTAGCCTGGAGAAGAAGAGGCTGAGGGGAGACCTTATACCTGAAGGGAGGTTGTGGAGAGGAGGGAGCTGGCCTCTTCTCCCAAGTGATAGGGGACAGGACAAGAGGGAATGGCCTCAAGCTCCACCAGAGGAGGTTCAGGCTTGACATGAGGAAAAAATTCTTCACTGAAAGGGTCATTAGGCAATGGAATGGTCTGCCCAGGGAGGTGGTTGACTCTCCTTCCCTGGAGGTGTTTAAGGTGAGGGTGGATGAGGTACTGAGGGGCATGATTTAGAGAATGGTGGGAATGGTTGAACTAGATGATCCGGTGGGTCTCTTCCAACCTGGTGATTCTATGATTCTATGAATTCATGCTGATCATTTAGATACATAAGGTGATTTTTATTATTTTTTTTTAAGAATTGAGTCTAAAATTAAATAAATACAAATGCCAACAAGATAAGAGTTAGTATTCTTTGGAGAGGTTAACAGCTTCATATGTATTGGCTGCATCAATTTAACATTGAAATAAATACCGAGAAAAGCAGCTGTACTCTACTACAGTACTTTACACACAGCCAAATCTGAAAGTTAGGCTCAGAAATTTACTCACGGCCCTTACAAGACAGTTGTTCAGAAGCGCTCTCTGCTGAACCACGGAAACAAACTTTTACCTAGAGCTCCAAAGACCTTTCTTGGATTCCACACGTCCCATTCTCTTCTGACTAATTCCACTAAGTGCCGGACAGGAGAACCTCAGCTTCAGCCTCTTAGTATTTCCAGGATCCATTAAGAGGATGCAAACTCTGATATCCTCTGGAGAAGCCGAGAACATTGGATTTCCCTAGAGGTGGTTATTGTACTTCCTCTGTGCTTATATATTTGTATGCAGATTGAACAAATCCAGTTATTTCTGCAATCATCATACCAGGAACCCTCGAGGTAAATCAATGTACTCTCTTTTTGTCATGACAGAATGCTATGTAAGCTGTGTAAGCCAATTTCACCTGCTTTCACAAACCCCACTCTCTGTTTCTGAGATGGAAGGAAATTGCATATGCAAGAAAAAAAGGGTTTAAGTCTACGAATTGTAAAAAAGAGTGTATGCAAAAGGTTCATAAATCAGGCTGGCCTTTATCAGAAATGCCAAACAGACTGTATTATCTTTACACTTGTTTCTTTTCCTGAACTACTTTACGGATGTTGAAAGGGTGTGGAAAGGAAGAAACTCTTTCACTGAAACACTAACATTGGCAGGCATTCAAATTGCTATGTAAACTTACTGTAAGCAGTTCTAAAAGTCTCTTAGCTAATATTATGTAGCGTTTTAGATAATGCTTCCCAAAGGATTGAGAAGAGAAATTTTGAAGCCGAAAAAAACAAATGACAGGTTTGATTTTTCTACTGAACTCCGAAATACTAAAGTCTGGGAAAATTCCTCCTCAAATAGATCTGTGTTATCAAGTCTATATACAGCTTTTGTGAAATTCTTTTTCATGCACTAGTATATTTCTAAGTCCTCCCACGCGGCCTGACACTTTCTTTGCCTTTATAAATGGCCATGGACGAGGTTGTGCTGATGAAGATGTATCTTTTTCAGACTGTTATGGTCAGGTCTAGAGACAGCTTGAATATTGGAACTGAGCTCAAATCCATAGGGAGCCAAACCAGAATAACTGGGTAAAGTCTTGACTGTGTTACTAGCCAGACCAGCCATTACAGTGTAATTAGATAAAGCTTTTTTCAGGGCTTGTCATTTTACTGCTAGGTATAGTAAGTAAAAATAGATGCCTGATTCCCTAAAACTCTGATTATTTATTAATGAATAATAAAATAATGAATAGTGAATATTTGCATAATTAGGAAGGACTGCTCAGCTGAGGAGAACTTCAGTTCTGTTTGCAGTTCTGTTTGATAAATGCATAAATTTCTTTCTCTTTTTCTATAAGCAGGAGCCATTTCCCCCTCTACTATCTGCAAATAACATCCCCTTCTGTCTTCCTATATTTCATACATAAAAGCATACAAGTTTCAACTGTTTCCTAGAATATAAAGGATGCTCTAAGTGTCACAGTACACAGAGACAGTCAGAAAAATCACAACTTGTAGTACTCCTAGAAAAAATTGTCCTTGTTCACATTCCAGAACTCTCAGCACAGCAAATCTAATTGGTTTGGGTTTATAAATTACTTTTAGCCATTTGCACAATTTTGTTTTCATCATTTTCCAAGCTAAATGATGCCAAATAACAGGTCAAGAGTTTCTTGACACAGTACAGACACAGAGCTGCCACATTAATTACAAGATACACCAATATTGCTTTGGCTTGACTAATTTTTTTTTTCTTAGCCAGAGAGACATATTTAAGTCTTTGAAATATCCTCTGGATACCTTCCTTTAGCCTGATTGCCTACAGGAAATAGCTTTTAAATACCGAGTGCACTACAGTTGCCCAAACTTCAAACACGGATATGAGATTGTAACAGCTTTTATCATCTTCTAACGTGTGCCGAAGAGGAACACACAGAATTGCTTGAAGCTTTGGAAAAGGAGAGAGAATGTGAATCAGTGCCTGCATTGCGTCCTGAAGCTGCGGGTGAGTACTAGCTTTGAAGAATGGTCACTTACTGAAGATTTATATCCTGTTTAAAGAAATGTTCAAAACAACTCCACAAAGGACTTCTCTCACATCACCTTAAACTGCATTCTCTCAGCTCCACAGAGGTGTATTTTTCTGTGGGAATTTCCTCTGTTCCACTCTGTACTCCTTCTTCTTATGGAAAGACTTCACACATCTAGAGCATGAACAAAGCAGCTTTTCCACTTCCTGGGAAATGGACAGAAAGGGAGGTGGCTCAGGAGGTCACTAGAAGTTTATTCTCAATGCCTTGTTACTATTCCACTTCTCATTAGAGGGAACTAATACTCTGAAATACTGAAGTATTGATAGAAGATAGGTTGCAGACATTTTATTGCTTCAGTAGGAGAAGCCTCACCATTGCATAACCATGAATACTGCAGCAGTGTTAAGAACAGTACATCTTGCATCTCCTGTAACTGCAATCACAACAGAATATTGTTTCATTTTTCAAACAATTGAAAGTATTTGAGAAAAGCACGTTACCTGCTCTTTAAGATCCTTACTAATTGCACAAGGTTCCCCTTTTTTAATACTATATTTAAGTTTCCAATTTCTGTTGTTCAGTGAAACTTCAGAGTTTGAAAAGAATAAAGCACCATTTGTCAGGAGAAGAGGAGATCAGAATGCCCACCTATGGCCAGAATAAAGCACCACCTACTACTCCATGCACCAACAACAACTACTAGCAGATTATCAGCAGTTTTAATTCCAGAAAGAAAGGTGTTGAAACCAAGTTACTGTAAAAGAATGGTAGTTTCATTTTTTCCCCTTTTTTGAAAAATAAAGTCTGCGATTTGAAATAATCCAATCAGAAATTTTAATTGCACTCTTAATCTTGGTAGCTGACTTGTGCATGGTACAATCAGGTTTGCCATTCTTGTAAGGTGGCACAAGAAAAGTAAGAGCAAGCAAAATATAAGAAAGAGATGGGAATAAAGTAAATAATAGCATCTGTACCAGAAAGGAGTTCAAGGAAGAAAAAACAGGGGAAATTCAAAATAAAAACTTTCTAAATAGTGATAGTCTTAAAGAGCTTTATGATGTTCCTAAATAGGAGGTTTTTCTGTCCATTGACAAGCAAGACATAGTGAGATAATATTTTTAACTGTTGCTAGATGATATTCTAAGTTGCAAAATATTTTAAATTAAATTCCTTTATCTTAAATATCATTTCACAGTATTTCACATTGCTTTTACTTTTAGCACATATATTGATAAAATTTACAAATAACAGAAAGTATTTTTTTCCAAGCAAACAGTTGCTTAATTGGTATATTGTGTTATTCCTGAAAACTTAGTCACCTTCTCTGATTCATGTCTTTCTAGAAACTCATAGGAGAAAGATATTTTAATAAGAGGAAAAAAACACATTAGTTAGCAAACTTTCTGGGATTTTTCTGTGAAAATCATGCAAGTATTTATTGAAAGAATGTTCATGTTTAACCATTATATAAAGTTTAAAAAAAGCCCACCTGTTTAGTGGTAGGAAAATTAAAAAAAAAATATCTGGTGAACACCATTGAGCAGATCATCAGCAGAAACCAGTTGCCTGCGATGGCAAGTCTTAGAGAGAATCCATACATCATCTGAACAGACAATCAGCTAGGAAGCAACTTCCAGACAGCAAGCCAGCTGGATTTTCAGGCTTATCAACCAGGGAGCCAGCTAGATAGACAATAGGGCAGTGACAGAAACCACATCTCAAAAGTCAAGGATGAGGAATAAGACAGTCTGTGGAAATGGCAATTGGGGAGCTAAGCAGAAGAGAAGAAAGCCACTTAGCAAGACACTTGGAAGCTTAGGGAAGCAAGGAGCAAAACACTCCATGATCCATAAACGCAGCCAGTAGAAAGAGCTGGCTGCCCATCAAGTGGTGAACTGGGATACTGGGGAGCTTCAAAACTTGCCAGGTCAAGAGCTCAGAGAGCCTTGAAAAGAGGTCACACAGCTGTTGACAAGCTAGTTGATTGGTACAAAACCTGGCAAGGAAATAAAACCTCACCTCCCTGTCCATTTTCTGTTGATAGCTGTGACAGAATGAACATTCCTGTGGAACATTTTTATTCCATCTAACAGGCATAATTCTATTGGAAAAAAATTGTGCAAGCTCTATTGACGGAACATTCTGTGTTCTAAAAATACCTATTGGTCATAAAAGATGTTACCCTCCTGGATAACTAACCAGTCTGTAGGACTACAGCTGCTTTCTTACCAATAATGGAAGAAACACCTCAGCCAGGATTGAGGCATTGACACACACAAAAAAAAGAAGTTCTGTATTTCAGCTCTACTGACGCTGAAAACTGAGAGACTTTTAAGTAACAGATATACGAGTGCAGATAACAAAATGATGCGTTACTACTGGAAAAATAGCCAAGAACAAATGGGAAAGAGCCAAGATATAGGAGTTCACTACAAACCTGTAAATCTCTACTGCTTACAGTTTCTCATTTCTAGAATATTATCTGTAAAGGCCTAGAATGTATTTTGTTGCACAGCAGTTAAGATCAAGTTAAAATAAAAAGCCGATTTCTGCCAGTTCTTCACTTCAGCAAAAACAATAGGAACTTTTTCTGGCAAATGTCCAAGGTTTTCATACTTTCCTGAACCAAAAAAGTATACAATGTTAGTGAAGGGTAGAAAGGTATTATTATTTCACTAGGAACAGGTTTTTAAGTTGGAGAGAGTAGGTCACTTAGGCAATAATATTTGTAATACTGTGTAAGTTTCATTGAACTCGGCATCACAAAGTGATAGGTGAGAAAGAAGTCTGGTGAATAAAAAGAGCATTATGGAAGATTGCTGAATAGATCGACTGTTACAAAGACACCTCTGTATTCTTGTATTCTTAAGGTAGAGATATTTTCCATGCCTTTAGCCAAAAAAATCAATGGCACTGAGGAGGGAAAGAAAGAAATATGCTTATCCTTACCTTGGCAAGAGAGGGTGAATTGTGTTCCAAGCTCGTATTTTTATTCTCATTGTGACAATCACAAACACTTACTTAAGCTGAAATATTGGACCATAGCACAATTTTTAAAATATGATTTTTGAAACTTGAACTCTTGACTTGTATTTACATGAGAATTATGACATTCTATCCCTCAATGCTAAAGCTTGCCCATTACACTAATACTATACTTGTTTTTCAGCCGACCAAACCCAGCATAGTAAGTCCCACTACACAATGTAAAATGAGTGATAAATTACTTATCTCTCAACACCATCATAAGCCACAGCAACAAATAACAGATCTCAAGCTTATTTTTATGAAGTTATATCAATATTTTATTTCTCAATATGAATTTATTTTACAGTTCATCAATTTAATTTGTGTTTTGTCCATCAGTCACCAAGACCAAATTCTCTTCTATTTTTTTCCCCCATTTTCAGCTCCTTGCAGCCTTGAGCCAAAACTTTTAAACTTTCTATCCACAGCAACCATTGTAGCCTGGATTACATCCAGTCTTTTACTAGCATCTGTCAAGTTAATATTTGTGGTTGCAATGGAGTGAAATAGAAAATAAAGATGGATGGCAACAGATTAACCCTAGCGCTTCTTTATTACACCGTAGCCATTTTACATGTGTCTACTGCACTGAGTCTTACTAAAGTTTCCATATGTCATCCTCTCCTACATTTTTTATCACCTAATAACAGAAGATTAAGACATAATTAAGATTCTTACGTCTGAAACACAACCTTTTGCCTATTTCACATAATTGTGCGTGATCCATTCAAACACACTGAAGTTCATTAAAGTACTCAAGAGAAAAGCAGTTTTGCCTATGAAGAGTGAGAATAAAATCAATATATAAGGGCTTTATTTTCAAGATGCAAAAAAATGGTACTGGTAATTTTCACTTCTGCTATGAATTCCACCCAAAAGTCTCACTTCCTTTTATAAAAATGAATTAACCCATATGAGGCAATTCTTACAGGCAGGAACTAAGATGATACTACACAACCCACACAGGCCAAGCAGAAGGCAGATCTCCTGGCATTTTGCTTGTTTGTCAAACTCAAAGCAAGGAAAGAAGAGTGTAGTTCTTTGATGCGCTAATGAAAACTATTTATTGCAGCGGCCTGGTTTTTATTATTATTTTAACGTCTATGTCTGCAGAGTTCCAAGTGTAGTTTTTCTTCAAGGAAACTCAGTGGTCACTGAATTCAAATAGGTGTCTGTATGCAGACCTTTTACTTAATAAAAAGAAATCATTCTTTGAGTGCATGGTGTAAATAACTGGGATTTTTACCTGAAAGAGTCATAAATGTGGAATATTTGAAAACTGGAGAATGCATTAGTTCAAATTAATTTCCAGTAGAGCCTCTAAGCTTTACTTTTCACTGAATCTTTGTAAAATGAGAGCATTTGTCAAATTTGCACAGGTATGGCACATCAAATGGATATGACAATGAATTATGGCTGAGTTGTTTTCTGACACTGGAAAGAAACAAACTTGAATTAAGTTTTTGTTATTGATTATTTCCCACTCTGAGCCTAAAGGTAGGAAACAAGATGACAACTCAGATCACAGAGTATTACACATGGCAAAAAAACTCCCAAGAGGATTATTAAAAAGTACTTTGGTATTTAAAATTTTTGGGTTTCTTCCAAGCTCCGTGAGACACCCTGTCTATTACTTTTATGAAGCAGCTACAGAAATACAGCTTAGTCTAATGCTCTACATCAATACATGTAAAAGACAGAAATTTACAAATGCTCAAAGTTGTTTTCTTATATAATTCCCAAATGTATATTAAAATTTTGATTAGTCAATGCGTATGCTAGATTTTCATCTCAAACCAGCTGGTAGGAAGGCAAAGTCCTCCTTGAATTTGTTCTTATTTTGAAATTACTGTTTGAAATATGAGCTGCAGTGATATCTGAAACCTGTCAATATACAGTGACAAAAGAAGAGATTAAAGATTATCTAATTATGATTTGAAAAAACAGGATAGTAACAGTAACCAAGCACTACTAAGCCAATAAAGAAGAAAAAGAATACAAAAGAACCAACTGAATTATTTTAATGTAATTAATTGTGATAGAAAGATAAAGCAGTCCAGCATCTCTAGGTTAAAAACCACTGAAGCAGTTAATAAATTCTGTTCTGATTTGGGCTGCATGCTACTGCCCTCATTTCTTGCCAGGAAGTAAATGCTTTAAAAGATTGTAAATGAAATGTAGATACTAGTGATGTCATTGATTGCTTTTTTAAGCATTTGTCCCTGTGTTAAATATATTAAATTGAGAGCTGTTTCTCCTAGAGAGGGTCAAGCTGACCTTGTTGATGTATTTTTGAAAGTACTAGATAAACAGGCACATCAGTAGAATCTGCAAGATTAGTACGAAGCTAAAAGCAGGACTCTCCAAGCCAGACAAGGGATCTGAAGCCTGTGTTATGGAAAGACTGGGCCATATGAACTTTTCTTACGTTTGCTGACAGTCTGTCTTCACAGAAAACAAAGTAGAATGCTCCTCCCAACCCAGGAACTCATGAACACATGAAAGCAGTTTGTGGTCTCACAATTTCCCACCACACTTCAGATGAATGCCTCCACGTTCCACTGATGGCCCTCTGCAGGAGTAAAAAGTGAAAAATCTCAGTCCCTGGCTATGCCAGCGTGCCACCCTTGCCTATGCAATTCCAACTGCTGTCAGTGTCTAATGAAGCAGTTCTTTGAATTTTAGGAACATCAAACATGAAGAAAACAACGCAGAAGAAAGGGCAACACATTTTAAAAAATTAATAATGGTTGCTTATTTTGTGAGATGGAAGCTTTCTTCCCAATCAGCATTTGAACATACTGATAGACTGTGTGTGCATGCAAATGCTTGGGGGAACAATATGATGGCTCTCAAATCCATGCCCTTGGACAGGTCTAAAAGATTCTCTTCTAAGCTGCAGAAATAAAAGCTCTTCAGCAGCCTGTTTCATCTAAGCCTCTGTGAGTTCTGTGTAAGGCTACGTTAAGGAAGGGAGCAAGGAAAATAATTGCTAATGCAACAGCATCTGGATTTGGAGAAACTCATTCTGCAGGCTGTAAAGACACCTATATAGATTCTGCACTCCTTAGAAACCTTACTAGATTGATTTTACCACATATATGAAGTGATCCATCTTTGTAAATTATTTCAAAGCAGAACTGATACTTATGTCCTTCATCACTTACATAAAGACCAGTGTTTTAGCACTGAGTAGCTTCTTAGGGTCTTAAATTAAACAAAATAAGCTGTTCCTTCAAAGTTCTGACACAGGGCTAAAAAAGAAAACAACTTTTCCTTGCATCAATTTCTCCATTTGTTTTGACATCTTCTGTGCTGATTTGACAATTAGCAGATTCTTTTGCAGCTAATTATGAGTTCAGTTTGTTAACTTAACTGTTAAATATGTTTCCTTGTTTGCCTATTATTATTTTAATAACATCCACTAAAAAGTGAATTAAACTAGATTTTTCTCATAAATTTTCATCGTGGCCCATAAATGTGGAAGAAAATATATCTAAGAAGCACTTGCAATAGATGTGAAATTATAAATATTTGCTGGTATACCTTACCACAATGAAACTGTTCCATCTGGTTTTGTGCTCATATAAATCAATGCTTTCTACATTTTAATTCAATTTAAAATGTCTTCAGATTATTTCATAAGCCACAGCTAAACTGTTTTCTTTTCCTGAAAGCCTAAGGTAGTACTCACAAAAATGGAGAGATTTAGTGACATCGACCCAACACTACTGGTATATTTCTGCCTCTACTACCTCCCAATAGTGTGGTACCAGTTCTACAGAGATCTCTTGTCCTCAAAAGTATGACTCACTAATGAAGTGATAGATCTTCATAACTATAGAGCAAGACAAGTTATTAAAGGGAACCTCTTACTGGCCTTCACATCAATGAGTCAGCTAATATCTAGCAGCACCTAACTCCCTGCATTTTCCTCCTTCAAATTCCAGACTTGTTATTCTTTTAGTTATTCACTAGTTAGAATAAGAATATTTCAGCTGCCTACTGTAATCTGTTTCATTTTCTAGAATAGATGTAGACGGCAACTATCACTGGTCATGTTTTGGTTGTAAATTGACAAAATTATTCCAAACTTTGGAACACCAACTCTACATCATTCTCTGCAGAGCATTTTCCTTTTTTACAAAGTTGGGTTATTGCCAGGAGGTCTATCCTCTCTGCAGCATCTGGCCTCCAGGTTCTCTAAACCAAGAACTAGCCAGGGAGAATGAAAATGAGAAAGTTGGTACGTATGATGTTCTCTGCATGTAAGGATAACTTTTTGGGTACATCTCTGCCAGCTTCTAAATACGGCAGAAAGAAAGAACACATAAAAGTTAGAAATATTTTTCTTTGCTTTTTTTTTTTTTTTTTAAACCTGAATGGGTGTGGCTGGCTGTCTTCAAGCAATTCAAACAGGAGCAGACAGTTTAACCATCGTCATGAGCCAGATCAAGGGTACACATAGTTTTAGGCTACAGTGCTGAGTAGAGTCATCTCCTTCAATCTGCTAACATAACTTCTAATGCAGCCCAGGATACTGGTAGCCTTCTTTGACACAAGAGCACATTGCTGGCTCATGTCCAATTTGGTGTCAACCAGAATTGCCAGGTCCTTTTCTGCAAAGCTGTTTTCCAAGAGGTCAGTCCCCAGCATGTACTGGCATGTGGGGTTATTCCTACCCAGGTTCATGACTTCGTATTTCTGTCTCTTCATGAGTTCTTGTTCTTCATGAGGTTCCTCTTAGCCCGTTTCTCTGGCCTGTTGAGGTCCCTCTGAATGGCAGCACAACAATCTGCTGTATCAGCCACCCCTCCCAGTTTGGTGTCATCAGCAACCTTGCTGAAGGTATGCTCTGCCTCATAATCCAAACCATTAATGATGACATTCAGTGATATTTGGCCCACTATTAACCCCTGGGACACACTGCTAGTAACTGGCCTCCAGCTAGACCTCGTATTTCTGATCAGCAGTCCCTGAGATCAGCCTTAAGCTTCTATTTACATGTGAACTAGTTCCTTTAAGTAAAGACATGATCTAAGTAGCATTGGAGGTAGGCAGGATCTTTCTTCTGTAGAATCATACAAAGAAAAGAGTCATAAATCACTGAAAAATAAAATTTACTAAGACCTCTGAATAGTGCACAAGTTTGTGTATTACTGTTATGAGATATGATGACGAAGGTATAGAAGACAATGATGCATTACCAGTGATGTATTTTTAGTTTGAGGAATTGATCTGTCTTTCTTGCATGAATTTTTAAATTTGCTACAGATCATTTCACTAAAATGCAAACAGCACTTTGGGAATAAATCTAATAGACACATATTGCAACAATAAACACTGGTTCAAATCTATTTTCATTTAAAAACAAGTAATCAGAGAGGGCTTCCAAATTTCAAACCAACACATAAAAAGCATGTTATTAGGAGCCACAAATTCTTATGTCTCTTATCAAGATGAACTTATTAATACCTATTATTAAAACAAGAATTATTCATATTATTAAAATTAAAAAAATATATTACAATAGTTATCTCAATTTAGCAGCTTAAATACTATCCAAAATAGTATTTCTATCTTGTCAGTAGAACAGGACTTCCATATTCATTGAGATACTATCTCCACAAATGACATCTGGTAATCACTTCTTCAGTACTGACAGAATGAGTTAGCATACAGTGGCAATGTAAGATGTACACTGCTTCATTCTGCAGTGCAACTGAACTCAAACTGAGCCAGCGGTGCTGAAATGTAAATTTACAGCTCCCAGTCAGAGAGGGATTAGCACACACTGAGTGCTAAGCTCTGTTGCTGAGTTTACAGTTAAGACCTAAAGCATTTCCAGTTTTTAAGATTTACTTTTGGACTGAGTTGGATTTCACATGTAAATCATATGCCAATAAATATTTATGGAAAGTTTAGTTAATTAGTTTCCTGGTCAAAAGAAAGCAAATGACAGTCATTATGAGCAGAAAGTAATATGGTGATAAACAATTAAACCGTACATCTCCTTCCCTTTCATACCAGTGGAAAATGTGTCAGGATTTCTGCATTTATTCACTTAAAATTACTACAGAAGGAAATACAATTTGCAATGGGGTCTGCTTCAAGCAGTAAATAAAAGCATTCCACAGCATTATGATCAAGAGGCTATACAAAAAGCATTACTTAGTGAAATTTCTCTTTTCAGTGCTTGTGCGGGAGGGGAAAGGAATTGCTTCTGTTGCATCTCAACATGTAATGACTTCTTAGAGAAGCAGAAATGGCAAATTCATTTCTGAAGATGTAAGTAGCATTCTCTCTCCTCAGTGTTGTGGATCATTGCTTAACTGTAATGGTCATGGTCAGTTTGTATAGTGGCTTTGGTGGCTTTCTCCACTAAATTAACGAAAATATGTTTGGCAGATTTATTGTTCTGTAAATCTTTTGCACACAAACACATGGACATACATTTGAGACTGCAATCATTATCTTTTTGGTTAAGGAATAGAGATCTGAACTTAGGAAAGAAGATTTCTACAGTTCCTTGTAAAAGCAGGTTCCTCGCCTTAGACATGAGAGGACAATATGATGCCAACACACAACTTAATATTCTCCTCCTTGAACAGAACTTATCCTTAACTTCTGACCTTCTTAAGAGTCCAAAAACAATGTCAAAAACAAAACCAAATCATTTTTCACCATGGTTACTTTCAAGTATCTCTGCATTACTGGGAACTTCATTCATAAAAGCAAGTGCATTCATTCATTCATTACTATCAATACATCTTTTTTCCAGGTTGATACATATATATAAAAAAACCAAACCCACCAATGATCAGTGCCTCAAGAGTACAAAACCACATTCAGGCATAACATTGTTTTGTCACTCATTAGTTTTGATGCCACATGAAGTTTTAGTTCTTTGCAGTTACATGAAAAGCAATAATGTGTTCTCATGACTGTGATTCTTTCTTAAAACTCCATCTCTGAAGAGAATAACACTTTCTGCAATTGTTATATCTTCCCTTCACTATAAGTAGTATTTCATTAATTTATGAGCCGTATAATTTTAATTAAATGCTTTCCCACCCAAAATCCTGTCAAATCCCATTTTCTTAATTTTCTGTATCTTTGACAAAGAAAACTACACTTATTCCTAAGGCCTTTTATTTGATATCCTTAGCACAAAACCACCAGAAGTGTAAGACTCTCTACTTGATTTCAAACACTGCTGGATAAATTGCCGCTACACAATTATCAACACAAGTAAGTTTAGTTTTGTTTATGTTTGGTTATGACATTAATGTGTTTTGAGAAGAGTGATTGGGCAAGATGAGAATCAACACACATAAACAGGTTTTGTTACTAATTTTGTCATAGATTTCTTTCCATTTAAGTAAGTAATTTACTAGTTTGTGCTAAGAACTGCAACATCTATAAACAGATAAAACAATGAATTATGAAGTAAGCCTTGAACCCCCATTTGTATTCAAATATTCAGTAACATGCAGAATGGAAATATCCAGGCATGTGAAAACCATACAAGGTGTTTAAAGATTATTATATGAGACACAAAATGTGCAAATTATTCATATTCTGTTACTACTATCTTTCTATAAAATTTACTGTAGTTCAGCCACAAGTCATTAGAGTCAATGAGGAATCACTAGGGGAAATGGTCTATGGTCAAACTACGTAATCATAACCATTTCTTTTAGCCTTAAAACTCTATGGGTCCATTTCAAAGCTGTTATAAATCTGGGGAGTTACATTAAAACCTCATCACTAATAAACACAAATACATCCCCTTTAATTCCCTTTTAATACATTCTAAGTTGTTATGTACTAAAGAAACCCAAAATGAAGACTAACTGAAATAAACAGAACTACAAATATAAAACTTTGAGATATTTTATCATGCTTTCAGAACAATTTCTTCCCATATGGAATGTATTTCATATAGCAAGGCTCAGCACTATTAAATTGCATGTGCATTGTCTTCTGTTCTCAAAGCCTTTTCTTTACATTTACGTCGTGAGCATTTTACAGAGTGGGATGAACAGGGTTCAATTACTGATTCCTGTGGGAAGTGGCTTCTATTCAACTGTGAACAAGTAATAATTCCAGCAAGCCTGATTTCTGTTGAGTCTCTCTGCCTTTTCTTTTTTAACCAATTATTTATGCATAGCATTTGTGTAGTGGGCCCCTACCAGACCTGTACCAATACTTCAACATGGGTATCTTGAATATTTGTTGCAAGTTTAATCAACACCTTGTTATGTGGAATCAAATTAATTTTTAAAAGATCTAAATAAACACCACCATTTAGTTGTTCATATTACCAGACAACCAACTTTGCTCATCTAATAAGAAGTGTGTGTCTGTATTCCTACCCTCTTCATTGGGTTAATGATGATTCAATATATTTAGAGCTGGAAGCTACTTCTCGAAGCCTGAACATTTGAATGAAAAATGGGCAATCCAGCTACAGCTCCCTTGGCAAAACAATCCATTTAATCAGTGTTATAGTTTGTATCTAGGCAGTAGGTTTTAATCGGAGTATCTATCTACTAATTCTAAACAGGAGGAAGTTGCAAGAGAAGAGGAGAGAGTGAGATTCATTGTATCATTGCTGAGTCAGTTTATTTCCCCTAACTATCCATCACAGCAGAAGAAGCAGCAGGCAGATGCACACTTACTTCAGAGATTACATTTTTCCCTGGGGATTCAGTGTTGGATCTAGACATCTGTTCCACCATTCCAAAAAAGGTTTAGAATATTCTTTTGCTTCTCTCTGTATAAGTGTGCAGCTATTTTAATCTATCATGCGGTTATATCTTCTAAAAGATGTTGAGGGCTTGGCACTGAAATTATAGGTTTCAGTGACAGGTGGAATAAAAGTTGCATGACTTACACGGGCAGATAGGTTAAATTAATATCATGGCATCCCCTTGCCTTGGGTGAACATAGAGTAGGCTTGTGAATAAGGGCTTTCAGGACTGATGTTTGGAAAGACTTTGTACTGCAGCTACCATCTCTGATCCACCGCTGGGTCATGCAGTGACAGAGTTATCAGCAAACATATGGATGTACCATGGACTTATTTGCTTTCAGGTTCTTTAGATGGTCTCAAATCTGATCCTCTCCTATAGTGGGCTGTTCTTTCTTTCAAGCACAAATAATCAACCACTTTAAGTTCAGTAATAATAATGCCAAATTTACACACTCATACCCTACTTCAGCAAAATGTGAAAGATTATTTGAAAAATGTTGTCAGATAATATTTAGGGCCATGATATCTCTGTTGCTTGCTATTGATTTTTGATTTTCGCTGGAAAATACTCAATAGGGGTGCTTGCTATTTTCAGGGCAGATCACAAGAATAGCCACGGCAGGTCAAAACAAGGGTAGCCTGCTGTCCTGTGTCCAGGAAAAAGCCAATAGTAAGTGCCTAGGGAAGAGTATTAAAACAGAGCAATTATACAGCAATACTTTCCCCGGACATTCTTCCAGTTCCTAGAGACATGTGGGAGAAGCTTCCTGAGCTAGAGGTAATATCCATGTTTAATAGGCCTTGGTGGAATTTTCTTCCACATATTTATATAATTGCTATCTAATCCTAGGTAAAATTTAGCTTCCACAATGTCCAGTGACAAAAATTTTCACAGTCAAATTAAACATTTTGAAAATGTACTGCCTTTGTTTTAATACTGTAACGTTGTACTTTAATTTCATGGCAAATCATTTTTTGCAGTAGAAGAAACAATCAGCTCCTGTTCCTCTTGTCTCTGCCTCTCAAGATTTTATTTCCCTTCATTACTTGTTTTCCTAGCTGAAGAATCTCAGTGTATTTCTTTATTTCTTTCGTTGTCATTGTTGTCTTATTTTAAGAATTTTCTTGTTCCTACTGTGTGAATTTTAGGTGAAGGGGTCAGAAATCTAAATGAGTATTGAAGAAATAATTGTATGATGGTTTTAACAATGGTCAATTCCCATTCCTTTCCTAATGATTCCTAATATTTTATTCAATTTTACCATTAACCAGCACTCAACAGATGAATGATAATAATAAATTCAAAGTTCATCCCTGCACACATAAAGCTGGAAATGCTTTTCTCTCATGTTTGCTACTCCCATGTTATCAGCATTTATTTTCATATGCTGTTGTATAGCCTAGGCTTCCAATATTATGCAGTCTTTTACTAAGAGACTTCACTTTTAGTAGCATGAATAGCAAAGTTTTAGTTTTATGTAGCGCCACAGATAGATAAGCAGGGGCAATAAACGAAGAATTTTTATGTTCTTAGAGAGATCATGCATGTGAAAATGTATAAACAAGCTTAAATTAGATAAAGGTATCAAAAGTTGAGTATGCCAGTTCTAGATTCTCAGATTATTCTCAAACAAACCTTGATTATACGTCTCAAGCCCTTTATTGTTTCTCGATTTTTGACAGCCAAGGAAACTTTTCAGTCAGTGCCTGCTTTCGCTGATCAGCATAATGTAACATGAAACTTCGTAAAACCTAATTGATTTATATTAGCAGAAACGGATCCTGATATAGACAAGGTTCCCAAATTCTCCTTTCCTCACAACAACATAACATTCAGTATTAAAACATTTCAGAATTTTAAAGATTTATAGCCAATTTCTAACTAAATTATCAAAATGTTTAATAAGTTTCACATCCCACATCTCATCTGAGATCAGACAAGTATTTTTTTAATAAATAGATATGGATGTAGTGTAGTTCTGGACATTCTTCCACAGAATTTATGTTAACTTTTCTAAAGAATATAATCAAACGTGGTTTAAAAAAATTCCTGATAGTAACTTGTCTCTGGTTGTTGGGTTCTTCTTTAGTTTTGCATTGTTGTTGGGGTTTGTGGATTTTTTTTTAGGGGGGGATGTCAGAAAACAAGGAATTATTTGATATTTTAAGACAATATTCAGGAAGAGCACATTTCATATTCACAGTTATATATCTGACACAAACACTCACATCATAAATCTGACCTTATAATCACAATGGGAAAAGCATCAATAGCTTTTACCTTGTTTTCTTAGATTTCTTAAAGAAAGATAAATTGCTTTTGCATAACACTATTTAAATCACAGCCCATTATTGTCAGGCTTCCCTCAGCAAAAAGCTGCTGAGCCTATTGTTTTCAATATCCTATGGCTATATTCTTTTTCCCATAAAATTAAAATGTTCAGGAAGTGGTTTCAGTGATTCAGTAAGTGGTTTCTTTCTCCTGCAAACCCATGTTGAAGCAACATTTCTGCATTGCTAGGAAAGCATCTGGCTTGTGATGATCCCATAATTTGAACGAGACTTAAAACTGAAGTTGCTACTGATCTGAAGCACTCCAAAATTGAAAAGAAACTATTGATTTCAAAAGCTTTGTATCAGGTTCCAAAATAATTCCAACTTTCATAACTCTTTAGTGTACAAACTGCAACACAAATAACATATTCTTCTGTATATTTCTGATTTTACATCTGCTCAAAAATGTGTCCCTATATATTTACTATTGGCTTTTACCAGTCAATAGGTCTTTCTACAATCTGCTTTACATTGTCCATCTAAAGACTTCAAAGGTGAATAAAAATGTAAACTGTTCTCTGCTTAAGTTTTCTATATAATGTGCAGCACTATTTAAATGGGTATCAAAATAAAATGAGATTCTGACATAGTGTGTTGGTGCTCAAAGGTGCTGGGTTTTTTTCAAAGGAATGTGCTTGACCACCCAAGAAGAGTAACTAATGGTGCTGATTCTCTGTTATTATTTTTTCCTCAGAAAAGCAATAGAAATGTAAGATAAAATCACCTCTTCACATAACACCAAATTTATCACTAATGTTTCAGAAAAAAATTAGTAGTTTACTTTTTAGCAGATGTTGTAATGTAAGCATTGAAAAGAAAGCAGGGGCAGTGGGTGGAAGGTTGCAGAAGCATCGATGTTAGAAACATGCCATTTGGTCTAATGAATGCATTTTGCAACAATATGCTATCAGCTTTCCCTTTAAAAAAATCGATATAGCAATCCAGGTGAATATTTCTAACATAACTACCTTTTGACTCTGTATTTTTCATTTTCTAAAGGTTAAGTCAGAGTATAAAAAGCCACATTCATAACACAAAGGGGTTTTTTTCCTCCTTTGCACAGCATTTATAGAAAAGTTACCATTTAAGTCACAATACAAAAGGACTTTTACTGTACTTTAATAATAGCATTGTAAATGAACAGGAGGAAAAAGTGAACCTCACCACCTGATGACATCAAATGTCCAATAATTGTATGTTTAGTCACCTAAGTTTGCTTTGATATCATCAGGAGCAGATGATACGATCAAAGGGGAAATAATTAGCATATTAACTGACAAGGGTACAGTGCTAGGACAGTGGAAAGCTGTGACACTGAATTAGATTCAAGCTGAGAATTGTTTTACTATGGAAGTGTAGTGATCTCTAGAGACTACTCTTCAAATGAAAATTATTTTCCTGTTTATAAATAGACATCACTTGAGGTTGGTTTGTTGGGGGCGTTTTCTGTTCGAAGTTATTGTCTTTTGAAAATTATCTTGGCTTGCAGGAGTTATTGAACTTACTTAAGATGACAGCTTTCTCTTTAAATTGAAATCCAAACCCATTTGCAATTATGTAGTTTTACTCTCTTTCTGACTTCAACAATTAAAAATTGAGACATAGGCATTTCATTGAGGTGAATTAGAAATTTAATCCTACAGCACCAAGGCATAGGTTTGCTGGGAAAACAAATCTTATTATGGGAAACTTGAGTGTTATCTGCCAGGAAATAATGAATTTTTACATCACAGCTGTTGACAATTTGCTTTAAAAATACAACAAAAATAAAACCATTACCACATATCTGTAAAGATATTCTATATACTTTCATTAAAAATAGTGCAGTAACCATTGAAAAGAAGATTATTTGATGTCATTGGATAGATTCTGAGGCTAGTTACAGAGAGCTGACTGTATAGGCATACACTGAAATATAACATAATAGTCATATCCTTTTACTCTTGGTCGAATAAAAGCAACAATAAAAGTTTTGCAGTCATTTGCTCCCAACGTTTCTACCGTTTCCCACAAAACACTCCATCTTAGTCAATTACCAATCCAATTAACTACAGGTGCATAAGCTTGTAGACAGAATAAGTGAAAGACTGTTCTGTGATTTAGATAGACTGAAGAAATGGGGCTTCAGGTCTTAAGAAAATCATGTGCATACAAATACATTTACTGCACATATACCTTGTGCCTGACAAAATTGTTAATGTTTTATGGCACACAATGTGTATCTCTGACAGGGCTGGTCCATGTCATGTGTACACTCGGCAAACTCAGAAGTGTACCCTCCTTCAAACTCCCAGGAGAATGACAACACAAGCCTTAAAAGCAGACAGAAATTTTAGTGTCTTGTGAAGGATCTTGTTTTCACAAACATTCAAAAAGAATACACGTGCTGCATTTAGAGATTAATTGCATATTATAAACGCTTCATACAACACCTACTGGAGAAATATTCAATAGAAATACTGCTTTTGAATTTTAGCTGTTAATATTTTTACCACAAGACACAATTTTCTTCATATTCACACACCTAATAACTGCAGTGAATCAAATTCAACACCAATTTACATCCTGCACTAATCTACTGAATTGAATGGCCCAGTTCCAGATCTGTTATAACTGAATGTGGCCAGCAGAGTTCCACATATTTCCATCAGGACTGGATTCAACCATTGCTCTATAAACAGCTCCTGTAAGACACATTCATATAACATTTAGTCACTATAAATAGTCAGAAAAAAATAAGTGTTTGACCCAGGTGTCCTTTGTGAATTAAGTTTTGGATAGAAACATTTCCTCCCATTCTGTTTGTGATTGGTTGAAATAAATAGAATTTTATAGTTTGTGTATGCATGCAGAAAACCAATTAAACAGAAGCCAAACAGAAATAAAGTCTACAGACTTTTCCAAACAACCATCAATTTCATCAAAAATGAGCAGTTTTCATGAGAGTCTACAGGTGGCAGTCAAGATGATAAAACTTGGTACTCCCAGCACAGATCCAGCTGACTGCTGTTCACTGAAAAATATCATCCTTCAACAGCAAAACAAGACCTGGAACTTGCAAGTTCTCCACAAACCCAGCTAAATTAAAAAATCATTGCTATACCTGGAAGAAACCTTATAAGCAGAGAGAATGAGAATTTCAAGTGGGAACGAGAGAGGACAATGAGGACCTAAAGAAAGGGACTTCAGATACACTGTTCTACGGTATCCCTATCTGACTTCACAGTTTGGAGCTCTGTGCTAGAATTTTTATAGAAGGTTCTTTAGACTCCACTGCTTCATTTGCTGCAGAAGGCAGAAGGGTGCGGCTGTATTCTCAATGTGGAGTTACAGTGAAAATTACTGCGCAGTGCAACTTTGGCACTTTGGAGTCCAGCCACTATGATTATCACTATCCTTCATTTCAGTGAGTCCAACTGAATGTGTTAGAATTCAACCTGATATTCCCAGAAATACCTTCAGGACGTCACAAAATTCCCCAGATCAGGTTCTCTACTTAAAATGCTTGCATTCAGCCATAAAACAAATAACACCTTTAATGCCTGGGTTGTTGTTTTATAAGACTTTCTTATAATGATAATGTTTGACATCTCTCACCTCAGGTCTTTCATCTGCTTTACCACAAATAAAAATATGTATTACATGATGTGGCCTGAGCCATCAAATTAAAACAATTAAATTTAGTAGAAATTAAATACATGATTTCTTGAATAAGGCAGTTGAACCCTGCCCTAAAGAATTAGATGCTATCACTGACTTACAGAGTCCTTATACAGTGAGCAAGTCACTCAAAGCAAAGTTTTTGTAATTGATCACCAAATGCATTCCTGATGCATGACAGGAGTAACTGAAATCAATGAAAAGAGTGTTTTGACTGTGCTACAATATATGTGGTGCTATTATATGATACAGTGCTATTATAATACCAGATACTCAGAAGAAATAACCCAATAGTGTCAAGCTGCGCCGCTAGAATTAGCAGATTCTTTTGAGCCTTGTTTCTACATGCCTCAGTTTTGTGTCTGTAAAATGGAGATAAAGGCACCTTATCTCCCAAAAGTTTGGTTGGGATAAATTGTTATTATGAACTCCAGAATGATACTAAAGAGCATGGTGTAAAGCTCAGAAAGGAACTGTTGTTCATGTAAAAAATTCTAGTAATGTGCTGCAAATAGGGGTGACTATTGAACAAGATATTAAAATTGTTTATTTTGAGTAAATGAACTGTAATTTAGAGTAGGCTGTCAAATGAGCACAAAAGGGTCTAAGAGCCAGCATGATGGTACAAAACTACCCTGTGAAGATAAAAGGACACACCTTGGGAATGTAAAAATCACAGACTGCAGCTTTTCTGGTATTCTTTTCAAAGGCAGCCACTTAAAGCTCAAGTGAAAACTGCTAGAAGTATAAACATGCAGAACTTCCATATTTATAAACAAGAAAAGACCACGTACAAGACCATTCTGCCTTTCACTAAAGAGACTTTTTAGAAATGCAACTTCCAGCTGTGCCTTTTTTCAGGCTAGTCTCTTTTTCCTATTTTCTACATGTGTATTTCAAGAAAATACTGGCTACGGACCAAATCTGACACTTGGATAAGATTTCTACTTATTCTTGAAAACTTGCCAGAAGAATTGAAGCCAGTGAAAAATTTACTCCAGAACTGAATACAGCCTGTGCAATTTGGTGTTAGTCCACTGCAGATTTTCTTATGCATAACTCCAGTATTTTAAGTATCTTTTATATCAACTTGCTGAAAAAATAACTTCTATAGAATTTGTACGTGACGGTGAAGTCAAGGCTTTAGATGGGAGAATTTAGAATCTTGTATTATATCTAATATGAAAAAATGAAATCTTGCCTCACCTTCGCCCCCTTGATCTGACACAGCTCTCTGCTTCCTTCCCTCAGCTCTTGAATCTGGCTCCTTGATCCTGCCTCCTCCTTTCTATTAGCTCTGGTCCTTACTTACTTGATACCTCAACAAGGTTATCTAACTCACTATTAGCGAGTTTCCTCACCAAGAACTATCCTTAGTTACAGAGAGACATGGAACGAGCATTTCAACTGCCATAAAGTAAGCAGTAGAAAAGCACATTGAAGCAGGGACAGAAGAAGATGGCAAGGGGCACAGAAGAACAACCCTCTTTTGACAGCGGTGAACCGGTCCTGCTCCACCTCACTTTGTTTCACCTTACCATTTTGTCTGCACAGGTGAAATTAAATAATACATGTATGCTAATTTAATTATTTTATGACTAAATTCATTCATATCAAAACTAAAAGAAGCTTAAAACTAAGCTCAAAGAGGAAAAAAAACCCAAAACATTACAGAACACTGCTTGGCTTCTGTTTATTTGTGTGTATGTTGGTGTGTGGTTTTTTTCCAGTAATATCCACGGCAAAAGTCCTGTTTCTTGGAAAAGGCTATGGCTGCGTTTGGACCAGCTATTAACTAACAAGCAGATAAAAATTCCCACACAACTTCAGGATAATCCATTTCCTGTTCCCTATGGGAGAGGACCCAGTAAGAAAGCAGGGGGGGCAGCAAGATCTTTAACATCAGTATTAACCCTGCTGCCCAGTGCAGTTTTAAGTGTTCTCTGTAATACACCAAAGCAATGGGTATTTTGCTTTTTCTTGTACCTGAAGCATTCCAATTTGTATTCAGATTGCATCCAACTTTCATTAGCCTACACATCTTTAAGAAACTATCATAATTGTTAATGTTACGTTTTATATCTATGTAATTTTATGTATTATATACACATACACATGAAACCAATTCACAGAATCACTAGGTTGGAAAACACCCACCGGATCATTGAGTCCAACCATTCCTATCAAACACTAAACCACGTCCCTCAGTGCCTCGTCCACCCGTCCCTTAAACACCTTCAGGGAAGGTGAATCAACTACCTCCCTGGGCAGCCTCTGCCAGTGACCAATGACCCTTTCTGTGAAAAATTTTTTTCTGATGTCCAGCCTGAACCTCCCCTGGTGGATCTTGAAGCCATTCCCCCTTGTCCTGTCCCCTGTGACTGGGGAGAAGAGGCCAGCTCCCTCCTCTCCAGAACCTCCTTTCAGGTAGTTATAGAGAGCAATAAGGTCTCCCCTACAGCCACTCCTCATAAGGCCTGTTCTCCAGCCCCTTCACAAGCTTCGTTGCTCTTCTCTGGACTCGCTCCAGAGCCTCAACATCCTTCTTGTGGTGAGGGGCCCAGAACTGAACACAGGATTCGAGGTGCGGTCTCTCCAGTGCTGAGTACAAAGGGAGAACAACCTCCCTGGACTTGCCTATTTCTAAAATCTAGACACTATGAGCTGCATTGTTTACAAAGGCTCCCACAACGCAATGGGCAACAGGTGCATTAAATCTTGCCTCCAGTGACTAAACAATCTGCAGACAAGCCTTGTCATTTCATAGCTCTTGATTTTGAAGCTGTGAGCAGAGCTTTCCAGTCATGCAGAGCCATATGTTTTTTTTTAACTAAATATAGTGTGAAAAGAGATGTCACAAAACATTACTGAACAAATCAGCAAATTCCAGTAACAGAGCTAGAATGACAAAACAAGCAGCATAAATAGAAAAAACTTCTGCTATCTACATGATCAGTGGGAGAAAGCACAAAAAAAAAAAAAACACCTTAGCTTAACGTAACTCTTTTGAAAATCATAGGAAATTGCAAATTACTGCTGGCCTTAAATTGTTAGTGTTTTCTCCTACCTGCTAAAAAGAACTGCTGCTATTGTTTGAGTGGGGGCTACCTTGTGCAGGTAATACACGTTAACTAGACTAAAAAAGTATATAATGTAGGTAAAATGCTTCCTTTTTTTTAATCAAGCAAACTAGATACAGGGAGCAAAAAATAAATCTGACATCACTTAATTTATCTGATGCCCTGCTAGCTTCTTAGGGTCTTTCACATCTTTTCTCAGCGGCAGACATGAGGCAAAACATGATGATGTTCAATGAATGAATCAGCTAAGTTTCAGTTGCTAAAGCTCCTGAGTGAATGAGACAACACACAAAATGGAAAACAAGTGCAAAATAACTTACAGAAGCATATGAGGAAAATGCTGCCTGCACCTGAAGCAGCTGGCACACTCATCACACTGTGCAACCAAAATGCTACTGATAAAAATCACTAGAAATTATCACGTCACAATCAGAAGTCAGCAGAAGGGACTGAATGGAGCTGGATCATCATTGACTCAAGGAGGCTTTTGAATACCCTTTAGTTATGTTTTCCTGTCTAACCATATGCTGTTTACTCAATGTGATACATCGTAAAACCATAGAGCATGACAGCTACAACAGCAATCAGTCCTTTTGAAAGTCTATTCACAAATTCTTTCAGGGAAAGATTTCTATGTCAGTGCTAATGTTTGCATAATAGCATGTAGCACAAGAACATACTGCTGTGGAACCTTAACTCTATAACTGAAATGTTTTAACCCGGCTGAAAATGTGAGAAATATTTTCTTTTAAAATGTACTCATCACCTCAGAGTGATGACTCTAAATTATATAAATGCCAAGAAAGAAAACTGCTTTAGAAAGGTAACTGTGATAAACGAGAGAACATGGACACTGGGCCAAATGCATTCTAGAGCAAAGACGAAAATAATTATAAATAACAGATACTTATGGTTAGATGAGAGTCACATTGTTAAGTTTGTCAGTTTCAGAACTGCACAAGAATATTTTTTCCCAGAATTATAAATTCTATATAATTAGAGATTCAGATAATTTAAATGGACTTGAACACTACCATTGCTAATTTTCTATTGCATTGTTTGTGATACTAATTTAAATAAAATTCTTTCTATATATTATAACAGCAATTGGAGACAGTAGAATAGGTCATCCTTGCTGATAAACATTTTTTTTTTCTGCCTGGGAGCTTTTAACTGACAGTGGTTCATTCCTATTATTTACCACAAAAATTGCATATATAATTGTTCCCTTTTTTGTCAGCTTTCTATTCTCTTATCAAATATTCCTAAACCACAAAAATTTTTAGGGTTTCTGCTACTAAAGTTATGAACTTGTCCAGAAGATAAGGCTTTTCTTAAAACGTGTCAGAAGTAAAACTAAATGATCTTTTATGATGAATCAAACAAGACTAAAAAGGTATATCCTCAAAATGTAAGGAGACAGAATAGTAGAAGACATAAACATTTTATTTGCTCTTGACAATAGTATATATTGAAATGGTAGTCGGTAACTGTTGTCAACGATAACTTACTGGATCAATTCTGCTAAATATTGTTAATTTGTTTCACCTGACAATTGAATTAATTAAAATTGCTGTGTTTGTTGAAATCTGTAACTATTATTTACTAAAATATTATTGATTCCATTGATATCTCATATTATTTGCACATAAATAAATTATTTCTAAAATAAGAGCTTGAGGTTTTCAACAGAAGTACCAAAATGACTTTATATTCACAAATCTAATAACAAGGCTTTTTACAGCAAATAGGACGCACCGAAGACATGTGGATTCCATACTGATCTTTGACATCTTTGAAAACATCACAACTTCAATAAATAGGTAAAATATGATTTTAAATGTTTGATGATCAAGTATAAATTCAGAACTCCTATGGCTTATAAGAACTCTTTCCAGCTATGTATGTCTTTCAGATGACAAGCTCACAGTATTTTAATTATATTTCGCTAGAGCTCTTCAAGGCCAAGTATCATTACTTCAGCCTTCACTGATGACATGGAAATTAAGTACAGGTCAATGGGGCACCTGAAACAACTCATGTGTACAAACACACCCTTCAAGTTGGAATCTCTTGGCTAGACCAGAGTTGATTCAGCTCAACACAGGCCCATTGACTTCAAAACAAGGGCAGTGGCTAACACTACCGAAGGTTTGGCCATCTTGTTTTACAGCAATGACGTTAATGCATTCATTAAAATATGTGAACAGGATAAACCTCCCATTTACACATCGAATTTAGCTGGCCTTTCTGGGGGACATCCTAATTATCCATGCTTATGATTTCAATAACAATTTGTTTAGAAGTGAATGTGGTCCAACACATCCAATGTGAACAGAGATGAAAGCTGAGCTGGATACTACTGCAGAAGCACTGCAAAATACAGTACCTCATTTGTTTTGAGCTAGATTTCTGATTCTATTTTTACTCACTGTGATTTACCACCAGTATCCTCTGGGTGATAGTTAAGGAAACAGATGCTGGGAATCTCTGTCCCTTCAGTTCCTGAGAGGAGAGTTCTGACTCATATTTGTGCCTAGTCTCTCCTTTGTACTCACACATGCAAAGGGTGGTTGTGTGAAACTTAAATTACTGCTTGATTTCCAGTTTCTCATTGCCAGTTTCCTCAAAGTTTCCACTTACGTATTTTACAGCTTTACCAGTTACATTTGAGAAGCATTTTATTACATATTTCCCCTTCCAAAACCTGAACTGTGTGTTCCCAGGATAAAGTTAAATTCTTTTATTTTAAAGTGCTCTATTTGTTTGGGATTTTCCAATGAAACTGGATAGAAAAAAATGTACAAATCTGGGACAAAGTTGAAATTAATTTTTAACAGATGTTTTAGTCTGAATTTTTCATAGAATCATAGAATAACCAGGGTGGAAGAGACTCACCGGATCATCCAGTCCAACTATTCCTATCAAACACTAAACCGTGCCCCCTGGCACCTCATCCACCCGTGCCTTAAACACCTCTAGGGAAGGTGAATCAACCACCTCCCTGGGCAGCCTCTGCCAGTGCCCAATGACCCTTTCTGTGAAAAATTCTTTCCTAATGTCCAGCCTAAATCTCCCCTGGCGGAGCTTGAGGCCATTCCCTCTTGTCCTGTCCCCTGTCACTTGGGAGAAGAGGCCAGCTCCCTCCTCTCTACAACCTCCCCTCAGGTAGTTATAGAGAGCAATGAGGTCTCCTCTCAGCCTCCTCTTCTCAAGGCTAAACAACCCCAGCTCTCTCAGCCGCTCCTCATAATGCCTTTCATATACCTCTTCAAACAAATGCATATATAGAACACATAAGGAACTACTGAACAGAAATAAATACAACCCATACCTGTTTATAAGGCTATCGTGGAAATTTTCATTTGTGTGCAGACATGAATAGGCTTGCTGGCTTTCACTACCAGTCTGTAGTACTTAGTATGGTGTAGGAAGAACACTTCTAGATTGAAGGTGGGCAAGACAGCAGCAGTGTTCCTCCCTGGGTGGGAAAATGTACACACCATTATAATCTAAAATGCAATTGTTATTGTTTTGAAAATGTTGCCCACAACACAGCCTCAAAGTAATGAAGGAGTTAAACGGCACACTTGATTTCTTTCATGGAAGATTTCTATTTGACTAGAATTAAAATCATAGCACAGTTCAGAGAAGAGCTCTAGTGCCATTTTGTAGCGAGTTGCCCTGGCTGAGTTTCCAGGAGAAACAGTCACAATATAATTAATCTGGTGGAACAGTTGGATACACAGACTGCAATTAATTTCACTCTGAATATTAACAGTTCCACAGCAGTTGAAAAGAAATTACATCAGTCAATAGACTTTTGAATTAAGTAGGCTGTGGGCAATAAAGCAAATTATTGTTGATATTGTAAAATTTGTTTAAATCAACTGAATGATTACAGTAAATCCGTGTACTTAATAAATCTGTACTAGTAGTCATTTATACAGTTTAAAAAAAAAAGCAGATTCACATTTCAACTACTAACTAAAGAAGCAAGAGAAGTTTTAAACAGACTATTTCATTCATTAAACTGAACATATGTGGACTCTTTACTATCTCGTTGTTTAGTATTTAAAAATAGCATATCAGAATAGTGCATAACTAATATCAACACACTGGAAACTTGTTTCTTGATTATCCAGATATATGGGCAGTATCTCTTTAACAGTTTCTCCCAGGGAATATTTCTCCAATAAGAGCTGGACTTCTAAGCAGATGGTCACTGCACAAGAAACAGTTGAACAGTGGCACCAAGAGGTGAAAAGCGTACCACTCCTGAAGAGTTATTCCATTTACTGTAAACTATTTCTCATCTTTTCTTTCTGTCATTCCCATCTTCTCTTTTACAAGTAACAAATGCCAGAAAAAACAATGCTGCAATTTGGAAGGAGATACTCTAGAATTTAAAAAAGAAAGCCCCTGCTTTGTAACAACTGTCATAGTTTGGAACACATTTTAGAAACACATTTTTCCTACATATTTTCTCAAACAAACAACAGGATAAAAATAACCATGGAAAAGAGTATATTTTCAGATGCATCTCCTTGGCTGGAATTCTAAAGCTGCAAAGCCTTGCATTCTCTCTAAATTCACTAGCTGAATTCATTGTGCAGGATTATACTGTGAACTTGAAGATCCAAACACAAAAGTTAGTGGATTTTAGGAAGAAGGCTTGGGATCATAGTACAAATAGTACTATAGTTGATAAAATCTGTCCATGCTGTCTCAGAGGCCTTGACTTCAGACGTTTGGTAAGACCTATAGTATCACTGCCCTAAAAGCACTGGCCTTGGAGGACCAACTCCCCTGTGATAACCTCCCCAGGCTCCTAGGCCAATATCTGATTTTATATATGCATAAATGCATACATGCATTACACTCATGCCAGTTATTTAGTTCACAGAAAGTTTCATTGAATACAAATAAATTATGTGGTACTTAGCATCAGTCTCAGGAAGTCCCAGTAAAATGAAGCTGATTGATTTTTAATTAAAAAGGCCACATTTTTGCAATTTGCAATGAGTGCCTGCATCTTTCCATTATAGTGTGACTATAGATGCAAAGAGCATCCACAATCTCCAAGGACCCTCCAGACAGCCTTCCACTCAAAGGACCAGAATAGGAAGAGCTTTTTGCAAGCATCTGTTCAAAGGAGAAGAGAAAAATAAGTGTTTCTTTTGACTGAATTTGGTTTAGTGGCAGACAGGTATGGTTGGACTTGATGACCTCAGAGGTCTTTTCCAACTTGATGACTCTATGATTCTAAGATTTCTGTTAAATGGATTGAGTGAGGTATCCAGAATGTTTCTGATTATTTTTCCTAGTAGCAAGTATTTTTGTCCGTGCTGCTCTTCGTGCTGGTTATTTGCATTGTAACTGTTATCATCATTGTTGACATTATTAAAACTACCATTATTTACCCTCATGTAAGGAGCAGCAGTAACATCACGGGCAAAACGGTCAAGTTCACCTTTCTATATCTGCATTTCCAACTGTAGGAAACACCTTCCACGAACTCCAGACAGGCAAATATTCCTAAATTCACCTCTATAGCCAGTGAATTCAGGATTGTATTTAAACACCTATCCCTGAAAGAAACCCACCAGCTGAGGTCAATGTTGGCAGGGCAGGACATTTCTCCTCTCAACCAGGACTTTAAACAAATACGTGGGAGCAAATAAGGCAAGAAATTATGGCTCTGTGCAAGCATACATCCTTCCTTTCCCAGCCCCACCTGCACTTTCCAATCTCTTTATTAAGATCACAGTGATCTGCACAAGGTTTCATCGCAGAGCTGCAAGACTGTGGGGTCTCCCCCATTCCGAGAACTGCACCCATGCTGCTCGCTCAACCTCGGCTGGGCGCCGTGCTCTTCTTGCACGTACAAGCAGGGATCTGAGCACGTTGCTTTTGAATTTTAGGTTCTACTTCCCAGAAAATGTCACCTTAAAAGTGATCTATTCCTTCGGAAACAAAAGTTACTGAAATGCATGGCTGGAAATATAAAACCTAACAACGATGTTTAGAACACAGTTGCTCTTCCAGGATTGTGCTGTAAAGAAGGAGGTGTAAAAATAAATAATATTTACTGCTGGCCAATAAATAAAGGCAATGCCTTTTAATTCTGTTGGAAGAGGAGAAACAACTTGTGGAGGGGCATAATAGAAAATCAGTACGCATTTTCCTCTACAGAAACTAAATTCTTTTGTGTTCTACAAAAGCACGGGTGTGCTATAGGGGTGGAAGAAAAAAAATAAAAGACATCAAACCAAAACAAAATAAGCAAAAGAAATCAAAACCTCAGACCTATCCCTGCCGATAAAAGAAATTTGAAGAAAAGTTGAAACAGAAATGAATATTCTTGTTTCAACATATGCGTGAACACAAGTACAGAGCAAGAGCTAGTGAGGATTCACCCTTCCTCCATTCAATCTTTTAATTTATAGACATCCCTTTAAAATGGGCTGCTTATTTTAGACCTCAGGGGAAACAGCACTGCCTTAACCCTTCATGGCTTTCCTGCAGCACCCAGGATGAGGAGTCATTCTGCCCCAGCCCTCACACTGTTAACTAGAGATTGTTTCATATTTAATAGCACATGTTATGCCTTACAGCCCAAACACACATTTTTCCCTTCTGCAAGCACTGCAGCTTATTCTGCTTGGCTGTGACAATACAAGAAGAAAACAGATCTACAGCTTTGCATTGTGGGGTCAAACGTTTGTGAATTTTCCTTTATAATCACATCGGCTGCTTATGCATGCAGCCAGAAATAAAATGTTCTGAGTATCTTTTATATACACCCCAAATGCCTTGTCCAAAGAGCCAGCAAGTAGCCCAAACTTTTGTTGTTGTCAATGAAAGATGGAAGGCATTAACTGCATATACCACCAATATTGTATGTGGTACAGATCTCCAGCATTTCTGGCAAACTAAACTGTCAAACAATCCAATCACTGCTCTATTTATCTAACCTAATTTTCCTCGACTTCAAGGTCACACATAGGAGCTTTTCATTAAGCACAATTCTAGAATAAGTTATCCAGCTTGACACAGCAGTCAGCAATTTTTCCCCAGACTACGATGGATTATATCCCTATTTGAAACATTGAATCTAACATGACTGTGAATGTTATTATTCCTGCTGTTGGCCAATATCTCATTTAGAGCTTGATACAGGAAGACATTAAGGTTTCCATTAGAAACTAAATACTTTTCTGAGAAAACAGCTGATGAAGAGGAACTCTGCAAGAGGACTGGCCCAGGTAAATGTCACATATTGAGCTTGCCTGAACTGCCTGTGCACTGCACAGCGAGGACATGATTTCTCTTTCTAACTTCATTTACTCTATGACCAAAATGTTACAGAACACTTCAACAAAGTTGTTTGACATAATTAAACTATACCAGTGCTATATAATCAAATTAAATGTTATGTTTGGACATATATAAGTTGTATAGTAAATAAGGCGATTTTACAGGTTTTGTCACTACTTAGAAAAATGTATCAGCAACAATCATTACACAAAGCCTAAAATTTGAATCTACATTGGTAGATCCTCAGCCTATGCAATACATAAATGTATGTAAGTGCATGATAGTAGATAGTCTGCTAACCATCTGATTTTCACTAACCAATACACTTATCAAAATGACAGTATTATTTTGATAGCTGTCTGAATGTAAAAATAAGTTCCATTTGATATATAATGTTTATATTAATCCTTTTAAACATTTTCTGCTTTTCACCCCACAGGTGATCCCTGCAAAATGTGTCAAGTGATTTATTAAGATCTGACCCAGCAAAGTGCAGAGAAGGCTGACATCCCACTGGCTTCAGGAGCAATTAAAGGCTTTTCCATGCACCTTTGAGGAAAAAGCTTTGAAGATTTGGTTTTGCTCAGATTTTTTGTATGTTAACTTTCTTTATCATGCTTTCAGTTTGTACTGAGGTTGAATAATTGCTGTACCCAAAAACTCCTTACCAATTAAAATCCTCAGTTAAGTCAGTATGAGTTTGAGCACGAAAGGAATGCAAGTACAAGTAAGAAGTTTGTCACAGCTAGCTGTTACATGGCAAAATTACCTGAGAATTTCATAATCCAAAAATTTCATAATCCAGACCTGAAAAAATATAGCCATCGTAGTTAACAGTTAATAAACAAATACAGCAAAAATATTTCACGCTACAATGCGTTGTTTGTAGACCTAAAATTAACATCACTCCTATCTATGTTTCTTTCTTGAGAACATCACTCTACTACAAAACAACACATAAATCAATGGAAAATATTGGAATATGTAAATCCATAGTAGTTATTTTGCCACTAAAAAGAAAATTCATTATTCTAATTATTCTTGTTTGCTGTTTGCCCTTATCCACACAAATTTTCTCTTTTTTCTTTTGTATTTTAAAACCTGGTTTTAGGCAGTCTATTTAGTAACAGTGGTCATGAAAATCCACAAGGCAGTTGAAAGGATCCAAAGGATTTATCTGCATCCAGTTGAACTAACTGACTAAGTTAAATAATAACTCTTCTTGAAAAATGTATACTGGTTTTTAGAACACAACATAAGAGCACTCACTATTATAACAGGTAGTCTCATTTGAACACTAGTAGGATGACAGCACAGCATTCTTAAATTCTGGGAAAAAATGTGTTGTTCTTTCAGTTGTGTCTTTGCTAACAATTTGGAAGCATCCATTGTATTACTACTGCAGTGTTACTGAGCTAGTTTTATTAAGGCAAATTTATAGCAATGTTAGAAATTAATACCACTCTTATTTCCTCCACTGCCTGGCTTTATTGAATGCCATGGGGCATATTAATCAGTAAAGCCAAGTAGTGCATGAAATAAAAGTATAAATTAACCTGTAACATGAGTGTAAAAAGGGGCTTAATAAAATAGAAATAAATAACACTTTAATGATAATCAACCGCGCCTGGCTTAACCAAGCATAGAGTGTAATAATGCTAAATAAAAAAATAAAAAAAGAGAGAGTATTTAAATAAAGTTTAAATCATGATGCAAATGTAATTTACAAAGTCATACTTAATTCACTGTATTGTTTAAACACACATAAGACTGTAGAAAGAAACATCCTTCTGGCCTGATACTTCATGTAAAATTCCTGTCAAGTTTAGGAGCAAGCCCAAGGCACAAGGACTATGAATGTGAGAATTAGTTCAGAGCAATTTTGCATTCTGAGGGTCTATGCATTTAGATGTAACAGAAAAAGAATCTTTGCATAGTATATTTTGCACACATCCAAAATGCATCTCCAAATGATCAGATAACACCAGAACACTATCTTCAATCCTTTGTCACACAGGTGAACTGCACACAATGCGTGTAATGATTTATTAAGGGCTTGACCTTGCAAGTGTGCACAGCCATTCTAACCTGCCCTTAAATTTATGCTGTGGTTTTTCTCAAGTCAGTGTATTCTGTGGTATAATAGAAGAAGGTTTTGGTGGGAAAGTTTCTTGTCTCCAAGGTCCAAAAAACCCCTCAAAAAACAGCTAAAGAATTACTCACAGTACACAAATTGATATACGCAGGTCTTTACAAAATCAAAGCTAATTTTGTAATCGTAAAATAATAGACAGCTCAGGTTTTCTCCACAGTTACTGCACTTCCACAGCACAAACACTCGACCACATTGTCATATATAATAACCACCTACATGAAAATAAATGTATTTGCCAAAGCGGGATGGGGAAATGGCCCTGATCTGTGTCACAAAACACCGATGTGTATGCTCCCTCTGCTGGCGCTGCTGCACAAGTTAATTGTGGAACACACCTGCTGTCATTGCTCTGCTCCCAACAGCACTAACAGAAATATCTAACAGCTTTGCTACAAACACCAAGTGACAAGAAGAAAGGTAAGAGGAGAAATTCTGCAGGAGTGACTGCACACATAACAATATAAACATGATACCAAAGCAAAGGTTTTACAAATACAAATGTATAACACATTAGAAACACACTGGAGATCATTGCATCACAGTTGTGGTGTCACTATGGAGATATACTAACATTTAAAATACCAGCAGATACTGACACTTAAAAGATAATATGAGCTACGCTTGAGACACTGTTTGGGTGGACCTGTAATGCTGCAGAATTTAACTTTTTCACATTTGCAAACTGCATAAAACAGGGATGCAGACTGGTTATATTCAAATATATCCAGGGTCCAACAGAAATGGTAAGGATCTTATTTTGCAGAAAACATAATGGGTCTGAACAGGAGGCAAGCTAAACCTTTAGTCAAGTGAGGTCTCCGTACTCTTGGATGATGTTTGCTGGGAGTTCTGTCAGCTAATGACTTGAACCATCTGTAGCTCTTTTCTGACAGGTGTGGCCAAGTCCCATCCTGCAGCCAAGTCCCGTCCTGGGCAGCTGCATCTCCGACACAGAGATCTGCAGAAGGCTCCAGGGACAGCATTCCAAAGGAAGAGCAGGAAATGCCGCCAACAGGAGCTCAAATGTGGTAGCTCCTTGTAAATAACAAAGCAGCTTTTTCTTGATCAAAGGGCCTTCCAAATTTGACTTCAAAATGATGGTGAATCTTTTTTTTCCTGCATCAGCCATGATATCAAATTCAGGCCCAACACAACATCAATGGATGTAAAGGAATTACATGACAACTCACGTTAAGTAGGTATTTTCCTTTTTTAAAAATCCAGATTTATGCTTAAAATATGGACTCTTCTAAGTCCACCAAGCTTAAACTGTTATGTAGCTTTTTAAATGCATAAATTTCAGGTAGGTTTATGAGATGCACAAGTGTATCCAGTTTAGAATATACTAAGTGTATATTATTTCAGGGCTATTGTAACAAGACATGTTCTACGATAGTAAAGAAAGCAAACTGTTAAATTTATATATTATCCAATAAACATGAAAAATAGACTTCAAAGCACCCTTAAAAATAGTTTTAAAAGAGTCTTTTGTATCATTTCTGTCTTCTGCATAAAGTATTCATTTTGGAGAAGAAACACATTAGGAGTATAAGACCATGAGAGCTAAAGGACTGCCAATCCAAAGGGATTTTTCAACGTAATAGATACTGGACACTGTGTTTAGATCATTTAACTCCACATTATCTTGTTTGGAAGTCAAATGTCTTGGCAATTTATTGTAGTATAAATAACTAAACCATAAAGTGGTTTAGTTACATATCAATACAATGGTTTTAGACAGAGAAAGCTCCAAAAAGAGAAAACTGAAGCTGGAGAACGCCATGTGTCAGACTCAAATTCAAAGCGTGCACCAAATTTTCTAAGATTGTCACAACTGGGCAACACATCATAAGTCCTTTTTAAAATTAAAACCTTTTTGAATCAACAGTTATATTAATGTCAAGAGACCACAAATTTGCACAATATCCCAAATAATTTAAGTAATAAATCAGGAAAGAGCATGATAGAGATATTATAAAACCCACAGTTAAAAGAAGTCAGTTAAGATTCATACTTACATTTTAACATTTCAAGAAACATAGGGTTTTGCATTTACATATTCACTTTAGCGTTAAAAGCGAGAGTGCTGCAACAGCAAGTTAAAAAAAGTGCAGATCTGTCACAAACACATTGTTTATAGGAAGTGCATCACAAGGAAGTGTATGATGAATAAATGACAGTTTATTTCAAGTAGTCACATGCAATGAAACAAGCATGAACCATGGACCCTTGAAATTCTTGCATATCTATCACAACACAGTTTACTTTAATAACAGAAGACTATTTCTTGCATAGGTTAAAATTTCAAGCATTTTTTCAAATAAATTGCTTGTGTGTCTAGATCAGTTGATTAAATCTTATACAAAAATAATTCCGTTTTCTTTATTCCATTGGATTACAAACACCCCTGTCTTTTTACACCAGTGTAGTCATATGCATTAGACTGGAAGCAAGGTTGTGACAGCTCTGCTTACTGCCTGCAGCTGTCACTAACGCTAGATCCATCTTCACAAATATTATTACAAGTGTGTTCATCTGAGGTGTCCTTATTCACAACAGCTGACCTTCATGGCTATGTCTGACATTTAAAAAGAAAAGTTCTGCTTTACAACCTTCAGTGTGCCTTCAGTTATAAATTACTTGTAGAGTATTAGTAATAATAATTGATTTTAGCAGTAAGTAATAGAGTTATAAACAGCTCCTACTATTTAATGAAAGAAATGCTTCATCTTCTGGTTTTATTTATTAGTATTCAAGAGCCTTCCACAACCTCACTGAGATCAGTTATTGCTTAATTAAACTAGGAAAGATGGCCTGTCAATGACTCTTCATAAAAACATAAAAAATATTAATTATTTTTTACATTTCTTTACAAACGTTCTTAAGGTTTGCTGAATTTTCCTTTCTGATGCGATACAGATAATGCATGTGAATAATGAATTGTTTGAATTTTCCTTACATGTTAATAAAATACAGCATTCTCATCCTAGTGTGGTGCATCAGTTGCAAGTAAATATCATCAATGAAGAGTTTTACCCTGTACTGGCCACACTAGTGGTCTCCTCAGTGTGAATACATTGCAGAAATCGTCTAAGCGTCTTTTTGCTGCTCAGAACTAAACTCTAATGCATTTTTTTTAGAAATGCAGTTTTCCTGCGAAGTGAAAAAGTACCAACAAGTTCATAATGCATAAGAACTGATGTTTGCACATGAGAAACTAAGGACTAAAAGACCATACAGGTAAATGGCCTGATGCAATTCGTCCAATAATGGCAGGCAGGTTTCAAATAAACAATAACCAATTAAAATCTGACTGGAAAATGATAGCAGCTACTGATTTTATTTTGCCTTTTTTGTCACAAAGTAGCGGCAACTGACAAATAAAAATTAACATCACCTTATCATGATGCATATAAAAATGTATCGTACACTTACAAAGATGTCAAGCTTGAGAAGCTGTCTATCATCTCTCACCACTAGCTGGCACCATAGCTTTAAAAATGTAGTGATGCGTCTCGTTTATATCTTGCTAATTAACAAGCCAGAGACCCAATTTTCACCAGAAAACAATTATTCAAAGTAAATGAGAAATATTCGGAGCTATAAAGTAAAATGATTCTGAAAGCAATATTCTCAATGATGACTGGTAAGATACATCCTGCAAAGGGAAATGGATAATAGTTAACAGGCTCAGGGCTTGGTTTTATTAGATAAAAATAAACGGTACTCTGCACAGATGGGAGAGTTTATTTTTCTACTGGCTAGGAGATCGTAGAGGTCAATATCTTGGATTATGAAGAGGATGAACCCCAATAAACTGCCTCCCTTACTGGGCTTTTTATCCCAAATAAACTCAAAGGCCACTTCAGGTTCATTCCCAAAGAAGCAGCTTTATTGTGAGGGCTAATAAATCTCACAAAGTCTGCCTCCTTCACCAGCTTCCCTTTTCTCATTAGAGCCTGCTGCTTTCATTGTCTGCTGGCTGGATACAGATGCCCTGAGAGGCAGGGACTCCATTTCCATTTTCTCACTGCAGAGGTTCTGACATTGCAATAGACATCACTGCTGCGTTGTGCTTCGATGCTTTCAGATTGGTCACCGCGGGCTGACCGGACGCATGCATTGGGGCACACACCCACACAGCCAGAAATCCACAGTCTCCAAAGCAGAGGAGTTACAAGCTAGTAAATTCTGCTTAGCCTCAGAAGAGACTAAAAAAAAATTCAGGCAACTGTTGCCAGCTGTCTATGAATTTCACATTTATTTACAGGTTGGGCAAAGAAACCCATAAATGTTTACATAATACCAATAACAGAGGACTTTTAATGTACAAATACATCATCTTTGTGGCTGATCTGTCAACTGTGGTCAGGATAGATGCTGAAATACTTCTAGAACATGAGAAAATCCTCAGTAAAATCAAATTACAGCTTTCTCCTGGTATGGGATAGGTTCCTGCAGCTGTCCAACCAAAGTAACTCTGAAAGCTGGAGCATACAGACAAGATTTCTGTATCAGTAAAAGCAGTCACCTCAGGAGAACCTTGCTATTCTGGCCTTGGCACCATTAAACCTTAGAGCTTTTTACAAACCTCCATAGGATGAGGAGGAAGATAATGTGCGCTTAGAACAACAGTGCTATACACGTTATAAAGTCTGCAGTTGGTTCGCTAAAATAACCAGCTGATATCTCTCCTTACAAAAAAAAAAAAAAAAAAAAAAAGCAAAACAAAAAACAAACTGAGCCCCCCCAAAGAAAAACACCTAGGTAGGAAAAAAAACATTCTAATTCTTACTCTGGAAAAGGTCACATCCTGTATCTTCTATATTTTACTTTTATTCTACCTAACTGGAAAACAGTGAGTGTCATCTGTATCTTTAGTGTTTTCGAGGCTGGTTAGATTCTGATATCTGCACACTACTGTACCCCTGCCAGGCCAGTCATCTGCTGTCTCCAAGTGCTGCCCTTTCATCCAGCTGAACAGCAGAACAAAAAGGAGCTGCCATGCACCAGTATTGAGGAGATTATGCATACAGACTGCAGCTATGCTTCCAGGATAATCACTGATTTCATGCAAGTGCTGTTGTCTAAAACCAGTTCTATCATAAGTAACAGACTGATTTGGAAGACTATGCATGGAAGGATTTGGATTAATGAAGACTGTTATATTATATATTAAAACTGGTACTGCACAAATTCCTACCTTCTGAAAGAAAACCAAACAAATCAAAACACTGTGAAGTAACGAAAAGAATCCACCTAGATCAAATTATTTTGGTGTTTAAATCTCTTGGAGTAGGTTCATATTTGCTAGTGAATTTTATCCTTCACTGACACAGATATTTTGTGTTTTGTAAAGCCTTGTTTAAATCCCATATTGTCCAGTATGCGTATAAATACTTCTTGGCTAATTTTGTCTTGGAAGAGAAAATAACAATTAAGAGAGCATCTTTGATTCTCTTCTACTTAACAAATGCCATCTATGGAGTACAGATTAGGATCACATTTGTTCTTTCATGAGGAAGGTTTACATGGCAGCATTTCTTCCTTGTATCTGGACTTCTCACGTTTCCACTGCTTGCAAGTTACACTTGTAAAGTTCACTTTGTACCCAAAGATTTTGAGTTTTTGTTTTGTATAACAAAACCTGTCAATAAACAACAAATTAGTTGCTCCTAGTGTTTTAACATAGCCATGGGAGCTGACAACTTTTTACCATATATACTCCACAGGCTGAACATGCTGCCAACGTCAGCCAATCATGGTAAGAACATGGTGGGTTTGCCTTGTTCCAAAGTTATTTTGAGGTCATTTAGGTAGTCCTGCAAACAGTCAACAGGGCAGCCCCTTGTAGTGAGTCAATTCCATAGAATTCAGGACAGACCACAATATGAGATGAAGGATCATAGACTGGAGAAAGCCTAGACTTAGTGAATGCAGCAGAGAAGCTCGTAAGGGCTTCAGTATAATAAAGAAGTGTTAGAGTTAATCCGCTGCTATCCGTCTTTATTTTGCTAACCCACTCGAGTGGACACCACAGCACTGAGACTACATTAATCAAAATTTGGAATGACCTGCTTTTCATTGCAAACTGCAGTTATCTTTCTTTACTGATTGGCCTTGACCTGTCAGCTGTGTTTGGTACTGTTGACCCTGGGGGTTCTTTCGAAGAGCCTGGAGCACCACAAAAGGTTGTCTGATTCTGTTCTTGCTTGGTTTAATTCATATTCTACTCAATATACCCATTTTATTTCCAGTAGAAATTGCTCATTTAATTGCATTGTAAGTTTTATGGGGTATGCCCCAGGCTGCGTTCTTTATGCCAAGCTTCTCAGTATTTATATGTGGAATGGTGGAAAAGAAAAAAAAATCACTCGCTCACAAAGCCAGACCAGCCTTCATAATACCAGTAATCTGCACGGCTTCAAATAGTATACAAAACGGTTTTGTGAATAAAACAAATGTATATGTCACCATCTGAGGTTTACTTGACAAATACATTGGTTTTAACTTAATAATTTCAAGACAGGTCCATCCTTATTTTATGAATTTAGCAACCTTTTCCTCAATGCTAGTATATATCATGTGTAGTAAGAGACCTGCACCACAACTTCATATTGAACCAACCCCAAAGTTGGCTGGATGAGAGCTTTAGTACTACAAGCCCAAACAGTTCATACTCAAGAAACCAGTATTCTTTCAGATAATATTATTGTAGTGGTGTCAAAAGTATTGAATGTCTTCCTTTGCGAAAGGGATTCAGATATGATATCAACAGCCCTGATTCCTCCCAAAGAAATAAAGAAACAGTATAGCAGAAATCTATGTTACCTGTGGTGTTTGCCAAAACACAGGATTTTAAATCTGATATTGATTAATCTATTTAATTCGTTAATCTATGCATGAGATGTTTTCAAATATTATGCCACATATAAACCACTACCTTTATTTCTGAAAGACAAATTGTACTCTTTCATCTAGCATTTAAGTTTGCCAGTGCCCCTGAAAAATGTCAAAATTAAGTGAAACATTACGTGACTTAGGAATGTAATACCAAAAGAAACACACAAAGTAAAGTCGGCTTTTTAATTCATATCTTGAATGAATAGATTATTTCACCAACAAGACTGAATTTATGGCTCTAAATATTCTACTCAGCAATAGAATTGATACAGTAACTTGCTATCATCATTGTTTTGAAACTGAAAAATTTAGATCTGTCATTCTGGAATAATCTGGACCCTGGTGATCCAATCAGTTTTGCAAAGGACTCCTTTACCAAGGATCAACTGCAGTAGAATGCTATGCAAGGATTAGAAATCTGTGTATATGGATAAAAGTCACAGATTCAGACCATAGAGCAAAATACTAATGTGGCATTGCAAGTAAAATGTATTTATTATAATCATTAGCTATTAACGTTTTGTTAAATTTAATTTGCGCTATATTAGCCATAATATTTTAAAATAAAAAGTAGAGACTGAAGAAAAACATAAATAAAACTAAAATTATGATTAATTTAAATATGTTTACAATGTATTTGTTAAAACAAGGGATAGTAATTAAAATGGAAGATACAATCAAAATTTAGAAATAAAGGAAAGCTACCAAAATAGCAAAGATGTGGTTCACTCATAAGTAAAAAAAAAAAAAAGATAACATCTCAACATCTATGGAAAGATCAGAAAGAAACCTGGAAACAAAACACCTCCAGATTATGAACAAATGCAGCTTGAAATCTCAATTTTGTGACCTAGGACACATTGCAAGTGTATTGGGTGTAAGCTTTGGTGGAAATCTTTTAGCCCATTACATAAATGTATTTAAGCAAATTCTATATGGGCTCAACTGTTTATTCTGTTCTTGCATGCTCTAATTTGATACTAATTCCAGATGAATTAGTACCAATTACCTTATATGTAATTACAATCATGGAAAAGTGCAGTCAAATATTTACTTGGAAAGAAAACAAAGGGACTTATTTCTTTCCACAACCTCCCCCCAAGTTCATCAAGCCCCTTTTTCCTTATTTATTTTCCTCTGCTAGATATAATTTTTAAGACCAACAGAAAATAAAAATAAAAATAACCCACAACCATACCAACATTAAGCTATTCTTTCTGCTTAGCTAAGAGCTAATGACTTCCTTTCCTTTGCTGTGCTTCACCTTGACATTTTTCTCGTAGGCAAAGTCTATCTATCCAGCAGCAATTGCTAGGACAGTACTGCCAAAGTAATAATACAAACCACATTAATACTTAAAACATTCAGCTTAACTGCAGTGGTAGTACACACATTACAGAAAAGGAAAATCACAGCTTTTTTCGAATGAAAAAACCATTGCTTTCCACTTTTGATGAATGTCACAAATTACTGATAACAACATGTGGCACCAGAATAGAACTAAGCCAACAGCTGCAGAGATTTAAGTCATTTGGACATTGCCTGTTGTCTGGTATCCAACTCCCTCCACCTCCCACCCCCGCTGGAAGTTATCATCTTCAGAAAATAATAAGGAGAGGGGAATGTGGGCCTACACTTCAGCTGCTTCAACTTACAATCCAACATGTTATGTCATGGGATGTAGGAAAACATCCTCAATTACCATAGCTGAAGTCATAAGCAATCTGCCAGTAGTAAAAACAACAAAAAAATAAGTATTCAAATTCAGCATTATGAAAGCAGCATTTTAGCATTTTGCCAGATTTTATTAGAAACAGACAGATATTCTTTTCCCCCCAGGGAGTAACAATGAGCAGTTATGCCTTATTTGAATTTTTCAAAATACTCATAATTCTACAGGTATTTACAACCCACTTCCTCTGAGAACAGTGGAAGCACAGCTGACTGTCACAACAAAGGTAGCTCTAGTCCACTCCTTTTCTCAAATCATCCTACCTCAAGTGTGACTTTACAAGATTGAATTGTAATTTAGAAGTAAAAGGTGGCAGTCCTTCAGTGTTATGTAGTAATTTCCTACGCAGTCCTCAGCAGAAGCAGGAACATTCACAGAGCTCTAGGAAAAGCAGCAGTGTCCAGGAGGTTCACAGGAAAGCGTGAGACAGTTTTGGCAAGGTCTGAAGCGACTTTCTGCACTGGTGGTATTCATACAGTTTTAAGTAAAATAAGTTCTAGCTTACTATTATTATTTCTGTAAGGCACACAACAAAGGAACATGGACCCTGCTATGAAGAACTGAAGGTTTGTGGGATAGTTATCTGGTGAGGACCACCAGTACATGTCCACACAGAAAGTGGGGGTGAACACACCTGGGGGTGGTAAGAGAGATACAGGCACTCTGGCACTAGCTACTCCTGTTACCAGGCAATTGGGAACAAACTCTATTCCCTCTAAGAGGGCTGAAGGCTCAGCAGCTCAGCTGAAGTGCATTTACACCAATGCACACAGCATGGGGAATAAGAAGGAAGAGCTGGAAGCTGTTGTAGGGCAAGGAGCCTATGATGTCATTGTCATCATGGAAACATGGTGGGATGACTCATATAACTGGGGTACAGATATGGTGGGGTACAAACTCTTCAGGCAGGATAGGAAGAGAAGGAGACGAGGCGGGGTAGCCCTCTTTGTAAGGGAGGACTTGGACACTGTTGAAATGGATTGTGGCGATGAGGAGATTGAGTACCTGTGGGTTAGAATCAGAGGAGCCCATAAGAAGGTAGATTTTGTGATGGGAGCCTGTTACAGGCCACCCAGCCAAGGAGAAGCAGCTGATGAGCTCTTCTATAAACAGCTGGGGTTAATCTCTAGATCGATGCCTCTTGTTCTTGTGAGAGACTTCAATCTTCCTGATATCTGCTGGAAGTACAATAGAGCAGAAAGGAAGCAGTCTAGGAGGTTCCTGGAGTGTGTGGAAGAAAACTTCCTTGCACAGCTGGTGAATGAACCAACAAGGGAAGGTGCCCTCGTGGACCTGCTGTTTGTGAACAGAGAAGGCCTTGTGGGGGATGTGGCAGTAGGAGGACACCTAGGACTAAGTGATCATGAGATGATAGGGTTTTCTGTTCTAGGCAAAGTGAAGAGGGTGGTTAGCAGGACAGTAGCATTAAATTTCCAGAGGGCAGAGTCTGAACTCTTCAGAAGGCTGGTTGGCAAAGTCTCATGGGAGACAGTGCTTAAGGGCAAGGGAGCCCATGAGGGCTGGGAGCTCTTCAAAAAGGAGATCCTAGCAGCTCAGGAAAAAGCCATCCCCATGTTCTGGGAAAAAAGCTGGCGGGGGAAAAACCAGCTTGGTTGAACAGGGAGATCTTGAGTGATATCAAGAAGAAGAGAAATGTTTATGGGCTCTGGAAGAGGGGACAGGCCTCTTGGGTGGACTACAGGAGGGAAGTGAGATTGTGTAGAGAAAAAATCAGAAGGGCTAAGGCTCAACTAGAAATCAGATTGGTAAAGTCTGTGAAAGATAACAAAAATTCTTTCTATAAATATATAAATAACAAAAGGAGGACTAGGGAGACCATACAGTCCCTGTTGGACACAGAAGGAGCAATAGTGACAGGGGATGAGGAAAAGGCTGAAGTACTTAATGCCTTCTTTGCCTCAGTCTTTAATTGTAAAGTAAGTTGTTCCCCCTGTGTACAAATCCCGGAGGTAGAGGAGCAAAATGAGGCTCCCATGGTCCAAGAGGAGGTGGTCAGAGCCCTGCTAGCCCGACTAGACACCCACAAGTCTATGGGGCCAGACGGGATTCGCCCAAGGGTATTGAAGGAGCTGGCAGATGTGCTGGCCAAACCCCTTTCCATCATCTTCCAACAGTCCTGGAAGACTGGGGAAGTTCCACTGGACTGGAGGCTGATGTTGTGCCCATCTACAAGAAGGGTCGCAGGGAGGATCCAGGGAACTACAGGCCTGTCAGTCTGACCGCAAGTGAAAGGGGAAGTCATGGAACAGGTGACCTTGAGTGCTATCATGAAGCACATGCAAGAGAACCAGGTGATCAGGCCCAGTCAACAGGGGTTTACAAAAGGCAGGTCTTGCCAAACTAACCTGATCATCTTCTATGACCAAGTGACTTGGCTGCTGGATGAGGGAAAGGCTGTGGATGTATCTTCCTGGACTTCAGTAAAGCCTCTGACACAGTTTCTCACAGCATTTTGCTACTGAAATTGTCAGCCTCTGGCCTGGACAGGCGCACACTCTCCTGGGTGGAAAACGGGACCGGAGAGTGGTGCTTAATGGTGTTAAATCCAACTGGAGGCCAGTTACAAGTGGGGTTCCCCAGGGCTCAGTGCTGGGTCCAGCCTTGTTCAATGTCTTTATCAATGACCTGGATGAAGGCATCGAGTGCACCCTTAGCAAGTTTGCAGATGACACTAAGCTGGATTGAAGTGTGGATCTGCTGGAGGGTCGGGAGGCTCTGCAAAGGGATCTGAACAGCCTGGACCGCTGGGCAGAGTCCAATGGCATGAGGTTTAACAAGGCCAAATGCCGGGTCCTGCACTTGGGACACAACAACCCTGAGCAGCTACAGACTAGGAGAAGTCTGTCTAGAAAGCCGCCTGGAGGAGAGGGACCTGGGGGTGTTGATTAACAGTCACTGAACATGAGCCAGCAGTGTGCCCAGGTGGCCAAAAAGGCCAATGGCATCCTGGCTTGTATCAGAAACGGTGTGACCAGCAGGTCCAGGGAGGTTATTCTCCCTCTGGACTCGGCACTGGTGAGACAGCTCCTCGAATCCTGTGTTCAGTTCTGGGCCCCTCACCACAAGGATGTTGAGGCTCTGGAGCGAGTCCAGAGAAGAGCAACAAAGCTGGTGAAGGGTCTGGAGAACAGGCCTTATGAGGAACAGCTGAGAGAGCTGGGGTTGTTTAGCCTGGAGAAGAGGAGGCTGAGAGGAGACCTCATTGCTCTCTATAACTACCTGAAAGGAGGTTGTAGAGAAAAGGGTGCTGGCCTCTTCTCCCAAGTGACGGGAGACAGGACAAGAGGGAACGGCCTCAAGCTCCATCAGGGAATGTTTAGGCTGAACATTAGGAAAAACATTTTCACAGAAAGGGTCATTGGGCACTGGCAGAGGCTGCCCAGGGAGGTGGTTGATTCACCTTCCCTGGAGGTGTTTAAGGTATGGGTGGAGGAGGTGCTGGGGGGCACGGTTTAGTATTTGATAGGAATGATTGCACTCGATGATCCGGTGGGTCTCTTCCAACCTGGTGATTCTATCAAGCTAGGAAAATATCTAGCAGCACATACTAGGGACATGTGGATCCCCAAAGAATCTGCATTTAATACCAAAATATTCCATCCTTCTTCACAGAGAAGAAGTAACACAGCAACAGGTGTTTTGGTCCAGTAATTAGCTTTTGTTAAAGAACCTTGTTCCTTCAGACGTAGAGAAGTCATGCTACAACAAGTTTATGTTCCATTCTTACTGAAATACCACTAAAGAAAAACACTAATAACAGATGAAACACACACAGGTATTTTTCATCCTACATATTGCCAATTCCCTCAGCATCCTAAGACCAAAATGCATGTAAAACACTTGGAAACATAGATGCTTGTGTTTTAGTGTAAATGAGATCTTAGATACTAACTTCACAAAAAGAAAGACCAATTCAAAAGATGGACTAAGACAGATTTTAAAATCAGTATTGACAGATTTAATACAAAGGTCAAACTATGAAAATCTGCCTTTTGCCATTGAAATGAACAAAACAGAAAAAGGAAGAGCTTTAGGCTGGTGGCTGATGGTTTCAGCAGTGCTGCAGTGATGTATAATTTAATACTCCATCACGGGCTAATAACACTCTTCTCTGTGTTCCTATCACAAGTTTTTGCAATAACGGTCAAGATTTGTGGTTTCCAGCAGTCAGCATGGAATATTGCTTCGCTGTTCCAGGCCTGACATAGTAGTCTTAGTTTCCCACTGAGATGCACTATATAATTGCATCAGACTGTCTTCTGAAACTCTTGGGAGGATGTTAAACTACAGAAAAAAAAGGGGGGGCAAGATAGAGGCTTTGTTTGGGCACAGGGCTACAGAACAGAAAAAAAACCCCAAACTCATCCTAATTCAGTTAATCCCACAGCTAACTTCACAAGTGGGTGGGAATAAAAGCAACAGGTGTACTAGAGGGCTAGCAAATGTCCATATAAGGACACAAAAAGTTGTTAGTTCTTGTTTAGATAAAATGGCAACTCTACAAAAATTGTGAGCTGCACATCTTTTACACTTACATGTTACAAATACGCTTCCTGATTTTCAAATAAAATATTACATACTGGTAGACACAAAACCAAATTAAACTAATTTTATCATCGGAAATCCCATGGTACAACTATAGCTGATATTCATAATGGTACAGCCCTCCTGATTGACTAAACTTAGACAGAAACTCCAGAGTCACCAAGTCCCAGATGATCGTTGGAGCTGGCCCCACTGAAGTGAAGCCAATTCATTTATCTGCACACTTTGAGAACAAGTCTCTGAAATGGCACCCAGAAAGAATACAAAAATTACCTCAGCCAACATAAAATGCAAGGAATATAATCAGACAAGAATCTGATTTTATAACTCTAAAGCCTTTATCCAGAAATTTTTGTGTGCTTTGGGGAGGTTGTTAGACATTTTATTAAATCCCTCAAACACCACAAAATCAAACTGTATTTTAATAAGATGTTGTAACTAAGTCCTCTGACATCTAGAATGTAGATTGATGAAATACATGTTAAATGCAGATGATACAACAACAGTGTTAAGGCTGCAAACATTAAAAACATACTAGTTTTTGTATTACATTTCATCAAGAGTGATCTGTTTCAGGGGAAAATCCACAAAAAAAATCATTTTTCCTGTCTGTCATTTTTCAAAAAGTAAAATAGCAGCATTTTAAATCAGGATTGTTAACTTACACAAGGTAACTTGTTTGGAACTTATAGCCTTAAACATTAATATGTTTTTATGAATTAGATAGTTGACCTTATGTTAGATTTCTCTTGCATAATCTATCTGCTTATATTACTATCCTCTTATTATCATACATAAAATGATTAATTATATGGCCAATGAATCCAAACCACGTGTGTCCCAAAGGCAGAAATGTCATCAGGTTATGTATTGCCATAAATATTCCCGCTACTCAGCATTTTCCAACTGTGTTTATTGCACATGATCTACAATACTTGGTAAACAAGCATGTGCAGTCATTTCCCTGGCAAATACTCTAGCGTTCCAGGGCATTTTTAAACTCATAACACAGTTTTCCACAGAATATGTCAGTTCATACAGTTGAGGTCTCTGAATGCAGAATGACTAACTACCAGCTGCAGTGTCCTCACCCTTGGCTATATTCTCCCAGCAGTTTCAATATATTTCTCTTAATTAAGTAATTTAATCAGCCACAATGAGTAGATTTGTTCTTGACATCCTCTAGAGTTTTATTCTACTTGCCCATTATCTCCACTGAACTCCTAGTATTGGCCAGTACAATCATTTTAAATGTAGTGACAAATAATTATGAGATGCTTAGCAGAAACTATTATAATGCTTATTATATTGGTTTGAATTATAACCATATGTATATTAGGGGCTAATAGTTTGTATTTAGCAATATCTATTTCTAGCTGAATACAAAATTTCTGTGCTAGGAAAGGAAAAAAGAAAACTTGTATGGAACTAATTATGAAGTCTTTATGATGTTTTTAAATCAGATACGCCCTAATGTTCCAAATGCAAGCATTAGCACATGTGGTATTACCCTCTGGAATTTAAATTGATTTTGGCAGCTTTTGAAAGGGATAACCTTATTCACATATGTTTCATGCTATGTATCAAGAACTGTACATAGGTCCTTGCATCACAGTAATCTAAAAATCACAAATACATGTTATAAAATGAGTACAATGTTTCTCAGCAGCAACAGAAAGAAAATAATTATGTAAAAAGTCAATTCAATGCATTTTGAACTATCTGACTTGCTAAGGGGATGTCATACTTCAACGTGTTGTACAGTTTACAAACAGATTGAAACATAGCATGCTATCAAAAAGCATTATCCTGGAAGCTTTAGTATAGCTGGGGGAATAAGTACACGAAGGGAATAATCTATGTAGCTGTGTTTTAAAAAAAATCCTGTCAGTGACAGTCATTGGCAAAGTAGTTGTTAGGGTAGCTACAGCATATACCAGATAAGCAGTTAAAATTATGTTTGATATAAATCACAGTCTGAAGAATGTGTGCAAATTCAATTTAGGAAAAAAAAAAAAAAAAGTGAGAGGCTTTCATGTTTAGCAGTCAGAAAAGGGATTTTGAGCCACACAAATCCAGTGCCAGATGTAAGGCTAACTATTGGCTGAACGCTGACCATGTGCTTGAGCCATGCGGATAAGAAAACCCCTCCCAGAGCGAGATCTGCATTGCAGTCAAGGAAAGAACAAGATTTATTTCCCTTGCCCTACTCTCTTGCACAGATATGTAGGCAATCAGGAAATCCACTTGCAGTTTCTCGCCTTAATATAATAAAATGCAGCAAATAATATTATTTAGCTAGTTGTACAATTACTGCTAAATAGTGTTTTCCAAATCTTTGTAAAAAAAAAAAATGGAACACTAAGATCCAGTATAATCATACATTATTTTTCAAGAATAGCAGATATTACCTGCTATGTCCTCCATTTTTCTTTTCTTCTACATCTCAAGTTTTTTTTCTTCCTGTATGGACAACATGAATCCCAATTAAAAATTATCCTAGAAATAATCTTATATTTCTTACTTTTTTCCAGCTGTGGTGATTCTATCACACAAATTTTAGCATGGCTCCTCATGCACTGGCATTTCAAACACAACATATTAAATTTCATTTTACCTAGGTTTTTTCAACGATAAGTGGCTATCACACTCTTTTTTTCTACTGGCAATACATATACTCATTATTATTTTATCTACATTTAAAGAAAATGTATGTTTGCTAACAAAAATATCTAGCATAAACAAAGTACATTGCCTTTAAGAAAACCCTAAATATAACCTTGGGCTTTGTGTAAATCAAGCAGCATAGAATATTAAGCACACAGTACTTTGTCTGAAGTAAGCTCCTTAATTATAATTGTGGACACTTTAACATGACACCCTTACACTTTGTCTAGGGCATAATGTTCCTAGTAACAGAACTCTGCCTGTTCTAAGATCTAGAAAATAAACATGAAAGTCTTGTGCAAAAAGTTATGGAGCCAACTACATTATAACAGCATCTCAGCAAGCTACCTTCCCTTCACTGCAAGAGGTGCTATTGTTTGGTTAGTTCTAATAGCATTCCACATGCAGACTTTTTGCTTTATTTTTTGTTGGAAGGGTTCAAGCAAATAAAATATTAAGAAGAAAATTCACATGAAACATAGAGCTGGTTATGGTATAAAAATAGTCTAACGTGCTAAGATTTAGTTTATATCCAAAGAAGAGCAGAACTAGCGGGAAAAAATACGTTTAAGAAACTATTCATTTTTATAGCAATCCAAAATGCAGGATTATTTTCTATGTTATATATATGGTATAAATACAAAATATTCTAAAGAATAAGCATATAGAGAGATACAATTTGTAGAAAGAATTAATCCTGTGCCCCTGAATGAAACCAAAATATATAAAGACTATTTTTAATTGACCTAGTTGCTAATTGTTTGATCTCTCTCTCATTTCCTGGATCACAGGTCTGGGATGCAGCTCTTGAGGAACATAAGTCATGCAAAATTGATCTAAGGTCTCTGACAGACTGAGTCTAACGGTCATATTATAGTTGTAAGAGTTTGCTGTTACTTCCCCAAATGTTTGCTGGAGATTACTCAGCCTGTACGGGGCTGGTGGACAAGTGTGTGTCGTTTTGCTTCAAACTAGCTCATGGACAGACATATTACTTCAAACACGTCTTTATCAATTATTTAAGTTAATACAGAGACTGTAAATTGAAGCCGCTGATGTATCTATGTACATTCAGTGACTTCCACAAGAAAAAAAGCAGAGAGAAAGGGGAAATACTATCTCAGGGACTGACAGAGTTCTAGGGCAGAAGACATTTGAATTGATACAATCTCAAGTGGGAAGGGATTTGTTGTTTCTGGAGAGTGTGTGTGTTTATACAAATGCATGTACTTATATATGGTTATATATATAAAGAGTATTAACAATTTCTGAAATAAAGCAAATACTGTAGCATAATAATATGACTAATTATATCAAGAATCACATTAGCTGTTCTATGTATTTTTTAACTAATGAAGTAAAAGGTTTTCAAGGACCCTGTGCTGCACAGAATTGCCAAAACGTTCCCAGACTTTACACTAATATATTATTCTGTCTTTGTTCTGTGAAGCTCAGCAACTAAAATCAAATTCAGAGATGAAAACAATTGTTTCTAAATGAAGATAGCAGAAGCTGCAGTTGCTTGCACAATACTCAAGCATCTGCAGTAACATTTGCCTATGCTTAAACAGACTATATTTCTATAACACAGAAAAGAGAATTGAATGTTAAAACAATCTTTTGTCCCGAAGCTCACATGAACTATACTGCACATAAGGCTTCTTATAAAAAAAATTGTAGGTTTTGTCCTTTTCAAAGCATGAAACTTAAAAACATTCAAACCAACTGCATTTGCAAAACTATCACCACAATACTAAACATTAAGGCTGAGTCCATTTGTTTCTGCAGTCTAAGAGGCTTAAGGAAAATGTGTTTGGTTCAGTGAAATGGCTCCATTAACATTACTGTTCTGGAGACTAGAATCCATGATCAATTTCATATTTTCATCCTAATCTCTGTGTAACACTAAAAGAAAAAAAAAAAACCACTAAACTTTGGGCAATTTCACCATTATTTATGAACCCAAAGACTCACTTCACAAAAAAATGCCACATAAGAATCAAGCAATAAAAACCTCAAACAAGCCCACAACAAAAAAGGAAGATGAAGAAAACCTTACATTTCTGCCACATAAATATATAAAAGTTAAAAGCCTTTCCCACTTTTTTTTGAACTAGATACAAACTACTGTTTCCTTGGATTCCAAAGAGGAGAGCACATGTCTGCAAACACTGATAGGAAAAATCAGAAAAGCATGTTAGCCATCTGCACAGATCACCAATGCTGCATCTGCTACAAAACCACATCTGACTATGAAACTACATCAGCCAGGATACAGGTGTATTAAATGCTACATTTTCTCCTAAGGAAATGGATGATCCAAAATAGGAAGTGATATTCTGCTAGACAACCAAACTAAAAACACTTTACAAGCAGAAAATTGTTTGCCTGAGATCAAAATTACATTTTTTCATCCAAGACCTCAAAAATTTTCATCAGCAACTGTGAATGTAAAATGTGCATTTTTCTCAGTTACTGGCCTGTCTTTTATGTCAGTGCAGTAAGCACAATAATATAAAATCATTGCAATCTGTAGAATTGATTACACATAGGAGAAGAAGATCATGAACTGAAACTATAGAATTCAAATGTGATCTGCCTATGGCTGTGCAGCCAAATGAGACTGCAAGACAATCAGCTTCTGTGACTGACACCTAGCTGTGAAACGAACGACAATCAAACTAATAAAGGCACGGTATGCTTCAAATTTGGTGAGGCAGATCCTGTATAAATGAGAGCCTTGGAAACTAAGACATATTTAGCCAGTACTGTTGTCCATCTTACAGCATTATCACCCCATGTGTAATAGGGGCAATAGAACAGCAACTTAAGTGACACATACATGAATAGTTTTGTTTGAAATAAAATGTTTAATTGTGTGGTTTACTTGATTTGGAGAAGGAATACGAGAAAATGTTGGTTTGGGCCTCAATTGAAAGAATATCTGGAGGCTGCTGAAATTTCCAGTGTTTTACTTTCTAGGAACTCACCTGCCTTCTCACAGAGATCAAAATAGAAGAATAATCTGAACATTTTTTTAAGTTCTGTACATAATAAGAGTGAGAACATTTCAAAAACTGTTAGAAATTTCTCTGCATATCAGGAAAATTCCCCATAATTAGGGAAATCAAACTGACTTTTCCCCTTTTGCATAAATGAAGGCTGCTGATCTGAAACTGAAAGATTGTGTTTTTCTTTTTTTTTTTTTTTTTCTTGGTAGGAACTGCAAGCTAAAGATGTAAGAAACAGAATCAATGACTAATACTAAACTTCCAGTAATTCATAACGTGTCAGTAGAGCATTTCATGTCGGGCGTACCCCCCTACAAACCTTGCAGTGAAACCACATCAATTTGTTCACTCCTTTATATAAAATAGGATATTTTTAAAGGTAAGGATATTTTTAAAGAGGTGTACCAACATCTCCTGCCATCATGAAGAAACGGCTACCTGCATTGTGAGAGGATAGCGAAGGAGAAACTTTAAAGATAGTAAAGGAAGGAATAAATCATTTTGTTAAGGGAATGAATTAGCTTAAACAATATAAACAAGGAGAATAAAATCTCGGCCTGCTTGCAGTTAAAAAGACTGTGGCTGTAACAGGAGTTTAGCTTGTTTACTGGTTTAAACAAGGAACAAATTGAGTATTGGAAGGACAGTCCCACAGGGGAACAAAGGATGGACCTAAGTTCTCCAAGAGGAGACAGCGAGGAAAGAGAAAAAAGGCGATCAGAGGCTTCTAAGACACAAAGAAACTGTGATGTGCATACAAGAGTGGGTGAGAAACTAAAAAAAGTTCCTGGAAAAGCAATAGACATATAATGTTTCTGGGATTCTATATGGAAATGTATGCTTAACCAGTGTTTTCCAGAATCTAAACGAATATCTATGTTAAACCAGCATAAAAGTCATGTAACCAGCCTCAACAGTCCGACACATCAGGTGGGTTACCCCATGTGTATCCCGGTGCCGTTTATTGAAGGAATACCTGCTTAATATTCACACTGGCATTGAGTTTGGCTTTCCACAGCATCAGTAGCTTTTTATAATGCTGATTTTCCTGACAAGGAAAAACCTGATCCATGTGCGGTTAACCGTGCTTTATTCTCTGCTAAGCAGAAGACCCTTTATGTGAACTCACTGAGCAGGCTTAGGGACAAACACCATCAGGAGGCGACGCCCCTGCTCGGGGAGCCATGGAGGAGCTCGCAAAGCGCACTGCTCGGGTGCGTTTTGCTTTCCGCGCAGCAGAGCACAAACCGCGCTCGCCCACAAACCGAACCCCGACACGGCCTAACCACGTGGGCGCGGCCCGGGCGCCCCCCGCCCCGCCCCTGCGGCAGAGCCCCGGGGACCCCGCGCCGCCGCGGGGGCGGCCCCTCGCGCGCAGGGGGCGGGGCCGGCCCGTGCGCAGTGACGGGCGCGCGCCGCCACCCCCACACAGCGGGCGGGGAGAGCGGCCAGGCCGGCAGCCGGCGTGGGACCGAGCGGGCGGAGACGACCGGAGGCGCCGTACACGGTTATATCTTATCTTCTATCCCTTCCTCTACCCTCTCCCCACCTCCCCTCGCTCCCGTTTTTCCGGCTCCCGCGCCTCTCGGTGGGACCGGGGCGGCGCTGCCCAGCGGGGCTCGGGGCTCGCGGGGGGAGGGGCGGCGGCGGGCGCTGAGGAGAGAGCGGGAACGGGCACCGCGCATGCGCGGCCGCAGCGCTTTCCTTTCCCCCCCCCCCCCCCCCGGCTGTGGCGTGCGGCCGTGCCCCGTCACGTGACCCTGCTTGTTTGCGCGCCCCCCCCCTTCTCCCCCCGCCGGCTCCATATTGGCGCTGCGGGAGGCGAGGCCGCGCGCGAAATGGAGGTAATGTCGGCGAGTGGGGGCTGGGCTGGTGCAGCGGCCTCGCCCTCCCGGCGCCCCCGGGAAGCACGGGTTCTCCTTCTCCTCGTAGCCTTCCGCGGCTCGGCGCGAGGGCCCCGGCGGCAAGGGGGGAGGCGGGAGCGGCTGCGCCTCCGCCCGCGGCCCCTCGGGCGCAGCAGCCGCCATTTCGCAGCGCGGGGAGGGAGAAGGCCAAGCCAGGCCTTGAGCTCGGGGCGGAGCTGCGGGGAGCGGACCCTCCTCGACTCTCAAGGGGACACAGGAACGCGTAGGTGCGCGTTCGGGCGGGGGTGGGGAGAAGGGAGTCCCACACGTGCGTGTGGCGATTGTTCTGTCCTCCATCGGTGGCCTCCACATAAGCTACCTGGTGTAGTGCGCTAGGGATAGTCTTCTCCCCTCTTTTTCGTGGGGACAGAGTTTTAAAGCGTTACGTTTTTTTCGTGTGGTACCCTGCTTCTCGCTGAGGAATGCTGGGTCACGTAGCAGCACCTCGCTAATAATTTCTTCACCCCCTTTCCGAGGGGAATCCGCACATGTGGCGAGCTTTTGGCTGCCCGGCCAAAAGTGAAAAGTTCTATCGGATGGTTTTTCTTTTTCCCATGGCGTCCTGCCGTGATCCTGGTGGGCAACACGAAGAAGCAGTCCTACACAAACCTCTGTTCAGATTTTCCCCGACTTTAATGAAGTTGGGATGAAATGCACGTTGGTGCAATCATGCGCACCCTGCCGGGGGAAATAACCTGCCATGATAGTCCTCTTCGCTTTTTGTTCCTGTCTCCTCTAAACCGAAGATTTTTGTTAAAGTATTTCAAGTAAAGTCTGGTGAGCAAAAATAATGCTTTTTTTTTTTTTTACCTTGACTGCCTTGATTGCAAGCTGAAACCTTAGAGAATTGAGAACAGAGAAACCAACACATCATGTCAGTTTCTGTTCTAACTAAAAGCAGAGAAGAAACTGGATCCCTTAGCAAAACGGCTAAAAATAACTTTTCTATTTAAGCAATTGTTCTCGCTGCTTTAGGGTTGTTGAATAGTTTGACAACTGGGAAGGATGATGAGTTCAAAGCATTTCAACATGCTTCTGTAAAGCTTGGAAACCCATCACATTAGTTACTGAGCTAATATCTTGTTTTTTTCCCAGCAGATGTTCCTGTTGGCATTGGGAATAAACTCCCAACACGTAGAGCTAAAAATCTATTGGTTTGCTGCTTTAATTCTTAAGTTTGGCATGATATGTGCATGTTAGGTCCAACTCTAGCTATTTATAGAAAAAGGCCAATACATTTCCATAGCATGCTCTGAATGGACAGGTAAACTTCCATCTTGGGAATGTCTGGATTTGCCTCTGTTACCTTACTGCTTGTCTCTGTAAGAAACGCACTAGCATTTTAAGTTCCCTCTAGTAATGAGGTATCTCTAGTGACTTTCTGCTCATTATAACTAACAGATTTTTTTTTCTGAGACTACTTCAGTTCTATAGGTGTCGGAAGTATAATGCTGCAGTGCCATTTTAACTTGGCTGATAAAAAAATGTACGAAGTAGTTTTATTTAGAGTTGAGAATAGTGTTTTGTTGATGTTAAGTATAAGAAGAAAGCTCATATTGACAGTTTTTTTTTAACAACTTCCTATGAGGTAAAGTAGGAATAGAGCTGTACAGGGCTGTGTTCTGCTTCAGCCGATGGTAAGGAGATAACTGTCCTTTGACCATCATGGCCTTCAGAGGCCATCATGGCAGCAACAATGCCAGAGAGTTTTGTGTTGGCCAGCATGGAGCCTCACTGGGGAAAGCAGCAGGTGACAAAATCAGAGAGGGATTGCATACTTTTCGTTACTTAAAAACATACTTAAATAGATAGTTTTTTCCTCCCTTAAAATTCCTAAAGTTCTACTTCACCATACAGCGACTTTTTCAAAAGCCTATGAATTGTTAAAACATTGTTTCATACCTCCCCTGTATGAGTTCAACGGCTCAGTTGAAATGCTTGGTGTCATACCTTTTAAGTAACTGGTGTTTGATTTAAGGGATTTCTAGAAGAGGTTAACATTGTGTAGAGGAACTGAAAAAAAATTATGGAAACCTTTAAAATTGTTTGTACATGGATTCATGGTACTCATGATTTCACAGCTGAGTTTAATTCGGAGCTGGATTCTAACATGGAATTATATTAAATAATAATTTCCACTCTGAGTAGCAGTACACATGGGTTACTGCTATTTACAGTAATAAAGCTTTAACCTCCCCAAGCCAAACAAAAATCCCATAATAATACACCTGGTTTTGTAAATATCAGTGATGTTATGCAGCATAAATAGCTTTCTAGAAGCATGATACATAGTTGACAGCTTTCTGTTTTGGCTGCTGCAGAAAAAGTTTGAAGAAACGTCCAAAGTAGTGATGAATTGTAGTCAAAGATCTAATACAGCATAGTAAGATGAGTGACATAACTGATCTCATAAGACTAGAAATAATAAAGGCTAAGGGGGACGTGGTTTATTTTGTTTGAATGCTTACATATGGTTTCACTCACTGAGCGTACCTTGCAAAATACTTGATTTTTGTAGTGGTATGTGTGTAACTTAAGTGCCTGACTTTACAAAATAAATACTAAATAGAGAGTGCAGGGTAGTAATCAAATACATCGCTGGGAAGCAAAAATAACACAGGGAACTAGTGCAACAGATTGTTGAGGAGCAAGTGTTATAATTTCTGATGTTGCAGGAATAGAATTGGTGAGGGATTCTTACACTGGTGTTAGTGGAAAATATTTTTCAGTACAGAGAACATTTAACACATCCCCTAGTGTTCCAGTTCTATGAGCTACTGCATCACTGATTACAATAGGTTGCACAAAATAATTCTAATAAGCAGTATTTGAACAATTTTAAATATATGTAGTGGGGTGTTAGGTATGAAAGGCAGAATTTACTTACCCTGTACCAGCTGCATTCATGGCAGTTAACATAAGGCAGTAATCGACATAGGTCATTTTCTACAGATTTTAGCTTTAGGTTGTATTTGGTTATTCCGAGAGCTGTAAAAATATCTTTACTAGGATAGCAGATGTTCCTTCTGCAGCTCTTAATTGTGAGCAAAATAGACTAAGGATATGCTCTACCCTTTAAATACCTATATATTTTTCCCCCACTTTCACCCGTGTCTGGTTTCCTCCTATAAAGCCGCACCCATGCGTGTCAGCCAGAGAAGGCCCCGCTTCACAGGAAATGGGGTAAGTGCTGACTTATCCAACCTGTTTTCTAGGTTTCCTAGGTCTAAAAGAAAGGCGAGTTAGAGTACCCTTCCAAAATGGCTGCTATTAAGGAAGAGAGAGACGTAGAAGACTACAAGAGGAAGGGAAGACGATCCTCACAGGTGAGAGGATTGCATTTTTATTTAAAAGTAGCTTGACGGGGTAAAGATTACAAGAATAATCCTTTCTATCTGATCTATTAATTCATAGCTTATTTTCCTACCTTCTTCATCCCCATATTAGTGGAGTAACTTTAAATTCCAGTATATTACTTGCAGTTTTGGGGGGTGGGTTGTTAAGCACAGGGGGAAAATTTTGCTTTTCTTGTTTTCCGTTATAACAGAACTGATTAAATGTATGCTTGTGGTTAAAGGAGGTTTCATTATTTTTTTAAGAAATTCATGCATCCTCAGAGTATCAGCAGGAACTCAATTCCTTCCTATCTTCAAAATCCTGGTTTAGTGGGAATGAAGACAGGTTTTTTTTTTCTCTTTTTTTTTTTTTTAATAAAAATGGTTGCCTTATAGTCACTGCAAATGAAAGAGAGGCTGTACTAAGTAAAAATAACTGTTTTCTTTTGCTTCTAGCAGAAATACCGTAGACTGAATAAGGTGCGTAGTATAGAGAAGATGTTTGGGATGTTCTGGGGAGGATGGGAGCTAGTTACTTTGGGGCAGGGTGTGGAAATGGGAGGGGGGATAAAAAGTCTTGATACCCTTCAGAAAATAAGCTTGATTTTAAGATCAGCAAAGAGAGTATTAAATATTCTGGTGTAGCTTATAACTGAAACATTTTCTTATTGTTTATTTTTGTTTGCTTTCTAACTTTACTTTTCCAGGCTGCCTGTATATTTTAGCTAGTTCAAACCGACTTTTTCTGGAATGATAAAGTACTGCAATGTGGGAGGGCCTGTACCTGGAATTAAGAACAAACTTTGTCCCAGTTGCATGGCGCATGGTTATTTTGTATGAAGTGTGGTGTGTAAAGTCTTTCTGGAAGGAATGTTGGACTTTGGCTAGAATGTAACTTGGCTGGCGTAGCTGCCTACCTAATCGGCTCTTGTAGTTTGCAGAAGTAGCTGGGTCACGAAAGAACTTAAAAGCTATTAAGTTTCTAGAGAAAATGTTTCACAGCAAAAGTTTCTGAGGCTCACTAGTCTGAGGTTTCCCGTTTAAGACGCCATGTTAGGGTGGTTTCATCTTTAGGTTTAGGAGTGGTGCCAAGTGTTCTATGGGCACTAGCTGGGGTTCATCGAGGTGTGGGAGGACTAGACTGGGAGCAGTGCCTTTAGAGAGAAATGCTTCAGCTCCACAAGGCTCATCGTTCATACCCCTGTCCTAGGAAAGCTAAGTTTGGAGCAGATTCGGAACAAAGATGATTCAGTCTGCACCAGCCTTGTCAGAGGGACTTGGGATTTTTGCAAGGATTAGTATTTCTTTCAGGAATCTTAGGAGTGTGCCGGTTGCCAATTTTTGTTCCTCTCATGAGAGAGGTGTAGTTGGCTGCACTGAACAGTCGGGAGTTTGGTTTTGGTGTCAAGCAGGGGTGAGTGGAGGGGAGCTGGTGCTGCCTGTGGCGGTGAGGATGAGGCCGAGTGCGCCTTCCTGTGGCCCTGCAGCCCCGCCCCTCCGCCTCCATATTGAGGGTGGAGGAGACGAGATCGCTCACAAAATGGAGGCGGGCAGTGCTGTGCAGAGCCTTGGCTGGAGGGAGGAATTTAGCTGGTCGAGGCTGGAAAGGAAAGTCTCCGCCTCTTAGAGCCTATTAATGTGTTTGGGAAGCCACTTAAACTGCTTAGGGGGAGAAAGGAAGCTCCTAACCAGCTTACTGGCTACAGGCAGGCAGGGCATTCTTACCACTACCCCCTTCCTGCCCTCAGTAGTCACGCTGTGAAATGGAGTGTTGGCCTGCGGTATCGGCTGAGTGGGAGGGAGCCTGCTGATCTTGTTCAAGCAGTGTAGTGGTTAAACTAGTGAGGAGAGGAGAGGTGTATTGTGCAAGGTTTGTTACCCATGAGACACTGTATTTATAACTAGCTTGCAGCAGAAGGACCAAGAAGCAACGTCTTGTGCAATAGAGGACAGCACTTTGAAAACTATATAGTTTTCAAAGAGAAGCTTATCCCCAGGGAGAACAAAATGACTGAATAAAATTAATTTCCTGAGAAAAGGTTGTCTTTTATATGGGAACTCTGGAGAGTTCCTATAACATAGGTGTGTCCTGAGGATAATCTCTCTGTGATAGAAGTTGTAACAGCATTTCCTCCCATATAAGAATGGTAGTTCATGTGCCCATAATAAAAATAAACTAGAAAAGGACTTCACTTTTCCTTTCAGGAGTGACCTGAAGGTTTCTGTGGTCATTCTTTTAAGGTAAAAGCAGTCTTGAGTTGCTAAATGAAAACTTGTAGCCCTGAGGGTTGTCATATAACTGTAAAAAAGTTTGTCCATTTTTTTCTTACATAGTTTTTTAGTTCTGGAGAAGTCTGAACTCTACAGTTTCATGTTGCAGAATTCCTTTAATATGCATAGCAGAGTTTTAATATTCCTAGCTGTAACATAAATGAGCTAAAAATTAAGTAGTGTTGGTAGATTAAAAAAATATACGTAATCAGCAACAGAAAACAATATTTCACTTAACCTAAAGCAGTTTCTGTATCCAGTAGGTGGGTTACCCTGTAAGATTCTGAGTTTACACATGTAGAGTTAGGAGGGAGATTTTTTTCTTTATTATTGTTCTATGTATTATATATATTGAAAGAATGTAGAAGCTTTACTTTGTAATCACAGGACCAGGGATTGTCAATCATTTATGCAACATTCCTGCAGTAACAAAGTTACTGCCTTAAATAGGAAGTTGTTACTGAGAATGCTGGGGTTCTTTCTCACTAAGTTTAGCAGGTGGAAGAGCAGGCATTTACCTCCCAGCCAGCTTTTCATAATAGTAGGCATTGTTTCCTGTAGTACCACCTTGAACATTATAAACGAATCATTTCTTAAAGCAGTATATAATTCAGAAATTCCCTTTTGTTATGTATTGCTTTATGATAATCATTACTCTTTAGGGTGATTCTGCTGAACTCAAAGGGATGTACAATTTTCTGAACAACCCTAGCGCTACCACCTCCTTTATTTAAACTGTGGGAGAGGTTAAAAGTACTTCACCCTCAGGTTTGAAGCAACACATCTACATGTTGAAGATTGTGCCTGGTTTTACGTAGTTCAGCTCTCAGGCTAATGCATCTTGTCTAGGTTAATCTGCAGCAGAAACAGTGAAGCTGTTACGCATTCATGCTGCAGAATTGAAGTCATATGCAGCATAGCTAGTCAGCAGCATAGCTGGCCGGTACCTTGTTGTGGAGTGTTTTACATGCACAAAAGTACCAACATGCAAAATAAGATTCTAACGTGGTTGCTTTTTATAAAACCTATAAAACTGTGTCTTGGTGATGGGAAAAAGTTGTAAAATAATTTTTCATAACCTCTTTTCAAAGGCACAGGGATATACCCTGCCTAACTAAAAAAAAACATGCAACGCTTAAGGAGAGCAGATAACACTTGTTAGCTCACTTTAATTTTGCTATAGAAAATGGCTCTGAAAATTATCGCATGTTAAAATGTGCCTGGTCATACGTAGGTGATGCTGCAAGGAGCCTCAGTTCAACTTGCTTGTTTTACTGTGCTTTTTCAGGTACTGGTGTTACTCCAGTAGTCGTACCCGCTACTGGTCACTGATTAATCACTATGCAATGATTCACATTTAAGAGATATTTCCTGTAATACTATGAAAACTGGATATGTGCTTCTGCTTTCTTGCTTGCATACACTCAACCTACAAAATTATCCAAGTACAAAACTTCAGATTTTAAGGAATAAAGAATGATAAATTTTTTCAAAATGTATAAAACAACCCCTTTCAAAAGTGATATCCCTAAAGACTAGACGCCCAATTTGGACAATAGTTTTGTACACTGTGTTCTTAAATTTTTCATAGTTCCTCATGATGATGCTTCATAAAGTGTTAGAACTTCCCTTTATCTTGCAGTGCTTTATGGCTAGTCCCTACGGAGCAATGTGCAATTCAGACATAAGATGGATGTAAAATGACTGTGCTTCTGGGGGGGCTAGAAAGCAATCAAATTATTTAGTATATTGGAATCTCTCTGCTGTTGTTTGCATTTGAGCACTCTTAAGTTGTTAGTTAGTGTCTTAATTAAAATCACACCTCATTAAGTGTTTACTATGCTGCTGGCTAAACCCATTAGAAGTCATTGTTTTTATGTAAATGTATTCTACCTATTTGTAGTTAAAATGTGCATAGATAATTTTCAGTAATTCTGTGAAATCTTATTTGTGTGATTTGTATTCAAAATACTTTTTTTTATTTTTGATTTTGTAGGGCCATGAGCCAAAGGAGCCAGAGCAGTTGAGAAAGCTGTTCATTGGAGGTTTGAGCTTTGAAACAACAGATGATAGCTTGAGAGAACACTTTGAAAAATGGGGCACGCTCACGGACTGCGTGGTAAAGTGTCAAATAGTAGTTTGTGCTTTTGAAAGGATATTGGTACTAAATCTAGTACAAAAATACAGAGCACCTTCTCTGGTTTTGCAGGTAATGAGAGACCCGCAAACAAAACGTTCCAGGGGCTTTGGCTTTGTTACTTACTCTTGTGTGGAGGAGGTGGATGCTGCCATGAGCGCTCGACCGCATAAGGTTGATGGCCGCGTGGTTGAACCAAAGAGAGCGGTTTCAAGGGAGGTGAGTTAGTGTTTCAGTTAACCTTATTTCCTAATCTTTACCTACTAGTTTAAAACATTGAATGTCATTTTTGGCGTTGTAGGATTCTGTAAAGCCTGGAGCACATCTCACGGTAAAGAAAATATTTGTTGGTGGAATTAAAGAAGATACAGAAGAATATAATTTAAGAGAGTACTTTGAAAAATATGGCAAGATTGAAACCATAGAAGTCATGGAAGACAGGCAAAGTGGAAAGAAAAGAGGCTTCGCTTTTGTTACTTTTGATGATCATGATACAGTTGATAAAATTGTTGGTATGTAACACCAATTTAATTATTAAGCATACGGGAGACTAAGCATTAAAGTATTATGGTCTGTTTAACTAAGCACATGGGAAGCTTTTTTCCTGTATTAACCTTGACATCTCATGACAAAAATATGCTGCAGAACTAGAGAGATTTTACTTGCGGGATAAAAGTGTAATGTTAGATTTCATAACAGCAGTGTGTGGAATGTAAGATGTTGGCATAATCAACTGCCTAATGATTTTAAGAGGAGGGGTAGATTTCATGTTCTTTTTAAGTGTGGTCGTGCATTAGAGTAGGTTTTTATGAGTGTTCTACAGCGTACTGCTTTTAGTGATTTGATTTTTACTCTTCCCCATTTCAAAATTTTCTCCAGTTCAGAAATATCATACTATAAATGGACATAACTGTGAAGTGAAAAAAGCACTCTCGAAACAAGAGATGCAGACTGCCAGCTCTCAGAGAGGTGAGTTTGGAGTTGTGCATGGTTACTTTATGTAACTGGTTTTCAATTAATGTAATTTTAAGTAAAACATTTTGTAGGTCGTGGAGGTGGCTCAGGCAACTTCATGGGTCGTGGAAACTTTGGAGGCGGTGGAGGGAACTTCGGCCGAGGAGGAAACTTTGGTGGAAGAGGTAAATGACTGGAATGTTTATGTAGAATATGATTTTTCTTTTTTAATTTCCTGTGTCAGTCAGCTTAAACACTTAACACGTGTGTTCAGGAAAACGTTCTCATCTGTTTTGTGTTGCAGGAGGCTATGGGGGTGGTGGTGGCGGTGGTGGGAGCAGAGGAAGCTTTGGGGGTGGTGACGGATACAATGGATTTGGTGATGGTAAGTGTATTGTTCACTTTCTCCCCTCCAACGTTATAATCAGCTGTAAGTCTCACCTTCACCTTGGAAGCTGAGTCTACTTTGGTGATGCTTTTCTACATTGTAAATCTGTGAAGAGTTAAGGGTTATTTTGTTTTCCCCACAAAATAATGAGCAGAAAAAAACTTCTTCATATTTAGCTTTTAAATAATCTCAAATAATGAGGTCATGCAGCAGCTGTTTATGATTATGGAGAAGTAAATAAGGATTCTGGTATTGGTTCAGATGATTGAAACTGAATAAGGAAGTGACAACTAAGATAATAGAGATCTTTTCAATCACCTCTAAGATCTTTCCTGGCTCTGCAGTATCATTTTCATGGTGAAGTTTGAATGAGTATCCAAAATGCATCTGAAAAGAACTGTGGAAATTATCAAATGGCTGTGGAAGTAGCATTTTGGGTGACAGGGAGGGATGAGAAATGATGGAAGTGTAATAGCATTTGGTTACTTAAGTCCTGGTTCTGTAAGCAGATATATATCTAGTGATGTGAGTTCTTTTGAAATATTTCCCAGTTTGGAACTACTCCATCAAAATGTTGGAGACCAGATCAGAATCTGGAAATGTGGAGTCTTTCAGATATGCATTAGATTAGAAAAAAAAAAAATGTACTTCCAATAGCTGTCATGCACATGTAAATAAAGCTGTACATCCAATTAAAAACTGAAAACTAGAATTCTTTTGAGGGCTTTGCCTACTGAGTTAAAGTTCAGAGGAATAAAGAGGAGGATAAGCAGTACTGGAAAAGCGATATGTGTAAAGAGGCAATTATTGCATGTGGTGGTGGTGGCGGCAGAACGTCTGTATTTTCTGTGAGCCAGAATGAACTGCTTCAGGGCCATACATAAACTAATAGGGTTTTTTGCTTTGATTAAATAGTTCAGATAATTTATTATAGTTGCATAATTTAATATCGGAAAAACATTGTGGGACATTTTTATTGTGTTTTTGGTTTGGTGAGGGTTTTTTGTTACATGGACCTTTCACACCAGTATTTATCTTGGGTGTTTTGTTTTACTCTGTTCAAAGGTGGCAACTACGGAGGTGGTCCTGGCTATGGCAGCAGAGGAGGTTACGGTGGTGGTGGTGGACCAGGATACGGAAACCCGGGTGGTGGATATGGGGGTGGAGGAGGAGGATATGATGGCTACAATGAAGGAGGAAATTTTGGTGGTGGTAAGATGCCAGTTTTAATTAGACATCCATTTCTTAGGCATGTCTGAGTGGTACAATGCTTAAGTTACTGTATTAACTTGAAATCACCTGCTCAAGTCTGTGTGCATTTTTAAATCTTCGATGAAATACTGTGTTCTAATCCTTAAAGTGCTAAATGTTTTCTGTTACTTTTGCATTGTGAGTAGAGGTAGCATGCAAAATGCTTGCAATTCTATTTTAAATTGTTTTAAACTACTACACTTTACATACACATTAGATGCCAAAATGTGACGTGCTCATGTCCTAAGTGTTGAACAGAAGTGGTTTTATAAACCTGTATTTGTTTCAGGTAATTATGGTGGAAGTGGAAACTACAATGATTTTGGCAATTACAGTGGCCAACAGCAATCTAACTATGGTCCCATGAAAGGTGGTGGCAGCTTTGGTGGCAGAAGTTCAGGCAGTCCCTATGGTGGTAAATATAACTTTGTCCAGAAAGTATTTTTGGGGTTTAAGATTTCTTGCTATTCTTGTATTTCAATACACACTTTATTTTTTGTAGGTGGTTATGGATCTGGAAGTGGAAGTGGGGGCTATGGTGGTAGAAGATTCTAAAAATGCTACCAGAAAAAGGGTAAGTGTAATGCATATTTATAATGATGATTAATAATGTACAACTATTCACTGAGAGTAATAATTTTCTTATCCTGTATTCAACAGGCTACAGTTCTTAGCAGGAGAGAGAGCGAGGAGTTGTCAGGAAAGCTGCAGGTTACTTTGAGACAGTCGTCCCAAATGCATTAGAGGAACTGTAAAATCTGCCACAGAAGGAACGATGATCCATAGTCAGAAAAGTTACTGCAGCTTAAACAGGAAACCCTTCTTGTTCAGGACTGTCATAGCCACAGTTTGCAAAAAGTGCAGCTATTGATTAATGCAATGTAGTGTCGATTAGATGTACATTCCTGAGGTCTTTATCTGTTGTAGCTTTGTCTTTCTTTTTTCTTTTTATTTTCCCATTACATCAGGTATATTACCCTGTAAATTGTGGTAGTGGTACCAGGAATAAACAAATTAAGGAATTTTTAACTTTTCAATATTTGTGAAGTTCAGTTTTTCCACATTTAGTACAGAGAACTCTATAACAGAAATAAAATGTAGTTTAGGGTGTTTCCTTGTTAGTTACTAGAGAGGATTAATGCATTTCTCAATTACTATTTTGTATTAATTTAAAGTTAACAATAGAAACACCTATTGATTTGCAGTCTTAAGGGGTCTAGTCTCAGTGTATATATGTAACTGTCATTGACTTGAGTTACATAGGCATACAGAGGGAAAACATCTGTATGTTGCATTATAGTTTGTTTAGATGTATAACTAGGATTGAGTTACTCAAATTAGTGTTTGTGAATTATAGAACTAAGCTTTACCTTAATGAAAATTTCAAATTACTTTTTGGTTTGTGCATATTTTTTTAATTTGTAGTTCTGTATTAGTACTAGCGCTTCAAGAAAATAAGGCATGATAAATATTTTAACAAGACCAACTTTAGACATATTAAAGCTGTCTCCCGTCTCATTTGAGATGTATAAGGGATAACTGCAGTTGCTTAATTCTTGGGTGAAGAGAAAAAGAAACTTGCTTTTTACCTTTATATTTATTGTAATTCCAGAGAAGTTAAGGTGGGGGGGAATCAAGTGCCTGTTTCCTTGGGATATACAATGGTTCTGTTTCAATAAAACTATACTTTGGGGCGGGTGGGTTGGAATTTTCATCCCCTTCCTTTGTCCCCGTTTCCCTCTCCCTCAAACCAGACTGCCCTGTTTCAATTAAATGAGGCGTCACAGTGAGAGTACTAGGTATGTTCCTCAATAACTTAATGGCTATATACTTTCTTGCGTGCACCCTAGGCAATTTTCTGGACACATTCTTCTGACTGGGAGCCAAGGGTAGCACAGGTGTAATCACTGACAGCCCCAGGTAACACATTCCACAAGCCCCTTCATCATGGGCTCTGAGTAGCATAGCTCTCAAGCTTTTTCCGTTGTGAATGTCTGTGCTCAGCTAAGAGCCGAAGAGAAAACAAAGCACCTAGAAACACTTCCCGTGATGTAGAATGGTACAGTCCTGAGTATCCACAGGTAGAATGATAGTGTGTTACAATTTAATTTGATGCACTGGAGTAGCAAATCTATCTTATCAGCACAATTGTACTTCATTTTCACTTTGGACCTCCAAATTAAGGCACTGCAGTGTGTCCTTTAATCGGGCGATGTGAAATCTCTCTCGACTGTTGCTGAGACAGTGCTTTCTGTCAATTCAGATTCAGAAGAGTAGGGGCCCAGTCAATAGAAAAAAAATATTCAGACTTAACAATGTGGTATTGGAATTGCTCACACCTGTTTCACTTTGGGTCAATGTGCAGTATAAGGTAAATGCGATTCCAGTGTAGGAATGAATCTGCAAAGATGTATGAAATGGCTCAAGGCATAATCAGTCATATAATAATGAATTATAATTTTAAGAAGTAGAAAAATGAGTGTGTTGTTTGAAAAAAGAGAAAAATTAAACAATGTTATTTAAACACTGTTATTGGAGTGTATTTAGACTGCAGTACACCAGAACAAGGAACCTGTGTCAAGGTGGTAGCCTCCAAACTGGATTTCAAAGCCTGCTTCTTATTTTCTGTGGAGTTCTAAAATATCTCTAAGGTTAAAGCAAGAATTGGTAATTTAGTGAATGCTTCTGTTGTGCATATTAATTTGGGCTTGGGTTCGGGGGGAGGCTGTATTTCAATAAAGGCATATTTTAAACAACCCACTTGCAGTTTGGAAACACTGAAAACTAAACCCACAACTCCCTAGGGAGTGAGCCACCTAACTGCTGCTTTGCTTTGTACGTTACTACGCTTAGACGATGTGTAGACTTGCACCTGGGGCCTGCATCCGATTGCAGGGACAACTGGAGGTGGGGTTGATGTCCCTTCTGACAACTGATCTGGTATTTCTAGATTTTTTTAGAATGTATTGACAGTGTTCTTTTTAACAGGGCCTCTTGTAGCTGTACTGTGAACAATGTTAACTTTGAAAAATAGTGTCATAATAAACTATATGAACAAGATCTGTATGCAACCTTTTAAGAGATGGATGTAAGTGATGGCTTTGTAGGTGGGTGGGGTAGCTTAGCTGTTGTTTGTGTTGTGGAAAAGTGTAAGGACAGTGATTAACCAGCTTTAAAGAATCTAGGATGCACCACTTTGATCCATACTGTGCTAAGGAGACTCATAAGACAGGACTTCAGCAGCCTATTGAGTATGGAGAAGTCAGCATAATTAAAGAATGACAAGGCAGCAGGAGCAACAGCTTCAACTTCCAGAAAAGTGAAGGCATAAGATACTGTGCTGATAGTGAGCAGCTTTCCCAAGGCTAGTTAAATCTGCTTATCACAGCTGAAATATCGAAGAAAGTCTAGCAAGAGTTCTTCACCTTTTGGAACCTCCTTGAGTGATAGCTACTTGAGTTGACTCAAAATAGGTCTAGCATTTAGACCTGAAAGGAAGGGCAATGAGCATAGGTAAGGTTTGCCTTTAACATTTTTCATGAATTAAAATGAGTAGCGGGGAGGGTTTTAAACAAGGTAAGAGTAATTTCTTTAATTTTCAGGTTGAATGAGAAGCTGCTGCTTGAAAAAATGGGGAATGTCTTGCACATCCTCTTCAATTGAAGGTTTCTGACTGGGTAAGACTTGTAGCATATAGTATGATGCTTGTATAACTCTTATTTCCTTCCAGGCTTTCCTTTGCCAGCTTTTTGGTATGAAGGAAAGCCGTAAGTGCTATGGAGCAAGTATGTCAGTGTGTATCATCCAGCGTTTCCTGTGCTGGATGGGGGTTGCTGGCTGGCATAATTGCCTTCAAGAATCTTCTGTTCCTGGCAGGTACCAAATCGCTGTGTGTCTGAGATAACAAATGATACGTGTTTTGAAATACATGCTCTAGTTACCATGGGGAGCGCACTGGGGAGGGAGTGAAATTCCTTTGTGATTGGAAGAGAAGTGCCTTACAGAAAGTGGAGATACTGAAGCAGTTCATCGCAATTCTCAGTAGGGTGCCGTACGCTGCTGCTGCCGAGGTTCTACAAAGGCATTTGGTTAGCGTAGTGATTTCTCTCTTAATAAATGAATCTTTGCTTACCAGGTGGGTTTGTATTTGTCTGTACAAATTCTTTGTACCCTTTCAGGTTTTTGGTACTTTCAGGCAGGGTTGTTGAACGGAGGCTGATGCAGTCATGTGGCACCCAGCTGAAAAAAGCACAACTGCATTTATACAAATGAATGGCAATAAAAGAACTTTTCATCGATCTGCTTTTATGCTCATTGGTTCTTAACTCTTGGAACGTGCATTTCCTTTTTCTCATCCTCAGTTGTTAGAGGTCTGGGACATATTTAACTCCTTTTTATCTAGTGCCTATTTTAATTCATCAGTACATTTTTAAGTGTGCGCTATTTTTGTGAAGTCAATTTCTGTTTTGGTGTTCATGCTTTGGTTACTCAGAAAATGGAGTCAAATGGAACCTGTGTCTTTCAGTGTCACCTGGGGCTTGGGCACCTTCACAAACCAATTAAAGTGGTTAAACTTGTTACCTGCTGTCTGCAAACATCCAGAAAGCAGATTCTTTGACATTACAAGGTACAATTAAAAGCTAATGTGGAAGTAATATTGAGATTTTCATACAGTTGTGAGCTACTTAGTGGAAATCTCACCATGACTGTATATTGTGGAAACGTTTACAGATGTGTAGTTGGTTAACCAAGGCTGAGCCAAAATTTGAAACTGCTTCAGTGAAGTCACAAGCTCACCTTTGCTGAGCTGCCAGGCAGCTCTTGCTGAGGGGGACAGGCTTTGCTCTCTTACACCTGCGAGTGGAAAACCTTTGCGTTTCCTCTGCTAGGCAGAATTGCTCTTGTGAGCTCACCTGGGTATCTGCACATAGCACCAGATAATGGGGAAACTCAGTCCTTGCTCAGGTGAGGGTAGCAGCCTTTGTCCCGGAGGGGAGAGAGTACGTTGCTGGTTTTTGACAGTAAAGTCTTTAACAAAAACTTGCTAGTTTGCATCCATTACTAGGTCTATGTATAGGGCAAAGCTCTACCTTTTTGTAATGGGATTCTGCATTGCTGCAGGCCTGTTCTCTGCTCTGGAGGGATCTTTTTGCACCACATTTAGAACTAGATAGTCACTGTTAGAATTATTTTCACATGGATTTGTAGCACTCTTCTTTAAGCAAATTGGTTTATTTTGGTTATTTGTATCCCGGTTTCCTCAGAAATAAATCTGGTCAAAGATAAACGACTCCTTAGGAGTACTCAGTCAAGTGTATCTTTGTCCAAGAGGCACTTCCAAGAGTTAAGAACGCTGTTTCATGGCTAGGTTTTTTCTGTAGTGGCTGCTATTGAAAACAGCAGCTGCAACTGGGAGATGGAAAGGCAACGTTTAACCAAGCGTTGGTCCCTGAGCTGCAGTTCTACAGTTTATTTGATGCCTAAACCTGTGTGTTCATCTAAAAGCAAGTGGTACTACCAGATAATAAAAATGTATTTCTACAAAAGGGACCCAACTCGATGCAGATGTAGTAAGTGTTTTGTTTACAGAACACTGAAATTAAATACAGCATCTTAAAGTTGATGTCCTTAAACTATTAAAGACGGGAAGAGGAATGCTAGTATTTCAGACATTGACTGTGTGATGTACTGACTTGCTGTCTTTGGTTCCTGTGTTTAAGACATTAGCATGGTTTCATGTATTGTCTAGCACATCGCAGTTTGTGGTCTCTGACAAGCGTTTCTGTCTTAAATTGTGTGAAGCATGAAAGATCTTGAGTATCGCATTCAGATATCTCATGGATGATTCTTTTTCTGCTGTGGGTGCTACAGGTTGACATCTCTGTCAAAGATTAGCTTTTTCCTGAACAAAAGTAATCCAAGTATCTCCATAGAAGAAAAATGGTCTTCCTGTAGAAGATAATATCGCAAGACTGGAAACAGAATAATATTTAAAAATAAATGGCAAAGACTTTTAAAGCGATGGTGCTGGTGTGCAGCACTCTTAGAACTTGTGGTTAAATGAGTTTATAAATAGCACGGAAATTAAAAATTTCAGTATAGTCCATATTGGATTGAAATTTGTTAAAATATTTCAATTTTGTATCAGAATAAAGTGTATTTTGTCAAATGACTTACAATCTAAAATGTGTTGCCATCACCTTTGTTTTAGTGCTGTGAGGAACACAAAGTGGTTTCAATTTCTTACAACACATGACTTACAGGATCATCTGTAAACTTGGGACTGCAAGTCAGATAAACCTTGGTTCAGCCCAGCTCATCAGCTTTACTTTTAGAAGTTTCAAAACTGAATGTTTTTATCAAGAAATAAATTATCTCCAGCCTGAATCTTAAGTGTATGTGGTCAGCGTTGTGATGCACCAGGCACTGTCACCAGTCCCACTCAGGCTTGGGGAGATGCTCTGTACCTCGGTAACGACAATAAAATGAAGGGTATGGTTTGCAATCTGCTGCTTTCAACATACGCCAGAATAATCTCTTGTGGAATATTTTTTTCCTTCATGGCACTGGGCGTTCCAATGCAAATGCAACATTCACTGTGTTCATGATGGGAAAAATTTTAAACTGAATGTAAATTAGCGTGGTTGGAGTTGCTTCTGACTGATCCTTCACCTGGTGGAATTCAAACAAGGCTTCTGTGTTACCTGCAGGTACTTTTTGTGGCTGTTCTTTTCATCTTGGTCATGGCCTCCAGGGTCCCTGCATTAGGTTTTCAGACGTGTGGGTGGTACAAATACAGCCTGTGCAGGGGCTGCTCCAGGAATGCAGTTGGCCTTGGGCTTTTGTGTTAGAGCTAAAGTAAGGACCAAACTGAAGCAGAGGTCAGGGATTTCCCGTGATCTGGTTTACAGACAACTTGTAATTAAAATATTTGTATCGCAGCTAGAGCCAGTACTTGCTCCGAAAGTCAGAGACATTTGATTGATGGCCTAGTTAATGATGGGTGGGAACTCAGGAGCTCTTCCCCTTAAGGTTCTCTGGTTCACTGTACTTCGCCATCAGACCTGTGTATGAGAGCTACTCTGTGTCAGTGTGAAAAGTGTCCAGGGCCATAGCTTCCTCCTTAATGCTTATGTTCTAGAATTGGTATCCTTAAATATGGATCAGACCCTCTTGCTCTAAGTGATGGCAAGGTCTCGCATTCCCCTAGACTTGCTAAAGCAAATAAAGCTTCTTCATCAAATCCAGCCTCTAGGTTTCCTGCCATTGGTATTGACTTACTCAAAAAAAAAAAAAATGTTGTTACATCCAGAGCCAAGGGTGGTGCAGTGGGGAGGGCTGACGTGCTGTTAGCAAGCAAGGAGCTCAGTATAAACAAGGTAAGCGGCCTCGAAGTGCAGGATGGGTCACCTGGATTTACAATTCCCGAGGTCTTCTGCAAAAACACAAGCATTACTAGTCAATGTAAGGGCAGAGCTCCTAGCACTTCCAGGGCGTTGCAAATCTGTGGCTGCAATTTCTTTCATGCCATTGCTGTATCCTCTGACTTGGGTACAAATGTTTTGTGAGGCAGGACCTCACCTGTAAGTTTGCAGCAAGTAACCCAGCATGAGTAGCTGTGTGAAACTCACTTTTCTCTTAAGGCAGGCAAGGCTGCCTTCCATCCTGGGTTTAGGTGCCAAAGGCTTCTTTCTGGCCATTGCATTTGCTTTTTAAGGATGAAACGGACAACAGGATCATGGTTCTTGGCATTACACTGCCCTGGAGAAAAAACACCTCAGTGAAGCTGCTGGAGGGCTCTGCTACGTAAGCGCGTTAACAGGAAGATGAATGACAAGGTGACAAAGATTAGAAAGAAATAATTATTTGGGCTAACGAAACCAAAGTCTGACTGTGAAGTTATGTTGCCTCTACTGTGACAACCTGGGCAATGAAGGAGCATCTGAAATTCTGTATGCAGAGGGAAAACCAAAATGGGTACCTAGGCAAGAGCGGGTTCCACGCACTGTAGTTAATGCTCTTCAGTTGAGAGGGCACAGGGTCACTAGAATCGTATGAAAGCAGCAAATAACGCTTGAGAACAGGAGACCTTCCCGAGCAGCCTGGACAGAACAATGTTCGCAAGAACTCTGGCTTTCTGTGTCTTGCCCCTGCCCTTCCTCTTTGTGCTGCTGTTTACTGAGGACACTCAGAAGGGCCATAAAAAGTGATATAAACTGGGATTATTATAATCTAAAATTGTTCTGGCCTTCATAGCCAACCATGGGAGCGGAGGCTTTCTGCTGGGCAGGCACCTCCCAGCACAGTTAGAGAGGTTGGGAAATACAAACCTCAAGGCTGAAATCACCAACAACTCTATCTCTTTATTTAGCCTCACTCTAACTTTGTGAGAAATGAGCTAATGGAAAGCTGGCTTCCTCATCTGATGTCTCTCTTTAAATTCTTTCTCCTACAACATTACTAAACAATTTTGTGGGCTCACACTATCCTTTTTCAGTATCTCCAGTTTCTTCTTTTCTAAAAAATGTATGAGGTCTTGCTAAACACTTTGGTGTTTATTACACTAAATGAAGTTATGCATGAATATGGTAATAGACAAAATATTCCTTAAAATGATAAAGCCACATATAATTGGAAATGTTTTTCTGCCAGTTGTGCTCTATTACAAGTTTCATAGGGAAGATGAAAGAAAATGATAAGGTTTTTATTGCTCCAATGAATCTGTGTTTTTCAAATTACAAATTATGCATATTCTGTATTAAAAAAAATCCACTATTTACAAGTACTATTTATAAGTCCATTTGAAGAGTAAACAAAACAATGTTATTAATTTGCCCAATTTTTATTCTCTTATAAATCAGAATTTAAACTTCACAATGCTTTTCAGTCAGTTGAGCACAGGTTCCAAAGAGTGCAGTTGGTTGGCAGTTATTACACCTTTGTCCAAAGTAATCGCAGGGACAAACAATGCTTGCTGGTCAGAGTCAGAGACCATAGTGTATTTCTAGAACTGTTACTCAAAAGTGTACACAATATTTAGTTGAAAAAATGCATAATGCTGACAATGATTAAACAGATTTTAAATGTGTTTGGAGGAAAGATCTCATCAGGAATTTGAATAGTGTTCAAAGAGCAAAACAAAAATTACGTTAACTTAAGCATAAACTTGAAACGTAACTTAATGTTACACACTCCTTCCAAATGGGAGCTAAAATTATGTTGAACAAAACGAGTAATGCTGACAATGCTGTATGATACAACTCTGATTAATAAGCGTATTTGTTACACAAAGACTCAGCCTGGGAAAACCAGTACAGATTTCCCTTTAGGGAAATACATGTGTATGAAGTACAGTTAAAAAGTTTAATAAACTGATAAATCAAAATCAAACACTAAGTATCAACTTTCATACTAAATTAAAATCATATATTAAATATAAAGCAAGTATAAATGTGTAAGAAAAATGGAAAACAAACACGATTGCATATTTATAAAAAAGTATCAGAAGCCATATTGTTTGTCTTGCAAGAAATTATATTTAGAAGGCTAAAATCACTTTTTATATATATATCAAATAAATCTATGAATATGAATCTCTATGAAACAAGAGACAGGAACAGTATATAAATATGGTATCTTTAAATATTTACACGTATATGGAAACTAGTCAAAGTGGTGCTACAAGAAGAAAATGTCTGTTATAAAAGTGAGATTACAAACCTTGCATACATCCATCTGCTATTAGTTTCAAACTTGCACCTTCTGTGAACTGGTTATTAACTTGAAAACTATCATTGCATAGAATTACTTGAAAAATATCGCCTAATTCTGCATTCCATCTCACAGGAAAAACTATCAGGATAGCAATACAAAAATAGTAACTTGGAGAACAGTAGCCAGCTGTGCTGCCCTTCAAAGTTTAGTCTCTGACTTCTTGCTTTTAGGAACAAGAAAGACATTGCCATCTCTAGTTTGCTGAAGTGAATATTCACTAGGAGAGTAAGACTTCCCATCTTCATCACGTAGCATGCTGAAGACCTCAAGGTATAAGGTAGTCAGTTGCTTTTTTATTTGACGAAGGCTTTTGTCATGCTCTCCTTTTTCCTTCAGCAATTTCTCTTTTTCATCTTTTAGGTTACTCAAGTCTTGCTCCAGTTCCACTATATTTTCCAGTTTTCTTTTACGGCAATTTTGAGCAGCCACTTTGTTCTTGCCTCTCCTGCGAATATCTCTAATGAGCGCAAGCTGGTCTTCATTGAACTGCTCCTTAGACATCATTTTATTGAAGTCATCAGCAGGGAGATTGATGATTTCTTCAACAGGAAAAGGGATCTGCAGAGCTTTTGCTCTTTCCTCATCTCTTGTGAGATGAGCTTCAAGGCGGCTTGAAGGTTTATCTTTCACGAATGGAGCTTTGGGGTGGCCTGGACCAGCAGGGGGTTCTTTCTTAAGTGTGTTTGTACACTGCAAACTGGGTGTTTGAGTGCTTGGCACCAGGGAAGAAAGCGCTTGATCCTGGAATTGCAATGAGCGCACACTAGCATTGCTCTGTGGCACATTTCCAGGAGCACTATCCATGTCTTCCATTTCAGAATCACTACAACCATAAGTCTTATCTCCACAGGCAGATGATTCAACAGAGTGTTCAGGCGATGCTACGCTAGAATTTGCATTCAATGAAATACCAGAATCGGAATCATTACATTCTGCTACGGTTCCCGAGTAGCTGCCATTAAAAGCTTTACACAGTGAGAAATCAGAAAGATCAATAGGTTCACTTAGAATTTCCACAAGTGATTGACTGACTGTATTTGTTGTTGCTGTGTCACCATTCGCCTTTGTGTCAATAAAGGCAACGTAGAAATCCTCACAGAAATCAGAGTTTGAAGCAGGTGTGTTGTTTAAAGAATTCACACTCGTCTGGCCGGTGTCTTCTGGCGACAAAATGCTGGAAAAGTGACCCTCAATACTATCCAGGAAATCTGGACTGCAGTTAACATCTTTTCTCATGATGGGTAATGAGCTGTAGTAATTATAGCTGTTGTGCATCTCTGTTGGCTTGGTTTCAGGGCCTGTGACCGTGGTTACCTCAGCCAGGTTATCATTTTCAATGTTAAGACACTGCACGGGAAATGCAAGAGAGAAGGTCAGCAATGCATCACCAATTGATGGTAAAATCTTTTCCTATAACCCACAAACATTAAATATTCTAGCAATCAACATGCACATAAAATGGGTATTACAACATTGCTGGGACCTGCATAACTACAACACGCTTTTACTATGGAGAGGTAATCTAGGTAGACGACTGGATACCTAAGCAGAGTGTGAAGCAACTCAATTTGGACAAACCTATTTAAATTAAGATGTCAGAGCCTCTCAAACTCATAGTGAGATGCCAGAGACCCATTTCAAATACACTCTGATACTACATGGAAGCTGTACAGAGGCCTCCTGTTCTCCTAAATTGCTAGCAGGGATCCTGGAGCTGCCAGGTCTGAACTTTTCACAGGGACCACTGCTAGGAATGGCGCAAGCATAGTAGATGTATAATTACTGAATGAGACTTCATGAGCATTACTAGCACACAATTACTTTTAGCACTCAATTTCATGTTACATTCCTGAAAATCAAGATTCTTTCAGGATTTACTGAATGAATGAGGCAGCTGTTCATTGCGGAGAAATGTAATTCTTGGTAAAGTAAAAAAAAGCACTAACACAAAGCCTTGCAAACATTAACTCACCCCACATACTTTTAGTTAAGCTGCCTAACATCCGTGCAAGCGTCAAAGGCCATTACATTGATGGGCTCTCACTGGCTACAAGACCAATGATCTTTCCAACCGGGTGGCAGTTTTTTAACTGAAGCTGAAATAAGTGTGCCTTCTGTCCCCAAAGAATTAGGCAATTACCAAAATGATTCTGCCTCTCTTAAGAAGGGACCACACACTGATTATTTAACCAGGGATCATTCAAGGATTAAGCTAAGGTTTTGAATGAGAGCACGCTTTTTCTTTTCTTCAAATATAATTGGTAAAAGGCAATGCCCTCAATTTAATTACCTCACTTCATTCAGAACATTATTCAATTACTATTTGGAATTACTGCAAGAGATAATTTTGGTTTGGTTTCTTAATGTATTTTCAGCATCACTGCTGCCTCTTCACAGCCAACTGTCCTTGTTACTTACGTGGGGCTTTTACGCCTGCTGCAGCAGTAAAGACAAAGGGAAAAAGGGAAGTGTCAGGAAAATCACAGTTCCTGCAAAGACCTTTGTTGTTTTGTTTGGCGTTTTTTAAATATGATTTGGATTTACAGGCATTCTGCTGAGTATTCATCTCTGGTGTTAAAGCAGAACAGCATCAAGCTGAAGCATGGCAATGTTTTACAGTAATGTCTTTGAAAATAAATTTTCTCAATTTTATAGTCAGATTTAAGTAAAATATAAATGGAAACATAAAGATAGGAGAAAAGAAAAACCTAGATGTCCTCTGTAATGCACATTTTAGTACCATAGCAGAGATATTTTTTTGTTCCTTTGAAATATTCAGTTCATGTGCATGACAAAATTAGTTCTAATGGAACATCTATAAACAATAACTACATAACTATACTTCACTTTTCTAGGTAACTAAGTATGTCCTATTACCATCTTTACAAAATCTTTTCCTTAAATAAATGTTGAATGTAAAAGTAACCATAAGTGGTTTACGCAGTCTACTTCGACACAGCAAAAACCATTTACAATAATGCTTGTGGAAAAATACTTGTAGCTCTGTAATTGAGAAGCGTCCATTTTTAAACAGCTGAAACTTCAGGCATGGTCATGCTGATGCTGTAAAAAGTTGCATACAGAATCAAATAATGATTTGCTAACTATGAGGAAGTTCTGATTGATGCTAATCAATTCAGATAAACTGTTTTATTAAGGCATTCTGATGAACAGCTAATTTTCTTTACTTGTTTTTCAATACATTATTTTTTAAAAATTAAAGCTCAGTTTGAATTACAGACATCCTACAGGTGTGGGATGCAACATGACAGCCATAATCACCATCTGTTACGATGCTCTTGAACAGCATTCTCCAAAATACCATACTCTTCCAAAATATCATGCTATTTTTTTTTCAGGCGCTAGTCATACAAAACCTTTACCTGTAACTCTGGAAGGGACAATAATTCTTCCCAAACTTGCTCTATGTTCTGCATGTTGTCTGCATCAGTAAGTGGAACTAGAACAGGTGATTCAGGTGGCTGAGTTTGATCAGAGGAAATGAAGACGGGGCTGCTATCAATCTGAGCAGGAACCAGTGACTGAAATGCAGCTGAAGAAGCCTGGAGTGTTTAAAAAAATTTTAAGAACCCAAACAAAACAATAACAAAAAAATCCCACAAACCACCCCACTCAAAAAAATCAACTTTGAGTTTTCCAAAGCAAAAATCTGGGTTTTGGTGTTCTACCATTTCTGCAGAACAGACAGGTATTTCTTAACAGACCCATTTTTTGGTAAATATTGGGATAATACAAAAATATTGCCATGATAGGAGTTCTCATATTAAGGATAGGAGTTCTCATATTAAGGAAAAAAATAGGGGGGAAAAAAAAAGTTAGAAACTGGCTGGTGAAGGGCTTATCTTTACACATCAAATAGTCTGAGTCAGCACATGGCAATAAAGCAACTGAAACGCACCAGTTGTAGAGAGCTACACGGAGCTCACTGTAACAAACTCACAAAGTCCGCTACCAATATTTTCAGTAACTGGAATGGCTGCCACCAGCTGGCGTTACACACTGAACCCTGGTTGCAAGGGGAAAGAACACAAGAGCACCACTCAACCTCCTCCAGACGCAGTTTAAGACAAATCTTAGTAAAAAGACATGAGACTGAGCCCTCAGAAGACCACCCGTGAAACCACTGTATTTAGCATTTTTTACCTCATTGTCCTCTATAAATGGGAACGCTTCTGCCAAGAGCTGCATGCAGTCATCAAAGGACAAGGCCTCTGCTTCTGGTTTTGAAGCCTGTGTGGTCTAAATAGGAAAGTTATGAAAAAATGTTACTGCATCTTTGAATAACTGAAGAATCTTCCATTACGGTAACAAATGCAAATTCATTTTAGGTAACTACTAATGTTATGCCTTCCTGTGAATGGAAAAGGTTCAAAGACACTCACAAACACGTATTAAGAGTTTACCTGTGAAAAACTGATTGGTGGCTTGGTATTTTCTGACTGAATGCGCTGAGCTGGCTGAACAGGAATAAATTCACCTGTCTCTTCGTCTAACTCCAGCTGACCCAGCAAAGCTTTCTCCTGCTCTTTTTGGAGCTGCTCTTGTCTTTCCTTTTCAAGTTTCTTCTGTTTCTCGAGTTCATACTCCTTCTGTCGTTGACTAAAATCAAAAACTTCCCGCCTTGCCCCAAGGTCTATATCTTGCCTCCAAAGGATGTCAATCAAGTTCATGTCCTGTAATAGAAATGCTTTTTTTAACCAAGCATCCTCCCCAGCAAAACTGGTCTAGAACAACAGGAAAGCTTGTAAATTTTGTATTAAGCAGGTAACCTTGTGTAACTGAGGCTTATTCTCCTAATGCTACAAAATTACCTAAATATAGTAGGGCTCAGCGTGTGACCTGGTGGTTTGGTTGCTGTGGCCTGCACACACGCTCACAGAAACAAAGCAATTTTCTACAAGTGTAAGACAATACATGAACTAGCCAGAAGATTAGTTAACATCTTTCCCAAGTTAACTTAGAGAAAACATGAAGCTATAGAATGAATTATGTCACATTAAAAAAGTCACACATTTGAACACGCCAATTCTGTATTCTCATTTCTTTGTTAAAAATGCTATACCATTAACACCCATATTTATACATTGCATGAACTACTTCTAGTAGCTCCTAAAAAACAGTGCTTTTCTCTAAAATCAAACAGTTACATAAAATATGTGCCTGTAACACAATGCAGGCGTTCCCAAATCCAAGATATTTAATATAACTTGCTGGGAGAAACCAAACTCAGCTTTAACAGCCAACAATGAAGAAGCTGAAATAATTACAGTTGCTGCCCAAGACAATCTTTGGTCTCCCCAGATTGGCAGGGTAAAACAAACTAATTAAGTTCTGCAGTAATTGGAGATATGGCAACACAGTATTGCTTCATTAAGGGCCAGTAGTTTACCAGCTGCTCACTGTCTCCTTCTGCAGCAGATTCAAAACTGTTTCCTGGTCTCGGAGCATTTGCAATATGTTCTGGATAAAACTGCAGGATCTGGATTTTAGGGCTCACTTCTGAATTATTCATTTACAAGGCATCATTAAAAATGTGACTCAAAAGATTTTTTGTGTTTGCGTGTATAATGCACGAGGCTGTGAATTGACAGAGCTGTTTTCCTCCCTGAGTTGCAACAGATTACAGCACAAAAATAGCAGAAGCGGTGCTCAGTTTCAATTTAAATCACAAAAAAAACATAAGTAATCAGAAGAAGAGGTACAGAAGGTGTAACACTTTTTCCTTAAGAAGGACCACATACCCTTAGTGCAAAAATTAAAGCACAGCTATTAAATCTTCCCGACACACCACTAGCTTTAAATGTTTAGCCCAGTTATCTCTGGTAGTGGGTTCAGCTTTGCCAAATGGTGTTGTGCTCTGCCATGGAAAGATGCCCTTGTCTGGAGCACCGTTATTTTATTTAGTTGTTGTGTTTGCGGCACTTCAAACCAAAAGGCTGAAATGGGCCCTCATACTTTCAGTTGGAAAAGTTCTGTATAAATACAGCAATATTAGTCATAACTTCAAATAAAAATTCAATAATGGCGTGCATGGAGGAAGTGTTCTTCCTTTCAACAGGTAATATGATCAAACAGCACACTGATTTGACTATTAACCTACTATTTAACACTTATGTTTAATTTTCAGCCAATGCTTTTACTAAAACTGCCCTTTTCATGGGGGAAAAAAAAATTCTTGGCATTATTCCAAAGCCTTAGGTGAAAGTTAATGCAGTCAACATCAAGCAGTGATCAACAGCCTTCCTCTTTATTTCTCTGCCTTGTTGAACACTATCTCACACACACACACACAGGCGTCCACAGACACAGGCAGGCACTCTATTTTAGGTTTATCACTAAAGTACTTTTCTCCTTCCATAGTAAAAGCACCACAAAACCAACTGTGTATTTGATGCCTGGAGTGTATAACTACAGCTATTAAAAGGCATTTTACTCCTCCCCTGTGCAACAGCTACCCTCTGATTTTTAGATGCCTTGACATGATGTGGTGGTCTCAGAAAGATTCGTTTGGAGGGACAAGAAAGCAGAGTCGTATTCATACTGGGTGACGTGCAGCAAGAATCCTGTGAAAGATTCACCTGACCCGGGGTTCACTGCTGCTCTCTGGAGCCACACTAACCACTTCCCTTAATGTCACACAAGTTTACTGTAAAAGCACCAGCAGTCTCTCATGTGACGCAGTCCACAAGTCCCCGTTTGTTCCTTCCTCCATTGTGCAATTTCTCAGTGGGTTTGGCAGAGCCAAGAGGCGGTGCAGGAGGAGCCAGGCTGCCCCAGCAGGAGGAAGGACCTGCGCTCAGGAGGGATTGCAGCAAAAACGTTTGCCCCGGTCTGGAGCTCAGCTCTTTCCCAATGAGCACCAATGCCTGTTTCGAGGGGAAATAAATTACTGTATTTCATGTGTGTGTTACCATTGTCCAACATTTCTGACTACTGGGAAAGTAACACAGTTTCAACATTTTTCTCAGGCTGACAAACAGCGATTTTATTTTGTTTATATTATTTCCTCCACAGTTTTGTAAATAGAGAAAGAACTTCTCAGAGGCCGTGCTTTGCCTTCCCATGATCCATGTAAGCAGGAGGTGCCTTGTACTCATGCTTTGACGTTTTTGTTCATTTAGTGATAGGCTCTTCCAACCACATCGATAGCTTAGTTTGGACATATAAAGGCACTTTTAATAAGATAAACATAAATGCTAAACAATTCACATTAAGCCACCATCTGGCCCCTGATGGAAATTTTCATGTTTTAGATTTACATATCAGCATTTGCCATCTGGGCAGAGTCTGTTATACATTTTATGAGAAAAACTCTGACTATATTGTAAAGTTTGACAATTAACTCTTATTGCTCCTAAACAAACATATTTGCAGTAGGGTAAACAAAGGGAAGAGTCTATGAAAACTACACGAAAACACGGTCTGCCTTTTGTGCTTTCAACAGAATGCTAATCTTTCGTTCTATCCCTGTTCAGTTTACCTGACTAGTTTTTGTTTTGTTTGGAATTTAAGCCATTCACATCACCATCAGCACTGGTAAAGTGGAAACATCCAGCGGCCCAAGTGTCAGCAGAGTAATAATCTGCTGTCTCACTTGCAGTCCCGCACAGTGGGTTTTGCACTTTTACCTCTTTAAGTCATACCTTTTGCAACATAAATTGGGATTACACTAGCAGAATCTCTCACTAGATAAGGATTTTTTTTTCTTTCCCATGATCTGTTGGCACCTAACTCCAAGAAGGAGAATAATTTATATGCCAGCATGAATAAATGAAAGAGGAAGAGAATCAATGGCCGTTGCATCCAGCAGGGAACTTGGACCGGGACCCCACAAGAAACAGGAAGACACTCCTATAGCCTTCTCACAGAAAACGAGATGGCAGAACCTCCCCAAATTCCTGTTTCTTTTTCCCGAAACTGAAAGGAAAAATAAAAAGCACCTTACATTTTTGCTTTATTCAAAAAAATACATGAGAAGTGAGGGGCAAGGACCTGACTTACTCCAAGGCAAGAATGAAAGGGAAGGGATCAAGTAACAAAGCAGGTGCAGGAAAATAAGCTGGAAGATTCTTCCACCTAAGAAAAGCACAGACTGGGGAAGCAACAGCTGAATGTTTTCCCCTTATCATATTCATGAGGAACTGATTTTTGTTCAAGCAGGTTTTGAGAATGATTTATAAATCATTGGATGTTTTCAGATGATGTCCAAAATGACCATAACTATGTGGTTCGTTTTCTAAATCATTTTTAAGGTAAGTTACTTATTTAATTACAACTCAATTGGTGAAAAAAAATCCTGGACACATAAGCCACGTGCTTCAGAGAAGCACAGAAAGCACTTAAAGTTAGCCCAACACCGTAACTTTTTAAGAATAATTAAGTTTTAAAGTTGACCCATTACTGTAAATCCCTTACAATTGGACACTGAAGAACAAAAGTTAACTCAAGAGTGTGGAAGGGACAGCAAGGACAAAAAGAATCTGAATGAGCAGTGGCCCTCACAAGAAGAATGAAGAATAGGGAACAGCAGAAGCTATTTGCGCTGGAGGACAGAGGGGTATAACAGCAAATTTAGATGACTGAATTTAGGATTTGGAAATATGACAGAACAGACAGCTGTCAAAGCAAGCCATGTGACAGCAACTTGTGGTTTATGAACACACAAGGTCAAATCCCTGACTGCCCTGTGGAGCTGCCTGCTGTCCTACATTCTTCACCAAGAACTTCCAGGCAATTTAGAAGAATACAGAGTGCTTGGGGTGGGTGGTGTCTTTTTTTTTTTCCTATCTTTCATGCCTGTTCCACTTACTATTGGTGTGGCTGGACTGACACTACCCCAGTACGTCTTCACATTAAACCAGCCTGCTCCCACCACTTCTTGATGTCCAGTTGTTCTTCCTGGCCCTAAAGAGTCTTTGGACACCACATATCTTAGTCAGCAAACTTTTTTTAAGCCCTGGTAAACTAACTTCCCTGAAGGAGGATTCTAAAAGGGTTGGAAATCCATAGGACTGCTGTTGTAAGACTTTCCACTCCATGTTTATATAAAGACATACGAGACAAGCTCTGTCCCTGGAATGGAAGTATTTGTAGGCACACTTTTTCTTACTGAAGAAAGAAACCTCCAGAATGCTTTGCCAGACCAGAAATACAAGTCCTGATATTTCATTAGCTAAAAGGGTTTATTTTCTGGTTTTTGCGAACATACATTTCATATTTCAGACTGTACTTTCATTGTATACCATCAGGCTCCCCTACTAAATGCCAGATTGTCAGCATCTACTCTTATAACTTAGATTAGTTGAAAAAGCCCTTGGCTGATCTTCCAGCATTCTTAAAGATTCACTACAAGCCTCATCTGGGCATCATTCTGACAAAGACAGTGCGAGGCTCTGGCTGGCTTAAAGGATCACAAATACACTTCTGTATACTAGCCACTCACCCTCCCAACCTTTACTCCAGATATAATTCCTAAAATGTGGACGATCTTTGTATTTCACCATCATCTTCCATGAATGGTATCAACAAAGGCTACAACTAAGATCTATACAGCTCCCAAAATGATGGTTTTCCCATATGATACATCCTATGGCAAGCAAGCTTTCCAAACTGCCAGGGAGAACGTATACCTGGTATATCCTTCAGTAATAGTGAAAAGACAGGTTTCTTTAAGCTTGAAGAATGTAAAATGAGCAACAATGTAACTGCAACACAGAATAGCCCCTTTAGGCTGGTTTTGGTCACTAGTGCGCTAACTTCATTCCAACTCCAAAAGCTGCAAAATCCTAGTGCTCATGGTAGAGCAAGACCACACCAGGTAAAGAAAAACACCATCATCAGAAAGTCAAAGAGAATGAAAAAGAAGGACATGAAAAACAGTCTACTTCTTCATTTTGATGAGTTTTCTTTTTCTTCTGCAAAATCAACAGTCACCTCTATGCTACTATTTAAAACATCGAACTGTGCGAGAGTCTTACAGCACTCCCTTCCAGCCTGAGGCATAGCAGCAGGAGCTACATTGTCCTCACCGGCTCATTAATCCCTGCAGTCAGAAATACATACGTATCTCCTTTTCCCATCACGTTCGATCTGCCTTGAAGTGACCATTTCTGGTACAACAGATCAGGGTGTTCTTACTCAGGGCTGCAGAGCTTATTGTAGAAGATTTGTGCTCTGTCTCAGACATGTCAAGAAGTAGACGTATTTTATTGTTTAATCAACATGTATTTTTAGAAGGTAGCTTTAAAATACTAGTTTAATACAGAGTATGTGGTTTTGCACAGCTGAATGGTCCCAAGATTAATCCTTCCTCTCTCTACACCTTGAAAAGCAAAAAAACCCAACATGGAAAAAATCCAAACCCCATTTCATTTGCATGGCTTACAGAAAGCAAAGGTTTAAATCTGATATTGGTACTTATTTTCTTTGTACAATATCCATTTTTTAAAAAGTTATTCTCTAGTATTCATGGCCAATCTGTCATGCATTGATTTTATCTGCTCCAAATTCCCCTATTTCTGCCTTAACCTAAACAAAAAGACAGTGTGAGTTCTAACATTGTGAGCTGCTGATGAAGAACTTCTCTTAAATAAATTTAACCATGTCCAGATTTACAAGTGCTATCCTGGCTGCTAAGCAAAAACCAAAAATGGTCATGAGTGTCATCCAGCTTCTTCAAACTTAGTCCTAAATCTTGACATCCTAGAGTACTTTCTGGAACATCAGCATCTAAAGCAATGAACCTTGTATATTTGCAGAGCTTTGCTGTTTCAGTTAGATGGGTTCCATTCTTCCCTTTTAGGTCTTAATTATATTGCATTAATCTAAATTTCACTTTTCCACAGCGTATTTGGCTGATATAAAAGTGCTGTGGCCCCTTCTACTCAAATTTTGTATCCTTCTTTCAGCTTAACAGAGTCATTTACTTGCTACTTCTTTACTCTGTCTTGCATCAGCAGCATTACAAAATTATTCAGTCAATAAGCACACAAAGTTAATAAGTATTCAAGTTATAATATATTACACAAGTTGCATAATGAAATTGGGAGGCTGGCAAAATATGAGATTGTTTTATAAGAGTGGGTTAGGCTGTCTGGTTTTACACACTTGATACATCAACAAAACTCTGCTGTGTTGCCCCAAGTAAACCGAGCAATTCTCTTGTAGCTGACTTTCTAGATGTTGTCTCATCACTGTGTACCGTACCACCTAACTCCATTTTGAAAGGTAAGTAAATAGCAGCCATCTCAGACAGAAGCCTGCTTCATTTCAGGAAAATCTTGTCATAATAGCTTTATTTGTGTTGGTTTGTTTTTTTCTCCCAAGTCAAAACTGCGTCACAAAAATCCTGGCATTTACTGAATTTTGTTGTCATTTATGCAACAAAAATATCCTTGTCCTACATGGAAACAAATAGTATTAAAAATATACAGCATCTGAAAATACTGCTGATCTTATAACCAGAAGAATACAAAAGCCTTTGTGTTCCAGTTCATTTTACATATCAAACCTACAGTAGTTGGAAAACAACTACCTGTTAAATGATTACCTTCAAGCAATCCTGCTGTACCCAGGCAGGCATATCCTGTGTGTGGACATTGCCAGAGGCTACTCATTTGTTCATCTACAAGAGGATTTGTTTATAATAATGGCTCAGTCATCTGGGAAAAATGATCCAGTCAAATTATAGTACACGCTTATGTCCAATGGAACAAATCAGGAAGCAAGAAAAGATGAACACAGAAACAGAACCTGAGAAATAACACCTTTACTAGGTTGTATTAACCTGAGTTATAAACTTTTGCCCACCATTATGATTTCATCAAGATTACACACTTTCTGGAAAAGTGTGTTTCAAACCAAACATTAAACAGCGCACTTGTTTGCAAGTCAAAATATTCCCTGGGATTATTGAGAACCTTTTCAGTAATGCACATTTTCACTGGGATCTTCCTGTAAAGCTCCAGATTTTTAGCTGTCATTTTGCTGAAGGCTGGGAAAGTTACGGGGACTCACCTTATGTAAAGATGGGTCGTTACACCTGCCCTACGGCCTGGACGTGGAAACCGCACGCTCTAGTACAAGCAACACGTCACACCAAGTTCTGCATCACCTATCTCACAAGCAACTTACTTTGGTGTTGTTTGTGAGCCAAAATACAGCTGCAAGCAACAGGAGTATCTGTGAGGGCTATAAAGCAATAAGGTTCACTAACTGAACTGCCAGCACACATCTATCAGCTCCTTCAGCAACAGATTCTTACTCTATAAGAATTCATCAATGAAATTGTTCCCTGCTTCCAAGCTGGGCTGACAAAGAAAGAGTAAGGATGCTTTGAAAGCATCGGAACTCGCACACAAACATCTCATTAGCCCAGGATTACTATCATAAGACTAAATGCTAAAGAGGGCGGTTACACTGCAGGTCATACAGCCTTCCCCAGCCCACACAGACCCCCACCTCCCGCTGCAGTCTGTGGGGCACAGGGGCTAAATACCTTTGCAGATTAGTCTTGCAAATAACGTGCACTTTTAACATACAGAGTTTACATATATAATGCTGGGAATTTAGCTTCAGTGCACAGTTTTGAATAAATAAGCAGGGGTTTTTATTTTTTTTTTTTTTGAGTGTTGAAATGTTTTCAGAAAGGTTATTTAGTTTCTACAAAGGGAAAGAAACAAAAGCAATAAAAACCCAAACAAAAACATAACAACAACAACAATAATAATAGAAAAAAGGCCAGAAAACCATTGCTATTCAACTGCTTACCACTGTCCAGTACAGAACTGTAGCAGATTTGAGGAAGGCAGGCCCAGTGTGGCAAATCTTTACTGTGGTAAACTATCTTTCCATGCGAGTAATTGATGGTTAATCATTTGCTTGACACTATGCGCAGCCTTTGTTAGTGCCATACTGTAGAAAAGCTTCAGTAAATAACAATACCATTCAATTGTGTACTGATGGCCAAAAATGCTCTCCCTAAATTTACATGAAACACCATGGAGACTGTTATTTAATTTGCATGAAAGGAGTTTGTATAGCTTTTCCTCTTCCTCCAACCACACCAAGACACATAATGAGAATTCTTTTTCCACAGGACAGATTTTACTCAATTTTTTAAGCGCTTGTAATTCACATATTTCTTACCAAAAGTAATCATCTAAAAGCCATCAGACCCCACAAAGGTTTAAGGAAGCTCTTCAACTTGAACGTCTTGCAAAGTTAAGCAACTAAACCAGAAAGCTCAAGAAGGGTCCACATATCAGGTGTCCACGTGCGTATAATCACAGCTTTTGCTCAAAAAAGGTAAACCCACTGAGGTGGGGGGTTTTTATACTGTGTATAAAACTAAAGCTCTGTTTCTGTGTGATGCAAGCCAGCCCTCACTTTTTGAAGTCCTGCATAGTAATAAATTTTTAATTTCTGAAAGCAAAAGGAGCTAATTCATCTTCCAAGGCACCAAACATTTAACAGACATTAAATACGAGGGGTAGGGAGGGCTATCCAGTTTGCAAGTACACCATATTTAGCAGACTGTTTCTAAAATCAGCATTTACAGCAATTTACAATTTATTGAGAAAAAGAATAAGATGATCACTTGTAAAATAAGAAAATACAGAACAAAAAATGCCAGCTTTGGATCTGAAACAGTTTTCTGCCTTTTGGTCAAAACACTTTATTTCCTTATGCCTTAGTAAATACTTGGGAAAAAATCAGATTACAGAAAATTATCAGTAAAAAATAGCAAAATTCTAAAATTTCTCAATAGCATATTCATTCAGACAGTGAGAGAGAGATCTTGTTAGGGTAAATCACTACTCACAGAGCCAGCTATAAACTGCTAATTCTGTCATTACTACTTGCATTTTATAACACCTTGATCATCATCTCTGCCATACGCAGAGACAATTTATTAAAAACTCACTCCAAGCTTTGTTTCAAATTTAACTAACGCTATGTCTCTGACCTTAGTAACAGGCTTTATCAGAAGAATTTTAAGCCATCTATTGACAGTTTCATTGTTTAACTGCCTTCCATTTTGCCAGAAAAAAAAAAACCTTAAAGAAATGAGAGATGTCTAGAGATGTTTGCACTCGTTATCAGCTGAGCAAGGATTCCCAGGCATGGTAAGAGCAGACTAGATTCCTGAAGTAACAGTTGATAAAGGATCACAAATCAAGCTGGAAAACATTCCACAGAACTATAACATTCCACTGAGTCACAATTTATACTAGTTGAAGAACTGATCTGATAAGATTCCAGTTCAAATACTAAAATTGAATTAGAAAGTATGAGAACTCACTGTGTTGTAATTCTTTCTGTTAATGGCATACACAGCTCTGAGGTATCAAATATGACAAGAATTTCCATAGCCAAAGAATTCAATTTAAATAATTGGGAAGCTGTCAGAAGTTACGACTTAGTTTAAAATATATTTTATCATATCATATCATGTTACTTTAACAGTAACTTTTTTGTTCCTAAAGTACTTTCATTTTCATCCTTAGGTATCTCATTTCAAAATTTTACTCAGATTTGTTTGTTTTGATTTATTTTAAAAATATCAATGGGACAATCTTCCAGAAATCTGTCAGCTGACATGGACTCATCTACAGCAGGAAAATAAAAAAAGTGTAAATGTAATTCTACATCATAAACCAAAATTTACGTCCGTGCATGTTGTGTTAAATAATTCACAGCAGATTGCATTAGGGACTACAGCATGCTTGTTCCAAGGATGCTTAATGACTATATTACCCACACTGGTGCATATATACCACTCACTGCTTCAGCAATACCAGTGACGATGAGCATCAGTGTAACAAGCTGGGGTGAATACTCTCACTGACACTTCTGGGATGACCTCTGCCACTAACACCTCCATGTTCTGCTTCCAGCCACAAAGATTCCGAAGAGTTGCTGCCCATCTGAGCTGAGCTTCAACAACCTTCAGAGTTGCCCACCCATCCCTGCAACCCTGTGGTAATTACCTATCAGTGGTAATAAATCCAGCTGATTGCAGAACATGTCATCTGGTCACACAACTGCACACAAACTAACTGGAAATACTCTGTTTAAAGACACAATTCAGCCTTCTTACCCAACAGCCCATAACTCTGGCAAACAGTTCCTGAAGACAGAAAGAAGAAATGACTGAGCTTCCAGGCCGACGCGGCACAAACCACAAATGCAGCTGTGGAGCAGTCAAAGACCGGCCACCCTACACGGCAGCAGGCAGCATTCGGAGCTTTAGACCTGTATAGACCACGTGCTGCCTGCGAATTCTGAACAGGCACCTTCCAACAGTCGAAGCAGCACAGGAATTACTCCACCCTACAGCAATACATCAGGAGGTACTAATTTTACCACAAGGGTTCAAACAAACAAGACCTCACAGGATCTTTTCTATCATAGCTTTTTAGGCTAAACAGCGGTGATGATCTGAGCAGGAACCAAACTTAAGTCATGGCAGCTTTTCAAATAGCTGCAGAAAAGTCACTGCTTCAATGTTTAGTGGGCATTAATTTCAAACACAGCAAACAGGGACAACTTTAATCACAGAACAAACCTCTTAAAGGCAGGCCATCAACCAAACTGCTTCTGAGTCAGTTTCTCAAGTGTGCAAGCTTTGTTTCGCATTAAGTCTCCAGGAGTGGTGTTTTTTATACTTACAAGAGTCAGCATGTAAAATCAACACAGCAAACAGCAATAAAACTTTGAAATTGCCAGACAGAGGTGGGGGCAACAAGGGAAAACCTGGTATATCTTTATGTTTCATAGTCATACAGAAGATACTTCCTTAAAAGGTTTGAAAGAGATTGTTTCAAAGTGGCCTTAGACCACTTGTTGCTGCAACATCAAACTTAAAGGAACTAGCTTATCCTTTCTCTTCTCTTTTTTTTAATTCCATTGCTCATACTAATATTGCAGAAGTCGGACTAAAAGTCTTAAGACACTGGAAGTCAAGTTCAAGGTTGGGTGGTCTCAACTCCCTCAGCACTGCAACAGCATCAACAACACAGAAAAACATACTTCTTGAAACCATTTAGTTTAACTTTAAAGACAGGAAACTTTAAGAGTCATCTAGAGCACATTCACCTTGGCTAAAAATACTGGTTTATATTCCTTTTTCACAGAATCACAGAATAACCAGGTTGGAAGAGACCCACCGGATCGTCGAGTCCAACCATTCCCACCAATCCCTAAATCATGCCCCTAAGTACCTCATCCACCCTCACCTTAAACACCTCCAGGGACGGTGACTCAACCACCTCTCTGGGCAGACTGTTCCAATGCCTAACCACCCTCTCCGTGAAGAATTTTTTCCTTATCTCAAGCCTAAATCTCCCCTGGCGGAGCTTGAGGCCATTCCCTCTAGTCCTGTCCCCTTTACCTGTATAAAAAGCACAGCTAACCAGCCAAAATCACTAACCTAAACAGACATAATGAAAAACTTCAACCAGTACATAAATTGCACCCTTGAAGTATTATTTCTAAGCTATATCCATTCTACTGCAGTCTTTCCAATTAGTATTCCTACTAGGGACTAGTAATACACCAATAAGCAGGGGCTACACTCCACTGGTAAACCAACGCTAACTTAACTAAGTTAACACTCTTGTATTGGCTTTCCATCATCTCTGTGATCAACATATCAAAACTCTTGAATTAATTCCTTTAAAGTGAGAAATTAAGTAGAAATTAAGACCTAAACACAAAGCCCTTGTATCAACATGTAACATTAGAAAATCAGTGTGTCAGTTAAAGAAAACCAAACAAACGTTTTACCAAGAATCCAAAATGGCTAAAGACAGAAAGCAGAAAGTGCTTTATAAGATGAGGATAAATCTTCTTCTACAAAGCAGTCAAATAATGAAATATTTTTATTTGTACTTGATGTTGTTTCAGACTGCTTGGCTAGACAAATTAATATTTAATTTAAATGTACGATTCAGAGAGACTTTGCTTCTATTAGAAACTTGCACTGTTGGGCTACACGTGTCAAGGTAAAACTAAACTAATATTAAAACAAGATACTCTGCTGGGGAATGTATTTTTTCATTTCCTTATTTAAAAAGGTGATAAAGAAAAATTAAGGAATACATATTTAAAAATCATTGAAACAAAGAAATCCTGAGACAGAGCTGTCCCTGTACTTGCTTCAGTGCTGCACAAAGTAGTAATACTGCTCTTGTGCTTCAGAAAAACGTAACTGCTCTGCAATCAATTGACTTTCTTCTACTGCCAATTACCACAACTGCCATTGGCCCCGATTTTCCTGTACAGAAAGCAGTTACTGGGTAGGAAAGAGAAAAGTACACAATGCCTATCTTCGCTTGAAATGGATTTGCTGGTATCTGATTCAGATAAGCATGGTTTAAAGCAGTTTTATACATCACAGATAGTGTTGCTGGTTTAATTTCTTACTGGCTGGATTAATTGTTTACCTTAATAAAACAAACAAGCCATAAAAGGTATTGCTGTTGAGCAACGCTGAGGATGATTTGAGTTCACTATATCAGTCAACTTTCAATAATACAAATTCAAAGTCACAACTTTCAACTCCTCCTGCCTGATATTTCATTGTTCTACATAGAAAGACATGCACAGGTAGCAGATGCGGTGTTTCCAAAACCAGTTAAACTAGATTACTACCGAAAAGGAACTAATCTGGCCAACCCACTGTATTCCTTTCCCTTCACCTTAACTTGCATTCTGTGGCACAAAGTCCAACTTAGGTATAATTTACCGTATCAGAAAACTGAACAGACTTCTAACCCTTCCAAATTCTCTAGGAATGTGCTATATTTTAATAATACGTTACTTAGGGTTGGAATTAAATGGAAGCCAAAACAAACTTTAACTAGGTGGTTATCGTGGAGACTTTGGAGCACTTTTTGCTGGCTGAAATTCAAGCAGAGAAGCCTGGGATTAATATTTAATTCATGCCAACAGATTACTGCCTGGACCTGTGCTGCACTAGCCTCAGCCAACACCATCCTTGCAAATACATCACACTTCCCCAAATTGGCCTAATTTCAGTCAATGGTTCAGTCATTTTAAAGTCATTATCTTTATAATTTCAAAGGGTGAAAAAAAGGAAATAAGCAGTGTTCTAGATACAAAATGCCAAACAAATTCCTTTGTTCCAATGAAGCACATATCCATTGTTACAGGAACCGGCATAGCTGGCATCATTTGCTGTCATCACCTGACCTTTCTATACCCTCTCCTTCTCCCCTGAGCTCACTCTTTTCTGGGCCTGCAATTTAATCTTCTTCATTCTCCTTTAAAATCTAAGGCATTCAAAATATTTTCAGTGACAGACTCTGACTGTTTTTGCTGGTTTGGATTTGCTGGTTCTTTTGAAGAACCTAATAGAATAAGATTTTACAACCATATAGGAAAAAATACATTTAAAAAATCATATTAATTGATTTTACTGAAAAAGTGAATGAACAAACATTTCACTTAGCCCCTTCCACTTCTAGTGTCCTCATCACCATCATTTCACAAAGCCCTGTATATTCCACAAAGATACAGAGATTTCTTTAATGAAATAAGTGTACTCAGTATGTTCATTTCAGTCAGGATCACAAAAGTAGCAATACCTATCAAATTGATATTTTTCTGCTTTGCAAACTTAAGATCTAGTACTCGGGGAAAAGAAAACAAAAGGGCATTCAGGTGCAACACTAGATGTAATAATTTGACACATTTTTAACAATATCTTTGTCCTTCAGGATTATACATAGCCTGCTGCACTCTTATTCAGGATAAGTAATGTGCCATCTCTGGTTTCTTCAATTAAAAAAAAAAGAAAAAGAAAATGTAAAAGGGACAGAGAGCCAAAATTTAGTCTTGCCCATGAGCATTAGCAGGAACCATACACAAACCTTCCTAACCACCCACACAGTGCTGTAAAAACGTCTCAATTTCTTTAAAGCATTCGAGATCGTCCAGCTGCCCTCTGCTTACAGTGAATGTTCTTTTGTTCCAGTTTTCAAATATTTCTCAACAAACTTCCAAAGCTAACCTCTTCTCCAACTTCAAGTCCTCACCAAAAACTACTTCAAGCTATATTTTCATGGACAATAAGCTTCTTGTACTTCCATCAATTTCCAGTACAACTCTAAATTCTTAGCATATTCTAAAAACAAGCTACAGCACAGTATAGGTATGATGGCTATTCACTACAATAACAATAGTATCTCCTGAGGGATTGACATGGTCTGCTCCTATTAGTCTACACTCATTTCAGCTAAACACAATACACTGTGTTCCATTTACCACTGGGTTAACGGAAAGCTATTCTTTTGTGCATTTTGAAGGAAAGAAAACTAGTGCACCTTCGTATCAAGGTGAGCACAGAAGAACAGAGAGGGGCCAAATAAATGCATTTTTACTTAAAACAGATACTCTCCAGTTCCCCCAAACTGATCTGCAATTTTAGTAGATAATTTTATATTCAGAAACATGGATGTTTTCTTATGCTGAAATTTACCTACCTACCTAGACAGACAAATAGATATTTCTACAGATGCCTTGATCAGATATTCCTCTTCAAGACTATTGTTAAATCTCATTATCGAGAAACAAACCGCAACAAAATGACCAACCCCAAAACCCAAAGACTTGTTGCCAGGCTCAAAGAATGCACTTGTTTATCTTTACCTGCAGAATCTACCTCATGTGGAAATGATAGGCCATAAGGGAATAAAAAACCCCTTCCATTCACTCAACAATTTAATGTAGCAGGTAATATAAGAAGTATGCGTAACTCCTTGCTAAAGCCCTTTAGACTTAAGAGATCACTCTAATGGAGCTGGAGTCTCTTCACAGCAGTCCTCTAGGTAGAAAAACCCTAACAGATCCACTTACAAAGGCACAGGATTATTTGTTCACTTGATTTTGCCACTTGCTACAGCTGATCTTCAGTGTAAGTGCAACCCACAGCTTCTTGTGTTGGAAAATGAATCTTTTTGCTCTCTTGTTGCAAGGCTCAAAATTTAGTAACTGATGAGCTCCTTGAGTTGTTTTACAAGGTTACAAGCAACTTTTTCAATCATTTGAAATTTACAGAACAGCTACTATGAGAATACCATGGTTTCCCAAGTGTGACTTGAAACATCTTAACACTTATTCCACGCATTCTTTTAAGTGTTTTGAGGTCTGTGCAATATCTCATTTCACCTCTGCATACTGAGATGCATCCTATTTCCAGGCGGAGAGGTACAACAAAGGAATACTTTTTTCAAGAATATTGCAGGCAATGGCATTAGTAACTCGCACAGAGGTGGCAGAAAGAGGCAACTTTACATTCTAGTTAAAGAGCTAGATAAAGCCCAGTCCTCCACATTCACCTTTACGGCTGTAACGACTGCTACCAGGCATATAAAAGACACAGACTGTATTTGCAAAAGTGAACAACCTTTCCCATCTGCTGGCTTGCAGACTCTGAGGGGCTAAATGAAAACTGTGTTTCTCATCTCTCATTTTTAGTCAACATTTTATAGGAAAGGGTATTTGAGCTTTCCACTTAATAAATAAATTTAAATATATATGTCAAAGATGGTAATCTTTATTATCTAAAAAATGCAGTGCCTTTTCAGGCTGGGCCTGCAAGAGAAGAAGCCAGCAGCTGTTGAGCTCAGATAGCAAAACTTAAATTGGTGGTGTGGTAGAAAGGGTTTGACAAAGTAGGCAAGCAAACAACAAAAGCCAAGCTTGCCAGCACAGAAGTCATGGTGGATTGGGCAAGGAGGCACAAAACCAGGTACACGGGAATTGGTCTGCCAAGACCTTATCAGAAATAAGTGTAAAAACGCCACAGCTGGATACTACAGGCAAAAATGAATTCATGGGGTCTCTATGTGGCACAGGCAGAAAGGCTGATTCCTGATGGCGAGGAGGCAAGGTGGAGATCACGGATGCGCTCCCTGGGGGTAGAAAAAGCTGTGCCAGGCAGAGCAGCTAGTGGCCCGAGACAGAAAAGCAAGAGCATCCAGGGAACAGAGAAGGAACCCCCAGCGCTGTTAAGAGAGATTCTGCCCACAGAGGGGCCACTTACACATCCCGAGGGATGGACAGACGGCCCAAAACCACCTGTACAGAACCACAGAATCATAGAATCAACAGATTGGGAAAGACCCCCAGGATCATCGAGTCCAACCATTCCCATCAAACACTAAACCACGTCCCTCAGCGCCTCATCCACCCGTCCCTTAAGCACCTCCAGGGAAGGTGACTCCACCACCTCCCTGGGCAGCCTCTGCCAGTGCCAAATCGCACAGCACGTATCGTTGTCACACACTGAAAGAGCCTCAGAACTCTGGAACTTTAAATTCACAGCATTAAAGGGATTAAAACAGCTCCAGATAAAAGTTTCGCATTAAAGGAATTAAAACAGCCGCAGATAAAGCTTCGATAAAGCTCTTTAAACACCAGTTAGTCGATGAGGGTACGTTTTCCCTTTAGAACCCCGAGAAAGAGACGCAAACGCTATATAAACCTAAATCGGACCCGAGTGCCGTTTCCAGCCGCTCCCGCGCAGCGCGCCCCCCGCCCGGAAGCGGCGCGAGCTCTGGGTCCCAGGCGGGAGGAGCCCCCGGCGCGGCGCCCCCGGCGGGCGGAGGTGCGAGGCGGCGCCCCCCCAACCCCGCCCCGCCCCGCCCCGCCCCGCCGTGACTCAGCGCGCCGCCACGTGCTCCGCCGGCCTCGTGACCGGCGGGGAGGGGGGGGAGGGGGAAGGGAGGCGGGGGCAGCGGGGTCCGTGCTCTCACTTAGGGGAGCGGGGGGAACGGGGGGGGGGCAGGCGCCCCGCCGTCTCACCTGGGCGGCTGGGGGCGGCTCGACGTCCATGGCACCGCGAACGCCCCGGCCGCTCACCGCCCCGTCGCTGTCAGCGCCGCCCGGGGGATGGAGGCGGCCCCAGGCCGGCCGGGGCGGCCCCGCGCTCCGCCCCGCGGCGGGAGGCAGGGGGGCGGCTCCTTCCCGGCAGCGGGACCCGGGGTGGCGGCGGAGGGACTGTCCCGGGCTCGATTCGGAGATTTAGAAAGCGAGCGGCCTCTGGCAGGGCTGGGGAGCTCCATCAGGAGCGGGGACCGGATAGATTTCCCACTTCCATGCGCGTGTATGAGTTATCCCAGAAATCTTACGCATATCCCATCACTTTCCAAGGTCTAGTTTTAATGTTACGAACTTCGCTAGGGTCAAATCTCTCGCAATTTGGAGCCGGTTGCAGCTGTGCCTGCCCCTGCCAGGCTGCAGGCAGTGCTGGCAGCAGAGAATCCCAGAATCCCTAGGTTGGAAAAGGCCCACTGGGTCTTCGAGTCCAACCACTCCCATCATCCACCTATCGTTTAAACACCTCCAGGGAAGGTGACTCAACCACCTCCCTGGGCAGCCTCTGCCCGTGCCCAATGACCATTTCTGTGAAATATTTTTTCCTGATGTCAAGCCTGAACCTCCCCTGGCGGAGCTTGAGGCCATTCCCTCTCGTCCTGTCCCTCCTCTGCTCCCGCCGCACTGGAGGCAGTGTCACCTCCTGAGAGCGAGCAGTGCCTAGCAACACACGGCTTGGGAGAAACCCGCACCCAGCGGGACACCCTGCCTGACTTCCAAAGGGCAGATTTGCTTAGATGAAACCGAGCTCTACTTTAGCTTAAATAAAAAAAATATTCCACGTTTTGTAACAGTAATGGCTTCTTGTATCCCTGGAGACTGTGCCCCCTGGTACCGGGCAGTCGTGTTGGGTCTGGCCACCCTGTGCAGGTGCCGGTGGCCCCCATAGAATCATAGAGCAGTTTGGGTTGGAAGGGACTTAAAAGATCATCCAGTCCCACCCCCCAGCCACGGGCAGGGACACCTCCCACTCGATCAGGCTGCCCAAGGCCCCATCCAGCCTGGTCTTGAACACCTCCAGGGATGGGGCAGCCACAGCTTCCCTGGGCAACCTGGGACAGGGCCTCATCACCCCCGTTCTGAAGAAATTATTCCTCACGTCTGCTCTAAATCTGCCCCTCTCCGATTTATACCCATATCCCCATCCTATCAGTACAACCCTTAGTAAACATTGCCTCCCCAGCTTTCTTGTAGCCCCCTTCAGGTACTGGAAGGTAGATATAAGGTCTTCTTGGAACCTTCTTTTCTGCAGTCTGAACAAGTTCAACTCTCTCAGCCTGTCACCCCATCTCCTGGCTCAGGGCGCTCTGTGCGTTGCATGCTGTCTGTGCACCTGAGGTCTCCAAATGATGTGGGGTGGCAGGGGTGGCACGTCCCATGGACAGTGGGCAGCCCCACAGCCAGACCTGGGCACCCACAGTCCTCGCCAGGCACAGCAACAGCAGTGGACAAACCCACACAGTGGCAGAAACATTGTTTGGCATTTATACCCCTCGATGAGTTCACCCACGCAGCAGAATGTCATAGAGTAGAATCATTGAATGGCTTAGTTGGAAGGGACCTATGCAGGTCATCCCATCCAGCCCCTCTGCAGCGAGCAGGGGCATCTTCAACCAGATCAGGTTGCTCATAGTCCCATCCAACCTGCCAGGGATGCCACCTCTCTGGGCAACCTATGCCAGTGTTTCACCACCTTCTGTGAAAAAATTCTTCCCAATACCTGATCAAAACCTCTCCTCTTTAAAACCGTTAGTTTAAAATCATTACCTCTTGTCCTACTGCCACAAGTCCTGCTAAAAGGTTTTTCCCTATCTTTCTCATAAGCCCCCTTTAAGGATTGAAAGGTCGCAATAAGATCTCCTCAGAGTCTTCTCCACACTGAACAACCCCAAGCCTCTCAACCATTCTTCATACTGGAGGTATTCCAGGCCTATGATCCTCTGGACCCACTCCAACAGGTCCCCATCTTTCCAGTGCTGAGGGCTGAGCTGGATGCAGTATTCCACGTGTCCTGGTTCTGATAATATTTTATCAACCTTTTGACTTCTCCAGCTATTTAATTTGCATCCAACAACGTATCATATTCCTCAGGCATGACAGCAATCACACACCACAGCACACCTAAAAGAAGGGAGGAATGCTTTAGAGCAGAGGGGCCAGAGGCCCTATGTAATGGTTGTCAAATCACTTGTCATCATTTGGCAAATGACACCGGAGAGCAAGCTGAATTCTGCAAGTAGCAGTGAGATAGTTGATAATTCAGTGCACGGAATACGGCTTTGAAAAGGGTATAGCCACTACTGTTGTGTTTGTAGCCTGGCTGACAGTGATAACAATATATACCTCTCAAATTATCCCTCAGTCACCCTTTGGGTCCGTCTTCAAGGCTACTTCCAATGATCTAGTGTAACTAAACAGTGTGGAATTAGGACATTATGGTCTCTCACAGACTGGTGCCCTATGCCTGCTTTGGATATTCACAACTGATGAGCTGTGTTAGCGCACCTTGCAATTTAAACAGGGCTAATGTGAAGATGTAGTTTTTGTGTTTCCCTACAAGGTACCAGAGTGTGACTTTATGCATCAAAAAATAGCACAAGTGTATAAATTGATAAATCTGTAATAATTAAAAAAATTCTTTGCACCATCATGTGAGTAGCTGTCTACTCAAAGATGCTGTGTGCTGTAATTATATGAAATTGATATACAAAGTCCAACACATAAAAAAATGAGGCTAACCCTATAGCTCAGGAACCACGAATGGGAGGGGAGAGACAAAGAGATGGTTATAGAATATGTTCTAACCTGTCACAGTGGGACAAGGCTCAACTTGATCACTTCACTGGATGCATGTTCAAATATAGATGTTTTCTTACCCTTGGCTGGAGAATGGTGGTGCACAAGAATGAACGGTGAATTAACATCAAGTTTCTTGTCAAACTGAAGAAATCTGCAATGGAAAATTTTTGGTTATTGACTGAGGCTGCTTACAGTTAAGAGCTGCTAAAGATCAAGTTGGTGCCCAAAGGAACCCATTTCTTGTCAGCAGAAGTTGTGAAAGCAAAAACAATGGAGATCCTCAACAGCCTTTCAGAGAATCTTCTGCATAATTGCTCTGAATATTGACAGCATCTTATACAGACGTGTGTTATATCAGAAGGGATCTATTTTGAAGGTGATCATAGTTGATTTCCTTAATTTGTTAAATAAAGAGTTACAGGCACAGTCTCAGAGGGTTTTTTTTGTCAGACCTCATATACCTTTGAAGGAAGAAGAACTTGTAATCTAAGTAGATTTATTATGTGCATGTTTGCTAACTGCAGTAGATAGAATGAGAGCACTTGACGTACAATCAAGGTTTGGTTAAAACACATCCATAGAGCCACTAAATATGTTATGGAGGTCTACACAGAACACGCGCTCCATCACTGTGTGTCCATTATACCTTCAGGTATAATGAAGGAGCCCCTACAATGCTATGGCTTTCGATTCCATGGAAGGAGAATGTATGTCAACAATAAATCATTTGTCATGGACGACCAGCAGCAAAATTTGAAGTATGTTCCTGTGTATTATTTTTGTAGTATCACTTTATTCTGTGGCCTAAAAGTGAACTCAACTGAATCCAGCTGAAAAGGTTGAGTTGGAGACTTTGGAGAAACAGAAGTGGGCTGCCATGAGTTAAAAAAACTTTAAGTACAGCTGCTGCCAGCTATTTTCAGGTGATATTTTTATTAAGTATCGGCTTTTGACCTTTTCAGTATTATAAAAGAAGCAGTGAGCATACCATGTTAGCACAAAATGAGTAGTACACAATGTTAGTTTGTGAAAAATTACCCTGAAGCTGTAAAGGTGTCTTTTCTATGTGCTTTATTTAATAGAAAGCAAAAGAAAATTAAACATGAAACTTAGGCGTTGGCACAGATTGTATCATAGTGCAGAAGTAGTATGCAAATCTAAGAAGCTTACTTGGAGCCTGGAGTGAAAGACAAAGGTAAGGATACTTTCTTGCCGGGTCAGATAAACAAGCATTGACTATATATTTAATTTTTGTTCTTTGCTTAAATTCCCCTTTCCTTATCTTCACACCTTGAGCTCAGGCAGACTGTCTTTTCATTTCCTATGAGTAAGGCAGCCATCCAAAAATCAGCCTAATGAAAATGCTTTATATCACTGCACTTTTCCCACTATACACCACTGACAAATGAGATATATAGCATCAGGAGCTTTCTGAAACAATGTACGAGTGATACCTTTTCGATATTATTTTTCACTTGATTAGGTAACCTGAAACACCTGGAAATACAGGCTTACTTGTTAGTTGCCCTTTATAGCTTTTTTGTATAGCAAAGTTTTGTGGAAAATATTTTCAATTAACATTGTGTCTTTGTAACACAGGTGTTTATTTGGGATACAGTAACATCTCTATAAGGTATATATACAGGAATGAGCCCTCATGTAATGCTTTGGTCTCACTTGTAAATACGAACTTTTGGCAAGCACAGAAAAATCCAAATGCTTTTCCATTTGCTCTGTTTCCGATAGTATACATTCATTTACCTTATAAACCTTACATACCTAGTGTATATGTATTGACAGCCATTACTGTAATATTATTACAGTTTAAATGCAAAGAAGACAGATAGAATTTTCTACTGAAGTAGTACATTCAAGAACAACCCATGGTAGTTCTTCACAGAAGAGTAACAAAGAATAGAGAGAACTTCTGATGACACATATAATTTTTAATTCTATTTGTTGCCTATTTTTATACTAGAGAGTCTCATTATTCCTGCTTTTGCATTAGACTTATTCTCAATTGTACTCTTTAGAAAAACTCTTTTTTTAATCAGAATTTATTGCAAAATGTTCTCATAATCTTTTTAAAATGACAGGAAAATTGAAAGATCTGGTCATATTTTCGTGGACTATTAACAACATTTTGACAAAGTTCTTTCTAATGCATCTGCATAATATTTTGTATTATTTTGTATTAGAAAAATTATGAAGCTAGAAACTTCACAGTGCCACCTACTGCTGAAAATACACGTTAAAAGCCTTGCTAGTCCGGGTGCCTTCAAATAAGAAGGCAATGAAGGAAAGTATTTGTTGGAATAAAATCTTTCAGACCTTTGATTAATGTTGGAGACAAGTCCTGGCCTGTCAAGTGAGTTTCAGTCATGCTGAATTTCTGAACTTTGAACCAGTGACTGTTTTGACTGTAGTCAAAGTGAAGTAACTGAGGATCTGGGATTTTGCCTAGAATTCTTTTTGATGTTACATTTTTAATAAGAGGTTTCGTTTTACATTTAGTCCCTCTGATGTCACCTGGAAAATATTAATGAAAGATTCAGTGAAAGAAAATTTATTTTTCAATCAGTGATAAGGAGACACTCTCTATTTTACAGACATCTCTACACAAGATATAAACTAAGCCCTGAAATCAACATCACGTGCGGCACAAGCTCTGTTCCCTTCTTACATCACAGAGTTATTATATGGACCATAGATCACTGCTTGATTCTTGGCATAAGATCTTGCATCCTCACCTACAGTGGCTGGAATTCATCTTTCCTAGCTCTTATCATCTAAAAGTTAGATGAGGCTAATGTACAGTCTAAAGTACAGTAGCTGGTTCTCTCTTCACTTTATGGAGAAGGCTGTGCTAGTACTAGAGAAATAGTAACCATATGCCTACAACCTTTTCCTATGTTCAAGATGTTAAATACTGGTTATGACCCATTCCCATGAACCATGGAAATAGAAGTGGTAGGACTTTGTATATGAATGTAAGCAAATATAGACCCTTATTCTTCTTGAAGGAAGTTCAACTTTAAATTTGGCTCCAAGGAATGGTACTTGTCTCATCCTGTAGAATAAACTGATGTGGAAACGCTTTGAGTGCGTGACTGTCAGACTTTCTGTCTTGTTATGGCTTGATGACTTAAACTTTGAGATTTTCAAGTTGAAAAATTCTTGAGAACAATGCATTTAAAACAGATAAAACAGCTTGTAAGGACAATTTGGCCACTTCCTGGTGGTATTTTAGAAGCCTTTGGAGGTACTCTACATGACCCTCCTTTTCATTCACAGAGGAGAAGGACCACTGACATGACATATCACTCTGCAGTACTTAATTTTGCAACAGCAGCCTGATCTACTCAACAGATAATTTTCAGAAGAGCCTTTTGTAATATACGGATACTTATGTACAGGCAACCCTGGGTGCACATTATGCCAACATTGCAAATTAAGAATTCATCTCCTACTAAGTTAGCTTGATAAAAAGGAAGATAAAGGGCATTTCTTAGGTGGTGAGTTATCACGTCTTTCAGGCAGAGAAAATTCATGCTTACTTTTTTTGTCAATTAAACAGTTATTTTTTATTTACTAAATTGGTTTTGGTTGGGATAGAGTTAATTTTCTTCTTGTATGACGCTATGTTTTGGATTTGTGATGAGAGCTATGGATAACACAGGGATGATTTAACTATTGCTGAACAGTGCTCACACAGCATCAAGGCCGTCTCTGCTCCTCAGCCTGCACCAACCAGGCTGAGTGCACACAAGGAGTTGGGAAGGGACTCAGCCAGGGCAGCTGACCCCAAGCGATCAAAGGAATATTCCATAACATATGGCATCATCCTTAGCAATAAAAGCTGCAGGGAAGAAGGAGGAAGGTTCAGAGTTATGGCATTTGTCTTCTCAAGTAACCCTTATGTGCAATGGACCCCTACTTCCCTGGCGACAGCTGAACACCTGTAGTGCATGAATTCCTTATTTTGCTTTACTTGCACTCACAGCTTTTGCTTTACTTACTAAACTGTTTTTACTTCAACTCACAATCTTTCTTAATTTTCCCCTCCTGTTTATCTCCCTATCCCACTAGGAGAAAGCGAGCATGTGGCATGGGGTTGAGCTGCACGCTAGGATTAAACCACAACAGTCTTTTTTGGTGCCCAGCTCAGGGCCTGAAGGGTTTGAGGTAACAGAAAGTTTGAATGGAGCAAATTTATAGCTGTTACTGCTGTTTAGCTATTAACTGGCAGGCTCCTTTGTTTGCCACAGGGCTTGCTCGCCTTACTGTACATTAGAGTCCAGTGCTTGTTAGTGGCTGCTTTTTGCTCTTGCTGTTTGCTGTAGGGCTTATCATCTCACCCTGCTGTGCCTGGGAGCATCTAGATAACAGCAGTGACCAAGTGCCTGCTGGCTGATGACCAGGGCATCGCTGCTGTTACGTGCTGCTGTGCTGGATGTGCTGGAGCTTCAGTGTCAACTTGAATCAAAGGCACTGTGATCTGTGGATAAGTCTAAGTGGGAGCAGGACATCCCGAGGTGTCTGTGGATAAGTCCATGCTGGAGAAGGTACAACTCAATGCATCTGTGGCCATGGATAAGTCCAGGCTGCAGCCAGTATCCCCCTGAAGAGACTGTGGCCTACAAGTAAGTCAGTGCTGGAGCACGTGAGACTGTAGTCTGTGCATAAGTCCACACTGGAGCACAGGCAAGGAGGAACGTACACTGCCAGTGTCCACAGGGATCAGAAGCGGAGATTGTAATGGATATACCTTTAAATAGTTGTAGATAATGATTCAAGCTGTATGTTATAGGAAATACTACAGCAGAAACCACCACCAGTAGAGGACGAGCCTTACAAGAAGCAGTGCAAGTGCAGCAGTGACCCAATCTGAGCTGGCTTTGGTGCCCCATAACTCCACACCACACAACTCCTCTCCTGTCCTGAGCGACCATCATAACAGAATCCATGTCAGGGACTAATGAACTCAATGCACACTTTGCAGACATTTAATAGACATTTTGCAGCGGTAGTCCACAGACTTGAAGGATGGATATTTGTATATATATCAAAGGGTGGGATGGGGGAAAGTGGTTAATAAGGATCTATTTGACAGCATGGGACCTGGGCATGACAGAAATGGTATGGAATAAGATGTGGAGATTGTACTGGGTTTGGCTGGGATAGAGTTAATTTTCTTCATATTCACTTCTATGGTTCTGTGTTTTGGATTTGTGGTGAAAACAGTGTTGATAAAGCAGTGATGTTCCTGCTTCCTGGTGTGATACATGGGACACTACCATCATGACAGAGGAGGAAGGATGAGCACTTTTGCTGTTAGCTAGATATTTTGCCCATAGGTGCATGAATTACAAGTTATGAGTTAATGAGTGGTGAGTTATGAATTGAAGAACTTGTGAGTTTGAATCCTTGTGACTTAGGTGATGAGCCTGTACAAAAGGGATTGAACCCTTTTTGTCATGTTTGTTTTCTCTTCTAATGAGTTCATAAAATAAAGTTTAGTTTACAGAGTACATTGTCCTGTAAATCTGAGAGATCCAAATGGACCATGACACAGAGTGAGTATTCTGTGGCCACTGTAACCTGTCCAAATACTTTCAAACTGCTTCATTCCAGATGAGAGAACAGGCAGTTACTAGGGATGCTCCTCTGAGAGGAAAGGAAATCCTTCACAATGCTTAAGTTCTGTCTTGGTTGTCTACTCCAAATTCCCATTTTCCTTCCAGGGCCTTGTCAAAGACCTCTGGTGCCTGCTCCTCTTTGTGAGTCGGTTAAAATCCACCCAGTCTTCCCCTCCTGTTGCACTCACTATATACTATGGACTTTTAGTGTTTACGTGTGTCAGCCTAAATAATGAAAAGCAATGCACTCTGTGTCCTAGAAAGCTAGAAAGGTTGAAAATGTGCTTCTTTCTTCTGAAAGAAAGGCACAAACTCAGCCCACAGTAAGCAGGAAAATGAATAAGCTATTTGGTGGTACCATGTACAACAAAATAGCATCATAAAAATGAAATTATTTAAAGTAATATTCCAATCACGCAGTCACTGTTGATTGAGTTTCCAATTATACAGAGGTAATTGTATTAACGAACTGCCTCATTCAGTTTGGTGGAAAAACAATTGAAAGTTTTAATGTCCTGGCATATGCAGATAATAAATAATGTGATCTATGCTCCTAATTGAACTAGAATCCTAGTTTTTGTTTTACCTAGGGCATACTACACTATCAGTATGTTTGATCAAAGACATCTCTATGACCTTCTGGAGCCAAGACAATTCTGGAATAATGCTAGAAGAAAATAACTAGTCTAGAATTAAATATTGAAATGAGCTAAACTAGATGAAGGATCTTATTCCAGAATTAATGACCCTGTATTTATAGTCATCTAAAATGCAAGTTAAATTCCGTGACAGAAACATTTGCAACCTGCATTTCATTGAATACACAGGGAACGGTTTTAAAAGACCTAGTTTTGTGACTACAGCTGCTGAAGCCAGACTGACAAGAATGAAATGTATTACCAAGGATCTAAAGTGCATCATGTGCTTTGCAGTCTGACCCCCATGTCTGAGGTGCTGTTGAACTCCCCACCATTCTCTAAGTGTTGGAATACATTTATGCTGTAGGCGGGTTGATATACCTTCTGCCTGCCTGTCCTTCCCTTTAAATTCTCAAGTGTTCCCAGGAGGTCAGAAAGCCTAAATATTTCTCAAATGCATACTATAATTGTTTATGGATTTTTTTTCCTTCCACCCCCCCAAAAATCCAGAAATTATGAGGGCAAGAATAATACTGAGGTCTCTTTTTCTTTCATTTTCTGATGCAAGAGGTAACACAAGCATTGAGTAGAATATCTGTCCTATTGAAGTATTTTAGTATACTAGCAATATCTGTAGAAACAGACTTAATAACTCAAATAGTATTTAATCTATGACACATTCATAGTCTTTTCTAGGCAAGACCTTGTTCTCTAGCTTATCGTTCTACACATCTTCTGCTATAACAAAAGAATTTGCTAAGTAGGGGAAACCCCAAGTTGTTTCCTGTTCTAATTTTCAAAGAGAAAGGGAGAAGCTGGCTGTTTTATTGACACTTTTTTTCTTGGTCTTTTCTCTTTTTATTTTTATTTTTGTTGAGATCTTCCTTCTGGTAGTCACATGATGTGGAAATATAATATGTTGTTTACTCCTTCAGCCTCTTGTCATGCCCCATATATTCTGCTAACCCAGCAAGCAGTCCTCACTTACCATGTTTAAAATATAAGCCACATGCTGACTCTATTCACGCTGCTCTACAAGACCTGCTCTTGGAGGAGCCTCGTGCACATGATGCTCTGCTTCTCGTCCGCAGAGCTGTTCTGCAGGCAGCCTGTTAGCTGTCAGCAACTGTCAGTGCTGAGTCTACCCTGATATATAACCAGTGGGGTGCTAACTTCCAAATGTGCTCAGGGTTGTGACAGTGGGCACAGGCAGGAGGGCAGATGCCAGTGCTTGTGCAGTCTGGCAGCAGAGGTAATACCTTGAACAAGTTGCACAGACTGGCTTCCACTGTTGACACGGTCTCCATGCCTCAGTATGAAGGCAATAGGCAGAAATGCAGAAACCCTGCAGTCATGATGTTTCTGTTGGTATTTTCCCTGGTTCTTCTTTTTTCCTTTCTAGCTTAACTTGCATTTCTTTCTCCTCTCCTAAATATGTCATTGAGTACATGGTATTCCCACCCGTTACCCTCACTCCTGATCTTATCTCTGTTAGTGTTCTCTGAGGAGAGCAAAACATACAGCGCTGGGGATGAACGAAGACTGTATTTGAATAGGAAGCAATGCCAAGCAATCGGTGTGATCCTCAGCACTCCCTGTTTAAACAGGGAAGTTTGTCTCTGGAAGCGACTTTCTGACAAAACAAAACCTAAGCATGATTCTCAGAATATAAATGCAACCCTCATTTTTATGCATTCTTTTGGGACCTGCTACTAATTTGGCACCTGCTCAGCAGCAGCAGCTAACAAGGCAGTGTTGGGATCTACGGCAGCCCATGACCTGCTGACCCTTTTTTTTTCTACTTCATATTCCCAAGTACTGTGCTTCAGAAGAAGTTGTCCATTGTGTGTTCCCCTTAATAATTCTTAAAGGTTCAGAAAAGTTAAACGTCTACACGTATTTCCAATAAATCTGGCCTACAGCTGTTAATTGTTACTCTGTTTTTTTCAGAGCTCTTTCTCATCTATCTTTCATCTTTTTGATAGTGCTGTGGATGGGACTGAATATTTTAGGCCAAAATCATAAAGAAAATTCCTTAACTTGACGCTGTTACAGCTCTTCATGTGGAATCCAAAACGACATTGCTCTTCTGCCTTGCCATACCCCGTGCAAACTCCCATCTAGTTGCTTAGAGAGAAGGTGAGTTTTCCATAATTCTCTTTTCCGATTCATGCTATTTAGGCTATTTCTTCCACTGAAATATTATTTGAATTATTTGTACACTGTTTTTCAATTTGCCTTATTCTATATCAAAGTGATTACTTTGTGAGTGCATCACTTCTTTACACCCTGTCTGTAATCCTCTTTTTATCAGTATTAGCAATGGTTTTTCTGTGTACAATTGTAGATGTCAGTCACGCCGAAGTTATTTTCCCGATGAAAATACTTTTTAAAATCAGTTCTCACATCCATATCTATCATACCCCAAACACCTTCTCACAGCTCAATAGATGGTGTGTTTTTGTAACACTGTACTGAGGCTCCCAGTACGTACCAGGGTTTCCAGCACACTGTTAGCCATGGTCATGAGGCAGAAGCCTACATGAGAGCTGGAGCAGCAGTCTGCTAGCTGGCACGAGGAGGCAGCTGAGCTGTAAGCAGCCTGGGAGCTTCCCAGGGAAATTGCTTGCTGCTGGCAGGGTGTCATTAGTAGCAGCAGGAGGGCATAAGGAGGCAGGAGACCCAACAAAACTGCGTATGTGACTGGCAGAAGACTGCTATCAAATGGTTCCAACAAGGCCCACCCTGTACGATCATAACCCTCATTTGAGAAGCAGCGCTATAGGGCTGATAATGTTGCCAATGTTAAGAGGCTTAAGGGAGTTGCTCTGTTTGTTCCGAGAAAACCATAAAGCAGTCACATTACTTCTGCGGACCCTGCACATGAAATGAGGACAGCTTGGTAAGTAAAGCCCGCAAAGCCTCCTGCCTCCAGCTCCTACAGTGTCTCAGCACGTAGCTGAGTGAACTCCAGCTGGGAAGGGGTGTCTCCCCACACACCCCTAGAGTGCTCCCCAACAGACTTAAAGCTTTCCCAGCAAAGCCAGCTTGAATTCATCTAAGAATTTTATGGAATATGATTGGAAACCTTAAAAAATCTACTACCTTACATCTGCTGCCTTCTCTTCAGCCATTCCTTTTATAAATCTGTCCTAACAGATCACTCCAGTTTGCATGGCGAGATTTTCTTTGTAAGACCACAGTGTTTGTTGCTTGTGGCCCTAGAACCTTCCTGATGTTTAGTGATCGTTGTGCAATTTTTCCAGTATTACTCACTAGGAACAGAAATTTTACTTAAGAGAGAGTGATGCCAAGCACCAGTCTTTTTTCTTCTGAAAATTGGTGAGATGCTTGTTTAATAAATGCTCTCATATCTATCAGGATGATGATCACAATAAGTGTATCACATGCCTTCCAGAAACCACAGCAGAAGGCAGCTAACCTCTCTTGACCCCTACAGTGAACATAAATGATTTTTTGTATTCACTTTTCAATCAAGCTATCTGCTTGCAAGATCACAAAGGCTGTTTTTATTACTGTGCTGTCTCTTTTACATTAGCTTGCAGGCTGTTTCTAAGTGCAACAAGAGAGTTGGAGAGATGTTGCTTGATGAATACAAGCCCACCGAACACTTGTTTTGCTTAGGTGAACTGACAACATCAAACAGAAAAAAGCAGGACTGAAGTAACCCATGTGCTGTAATCTGTGACGCTCAGGAGCTCTGCAAGTCTTTTTAGGTTATAATGAATACTTGACAAGAGTGAGAACTTCGCAGAATATGAGATTTTTAGTGCAGTTCATGCACACATTTTTTTCTCTGCTAATACAGACACTAGGCTGGCTATATGAGTTGGCTAGCTTTTCGACAAACTAAATTTCTGTGACTCTGCCTAACTTCCTTGGAAAATATGAAGCTGTTTTTAAGGAGGATCTGTGACAAAACATAGCACCATGAATTTCACTAACTTTGGCCAGCTTATAAGGGAAAGGCTTGCAGTTACCCTCAGGCATGAACCTGATTACATAAAGAGTAAGAAATACAAAATAAATCATACTCTTTAATTCTAAATTACATTATTTGATGTAATAAGAACTTTCATACCAGATCAAATCTAAATTAGTTGTCTGCCAATAGTAATTCCCAGATGTCTCTAAGGAAATTGCTCTATTCTTCAACCTCCTTTCCCCCTCCACAAATATAATGGATAATTATATAACAACCTGACTACAGGGGAAGCTTATTTCTAACCTCAGGCTAGGGCTGATTTATGCCCTGAGTAGTGAACATTTATATGCATTATGAATTTTTATCAGGTCCAATGTAATTCCCCACATAAATGTATGAATATGTATGTATAACTTTTTACTGAATCCTGCTAAGCACTTGGCCTCAGTGATGCCATTTGCCAGCATGTTTTGCAGGCATCCTGCTTTTGCCAATTTTAAATATATTGCCTTTTAATTTCATTATTACAATTAGTGTTTACTTGGGGAATGTATCAGTGGTAGCAAAACTTCCCAATATCCTTTTTCCCCAGTCACTCCCTGTCCTGAACAGCTCTGAAGCCTGCAGCACCAACTGGAGCCTGGCTGCCTGTGCTGGACCAGAAGGTAGCAATCTCCAGCCTGCTGATATTTCCTGCTCCATCTGCTCATAGACCAGTCCTCACATTTTGCATTATGGGCTGATGAAAGGCAGAGGGATGATGTTTGTAGTAAATGAAAAGTGTCTCGAGGACTAATATCATCCTGCTGCACCATGACTTCCAGAATATGCAAGTGTCGTTAGACTTAATGTCAAGAGAAGAGTTTCTATTGGGGTGAAGAAGTTGGTTTGGGCTATGGGAAAGAAATCAGTTTTAATTTGTGTTCTGTTGGATCAAAGAGGTGGTTTTGTGAAAGACTAGGTAAGGAGGGGTTAATCATTAGTTATTACAGTTGAATTTTAATGAGAGATGAAGGTAGATTATATCTGAATAGGAGGAAATCTGTTATACCTGGTAAAAGAAAGTTGAATTAGGAACTGTTTTGCCTAAAGAAGGAATTTCACTGTATATCTATGTGGGCTGACTACTGACATAAAAAGTCATTGGATTTTCAGTAGAAGTAAAAGAAGATAGGACAGGCTGTAGGGAAGGCCATACAGAAGAAGCAAGAAAAGACAATGTTGTCCTTTCTCTTCCCAGACCTGGACATTACTGATAGTATTTACATTCATAGAAATTTGACAGGCAGGCAGTTCCCAGGATTGCCAAAGTGAAGATGCACTCTTGCAAATCAAACCTTGAATAAGCACCTGTAATGAAAAGAAGGCCATGAGACTGACTTCAGTAATCCATATACGAGAAAACTTTAGTTTGTGAATCCTCATAACACACTCTCGGTGAGGAAATATTATGGGGCCGAAAAAGTTCCTTTACAGAGAACAGGCACATCCAAAAAGCCAACAGAGACATTGGGAGTGGTTACAACAGAGTAAGAATCAAGAGGCAATAACCACATACAGAGTGCTCCGGTCATCACAGACAGTATAGGACAACTGCAGAAGTAGCCACAAAGTTTCAGTTCTGGTGTAATTTCTTTAGTTAGGGACTGCTGAGACACAGTCTCTTGTTGCTTCACTTAACTATATAATGAACAGCTGTGAAGTTTTTATTTGGGTTAAAATTTCCCTGGAACTCAAGGTAATTTAGATCTGAGCTTTTGGCTCCTGTCCCTTCCCAGCTTGTACTCAATATAAATTACTGCCCTAAAACCACAACGTGTCCAATTTATCCTCCATTTTAGATGGCTGAAAAATACATGCATAATTCTGTCCATACCACACTTTCTTTAATCTACTGTGACAGATAGACCAAATGACTGAAACTGCTAGCTACACCACTTTATTTTAGTCATGAATCCACACCCAGCCTTAATTTAAATACCAGACAAGAGTGACACTTGAATTATTTGATTTGAGTCAATGCCAAATTCAACCTTATGCATACTCAGAAAGAGAGAGGGGGAAAAAAATCTTGGAATAAACCCAGTGTTATATACATGTGGGAACATAAGGCAATAACAAGCAACAATTGATTCAATTGTAAAAAACAGAAATGGCCCACCATGAAAAAGGTGACAACTTTCAATGGAGCTGCTGTGTCTGAGGGATGGGGACCAGGGTGGTATTTTTACATGTACATAATGACTACAAGAACAGTAGACTCCAGGACCAGCATTCCCAATTCCACCTTCTATCAAAAATGTTGGTCAAGCTTTGTATGCCATGCTCACTCACACTGCTATGAGGTTCTCCATTGCCCAGCACAATGGAGGTTGACAAATATCCCCATTCTGGAGAGAAAGACAGAAAATATTTATTATCACATCTGTCCGAGATAACTACATGTATTTTCATGATCTAATTCCAAATTAGATCCTCTGGATCAGTCTGCTTTGCCTGTTGGAGCCATAAGTTCAGCTGCATGGAGGCAATGTCATGTGAACAGTTCCCCAGAAGAAAGTAGGATTGCCTACATCCCATGGGGATAATGTTTTCCTGGATTATTTTATACTCTGGAGTATTACTCTTTTTCTTAGATCTTTCTTTACCATGTAGCAAACCTTTCTAAGAAGACTATGTTTTCATAACCAAATTCTAGGAGTTCAGCTCAGAAAGGCAGTGAAGACAACTTTTTCGCTGCACCTACTAATTTCAGCATTCAATTCAACCCAAGAAAAGAGACTGAGGGTGGTTTCCTAGAAAGTGGGTTACTGTAGTTCTCTTTGGCCACTTGTATGCAGAGCTTCTGACTGAGTTTCTCTGATGTCATGTTCAGAAATGTCTGACACTCTCAGCAATTTTCCCCTCAGCCAGAGATGTATCCTCTAATTTGATGCCTGTCAGTGGGATTTTTTTTTCTCTGAATTGTCATGCCAAACAGTTGTCTGCTTTGTTGCTTTTTTCATAGAAAGGCACCTGTTCAATTTTAGATACTGTTCAGCCTGTTCCACTTCAGTGGTCTGCACTACTCCTCTGAGAGCCCTGAGCTTTTCACATATTTCAGGCTGCCAGCTCTCTTATGTGCTGTTCCCCAGCAGCCAATTATGCTCTGAAGCTCTTACGACTGAGACAACTTCCATTCCTTCATAAAGGGATACCCTCTTGTTATTGCAATTGAGGAGTTCCATAAGAGGCTTTTAATGTCTCCAGAGTATTGTTACATACGATAAAATCTTGAATTAAGCTTTACCTAACACTTGTTCATGCAATATTCCTTTATTGGCAAATTGCATTTGTTTCTGCTGTTGACAAATACTTTTAGGTTTATTTCTAATACTGCAAGTACATGATCAGATTAATGTATGACTGAATAAAATGTTACGTGCTCTGAGTAGCAGAAGCAGCTCAAAACCTGAATTCACTATAATGTACACTGCCATCTTGTGTTCTGAAGTTCTAGAAAATATAAAAATACATACTATGCATATAGCCTTTCACAAAATAGGAGTTGGCTATGTGAATGCAACAGGCAAGTTTATCAAAAGATGTTTACTGTCATTTTCTTTTCTTTCTTGCAAAATGTAAAATAGTCTTTGAAAGAGCAAGTCTCACTGGTAACTCCAAAATCATCCTTTCTAAGGATCCATTCTATTTAATCAGTGATTTACGGGTAAAATTTACGGGTAAAGAAGACTACAGAGAAAACTCTGCTACAACCAGGACATTTTTTTTTCCAGCAGTAAGGTCCAATATGGACTCCAAGTAATAGCTCTGTTATATGGCAGCCTCTGAGCTGATGTGGAGTTAGCAGATAATTTGTATTCCAAATGCTTCTCTTCTGCAGAAAGAGGAAGTGGTAGAGGAGAGGGAAGACACTTATTTTTAGCAGGAATCTCTAGCCTTTTGGAACAGCTGCAGTCCGAAAAGAACTAGATTATCATCACACTTTTCCAGTATGCACAGGAGTACTGGTCACCTGGTTGAAAGAGAACCTAAAGTGACATTAATTTACAAAATGAAGAAAGCAAATCTAACATCTCTGCCCTGTGGTGTTTATTAAAAATTAGATCCAAACCACAAAACCAGTGACACATCTTGGTGGATGAAATAAGTACTACATGCCTATCTTCTAAAAACGATCATTCATTCTTAATGTACTAATCAAAATCTTTCTGTACATGCATATTTTCAATTGCTTTCACTGTATAATGCTATTTAGCTCTGCCATTTTATTATGTTTTTATTAATTCCAGCTTCTTTCTATAGTTGTTTACTATCACAAACATCTAGGAGCACTCTTAAACACAGCTTTGAACAACGCCTCTATAAAACCCAAAGGATTTATTCAATGCAGCAGCTGTTGCCTGAATCAAGCAGAAGAGACACCTGAGGTAAGGTGAGAAATAATAAAAGCATATCAAGGTGACAGGTGCTAAGGTAGAAGGGCAGAATGGCAGAGAACATTAGCAGAGGAGAGAAGCACACTCAACCCTTCTTGCTTAGAAAGTTCCCCTCAGGTTGGTTGCTTTCCATGCCAGAAAGCTTTTGTTCCACTTGTTTGGTATTTCTCAGACCATTTGTACATGCGTTTGTGTGTGAACTTACATTATCGTTTGTATCTTACAGTATCACCTCTGAAAGGCAAGTGCTTACAGCACCCATTATTGACTGTTGTAGGCACTGTCTAGCAAGGAAATTTTTTATGACTTACGTGCATATTATACCTTGGCACAGAGTTTAAACAAGCCCTCTCTTTTGTGAAATGAGGACTTGGAATGATACTGAAGAGCTTTTGCTCCTGTAACGACACTTTTATAATACTTTACTGCCTTTTAAACTTGTTTTCAAAAGGCTACGTGTGTACTGCGGTCTAGTTGTATAACCTGTTTCCGTAAAGAGGAGAACAATAAAACTATTTGCACAACATATTGCAGTCAGTGTTTAAGTAATACAAAAATCTTATTGTCAAAAAGGACTTTGTAATTTCAATATCTGGAATGCTTTGCTAAGATTGTAATGTTATTTTATTTATTTCATCTGCCTGTAAGATTCCTACCAGTTTTCTTAGATTCCTAGTATAGAGAAATACTTTCTTAATGTATATTATCTGCTGTGTTGCCATCTGAGACATTTTCAGAAAGAAAAAACTAATTGGTGACATACCAGGAATAACAAAACAGTAACCCAAATTGTGCTAGAAATTATATTAAATACAGCAGAAAACTGTTTTCTGTAATCTCTGTACTACAGTAATCTCTGACAGAATGTATATATACCCCCCTGGTGATTAAATAGCACTGGCTATAACAGCTATGGGAAAAGCAGAAGAGGGAAAACTACTGCAAACAGAGCAGGTTTGGGAGGAGAATTCGCAACTACTGCGTCATCACTTCCTGGAGATGTGGGTTGACAAAGTCTATGACTGTGGTCAGTCTAAGCCTCTTAAGCACCCCGTGCTCCAACTTTTGAGTGTCTGCCAACAGCTGCCTCGCTGCATTAGACTGCATAATGTCCCAGCAATGGATGAAAGTTTGTTATTTCCATTCCTAGCTTGTTTTCCATGTTCTATTTCATTATGGCATTGTGAGACCTTTACTGACGCTAGAAGATACCTGTCTATCAGCCTGCTTATGCTGGTAACTACCTGCTGTCTAAAAGTTAATGGTGGGAGTCAAAACATTAGGGGTAAGTCCAAGCATGTGAGTTGAACGTGCTCCCTCTAGATGAGTAATGGTACATTGCAGTGAAATGTCTGAGCTGCTGGGTTAATCCTGAATGTGAATTTTGGAGAAAATATCAGCTCAAGCTGGATTTTCACATTTCCACTTAGGAGCACCCTCTCATCATCTGAAGTCACAGGCATTAGACAAGTGCAACCCCCAGGTGCAGCTGGGTCCACCCAAACGTGCAAAGCCCTTGGGAACAGCAATGAACTTTCACTGAAAGATCAAGATCCAGGGTTGCCAGATAGAGTTTCATTGAACAAAACTTCAAAGTATCTGTTTATATTTTCTCCTGTAAATAAGATAAATATTTCTAAGCTTTTCCAGGGATACAAAGCCTACTGTTTCTGCTAATGCAGGCTTTTGCGCTTCTGATAGAAACAAACCACCACACATCCCTGGAGCAGACATCATATTTCTCAGAAGTCTTGCATGTATTTTACTACTCAAGGGGAGTTGTCTGAAGAAAAGGGAAATCTACCACATAGCACAAAATAATCAGGCCTTGAATTTAAAGTTATCATAGGTTTTTGTTTTATGTTTTAATAAAGCTGCCTTTCCTTTAAAGTGTCCATCTGCAGGGCTGTAAATCCTAGTGAGAAAGCCTCTTCTTAGGTTTATTTTCTATCACCAAGAGCAGCTGGCCATCTGCTGGGTAAAAGGAAAGATATGCTTTTTTACACTTGGAAGAAAAGGTCACAGATAGCGTACCTCAGTTCTTTGCCAATGACACATTTAGGCTGTCTGACAAGAAAATGTCTTGTTAACCCACACTCCTCAGGTTACCAGATCTCCCTAGATCAGAACTCAGTATTGTGCAATTTTAAATAGCTTTCACATAGACATGCTGCCTATGGAAGATTCTTGCTGTGCCCAGATGTGACAGTACAAATGAAAAGATGTCATCAGATTTCAGGGTATAACTTCAGTCTCTGTGTTCCAGCACATGAGGCAGGGATATCTGTGCTAGCTGGGGACTCCAAGACCCACTGCTTGCTCTGCCTGGCCTGCAGCAGGACAGCCTGCAGGGGTTTGCAGGACTGGGGACACTGCATCAAAAGCTCCCCACAGAAGTGCTGAATTGAATCAGCTCATCACAGTTCAGCACTCCAGAAGACTGGGACATGCTTGTTTTGCAGGGGCTGCTGAGCAGTAAATGAGGAATTTAAACATCATTTTAAAAGAGTAAGATAGAAATTATCTCCAGATATTTAAGGAAAAATTCAAGCACTGAAGAAAAACTCAAGAAGAAAAACATAGGAACTCGAGAACAGGCAGTGTATTCTTCCTTCAGTCATAAGGTTGTACCATTATCCTTAACTGCCCTTTTAAAACTAATCCATACATTGGCCAGGAGGGAGAGCTCTAGCAGGGGAGCCAACACTATTATCCTAGAGTCTTGCTGTTCCAGCAAGCTTGGGAATGATTGCCCTGAGGTTTCTCACCAAGCTGCTTTCAGCTCACAAGAGCATGAGGAATCACTCAGTACTTCTTTTTATGCCTAGTCGTTAGGTATATTTACAGTACTGCTTTCTCCCTCAACGTTTGGCACTGCTTTCTTTGCCCCTTCTTTCTGTTTTACGGCTGTTCCTTTGCCCCTAAACTTCCAGTGCTGCAGCACTCAGGAGCTGCAAGCAGGACAGTTTGATTTTTTTTACTTTTCAACACACAAATAATGTTATGTTAAAGAGAAAATAAATTCTGTTTTTCTCTCATTTGAAAATGCCTACCTTCTTTGGGATATCATCACATGTAATGGAGCAGTAAGCTGGTGCCCTACCAAACAAAGAAAGCAGTGGAGATTAATTATCTCACAAATATTTTCGAGAATCAAACAGTTCACCCATTTGTGCTGCTCCATTTCCCATGTTTTCAGCTGAAAGAGCAGGTTGCTGTCTAAATTGATGGCATCCTTTTCAGCTGAGACCAGCTTAATCTATTTTGTGTTCTTCAAAAAAGGAGCTGCCTTTATTATCCCTTGTACGGACCACATTTCTCTATTGAAACAAAGCACTGGTGAACAGCATTGGCTTGAGAGTGCCCAAGACAGGAGTCCTTAGGTCTGGCAAGGCAGCAGCAGTAGGAGCATTTAAGATGTCCTTCTGGTGCAAATTCCTCAGGAGGAGTTGAATCTATGCTTAATCTATGCTTAATTAAACTTCTACAATACAACAATCAAGCGTGCAGATAAATTCAAATTACATCATCACCAGGAAAGAAACAAAATTTTTAAAATTTTAAATCAAGAAATAACCACTAATTCAAAAAATGGAGACAGGCTGCCAGGGTGCCTGCTTTAGTGACTCTCATGATTCAGTCGGCCCCAGCAATGCTTGGTTACTTACAGGTAATCATGCTTTTTAAAGCTTCCTACCCATGACTGTCCACTCTTCCCTTCTCGAAGAGGCTCTCATTCTCATCACAAAGACAGTTTAGCTGCCTGTGGAGCAGCTGCTGAACTGCTCTAGTTTATAGCCTCGTATATTCAAATAAATCGCCACTCATTCCTCTTAATATACTGTGTTGTAATTTGCAAAATCCTGAAAATCATCCCTTTTTATTAGCATCTCTGATGTTAAAACTGTATTTTTTAAACTGCAGCAGATTTGCATCTGAGCGGAAATGTTGCTTTTACTCATACTAATATTCTGTTCAGCTGTCTTTGGCTCCTCAGCCTAAATTATAGTTGAATTAACATTTGTTTTGTTTCACATAATGAAACAGTTAGCTACATTTGTTCAAACTTGCTTAATTTATCACTTGATCTCATTATTATTACTTCAGCCTGTCTCCTCCTAGTGTTTGTTTCTCAAATAAGGCAAAACTGAAGATCTTAGATCCAGGTCCAGGAAAAGGAGAATGAAAACGAGTGTCAGAGACACTTGGTTATCCCTCAAACAAAATGCAAATGGTATAGTACTGGCCTAACGATAATTTAGCTGAATGCAAACCAGGAAATCACACCCTTTCTGTTGTGGTTAGCCACGAGAGTACCACGTGGTGGATGGTGCTCACCACACTCTTGTTAAGTTCCCTGTTCACAGTTCCGTGCCTCCAGTTCCTCTTTCGCTGACTGCAATTCCTCCTTCCCATTATTCCATTACTTGCGGAACATGCAGAGATACAAAAGAAACCTAGTACAAAGACACCGAAGATCTGGTGCTCGTGGCACTGGCAGTCTCCTGCTGAAGCTTTCTGTGGCACAAGCAAATAAAAGCCATAGCTGAACATTCAGTTTGCCTCCACTATCTTGTTCAATTGCTTAGGGTGCTTGATCCCTTCTTGGCACAGCACATGAAAAGAGCCCCTCAAATGCCTAAACCCACCACATATTTCTGTCTACTATCTGCCTGACATCTAATCTATTGTCATCATTTTTGCATGTATTCTTGAATATCTTTCTAAACTTATGATCCTGAAGCATGTCTCTAAACATGAAGATGAACTGTGTTATTCCCTTCCATCTAGTCAGAATATACAGAGAAAGCATTTTGATTTGTCATGAGACACCTCTGATTTGGCAATGTAGAGGGAAACTAGGCCAAACTAGATGCAATAATAATACAGCATTGCAGGAAAATTTGAGGGAACCAAGCAAGAGGGAAATGAATGTCACCATGGGCTAAAAGAGGCAGGAGTACAATGGTTCAGGAGAACTGTGGTTGCTTGGGCTGGGAAGAGGGGCTGTTTGGATAGCAGTGCACACAGCTTAGTGCCTACACTGCAAATCTGCTGCAGGACATGAGGATGGAGCTTAACCCACGCCCCTAGCAGCCCTTAATGGCAGGGACAGTAATCATTCTTAGCTCTGTGTTGAAAGACTGTGGATCAGAATTATAAAAGTATATGGGTCCCTACATATATCAGAACAGAGACTACAGGGTAGTCGTATTCCATCTACCAGTTTCACAAAGCACTTATCCTTCACTGGGAAATTCAGATGTTTAAGAAAATTCTCTCTTATACTAATTATAGAAATCTTAACTTCCCATTAGTAGCTACCTTTACAAGACCATGTATTACTGTGTGAGATATAGTTATGAAGTACTATAAGATAATACAAGATTAATAGAAATATTATAGAGCCAGAGTTTTAATCTAATCTGTAGCTGTTTCGTTCAGCTTTGACATCTATTTCCCTTGAGATCATGCAAAAACTATTGTTTTAAGCAAAGAGAAAAAAAAAACCCAATGAAAAGTGAACAAAACAATGGTGTTATGCGAAGGGAACCCTGAAAGTAGGATCAAATAATTCAGTCAAATACAACTCACATTTTTAAAGAGTGTTTTGTTCAGTTTAGTGTCACATGATTATTTGTCAGTTTCCATTTGGGAGTAGTTTTTGCATGGTCTGTTCAAACACTCCACCTATCCCAAATACGGTGTTTACGCAATTATGTTGCTTAATTGTGTCTGATGTTGCATACCTTCGTATTCCCTAGAGCATAGTCAGGTAATTGTCTTCAGTTGGAAAAAATAGTAGAACAAATTGTTTCTACTCATTAAACTCCAAGGAAAGATCTGCAATAGCTCATTTGGGTTTTTTTAAGTTGCCTTGCTACCTGATGTAGGAAAGTGGTTTTTTGGCTTAGCCACAACAGTGGCAGATTGGGAGAATTTTAGTGCAAGATTTTTAGTGCATCACTGCATGCTTAGAATGGATTATTTAACAAAATGCTAGAATACAACCTAGCTTCCAGTATCATCCCGGAGGATCAAATGTCCATAGAGATCCTAGCAGTATCCTCAGTTGATCTCACATGCCATACCCATTAGAGCACAGGGGACAGGAGAGTGCCAGGATATAGGATTATCAGGACAAGTTGTTGAACATGATTACTCCTTACCACATCCAGCTTCTCCTGGCTCACTTCTTCATGGAATGTTTGGCTACTGTTTGGTGGCTGTCAAAACAATATATTTTGGGAAAATGTAGAAGGACATCTTTCCTTTCCAAACATACATAACTATTAAAATGAGAAGAGTATCATAATTACATGAATTAAATGTCTCAAAAGGAAATTATCAACTCCATAAAAGAGAAATTAGTGAGCTGGGCTGAGAAAGGCAATGCTTCTTCTCAAAAGGGGATTCTCAGAGTTGCAACAACTTCCTGCCAGACTCTTCCACAGGAAGGCATAAAGCTGGAAAGAAAAATGGAGGTTCTGAAAGTAAATAAAGAGAACGAAGAATAGTTATGAGATGAAGTCACCAAGATAAAATGCAGGTGTGCAAGAGCTGCAATAGCCAAGAGAGCATAGTGGAGAAGTAGTTCCCATAGAAGCTCTGTTGTCATGTTGGGCAGTTACATTTCATTTTAATTGACAGCTCTCTTAAAAAAATGGGGAAGGAGAGAAAGACTTGGGCAGTAAAAAAGAATCTGCAAACCACACTTGAACTCCCCTGGAATAGGCACCTTGAAAACTGTCTGTAAATGTCAAATTATGCTTACTTTCACTGACAAAGCTGTGGGAAGCCACATATGTGACTATGTTTGGTCTTACTGAACTGCCTCAATAAATAAATATGAAAGCTTTTTCTCTTGACAGGCTTCTAACACACATTGCAGAAGTGCTGGAACTGGGCAGGGCTATACATTTCTGTGCAGTTTTCTAGGAAGTTTGCCTTTCTTTCCTCCACTTATTTGGATGCAGCAGGATTGTCATTACAGTTAAACGAAGAAAGTGAAATGAACTCATTGGGAACCTGCAACGCATGTACGTTAATAAACATATCTGCCACTATTGCTACCAGAGAGAGAATATAATTGGTTTTACTACCAGAAATAAACAGAACAAACAAATAGAAATGTGTCTCATTCAGTTTGCGAAGGCCAGTCTTGCACTGACTGATGCACAACCTCCCTCCTGTGTACAGCTAACAATTTAGGAAGTATTTTTCTTTCATGCAAAATATGATACACAGAAAAGTCAGATCTGGAGTTATTACTAGTGCCTTGATAATAACAATATGTTACCCATAACTCTGCCTTGGGGCACCAGTGGAAGGCTTAGTGAAGTGACGACAGTTTCAAAGAGGAGTCTATATGCATTTTTTAATATGTTATGAACAAGGATTACGCACTTGCTTCTCAATGATCAGCTCTTATTCAGATACAAACTCATAGCTCTGGCATTTCTAAACTGTTCAGATCACCTTGTTGACTGAAAGCTGAAATAATTTATTATCTTTGATACTTACCCTCTTTATCAGGAAAGAGTTCATGACCAGGTATAAAAATACATAATTTTTACATATTTAAAGAGAGAATGTGTTGCCCACTCACCTTTTCCATGTAAAGAAAAAGAGGTCAGCTTCTAGTTGGAGATCCCTAGATAAGAGGTTTCATTCATGGCCCACGTTCTGCAGGCTTTTATCATCTTTTTCCTAGTTTCAGCTCCTCCTATCCTTGTGTAACCTTTCCAAACCCAGGCTGATCCTTGCCAATGCCTTGAGGCCCTGCAAGCTTCTCCCTAGCACTTAGCTCTGAAACCCAGGCCTTTCTCATTCTGTGTCATTGAGTTTCATATTGCCATAAACTGGTAGTGGATGGATGAAGGCAATGCCTTTCTCCATGGGTGTCTGCTGACACTATAAAAATGGCACAAACCCTTTGTAGGTCTTAGAGAAATTGGCTCCTTTTAGGACAAATTCTTAACCCATTCAAATATCAACAAAGCTCCTCCCACAGCATGAATTACTTGGTGTTGAATGATATCTTTATGAAGAAGTGTAAGCTTTTTTTCCTTTTGTCTGGTGAAAAAATTATTAACCCAGAGGTGATCTCAAGGGCTGATGCCCTTTTCCCTCTTTTATTGACTCATAAACTTCGCCTGAGCCCATGATTCAGCCCTAGAAGTCCCACGCCCATCCTGTACCTAGGGCAACCAGAACCCCACCTCATCTGTAGGTGGTGTTTTTCTGTACAGATGCAAGGAACAAAAAGGTCATTTAATATGTTAGAGTCAATCATATCTGAGTAACAGCTGAACTGGAGAAAGCAAGAACGTCTAAACCACACCTTATTCAAGTAGGTGTTTCCTTCTATTTTAACCTTGCAAGTAGTGCCACGAATGAAGATTCTTGAAAAAGTTACTTTCTAATTTCCCATCTTTCTAGAAACAAAGGATTCCTTAGGTTTATTTTCTCACTGGCTACTATTATGATACTGTCTTTCTTTTGCCCTCCAAACTGGCAAGGTGAATTAAGAATTATCTCATAACTCGAAGCCGTGCTGCCTTAAAAGCAATAAATAAATAAATAACCCCCCCAACCTTTTTCTGCTACTTAGTAGTAGAGCAGCACAGGTTTGTACTATCACACTGGCAGTTGCTGCAAGTTTCAGCTGGAGCCAGGAACTTCCATAGGTTTCAATAAAAATAATGTTTTTTAAAATCCTTTTTCACAGTGCAGGTGCAATACAGTACTCTCCCTCCCTTCTAGACGTGTGTACAGTTGCTGTTTCAGTAACTTGTAAGATGCTGAAGCTTCTAAGGCTGAATGTGTATCCCATCAACTAATTTTCCACATCTGATACGTATATCTCAAGGGCTCCCACTCTATCTCAGGTGATTTTCAACCATTTGTTGAAGAACTTCATTCAAAGCAAGAAAATTTATCAGAGTTTTGTCTTTTCACAGGTTGTGTATGGGTTGTACAAGAATGTAGCCTTTGTTCTTAGCAGCATGTTCACTCTGTGCTCTCGTTAGGGGCTACTACATAATAGAGCTCTGAGACACCTTGTTGTGAAGAGCTCTCTGAAAGTGAGCTTTATTGGCTACTTTATTTTGTATCACACTGTAAACTCTCTTTAAAACTATGTTTCTTGAAAATGCCAATGTGCAGAATTCTGGGAATGCAGGTCTTTGATGGCATGAGGTGAGATGCCAGCGATGTCACATTGAACTGGCATCTCACCCATGCTTGCAAATGCAGTGTGGTCTGGTCATGCATGGAACGGTCAACTCTGCTGCTTTGGTTCAGCAACAATTAACATACTTTAAACTACCACACTGTAGATCTGCTGATACTTTTACTGAAATCAGTTCTTTTTGTTGCCACAACCATATTACCTTCAAAAATGTTGTTTCCTAAGTTTTCTTTTCAGCACTTCTACTTACCAAACAGACTTCATATGACTCAATTAGACATTTTTTGAAAATATGCCAGTGGGTTGCTTCAGGCAAATGATGAGAAACAGTGACCTCATGATCTGCCAGTACATTATGTTGTTGCTTCTTTTTATGAAGACTGCCACCCTTCCAAGGGAGCTGAGGATGGCATAGACAGCACTGGCAGGAACTCAGCATTCTTACTGTAAGCAAAGACCCCTCTTGCACTAAAACAAGGTGTTGCTTAACTATAGAATCCTAGAGTGGTTTGGGTTGGAACAGATAGTTAAGCACCAACTAGTCCAACCCCCCTTTAATGACCAGGGACATCTTCAAGGATTCTCACTGGTTTCCAAACCATACCACCGTGCCTCCACCACCCCCAGTTAAATCTCCAGACACACGCGCTTGAAAATGAATTGGGAACTTTTTGGAGGATTAAGTTCTGAGGTGGTGACAAATATTGCTTATCAATACTAGTTGAATTCAATTTTTACTAGAAACCTCTATAATTATGATCAAATAAATGAGCAATGGGATCATTATTGTGCCTTACAAGTGACAGTGATACAAAGAAGCATTCTAGGAAAAGCTGAAGCCTGCTACAATGAACCTAGTATCTCCTTGCTAGTGTTCAGCAATGTGGAAAGATTTAGATAACTGTGACTTAAAAGTCCCCCCAGCTATAGCCAGAACTTCAGTAAACAATGTAAATGAAAACTCAGTCAAGAGACCTGTGTTTGATCCCTACAGACTGCCTCCACAGCAGCAGACAGCTAAATGTGGATATGCATGAGTTAATCCGGAAAGTAATATACAAATTATTCACAGGGGGGAAATTTAACTCCATAACCAAACTATCAAACTGCCAGAGCAGCTGTTTATGTTGCAGTAATACCAGAAACCTAACCTAAAGTTGCAATCCCATTGCAACTAGTGCAGTTCCTGCCCCAGGAAAATTACAGACTATTTTCTAGTTGAAGTACACAAAGGGCATAAAATCAATTAACAATGGTGAGAATAAAAACAAAACAAGTTGTAATATACCTGTGTAGCTTTTATGTACTGCTTTTCATCAGTAGGTCTTATAGGAGTTGATCTTACACTGTCAAACAGTTCTTAGTGTATTTATCTTCAAATCAATCTTTCTAGGGAGAAATTATTATTATGCCTGGTTTATATAAGGGGAGCTATGACTCAAAGAGGCACCAGAATTGCATGTGAACCAGGGAAGTGAACCACAGTCTCACTGCTCACGCACTACATACTGCTCCCCAGAGAACTTTTGGCTAGATGCTGCTCCCTAGAGAACTTTCTGCCAGTTGCTTAGCTAATAGAAAGGTATCATGTTGAAATATCACCAGAGAACTAGCTTCCTGAAACAGATTTGAAAGAGGATAAGGTAAGATTTCTATGAATTTTCATGTGATTTTATTATACAGAATTACAGAATCACAGTATCACAGAATAACCAGGTTGGAAGAGACCCACCAGATCATCGAGTCCAACCATACGTACATGATGTAACAAATGTAGGGGTGTATGAGGAAGGAAGGAATCAACAAATCACTCAATGACAGGCAAAATGTCATTACAGTAATTGCATACATATGAGCATCCCACTTCAAGACTTCCAAAAAGCTGGCCATCCAACTGCAAAAGCTGATCATGAAAGAAAGTAGGTCCTGCGTGACAACTGAGTAAGTCTTCAACAGTGTCAGGTATTTCACATCACAGGGAAAAAGTTGAAATTAATGAGGTTAGGCCATCTTACCCATCACCTTGTCCTGAACAGAACTGCTTACAACAGTATCATATCTGATAGATGCATGTTGTCTGCTTTTAATGCTGTCTAATGAAGGTGACTGTGCTGTACTTTGGTAGGCTGCAACAGTTTTTAATTTTCACTGCCATTAGAAAGTATTCTAATGCTAATACAGAAGTTACACCTTGCAGTTTGAGCTTGTTACTTCTCACCAACATAGCCAGGACAAGAAGGGCAGATGGATTGCTCCCTTTCACTTCATACTGTTTTAGACTCTGTTTGGCCTCTTTTCATTCTGTGATGAAAATAAACCCTCTTCTCATCTGTTCTCCTTTAAAATCTTTCCAGTCTCCACATCTTTTTCTGAGTGGAAATTCAAGCCTGACCAAAGCACTCTAGTGCAGGATGGTAGCAGACAGCACTTGGGATTGGCATCACATCTGTATCTCCCCTTAAATCCCAATTCTCTCTTTTCAAAGTGATGCTACAGAGTGACTTGCAGCTGTTCCCATAGAGCTCAAACATGGTCAGAATTAGCAATTCTGTACCTAGTGAGGTTGTCCTGGGCACAGAATATATTCTCACCAGTCAGTCAGCATTCATTTCATGGTGTTGGTTTACTGTGGGATGCAGATCACTGGGTGTCTGGGATGTCTCTTCTAGCAATGTATGGCATGAGAAGAACTGCCAAGTTGCACAAACAGGTGCACCCAACTCAGCAGCCCTCCAGTCACTCACCAAGGCTTTATGTCCCTGTCAACAATGATAAAATCTGTAACTCCTGCAGGATTATTTGCCACCTCACCAACCAATATCTTAAGTAACCCACCTATGTTATTGCCATTCATTAGCATTTCATCATTAACTTACGAAATCCTCTCCTTTACAGAACATGGCACCTTTGTATTCTCTCCAATCTGTTTACAGATCTAAAGGAGTGATAATTATAAAACAAGATGTGAGAACTCTCCAGTAAAGCCTTTTGTCTCTTGTTTTGTCATGTAAGCCCTGAAATACTGAGGCTCACAGCTCTTCTGGTTGCTGCACAACTACTTACAGACTAGGGCCTCTGACTCAGGCCTCGTCTTCAAGGCTCCAGCAATATGTGCATCCTCCATTACTGTCTGAGGATAGGAAAGGTTATTGGGAGTGCTTAACGTGGATTCACCAAGGGGAAATAATGCTTGACCAATCTTATAGCCTTCTAGGATGCCATAACTAGCTGGGTAGATGATGCGAGAGCTGTGGACGTTGTCTACCTTGACTTCAGCAAGGCTTTTGACACTGTCTCCCACAACATCCTCATAGGGAAGCTTAGGAAGTGTGGGTTAGATGAGTGGACGGTGAGGTGGATTGAAAACTGGCTGGATGGCAGAGCTCAGAAGGCTGTGGTTGGTGGTGTAGGGTCTGATTGGAAGCCTGTAGCCAGCAGTGTTCCCCCCAGGGGTCAGTATTGGACCCAATCTTGTTCAACACATTAAACAGTAACCTGAATGAGGAAACAGAGTGTACTCTCAGCAAGTTTGCTGATGATACAAAACCAGGAGGAGTGGCTGGTACTCCAGAAGGCTGTAATGCCATACAATGAGACCTGGACAGGCTGGAAGGTTGGGCAGAGAGGAACCTAATGAGTTTTAACAAAGGCAAGTCTAGAGTTCTGCACCTAGGGAGGAAAAACCCCATGCACCAGTACAGGTGAATAGCTCTGTGGAGAAGGACCTGGGAGTCCCGGTAAACAATGAGTTCATGATGAGCCAGCAATGTAACCTCCAGTGGTATCCCGAGGTGCATCAAGAAGAGTGTAGCAAGCAAGTCAAGGGATAATATCCTTCATCTCTAGTCTGCCCAAGTGAGGCCCCATCTGGAGTCCTGTGCCCAGTTCTGGGCTCCTCAGCTCAAGAAAGAGCAAGAACTACTAGGAGAGTCCAGTGGAAGGCCTTGAAGGTGATCAGGGGACTGGAACATCTCTCTTATGAGGAGAGTCTGAGTGAACTTGGGCCATTCAGCTTGGAGGAGAGAAGACTGAGAGGGGATCTTATCAATACTTACAAATATCTAAGTGATAGGTGTAAGAAACACTCATTCAGTGGTAAAATACTGAAAAGGACAAAGTCTTCGAAGCAAAGTCAATAAGATTTTTATTTTACAATTCAGCGATAAACCAGATGCCCCGTCTTACAAAAGCAGTGGGTATATATGCTAGTTTTAGACAAAGAACCGTATAAATCTTCAAAGAATGTTCATTATTTTTTTGGATTATCCAACCATGTCCGGGAACTCCCTTCAGGTTGTCTCCTACAGCTGCCGTATCTTACAAGGCAACTAGGCATATTGATAAATTCTCACAGCCCTGAGACAGCCTAAAATAGCTGCATCTTATAAGATGGATTTATATGACGAGATAATTAAACATACAAACCAGCTGCAGCAGAGGAGGCTGAGAGGAGACCTCATTGCTCTCTACAACTACCTGAAAGGAGGTTGTGGAGAGGAGGGTGCTGGCCTCTTCTCCCAAGTGACAGGGGACAGGACAAGAGGGAATGGCCTCAAGCTCTGCCAGGGAAGTTTCAGGCTTGACATCAGGAAAAAATATTTCACAGAAATGGTCATTGGGCACTGGCAGAGGCTGCCCAGGGAGGTGGTTTATTCACCTTCCCTGGAGGTGTTTAAAAGGCAGGTGGATGAGGTGCTGAGGGTCATGGTTTAGTGATTGATGGGAATGGTTGGATCCAGTGGGTCCTTTCCAACGTAGTGATTCTGTGAATTAATTCTCACACAGGTGTCACGAGGATGGGGCCAGAGCCGTGCGGGGACAGGACAAGGCGCGACAAGCACAAATTGGAGCACAGCAAAGTGCACCTTAACATGAGAAAAACACTTCCATATACTGAGGGTGGCGGAGCACTGCCCAGGGAGGCGGCGGAGTCTCCTTGGCTGGAGACACTCCAGCCTGCCCGGACACCCCCCCGTGCAGCCCGCTGCAGGCCACCCAGCTTGCACCTCTGAACAGAACCATGGAGCGGTTCGGGCTAGAAGGGACCGCGGGCATCCCGCAGCCGCCGGGGGCAGGGACACCTCCCGCCGCCCCGAGCCGCCTGCCCCAGGGCCCGTCCCGCCCGCAGGTCCCCCCAGCCCCGCCACAGCGGCGCGGGGCGGGCCGGGGGCGGGGCGGCCCGGGCCTTATGAGGGGAGCGGCGGGCGGGCCCTTCCGCTCCCCCGACCTCTCACCCGGCGGCGGTCGCGGCGCGATGGCGGCGGCGGGAGAAGGAGGAGGAGGAGGAGGCGGCGGCGGCGGCGGGTCTGCGTCCTCCGCCCGGCGGCGGCTGCGCATCATCTCGGGGCACCTGCGGGGCGCGCCGGCCCCGAGCCCCTGCAAGGCGCAGGGCGGCCCGGCCCGGCCCGCCTCGGGCTCCATCCCCAAGAAGCGGTGGGTGCGGGAGCGGGCGGGGCGGGCGCCGGCGAGGGGCTTCGGAAGGGGTGCGGGCCCCACCGTGGCTGAAGGGGCGGCAGAGGCTGCGGGCAGAGGGCGTGGGGTAACGATCTTAAACCGAAAGATGGGAGATATAGGTGAGAAATTACGATTTTTTTAGGTTTTTTTATGGGAGTGATGAGGCGCTGGCACGGGTTGCCCCATCCCCGCGGGTGTTTGAGGCCGGGTTGGATGGGGCTCGATCTAGTGGGAGGTGTCCCTGCCTGCAGCGTGGGGATTGGGACTGGGTGATCTTCTAGGAAGATCCCGTCCAACCCAAACCGTTCTATGAAAGTGGAAAGTCTTTCATAGGCACTTCAGTAACTGGAGAATTGTAGAATCCCTACGTTGGAAAAGACCTTTGAGATCATCAGCTCCACCCATACCTATCCACTACTAAGTTATATCCCTAAGCACTTCATCTACCTACCTTTTAATTCCTCCAGGGATGGTGACTTAACCACCATCCTGGGCAGCCTTTTCCAGTGTTTGATAATCCTTTCTGTGAAGAAGTTTTTCATACTTCCCCTGACACAGCTTAAGGCTATTGCCTCTTGTTCTGTCACTTGGGAGAGGACACCAACACCCACCTCTCTGCAACCTCCTTTGAGGCAATTGTAAAGAGCAATAAGGTCTCCCTTCCGCCTCCTCTTCTTAAGGCTAAACAACCACAGCTCCCTCAGCTGCTCCTTGTAAGACTTATTCTCCAGCTCCTTCACCAGCTTTGTTGACCTTGTCTGGACGCACTCCAGGACCTCAATATCTTTCTTGCAGTGAGGGGTCCAAAACCGAGCACAGTATTCAAAGATCACTTATGTGGTCCTGCTGGCCACACTGTTTCTGATACAAGCCAAGATGCTATTGACTTTCTTGGCCACCTGGGCACACTGCTGGCTCATGTTCAGTCACTGATCACCAACACCTCCAGGGCCTTCTCTGCCAGGCAGCTTTCCAACCACATTGAGAAGAGGCTCGATGTTTGTAAAACACTTTGAGGCTGCTGTAATGAAGAATGTACTGAGCTTGTAAAGTGATGTTTGTGTAAGGGCTTTCAGTCCTCCTCTGCTCACAGAGATGTGGAACCCTCATGTTATGTGAATGCTGCCAAAAAATGTACTTGTATGTTAGTGTTTAACTTAAGTTTCTTAGAAATGAATGGGTTTATGCATATTAGCTACCTTTTCTATTTCTAACTGTGTTTAGTAGTAAGGAATCTCAGCATGTGAGAGAGCAGGGGAAGACAGGTAGTTAAATTGTCTAATTCAAAGTTGTTTGGCTGGCTCTTGGATTTATTTCTCTAGTAGATTCCTTTAAATGCTACAACTAATAATACCATGATGTGGTTTCATGTGACCCACCTTTCTGTTGGGGTGATACTTGTTCTGTGATTTCTGTTTTCTCTGATGTGGATTTTCTGTATGTGTGTTGGCTTGCTATCCTGTAAGAGCATTTTAAGGTTTCTTTTACAGACAACCTACAGTTCTCAATCGAGCTGTGTATAGGGACTAGTGTGTTAGTGGAAGAGGCAGGTCAGGCAAACAGTGGACAAGAGAGTTGTTGCTTCTTCGAGGAAAACTCATTCAACCCTTGGTCTGCTCTCAATTTGTCTCAAGAAGAGAGCAAGGGACAGTAGTGTGAATTATTCTAATAGGTGATTTGTGGCCCAGGGCCACTAACTGAACTTGTTTGCTTTGGGAGGACTGGCATATCATGGGCATGTAGTTGGATGCTAACAACTTTGAAAGCCTTTAGCTCTCACTGAGGGGGATTTGATGCTCTTGCAGGAGGTGTCAAACAGTGCTGCTCATAGGGAGGAATGAGTCATTCCAAAATTTGTTGCCTTCCACAGTGAGTTTTTCTTTGGTTTGAATTTAGAAGGGAATTACTTTCTGAAAAGAATACCAGTTTAGCTAGTCTTCAAGGATTTATTTTAAATGAATTATTTTGGAATTTCTACAGCAGTTATTGCATCCTCAAAGCAAGAGAAACAGGCTGTTGTGAAGATGCATGTGACAAAGCATGCATTTTCACGTAGCTTCATTCTCTGTGAAAACACAGGCATAGTGAACTTAACACTTGTGCTTCTACAAGTTATCAACATTGCTCTTGCATGTTAAGGTTTAGCTATAGGATCATAATGGGTTGCTATTTTTGTGCTAAAGATCATGTTCTGGATTAAGAATAAAAATTACATTACTTCAAGTAGCTTATGATCAAAGTGATGTCTTTCCCCCTGGGAAGTACCCAGCAGTTGTAAGGGAGCTGCTGGAAACCGTGGCCTGTACAATAGGTACAACTGTTCTGATATACTTAGAGCGTAGCCTTTTTGTACCTATAGAAACAAAATAAACAGAATCACTAGGTTGCAAAACACCCACAGGATCATTGAATCCAACCGTTCCTATCAATCACTAAACCATGCCCCTCAGCACCTCATCCTCCTGTCCTTTAAACACCTCCAGGGAAGGTGACTCAACCACCTCCCTGGGCAGCCTGTTCCAGTGCCCAGTGACCCTTTCTGTGAAGAATTATTTTCTGATATCCAGCCTAAACCTCCCCTGGCAGAGCTTGAGGCCATTCCCTCTTGTCCTGTCCCCTGTCACTTGGGAGAAGAGGCCAGCTCCCTCCTCTCCACAACCTCCTTTCAGGTAGTTATAGAGAGCAATGAGGTCTCCCCTCAGTCTCCTCTTCTCCAGGCTAAACAACCCCAGCTCTCTCAGATGCTCCTCATAATACTTGTTCTCCAGCCTCCTTCACCTGCTTCGTCACTTGTCTCTGGACTTGCTCCAGAGCCTCAACATCCTTCTTGTGGTGCGGGGGCCAGAACTGACCACAGGATTTGAGGTGCGGTCTCACCAGTGCTGAGTACAGGGGGAGCATAACCTCCCTGGAGCTGCTGATCACACTGTCCTAAGGTTTCCTCTGAACATCTGAGTTGTGGTTGAAACATGTTTGAGATGTAGCATGTGAAGGTTCCAATGCTTAGATGTAGCTTAGATATGAGGATCTACATAGAGTTTGTGTTTGAGTATAATACCCAGGTTTTGAAGTGACTGATCAGGGAGGAAGACAGTTCTGTTGTCTGCACTGATTTGGAGGTGGCAAGTGATGAACACCTGAGGCCTGATCTTGTTGACTCCCAGGTAATCTAGAGCTGGTTGATCAACTCAAGAGACCTAGAAGGCTAGTAGAAAAAACTGGTAAAAATAACTGAGCAATAGCTGGGTACAGTAACAACTGCATGGCTTTTATCAGCAATATCAGGACAGTCCAAAACTAGGTGTTTTTTTACTTGCAGTCTTCTGTATGATGATTCAGTTTTTCTGCCTCTTTTGAGCTATCAATTTTTTTTCATAGCTAAGCCGCAGCCAAAAGTACTTTAAGCAAATTTTGTTTATGCCTGTTGCATCTCTTCTGTAGTGTTTGAAATAGCATAAGAGCTACAAATGCTATTGTGCCAGATCTAGGTGCATACACTCTCCTTGCATTTCATTTCTTCTGCAAAGTACGTACTTTTGATGTATGTCTCTGATCAGTAAAACACAGTTGGTTTTTTTTCTGGCTGCTTATCCAATAGTCGCTAGACAGTGACCTATGGAAGCGGTTTTATTGTTGATGGTTTGAAAACCAGACCGGTAAGGATCTTAACCAGATGTTTTTAATCACCAGTGTTTGGGGTGTGTGTGGGATTGAGAGTGTGTAGATGCTCGTCTAACTTTTCCTGTATCCAAGTAAAAATGCTGCAAATTGGTGTGTTTAAGGATTGTAATATGCGTTCTACTTTTTAAAGTGGCGGTTGTTGAGATGGGAAAATTCCTCTAAAAAGGCAATCATCTGTTCTTGGATGAGTGTCCTCATGAGGGAAATATTAGATATTAGAGTGGAGAGATGTTATTTCTTGGTGGCATTCCTGGCTTGAATTTAACATTTAAATTTGATGTAGCGGTGGAAGATGGGGATCGTCATTGTATATTGTACGTTGAAGCCTTTACAGGATGATAGGTGGGCTGAAAGACTTACTAAAAAATCAAGTTGGAAAAGAACCCTCCCTTCAAATAACTTTTAACTTGTGTGTTATGTGGCTGACTTTTGTGTATTGGTCATCAGTAAGCTCACTTTGCTGGTGCAACTTAAAAGCTTAACATACAGTTTTTTGAAGATAAGTACGTGAAGTCTTCAGCTTTAAAAACAGGAAGGTACTGCAATTTCCTAGAACACAATCAATCGTACCAGAGTAACTGTTCTATATGCTCAAAAGTGCACTCATGTTAATCTTGCCATAATAGCTTGTATTATAACTTACTCTAATCAAGCTTTAAACAATTTCTCTCTTGTTAAAAGGGAATATTGATTCTGTGTAAATAAATGTTCACTCAGGAGCTTGTAGGCTTAAAGTTTTTCTGTCCTGGAGCAAGAGAAAGCCAGGCAGGCTTTCATGATTTTCTTATCCCTGTGATGGAGAAGCTTCTTTCCTGTGGGATGGAAAGGCTCGTGGATCTCTTAATTATTACGGGCATAGTGCTATACAGGATAAACTAACTGATAAGCATATAGTCAGCTGCCTGCTCTGTATCAAGTTCACACTCAGGTTGCTCAGGGTAATGTGTTGGTATTGCCATACCTTTATATGGAGTCCTGAAATTCTCATTGTAAGTAATGGTTATGACTATATTAAGCAGTACTGTGAATTAACTCTTGTTTGTTTGTGGAAGACCTTTTGCAGGAAGTTGTTGAAGTGCTTGAAAATATGGTAATCACTGGGAGAGAGATCTGGTGAGTAAGCTGGGGGTGGTAGTTCAGTAGCCCAGTTCACGCAGCTTCTGTGGAGTAATTTGTGAGATGCAGTTGAGTGTTCTTGTGGAGAAGAGAGCCGGTCCTTTTTAACTGACCAAGGTCAGATGCAAATGTTGCGGTTCCTGGTGCATTTTGTTGATTTCCTGGCAATGCTTCTCTGCTGTGATGGTTTTGCAAGGATTCAAGAAATTATAGTGGATGCTTCTACTTGTCAACAACCAAATGGGGATCATAATCTTATTTTGATGCAGCTTCAGTTTGGGGAGGTGTTTGCTTCACTTCAGTCCAGCTACTGCACAGAACACCACTGACAGTTGTATAGAATCCATTTACTGTCACATATCACAACACAGTCAAGTAATGGATTGTTTTTATTGTGCAAAAGAAGTACAGAGCAGAGTTTGTGATGATGTTTTTGGTTTTGTTTTTATTCGGCTCATGTGGCACCTATTTATTGAGCTTTTCTGATTTTACCAGTTAGATGCAAATGTAGAACAATTGTTGAATTATCAACTTGTAGTTCTGCAACCTCTCGATGTTTTGCAGGGATCTGCTTCTCTGCTTCAATAATGTCCCTTAATTGGCTGTTGTCTATTGCAGCAGGATGTCCACAACTTTCCTCATCTCCAAAGCTCTGATTTCTTTTACAAAATTTTTGAAACCATTGTTGTGCTGTACACTTGACAGCCCCGGCCAAATTCTTGGTTGATACTGCTAGCGGTTTCTGCTCCTTTACACTCCCTTTTGAACTTGTACAACAAGGTGACTTGAATTTGCTTTTTTATATCTTTAATTTGGCAGCATAATATATAAAAAAGACTAAACAGTGAAAGCAAACTAATTAGGATAAATAAGTAGAGTTAATTTTGTGCTTTAAAACGGTATGCTGTACAAACGCAGTTAATTAAAAGCTTAATCCAAAATAAGCATTATAATTTACAGTGACAAAACCAGCAATTTTTTTTGCTCCAACCTAATAACATCAAAGAGGCTTGGTATCTTTAACACCAGTGCTCAGAGCAATCTTGACTTAAATGCTTACCTTTTTAGGCAACAGCACTTAAGCAACACTTAACAATACACGAAGTCTTGATAGAGCTGACTTATGAACTTATGGTGGTGGAGATTAGGGCAGAGAAGGAAAGGGTTGATGCCACCAGACAGTCTTAACAAATCAGAAGAGTAAGAGTCTGTTGCAGTAAGGAAGGTGTGGCCATTCACTGGAGGCTCTGGGACTGCATCAAAGCAGTTAATTGCTAGTTAATGTTAATGCTTGAAGTGGAAGGAAAGATAAAATAAGATCATTATGATCACATGAAAACATTAATCTGATAACAGAATGTCATAATCTGAAGATGAATGTAACTTCATGTGCAACAGCAACTTGTCTGTCATCTAGCTCCAATTAGTTGAATGTCAGGCAATAACATGCCAGAAAATCCGTACGAATGCAAGTAGTATGATAGGCATTGTAATTTGATGTAAAGTAAACCAAACTGGATGTATTCATTATTTAAGTTTTTTTAGAAAAAAAAATACAAAATAGAAGTGTAAAGTATGTTTAATAGGTGATGTACAATACAGATTGTTTAAAAGCCAGTAGCAATTTAAAACAAAAACTGAAACAATTCTGTAGCTCTGCTTCTTGACATCTGCTGAGATGAATTGTTATGTACAAGATAATGAATATGTATATATAGCAATTTCTTTAAACATTGTGTTTATTTAAACCGAATAGTGATATGTTAATGCAATAGACTAAAGTAAATATTTGAATTTTTCTAGAAGCTACTTTGAGCTGAGGTAAAGTAAGGACATTTGTAGTGTAACAGGTTGCAGCCAACTAGACTTTCCTGAAATGCTCCTATACCTCTTGGAAGAGAACAGATAATGCAAAGTATTAAAAAACAATTGTAGGCTGAATGTGATGAACAATCGTAATGCCTCTGTAGTGTCCTATCCAAAACTGGGCTGTCGTGTGTGGGTCGTCAGGGTTAATGTCATAGGAGAAAGTGTTCTTCGGCAGTTAGCTCTTGTATTTGCTACAGAGCATGCTAAAAATTCTCTCTGCAATAGGTAAACAGCATTGCCCAGGAACTGTTGATTGAATTATTTTTGGGTTTGCCAGTAAATGGCAGACAATAGGTTGCTTCATTAACTCATTTCATGTCACAAAATAAATATTCCTGATTCTGTGAGCTTTCAAAAAATACTTCTCAAAGGACTGATCTGTAGTGTGTTTGAAAATATTTAAGTACTTGTTTGTTTACTGCCTGGAAGTAGCCATGCCCATGGGTATTTTGTAGTAAAGCAGTCTCTTCAAAAATAAAAGTGAAACTGATGTCAACTGAAGTAGTAGAAGTAGAGTTAACTTCCAGTTAAGTGTTCTGTTGCATATGAATCATCATTTGGCTAAGTGAGAAGCATGGGTATAATGTCCTGGCTTTCCTGAATCTTTAATTCACCCTAATTGACTTGAGAATTCTACAAAAGAACACTGGAGGAACACCAATTTTTTTATTCCCTGGGGCTTTTTTTTTTATTACGAAGTGGTGAAATGAAGAATAATGAAATAGTTGGAGCTAGGAATGTGTGTAAGGAGAGTTATTGTTTGTTTTGTCAGAACAGTTGTTAAAAAAAGCACACTGTGCTTTGGAGTACCTTAACCCTCATCTTAATTTATACCTAAAATCATGTATCTGTATTAGCCACTTACAGTAGGTGTAAACTGTAAATATGAACCTAGATTTGTGTTGTGATATCAGATATTCAGCAAACAGAAGATCAAGTGAATAGGGTGTATGTGGGGCTGCAGGGGTTCAGCTGAAAGTGTGGGCTAGAGAACTTGAATGTGTCTAGTGCTTTAAAACAGATATTATTTGACTTCAGACTTCGAAGTGATTACATTTGGTTTGCTGTAGGGAAGATCCTTCAAGAGGGAAGAATTGCAAGAATGACAAACAGCAGATACTCCCTGCCTACAGCATGGCATTCTTCTCCAAATAAACCATGGTTTTGCAGAGTTATTGAAGGGATACCTTTGGCTACATTCCTTTTCCTAATTTCCAGGCACCTGATACTAACTTACTAGTGGTTTAAGAAACACTTTGGAGTGTCTTGCTTACTTGGTTGAGAAGTGTGGCTGTATTAGCCAAACAGAGCAACTGCTCCTGAGGAGAGGGAGCGTGACCTTCTAGTATCACTACAAAGGTTTTTGAATTTCCAGCTGGTGGTCTGAATTGGTAACCAAAAATCCACCTGAGGTGGCTTTGAGGAGTTACTCTTTGGGTGATGTTTTGTTTAAACCCCTGCATCTGCTCCTTATAAGTCTTGCACTCCAGACCCTTCACTGGTGTCTTTGTATGTGATTAAGCAGCTTCAGTCTTGTAGTGAGGGGCCCAAAACTGAATACAGTATTTGAGGTGCTGCCTCACCAGAAATGGCACAGGTCAGGAGGCCTCTGCTTGCCCAGCTTGGTGACTGGATGCCTCAGGAGCACTAGTTCAGCTGGTGGGCTGGGGGCCGCCCACCTGGCCTGGGCATGCTGCCACCTTTTTAGCTTTTGCTTGGTTTGTAGGCATTATAATGGTCATTTTAGGGCTTAATGTAGTGCCTTGTGCTGTGACTTGAAGAGCATCCTGCCCACTCTTTCCTTGATTATTCCATAGCCAGTTTTCTAGAAAAATGCAGAAAACGCTCGTACTTGTTGAACAAATATTTTGTTGTATCCTTAGTGCGCTGAGTCAAACCAGTGTTTCAGTGCTGGGCATTGTGATGAAAGTGAAATATCTGAATTCGTTAAACCTAGTCACACTGTTTTCAGTTCCTATTGTCACTGTTTCTATGGTAACTAATTTTCTTTTAACTTTTTACCTTCAGGCAATGTAATTTTTTGTGTGTATATGTGTGTGTATATATATAGTACATACTAAAAAACTGTTGAGAGCTTTGTTTCGTAGTGCTTCATATGTTTCAGTAGTGATTTTCTAGCTTTTAAGTTAAAAGGTAAGAAACAACTGGTCACTTTCTAGTATTGCTGGCTAAAATATTCCGTATTTCTGTCAAAGCTTAAAGTGAGGTTTAGTGAGCTTGATATTTTCTTGAAGCTAATATACTGAATAGGAAAGACATACTGTAAAATGAGACAGTTCAGGTACAATCCAGAGGGGAGTAATGTCAGGCTTAAAGCAAGAATAAAACCAAGTGTTGATGAGTCTCTTTGCTATATTTATTTTCTTGGAAAGGGGACAGGGAAGCAAGAAGGAGATCCTGTGCTTTGATGTGATTGTACTTGAGGTATTTCAGTTTTGTTGGTTGTATTTTCAGTTGTGGGTTTGCAGCTTTTTTCGTATTCTGTTTCTTACGCTGGCATGCTTTGAGGTCATATTCAGTTTACATTTGGTTTTCTATTCCTGCAGTTCTTAGGGCTTTTTAAACTTTCCTAAGTGCATTTTTCAGTCCAAATATGTCTCTGGGAGTGCCTCGAGTGCCTCATTAAGAATGCAATGGGATTACAGTAGTGATGTCAAACAACTAAAATTTAAAATTATTATTCTTTGTCAAGATAATAATGTTAAATGTTTCTTTCATTCTGGAAATATTTAGCTATTACCCATATGTATGTTAGTATTTACATATAGATTTAAAACCAAGCATCTTTCAGATATGGCTCTTGCCAATTTGAGAATATCGCTGTACAGTGTAGGTTGACTTCAGCTGGTTGTTATATAAAGCGTATTGTCTTTCAAGTCTTAGGATTTAGTCTGGAGGAGGAATGGCTGTGACTCTAGAATGACTTTTTGCTCTATGAAGCTATGCGCTTTTGATATGAATTTGATTTCTTGAATTACTATCTGATTAAGGCTTTTTTCCAAAGCTATATAACCACAAGTTATTTTGACCTTACAATATGCTAACGTTCTCTCTTACATATTTTTCTCCCTTTAAGGCAAGAACTTCTGAAGTGGAATGGATGGGGATATAATGACTCCAAATTCATCTTCAATAAGAAGGGTCAAGCAGAATTCACAGGAAAACGGTAAACTGAAAATTTATATAACTGAGTATCTTATTTAGTGTTTTTTTTAAAAAAAAAGATTTTAACTGCTCTGTTCAGTTAATCCAAAGAAGGCAAAAAACTTGCTTATCTTACAGAATAAGTTATTAGTTGTCCTGCATTGAACAGGCTTAGTGAATTCGATACACAGTAGTCTAATGTGCAATAAAGTATACTATGTGGCTTATTGGAACATTTATTAAAAGTATTATAAAGACAAATTAATGTGAGTCTTCTTTAACGTGATATACTCTACAAGAAATTTGCCTTGGAGAATGGAATCAGACTGAGAATCTACACTCTTTAAAAGCTTTAGATAATGTGCAGCAGGTCAGTGCAGTTTTCTCAGTTTTGAGAATCTTTGAGCATCAACAAGTTGCTTTATTAAACTTCCAATTTGTGTTTTAGGTTTCTTAAATACTCTGCATTGAGCTACTTTGTTCTGAGCTTAAAAACTGAGGAGCAGTTTGTTTTTTTTTTTGTGGTGGCAACTCTTCTGATTTATTACCTGCTAGCTGTCTGTACAACAAAATTCGTTTTTTTGAGCAATGTATTTGGGCAACATATGGGGAAGAGAAGTCTGTAATAAATACTGGCCTTCAAAAAAATTCCTTCTTGGTCTTTGAGTTTGTGTAAACTCATATAAGCTAGCTTGAGTTAAAGCTGTAAAAAACTAAATAGGATATTGAGTACTTTAATCTTCAATTTCTTAGTTTTCAAACTAAGATTAAAATGCAGAGCCTTGATTTAGGCGCTTTAATTCACTGTGTAACATTCAGGGATATCTTGATGTTCTCTCCTCTTGCCAGGATTCTGACTCTTGTCACTTTGTCACTGTCTTTCATCTTATATCTTTAAATTATCTGGGGGAGATTATTCTGCACGGAAAACTTAGGTGGTGTGCTTTGAAGGAAAAAAAATAAAGAGCAGCACCTGGATTATTTTTTTTTTAGGAGAAAACATTGAGGCTGCTGTTTGATGAATACCACTCACTGTCCTAGAATGGGAGAATTGTATTGGTTTCCCCCCGGTCTGTGTTCTCTCTCCAACTGGTAGATAATATAAGAAATGCCCTGTTGGGTGACACTAGTGTAGTTTCTATGGAATAGTTTGATATAGGCAAAAGGAGAGTGTTTGAAATGAAAATAGGAGAATAGGTGTCTTCAAAGATGATGTACATGCCTCATCCTTTTAGTATCCACTTACAAATCTGTTATCCATGAATTCGTCAAGTCTGCTGATACTGTCTGCCTCTTCAGTATCCCAAGGCAGCAAGTTCCAGGTTGCTGTTGTGTAGAGTACTTGTATTTTAAACCAAGTATCCTTTACTGTGCTGCAGGATTAGGTGAACAGTAGTTCTTCAGTGTATCTTCTGCCTTGTTGATTATATAGGACATAACCATACCCTCTCTTCCACCTTCTCTCCATGCTGAGTCCTGGGCCTTTTAGTCTCTGCTTCTAAGGCCCTTTAGTCTTTACAGTTGCTCTTCTCTGAACCCTCTCTAGCTATACTGCATCTTTTTGGAGATACTGGGACAAAACTGCATGCAGCACTCAAGGTGTGGATGCACCAGGCTTCTACAGAGCAGCAAGAAGAGATAACTGTCATCTTTCTTATACCTGCCTGGTCAATAACACTGCTAGCTGCTGCTGTACGTTGTCACTGAAGATGCCCTGATTTTTTCCTATACTAACTGCCAGTCTGATTCTGCAAAATGTGCAAGTAATGCTTTTTTTTCTCTTGAAATTATCTACATCTTCCATCTTCATTTGTCTGCTCAGTTTTTTTAAAGTCCTGAGTTCCTTCCTACCAGTGTATCATCTGTCTACCCAAAAGAGCTTAACATTGTTCACCTGGTTGGAGAGTCCACTGATGAATCCAGGTCACTGATGAAGATTTAATGTAAAACTGGTCCCAGTACCAGTGCGTGGCAAGCTGCACTCCCAAGTCTGTCTTCAATGGTGATCAATAAGCCTTGCCCTTTGCCTCTTATCTTAGCCTTTTCTTATTTTTCACTGTGTAGAAAAAACTTTCCTTCAGTACTGTAGCAATGCATTTTCTTAACTACCTTTTGGAGTTGAGCACCTGTTGAAGTATAAGGGAATTTCATGTTTGTTGTGTCACCTTTGTTCACTTTCTGTTTTCACACCCTGATAGATTTCCAAGGATTAGTGAAACAGTATTTCCCTTTATGGAAGTCATATTGACTTTCCCAACAAACCATGCTTTTCTGTGTCAAATGATTTTTTTATTATGGACTCTACCATCTCACCAGGAACAGATGTTACTTGCTAGTCTAAGAAAATAAACCTGATTTTGGGATGGAAAGGAGGACTTCTGAGGGGCTTTTTGCACCATCAGCGTACATACTAAACTTGCTTCCTGAGCAATTATGCTTTGTATTCCGTGCAGTAAACTCACTAATTTCTTCTGTGCTGTGACTTCTGTCTGACTTGACTTAAAAGTTGTCACTTTTTGATAACTTTAGTTTGACCTTTGAATAAGTGATTCTGGTTACCCTTGCAAGCTGGCCCTAGTAATACGTTTGCAATACCAAGAAGGATATCTGGAGAAGAAAACACAACAAGCTGACATGAATGACTCTGTACCTTTGTTGCAAACTCCTCATGCAAATGCATTAAACTTTCATTGCTTATTGCACTTCTCTTAATAGAATTCACTTAATTGTTTCCTGTTAATATAATGATAACAGCTGTCACAGGAAGAATAGCTGAATGCTGTCTTCCAACCTGAAGTGTGTAGCTTGAGTTGAGATATGGTTGTAGCCCTGTACCTCTAGAAACAGAGTGGGGTCTCTTTGCAATATGAGAACTAGAAGGTATTTGACATTAGGAAACAAAATGAATTGATCTTTCTGCTTAATAGGTGACTTAGTTGTAGAGTTGGTTGCAACTGCTCTGAGAGGTGGGGTTATAAATGGATTAAGAGTGAATGAATAATCTTGAACCCATGAGGCATATTACAGTGGCCCAAGTGCAAACGATGGTAAGGATTCTCAGCTGCTGAAAGCTTTTCATACTCATAGAGGTCTCTTTCCTTCTTGGGGAAGGCTTGTATATAAATAGACATGCACAAAGTATGTAGACTTATATAATTAATAACAAGAGGTTCTACCTTTTTAAGTGTCCTCAGCCTTAATTGTTTTCCCATATGGTACACATGTTCACAAACAACTCCTCTGTCCCTTGTATGTAAGTCTTTATCTGTCATATGGCTGAGCTCCTGCCAAAGAGATTGCGATAGAAGTAAATTTTTGTTGCTTGCTAGATTCTGATGCATTCTGAAAATGAGGGAAAAATATTTAATGCTTTATTTTCTTCAGAACATGTAATATGTACTGAGCTGCGTTTGTGTCTAACTGGTTTACATCGCAGTGTGTCCATGCATGCATGACCTCTAGCTGTAACTGGCATGTAAGTTGTGATGACACTGATTTCTGCACTACTGAAAGCAAGAGACCTTTGTTAAAAGTAAGGAGGGGGGTGGGATATGCCACAATTCCCAAAGATCATGAAGAAAAATCATAGCCAAGATGTTGACAATTTATTTGATTTTGTGTGAAGCGTAGAACAGTTAAATACTAGAAATGTGCAGTTGCATGAAAACTAAATGTGTAGAAGATTTGCAGCCTTGTAAGTAGAGTTTGATTTAGAAGTTAACTATTTGTTGCATACATAGAATTGAAAGAAGTGTATCTGACATACAGTCTTTTAATTTAAAATGACCCTATGTGATATTGACTTTTCAGGTACAGATTAGGTGGTATGGTATTACCAACTTTTAAAGAATGGATAGAAAAAACCTTTGGAGCAAGTCTGGAGCACAAAACTACCTCTAGAGTAAGTAAATAGCTGAACCAGTTCCTCTGAACATTAGTCTTGGTAATAATCAAGACCACATTATTAAAGATGATTCAGCTCTTGTCCTGAAGGTCACTTTGCTTGTGATTTAAATATAGTGTATTGATAACCTCAGAGTTTTCAAAAGAAAATATTCTGCATGAAACATTCAGTGAGTTGGCACAACTTGTGGTCCAGGGTTAACTGGTAGTACTTCTGTTGGAATGAAAATCTCAACACAGGGAGAGGGGTTTCTTGGTCAGTGTTTGTAGGTTGTTTATCAAGATTGTAGAGTGTTAGCCTAGAGGAAATTGTTTATGCAACTTCAATGTTGTTTATGATAAGAACAATAGAAGATACAGCAAAGTTAAGTTGTGCTGTGTTTCAGTGTATTTCATGATATCCAGATTCTTATTTGACAGTAAACTTTGCATGTGCTGAAAACTGGCTACTTGGAAATGCTCAAGATTGAACTGAATGTTTTCAGAAGAACACCACATTTGGAATGTTCTGGGTTTTGTGGAGCATCCATATTTTTCTTGTCAAGAAAAGTGACTCACATCAGAGTCAGGAGACCTGACTCCCTTCTAAGAATTTCTGACTAGATAAGTTGCTTAAACAGTGTTGGAAGCAGGCTGTGCTCGCACAGAGACTGCAGCAGCCCTGCTTTGGGTTTCTCACTGTTTCTTGAGTGAGTTCAATATTGCATTTTTTCTGAAGGAGGTAATATCATACACCCTGAAAACCTGAACATTTCTTCAGTCTTCTGTTAATCAAGACACTTTTTTCTTCAATAGTATCTTGATACAGCAGCATGTATTGCAAATCAGCTCTTCAGGCTATTTGCCAGCAATGTTGAATGCTTTCCTGTCACATTATGTTCCTCCGGTTCTGTTGTTCTTGTGATCTGAAACAGGCTAAGTATCTCGACATAGAATAGGACTCTCTGGAGTCTCCAATATGTATCTAGGCTTCTCAGAGCTATTAACTGCTACTGCGGGTCCCCCATTTAAACACTTTTGTCATAGTTCCTAGTTTATATTGCCAATTGTCATGCTATATTGGGTTTCCAACTTCTATCATCAGAGCATGAAAGAGGTCTAGTACAGGAATGGCAGGAGGAGAAGGGATCTCTTGGTCCATTTGTCTGTCTTCTCGTTTTTCAGCCTTGAAGATGAAAACTAAAGGGTTAAAATACTCATACAAGAGAGATAAAACCAAGATACTTAAAACCATCTGCAAGGAATTGTTACAGTTTTAAGTAGTTTGTGTCCCTCTTACGGAGCACAAAGATCTTCAAGGACTTGGTGTTCAACTTGAAATGATAAGAAATAGTTTTGTCTATAGAAGTCTATTAAGAAAACAAAGTTTAAAAGGGAACATACATGCATAGCTAGCAGGGAATGTTTTTGTTTTTTTTTAAACTGGTTTAAATATCTTTATTTGGCACCTACTTATTTGGTTTAGTTTCCCATGTTTCTGTGGGGGCTTTGCTCTCTGAGTTAGCAAACAGCACTGTGTGAATGTGTGTTAACAGCAGAATAGTAAGAGCTAAGAGCAGCAAACCAAGACTTCCTCTCTGCTTATCCTGTTTGGGGTCTCTCAGTAGAGGCATACTTCTTGCCTAATCAGCACTTAATCTCAGCTTCTCTGTTAGTAGATGATAAAGTGAATATGTTGGGAGGGGAAAAGCGTTTTCCTGAGCTGCGAGACACCTTATTTCAAGAAGTATATTGTCCTCAAGGCAAGCCAGAACAGGCTATATCCTCTTCTAGAAGTCAGATCATTGTTAAAACTATTTTCACTAGGTTGTCTCATATGAAGACTTCAAAACAAACACTTGAGTATTGTCTAAATGTTGTTAGCTGTCAGTTATGAACGTGTCTCATGCAGATATTGCTTTCTGCATTGTCCCTGTAAATTCACCTCGTTTCTGCATAACCTTACATAGTTTCTTGTAGGGTGGATGCTGGTAGGCAAGTTCCATTACCATGGATTTTAACTAGCTGGAAACTTTCCTGTTTCCCTTCTTTGCTTTCACTACTTTCAGTCTCAATCCTTTTAGGACAGGCTCCCATCTGCATCACAGCAGCAGGCTTTTAGTTTGGTAACTCTAAGCTTTTATCCCAAGATATGTGTTGGCAAAAAGTATCAGCTGTTCTGGAGATTATGTAGAGCAAAGACAGGCTAAACTCCATTCCAGGGAAGAACTTGGATGGCTGGGTATGTTCTTTTGTAGCACACTGAAACCTTAGCAGGTGAAAGAAAAGTGGATTCAACTTTGCTGTGTTTAATTTGTTCTTGTCAAGAAGCGTAGGCTAGGCTTGTTAAAGGAATGTCTAAGTTTCTTTGGTTATGTGGAATATTTTGTTTAAAGTACTTTTTGATGGTAGGGCTGTAAGGAAGCTCTTCCTGGCATCATTAGGCAGCTCATGGTCTTTCTTGATAGCTTTATGATAAAATTGCAGCAACATTCTTCTATTTCAGTTAATTTGCTGGAAAAGTTTTTGTGACGAAAGCTTGAGAGCACTGTGCTCTGTTTTAACTAATTTTTGTGCAGTTCCTAATTCTTAAGAGTGTATTTGAAATAAAAGATGAGGTATTGAAAATTTTTCTCCTTGAACCTGGGTGACTTTGAGAACTAAAAATAAGATTCTTGACCAACTTATTCTTTCAGAATAGGAGAAGAAGTCTGGAAATAAGTTTTTAGTTAGAAGACAAGCTTTATATCTAATTAAAGAACTCCTTAATTAGAGGCCATTTGTAATAGAACCCATATTCCTTTAGGGAGGGCACTCATGGAAAACTGATTTTATTTGCTCCATTTTTAAGGAGGAAAGAAAGCATGCCTTAAAAAGCATTATACTTAACATCTACAAAGATTTTGATTTTTTGGAAGTGGATCTTGTAAAGAATCCTCATTCTATAAGTGGGTTTAAAAAGTCACCACGTGAACTATGTTTTTATGTTCCTGATATCTGTGTGGACCTAAGAAAATTAAGTGGCTAGGTCTGCACTTTGAGAAGCGTTAAGAGTACGAGTCATCTGTTCTAAGAACATGGAAGAATGGATCATTAGAAAACCTTAAACAGAGGTTCTCCCTCTGGAGTTACAGAACCTTGATTCAAGGCCTCTTGGTAAGCAAAAATGTCCAGTATAGCTTCTTTGAAAGAAAAACTTTTCTCTGAGGTGTTGATCAGGACTTTCTGGAAACACCTGCATGTTAAGTGACTGAAAATGAATTTTATGAAATCCGAGATCAGTGTAGAGTATGCTAGTTATGTTACCTCAGTCAAATCTAGTTTTGCCTTGCTCTGGCATTCTCATTAGGCTTTGGTCTGAGATGCATTTGTCATCCAGTATGGGACAGGAGGAGGGGAAGTATGCTCATAGAAACAGAACTGTAAATAGAGCAATTTGCAGAGTGGGTAGTTGCTTTTGTATGTATTCCTCTGTATTGGAGGGGGAATTTATATTCAAAAAGAAATTATTTCTTTCAATCTCTACCTCTTTATCAACAGGAGACTGTCTAGTTCAGTTCAGGTAGCTGTTTTTCTTGGGCTTTGAAGTCTTTAAAACCAAGTTTTGTTCAGTGTTCACTCATAAGCTGGTGCATTTCTCTGAATTTCTCAGGAGAAAAAGGGGTAAGAATGTATTATGGAAATAAAACTTCCTGTCTGCATCTGTTTAGCTGAGTACCAGGTAGGACAGCTGGGTTCAATAATTGATGATGAGGACAAGGACTTCTGTATTTCTGATCTTAAATAGATATTTGGGTATCGGTGTTAACCTGTTCTGATTACTTCTGTTGTACAGAAATGCTGTAAGAGTGAACCTATCTTTAATGAACTTTTCTTCTTTGCAGACATCCTTAAATGTTAATGATGTACCTCCATCTATTGTAAATGAAGAATTTCTTCAGGATCTTAGAGCCACTAAAATCTCATATTCGCAGGATGCAGAAGATAGGATATTCAGAGCTCATGGTAAGAGAACTTCATTTATGTAACTGTGCTGCTTTCCATGCTTCTTTGTTTGAACTTTTTAACTTATTGTTTGTGTTTCAGGTCACTGCCTGCATGAGATATTTATACTCAGGGAAGGAATGTTTAAGCGAATTCCTGATATAGTTGTATGGCCTGGTAAGTTTTAATTGTCTTTATTCTTCCTTCTGATAGGCCACTATTTATTAAACTCCTATGCTTTCTTGTTGTGAGGAAGTTGTCTCTTGGTTCACTGATTTAAATCATTTTTACAAAAACAGAATTAATTTTTCATGAATGGCAATCATGATTGTTTAACATCTGGATTGCAGGTTATGCTTGTGAAATTTTATCACTTTGTGGGGAAGTCAAATTTATTATTAAATGTAACTTCTATTGACAGCTAAATTAAATGTAACTTCTATTGACAGCTAAATTCATGACTTAAGAAACCACAGTGTAATTTGGGCAGTGAAATATTTGTATTGAACTTTGATATGCTGTACTTTAATAAAAAAAGTAGCACCTGTAACTCCTGTCAGAACACTTGATAAAGACCTTGAAAAAAGAGCAGTGCAATCTGAGTGTAGGCTTAGGCCCATTTTAAACAGAGTAATAGCTAATGCTGTAGTAGATAATGTAGCAGAAAACATGCTTGCTTCTGTCTAGTAGAAGAATACAAATACTGATATGACTTTTTGCACACTTATGTGAATTTTCTACTTGAGTCCTGTTTCTCTGGTCACTAGGGGCTACTTTCCTGTGCCATTCTTCAGTAGCTAACCAAAAACTCATTTCATCAAAGTACCTGTCAATTTCTGTTTAGCTGTATGAATCCAACTCTTCCCTTGTCTTTTATCTTTATGATATTTCAGTAGCTGCACTGCATTAGAAACCCCCAGAATTCTAATAACATCTTAGTCCTGGCTCAGTGTTGCTTGCTTTATTTAGGGTGAAAAAATCACATGAAGCATAAAAAGAGGCACTATAAGATGCATCTCATTTCTTGAGGACAGGTGCTGACACTGCAGAACTGGTGACTGTGAACAGCACTTGCCACAGTTTTATTTTGTGCAGCTCCAAAAGCAACCAAAATGAAATTATTGGCTACCTTTGTTTAAAGCTACTTGGTATGGCAAGAGCTAAGTAGCCAGAGTTTGTAAGTCTTTTTATTCAGGTCTGCTCATTCTCTATTTGCAAACACTCATGTACTTGTTGTATTTGATCTCTTCTTTTGATCCTTTTCCTTGTCCGTGTGCAAGCATTTCTGAATCTGATCAAAGAGGGAAGCAGAATGTATTCTGAAAAAGTAAACTTCACCAATGACACTATTTTTTGAAACTGAGTTTCAGCCAGGAAGGGAAAGATATGTTGTTCAGCTCTCAGAAGAGCCTCATTTAAAATAAATTCAACACCCTATTTTCAATAAAAGCTTTAAACTTGATTTCTTCTCCAAGATACCTAGATCTGTTTTTAACTGTTTGGTGGCCCACCTTTCCTTGAGAATTTAGAGGAGGTCTCAACCCATGAATAGAATAGTCTAAGAAGTAGTTAGTTCTTCAAATGTAGTATTGTTTCAGGTCTAGACTTTACTCCAGAACTGATACTTTCAAGCCCAGCTCTTATTTAGTGCACAGCTCTTTGAAATGTCATCCTTGCTTGTGTCGTAAAGGGAACTTCCATTATTCAAACTGCAGTGTTTAGTGCTAAGGACAAATAACAGTACTAGGCACAAATCCTGCTTTTTTTTTTTTTCATTTTTTGACTTTCAGTTTGCCATGAAGATGTAGTTAAAATTGTGGAATTAGCCTGCAAACACAATCTCTGCATAATACCATTTGGTGGTAAGTGTTATGAAATTTCAAATGTTTAACACTATTAGTGAAAATGCATTCTACTTGAATTCAATGTTCATATATCATCTTAGTAATAAATTCCTTGAATAATTCAATACATTTTTAGCAGTGTTGTAAGCATGGTGTTATTTTATGATCTTGCAGTATAGAAAGCTACTGTATTCAATTTAGTGAAGTCATTAAAAAGTATGTCAACACCTTGAATGTTGTATGTGCAAGAGGATTGACTATATGAAGCTGAAATCTACCTCTGCCTTGGTAGTCTTTTAGGAAACAAGATATTAAAATACCTGTGTTAAAGATACTGTGGTTTTGGACATGTTACTTGTGCTATGTTCCCACAAACATGTATAAATCAGGGGGATTTTATTGTACTGTTGCAGCTCTTGGATCCAGAGAGGATTGTGGACAAGACACATTACTGCAAGATCATTAACCATAATTCTAATTTCATTATTCAACTTGAAAGCTCAGAGTAGGCTCGTGTGGCAAGGGTCTTTCAGGAAATGTTGCAGGTCTGGAGTACAGGTAGTCCTGTTTAATCAGTGTCCTCAGCCTAAAGAATTTCTGAAGGACTTCAGGTTTTCAGTTGTGGATGCTTTTTCCTCTAACCATGCTGAAGCAGAGTGGTGACCTACCTTGTTTTAACTTAAAGCTCAGGAAACATAGAATGTTGGCTTGCATGAGCTCATTCCATGAGAAGCTTTTTGTCTCAAACTCTCTGTGGGATAAATCTGTGTGTTTTACTTGGTACTTGCTTACACTGTAGCTGTATAGCCCATGTAGGAAGGACACTTGCTATTGGAGAAGATGAGTATGTCACTTGAACATAATACCAAACTGGAGCTGATTTCTCCCTGAAATATTTTCACACTTGCCAGATGTATTTGGAGAGATGCAAGACTGCTACAAGTCACCTTTGGTACCAGTAAACTGGTATAGCTGAAAGCAGCAATGTTCACTATCTATTGCTTACTGACCAGGATACAGAAAGATCTTCAGATTGGTTTTGGATTCCATTTATTTTGAACTGTGTTCAGCTTCTGGGAGTTGCTGTGTTGGAATTTAAGGAAAATGACACCTTCCCCATAACTGGAAGAAAAGTTGACAGGGTGTACTGTTCTTGGAGAGTGTTTTATTAGTTGTCACTGTCTCTGTACTTGCCATTGGTTGTTCTCCTGGTAGCTTGTTGTGGATCTCTTTAACATCCTGGTCTCTTCCTGTGATTTTCGCAGTCTTTGAGAACTCAAAGTCTTCTTGGAGACTAATGTGTGACATCCTATAAAGATAAATTGGAAACCAACATAGAATTTTGACATTTAGTTTTATCTATATTTTATGGATATAACCTTTCAGTTTCTTGCTTTCAGTTAAGTATTGCATTCCTGTATTAGGTAGACTTCTTAAACCAACTTTCTAGACAGAAGTATAGCAGCTTCTGTAGTAATCTCAACAGAATATGTAGAAACCATAGCTGTATCTATTTCTTGGATGCCTTTGGGTTTTTTTATCCTTCTTTTCTTTTAAACTGTTCTGGACTTAGCAGAAACAGCAGAAATGATCACAGAATTTTATGTTTTGTTATTAAATACTGTAAGAGCATTGTCAGCTTTAATGCTGGCATGATTTTGTGAAACCAGTTTGGGAGAAGGGTCAGCCTTAAACAACTAATCACTAGCCTCAAACAGTTAACTTCAGTGATACTGCTTTATTCAATTCAGTGTCAGAAAGGAAGAAAGGGATGGTTTGTGAAGAAAAACTGTCTGATAAGTTTGTGATCAGAATGTCACTCCCATATTTGCAGGGGGGACAAGTGTGTCTAGCGCCCTTGAATGTCCTGAAGAAGAAAAAAGAACAATTATCTCACTGGATACATCACAAATGGTATGTCTCTCTTAGTTGTGGATTGGTTTTGGTTTGGTTGTTTTTTTAATAATTCTGTGGTTATTTTGAATGGTGATCACTAGAGAATGAACACTTTCTTAGCCAAACTAAAGTAGGCATTGAAGTATTAATCTGTATCATGCATGATTAAATTGATACTCCATCAGTTTAAGTGGTATTTTACTGTTGTTAGTCCTGTACTGCTTCATATGACGGGTATTTATGTAATGAGGAAGAAAAAAAAATCACTGTTAAGCATTCTTATAGCAGCTTTAAGTGAAAATCAAAAGAAGCTTCTATTCTTCTGTGTTGGAAATCATCTGAGGTTAAATGAAAGGCTAAGAGGAAGCTGTTTGTCATTGCAGATTTGACTAGTTTTTGCAGGCTTACAACAAAGGCTAAGGTGGCGTAATATTTTCAAATCAACTTGAAAGATCAACTTTAAAGAAAAAGGCTAGAATTTTTTCAGATACCGTCTTGAGAATGTGAAGTGCATAGCTTTATGGGAGTCTAGACATGAAGTTCTGTAAAATTTAGTGCTGGTTTTAATCTTTCCATTATGAAGGAGCTTCATACTTGTAAAATGATTGGTTTATGACTACATGGTAATGAGGTGCTTTAGAAACAGCTTTCTTTGATATAAGGCTCTACTGATTCTGAGCACCTGCTGAGCTCAATTCCTTTAGCCTTGAGGGTAAGACATGGGTTTGCCTCCATTTTCTCTGCACAGTTGGGGATGCTTCTCAGTGTGTCTGGCACACTTAGCCAGGTACTTCATGGGTATCTTCATCTTATGTGTAGGGTTTACGTAAGCATTTCAAGTCAGTTAAGCAGTTTATGTTGAAACTGAAGGTGTCTGAAAGGAGATGAAATAGCTGACTTCGAATAAGTACTTACCTTACATGTTGTGAGGGGAGACAGTTGCTCTAAAATATAGTTTCAGTTGGATTACAAGATGCCCATGTTTTTGTTACTTGAAATAATCAAGGCAAAGGGAAGTTAGAGCTGTTTTACAAATATCCATATACAAAATTATAGAAGCACACCATAGGTGTGCTTAAGAATGAAGAGTGGAAGCTGAAGCTTCTGTGTTGTCCTTACTGTAAACAAAACTTAAACCATATTTAAGTTTCTCCTTCAAGTGGATTGTCCTCATTGCCAGTCATGCTTAGAGCACTATGTAAGTTGTAGTGTTTACTACATTTCGTGTTTAGTAGAATGTACTGACAGGACAGTCTCATCAGATAAATTGATATAATCCTTCCAAGTATCTTGAATTTCTAAATTGCATGCATACTCTGACATCCTGTAATATATTTTGCTTCTAGCTCCTTGTGTCAAAATCAAAGACTTGAACTGGAATAACTGAATGCAATCTGTTTAACACATGAAATATGTTTAAGGATACTTTACTTGGTTTACACTTAATGTCCAGATAGCCAGACTTGGGCAACTTCAGTCATGTTAATTGTGAAAATCCTGTATTGCTTAACTTCTCCAAGAGCTTTGACTTAATTGTCTGTGGCCTTTATGCTTTTTTTCCCTCTAAACAGTCCTAATACAAATTGACTGCTAAGTATTATACTCGGGTACAGTTGTGACTTCATAAATTGTAACCTCATTAGCACTTATTCTTAGTTTTAATTGTCTTTTCAACAGAATCGGATTCTCTGGATAGATGAGAAAAACTTAACAGCTTGTGTAGAAGCTGGCATTGTTGGACAAGATCTGGAAAAACAGGTATTTTTAACTTGTCGAGCATCTAGTATTTCTTTGTATTTTTCTTGGCATTGAATTCTAGCTTAATGCTTGCCCATTTTCACGCAGATGGGTGTGGTAAGCATCAGATGCCTGGTTATGATCCATATCATATTGAATGCTGTATTTATGAATACTTTAAATTTTCTTTTTGCCTCTAATCACGAAATTCCATTACAGTAATACGTTGACAATACACAGGATGTAATGCTTGCTTTGTTTTTCAGACCTTAGATATACCCTTGTGGTTGCAAGGCATGACATTTGGTACTAATTACCAGGAAGAGTTCAAATCGTCATTTTGTGGTGCACGTTTTAGTCATTTTGGTCAGAGCTAGTCTCCTCAGAAAGGTTAGAGCATATAATGGATTTGCTGTTCTTGTTGCTGCTTAAGGCCAGCTACAGGAGAGTAGCGGAAAGGAGGGAGGATAGCCCAGAACGAGAGTCCAGTTCAAGATTAGAATCATAGAATTATTACGTTGGAAAAGACCTTTTTGTCATTTGCCTGTGGTATGACCTTAGAGATCGCCTTCATTTCTAAGTGAACTGTAGTGTTTTATAATTGCAGTTTATCAGATCAGCAGCAGCACCCTTCTCAGTCTTCCTTGTGTGTTCCTCTGTAGTCAGGCAAGTTCTGGATGCACAACGGATGTGCAGTTCTGATTATTTTAAAAAAAAATATTCTAGGACTTGACTTGCTTGAGAGCTAAATGTTATCTAAACTTTTATTAGTGCCTAAATGCACTTTATAAATATACAGAATTGAAAATTTTTTTGAACTTTTTTTCCCTAGAAAAGAAGAAAACTCGTCATACTTGGCTATCAGAGCTGTTTATGATGAGGATACCATTTCCTTCCTCTTATTTTATTTTCCCTTTTATCATTTGATATAATATTTTAAACTTTCCAGATCTGTTTGTTTCATGCTTGGAGTCAAAATGCAAGGAGAATGTTCTCTGCATTTAAGTGACATTTTTCTAGGGTAGTAGTTTGGAATTTCTCTACTATCTGTCCTTTAATTATCACTACTTTTCTGCTTGCGTAGAGTAAGGGTCAATATTCTCTTGCTGCTTATAGCTCTTACGAGTTGAAATTCTGCTGTTGCAGTTATTACATTTGAATATTATTGATCAAAAAACTTTTTTCAATCAGGTTTTTGACTATGGAAGAGTGCTAGTTGTCAATTTGTTCAATATTGAATGTAAGCTACTATTCATACAAAGGCTTTAATGTATACACACACAGAATCACGCACACAGAATAACCAGGTTGGAAGAGACCCACTGGATCGTCGAGTCCAACCATTCCCACCAATCCCTAAGTCATTCTCCTAAGTACCTCATCCACCCTCACCTTAAACACCTCCAGGGACGGCGACTCAACCACCTCCCTTGGCAGACCGTTCCAATGCCTAACCACCCTCTCCGTGAAGAATTTTTTCCTAATCTCAAGCCTAAATCTCCCTTGACGGAGCTTAGAGTGTAGAGTGTCTCTGCAATTTCTTCAATGTGCAAAGAATATAAAATAAGATAATCTTTTCCAAGTATGTGTATATACATTAAAAACTTATTACTTATCATGGAATTTCATCATTAGTAGCAAATGTCGATGTGATTAAATCTAGGAGTCCAAATTGCGATTGTTTTGTCGTACAATCTAAGTGTAACTATGTTTTAATATTATGGTTAATGCTGTTAAAGATTTCCACTGAAGCACAGGTGAAAGCAGATACACATTTGGACTGTGCAAAGAGGAAACTGTTTGAAAGGGTTTGTTTGGCTTCGTTTGTAACTTGCTAGCCCTAAGTAAGCTTTGGATTTGAGGCTGAGGTTACTGCGTAGGCTATCTCACACATACCACGAACCTTACAACAGTAAGGAAAATCAAGACCAGAGTTCTGAACAAAAAACAAATTGGGAGAACCTGATATTTGACAAAAGTTAGACTGTCAGTCTTACACTGATTCTGAACGCTCCATTATATACTTCACACATTTGTCTGACTTAGTTAGTGATTCTAGTGTGATTAAGACTATTTTTTGTGGTGTGAGTACTTTAGATATTAGTGGGCTTTCTATATAGAAACCTCAGGTTACTTGTTTTTGTCAGAACAGAACTTGGAATAAGAGCTGACAGATGAGGACTAAGGGTGACAAAAGGACAGTGAAGATAAAACAATATTTTTTTTGTCATAAGCATTATCAGTTGGATTATGATTCTGTAGGAAAAGCTAGTACATGCTTATATTTTGTGGATGAGGCTGGATCTCGCATCTGCAAAGCACATGGCATAATCTCTTCCTATCCTAAAGGTGCATTTTAGCACATGCTATTTATACAACTGGATTCAACGAGTTAGATCGAGTGCTTCATACATGTGCAATAAGTTATGAGTTTTGAAAAGCATGGTCTTCTGCTGTGCTTGTGTTCGTGAAACTTGTAGAAATTGGTAAGTTGTTGCTGAAGCAATCATCTTGTCATCTTGGGGACTTAGGGTGCAGGCTCCAGCCCTTCCCCTCATATATGACCAGTAAGTGTCTAAAGCCACAAGCTACTCTAGTGTGAGAGGACCATGAGCTAGATGGATCACCATAGATGATACATAGAAGTGACTTTCAGTCATTTAAGTTAGAACTACATTGTACTACAGAATGTAGTTAATGATCCCCATTGCGGTATGCTTAACAATCCATTTGGACATAGGTATTTATCAGTTGGTCAGTGCAGATCAATCATCTCGAATGCAATAACACAGTTATCACCTAATGAGGTCACCTATCACTGAGCATTTAATTCTTCCTGTCTGACAGCTTTGGTGTTGTGGGTCTGAGAGCATCTAGTCAACCTCAGGTGCTGTGCAGATGGTGAAGCCAGGCTAATACAGAAAAATGAGAAACAAGTGACTATTTAATGTACAGGAATGTGTGATCTGCATCGCAAATGGTTGGCAGAGTTGCACATGGGAAGCCCAGCCAGATGGCTGTATATTAAAACACATCATTCCGTGAGAGAATTAAGTACAGGCAATTTGCTTAGATTTTCTGCAGACCTGCTGCATATCACATTACGATAGAAAAAACAAGAGATTAAGTGCCTTATTTATTGGCAGCATTTGTGCAAAGTTGGCAGTTTCTTAGTTATAATACTTTTCCATGTGTGTTTGAATTTGTGTCTTTTCATGAACACTAGAGGTCTTAGTTTTAAAATTTCGGGAGGAGTACTATAGATTGATCTGTAGCACAGCATAGTCATGGTAGAAGCAGAATCAATTTTGTTTCATTTGAATACCAAAGATGAAACTTGTGCCTGGATAAACCAGGATATGGTCAGGATGCCTTTTGTTTTTTTAAGGAAAAAAAACCTCAAACCAACAATCCCTCAAATAATGAGATTTGGAGTACTAAGCCAATGATACAGGCTTTGTAGAATGATTTATTTTTCTTTCTTTAGCTTGCTGAAAGTGGCTTTTGTACTGGCCATGAACCAGATTCCATGGAGTTCAGTTCGCTAGGAGGATGGGTAGCAACACGAGCATCAGGCATGAAAAAAAACATCTATGGAAACATTGAAGATCTGGTAAGTAGCTCTAATATTTTTTTGTCTAATTAGCCTGTTTTGAGATTTAACTTCTGTGATGACTCACAGTGAGAGGGAGAAGAAATAGTAAATTGCAGTTCTCTTAAGTGGTACAGTCAGGGCATCAAATCTTGACTGAAATGCTTGTTTGCTTGTTTTTGATATTAGTACTAATAATACCACTGATCTAAAAGTCAATTTCATTTTGGTGCTCGCTAGTGAGGTTAAGGAATTGTTATCCTGTCCTGACTCTGTCTTTGACTGTGTTATGCTCTCTGTTAATCCAGTGTAATAATCCTGTCAGACCTTTAGGGTGATTCTAGAAGGCCCACGTTCTTTCCTACCTGTTGTGCATTCCTGAAGTTGTCTAGTTGGATCATCTTAATTCTCACAGCAAGCTAGCTCGTTCTACCTCCCCAGGCTAGCAGTTTTTTCCAGTCAGTGGGTTGATCTAATTGACTGTGTGGATGCACAATGGGGAAATCAAATGCCACCATGTGGTCTGAAGGAACCCTGAGGAAGGAAGCAGTGGGATGGGAATGGCAGTATTCTCTTGAATCTGTTACAGGTTCATCTTTATATTAATGCAGGTAACTTGTCTTCTAAACTGTACTATTTGATGTAAAAATTTACCTTTTCTGTTATAACAAATGTATTGAATATATTGAAGTTAAATCATTACTGTTGAGACTTTCCCTGCATTTTTGCTTCAAACTTCCAGCTTTCTCCTGTAGTTTGCCTTTCCTCACATGTGGGCTTTTTCCTTCTTTTGTGTCCCCATCACCTCAGGCTTTTCAATCAACTCATGGTTCATAGGCAAAACATTTTCTTCTGTGCGCTGACATGACACTTATACTCTCAGTGACTGAGCTTGGTGGGAACTACACAGTTTTTATTCAGTAGGCCTGGCTGAACTACAACAACTAGCGCTTATGAAGTGTCGTCTGTCCCATGCAGCCTGAAGTATTGCTGAAGGGTATAGTTTTGCTTGTGCTGGGAGATGTGAAGGAGAAAGCTTTTCTATCATGGAAGCATAACTTCGGGCTGAAACAGCTTCTGAAATTTTCATTAAGAGGGAATAGGACTGTAAATAGTTCCCGCATAGTTCATACATTTTGAAATGAAACAGTGAGAAAGTTTCAGGAAATTGTTTACCTTCTGAGGAAACTTTATCTAGAAATGAGGTGTTATATAAGCTGCCTAAAATCCACTCATTGTAGAATCAGCAATTTGGAAAATGCATTTAATGAAATCCTTGAACAACTTGGAGTAGAATAAAAATTACCTACCTACCTGTGCTTAGAAGTTTTTAAGGCCATTAGTTGAAATTCAGTAGTTTTGCTTCATTTAAAGGCTTCACTAAAAAATGCAAAGTCTACCCTTCCTTGGTATAAATAAAGGATTGCATAATAATTGTAAAGGATGTATTATGTCTGCATTAATAAAGCTGGAAGCAATAACATTGGAAAAAAACCAAAAAAAATTACTGAGTTGCATACATATCACTTAGGGCAGATTTAATATTGATAATCTGTTTCACAAAACTTACTACTTATTCCGAATAGAAATATTTCTGTAGCAATTGATGACTGAGGTTAGTTTTATCAAGCACCAGCTCTGAAGGAAAATTTAAGCACAACTTAAACCCTCAGTTTTCCTCTGAAATACTATGTATATTTTGGATTAAAATCCTGAAGTATCACCTTCCCTGAGAAGCAGAAAAGCTTTAACTGGTACTGTCCGCATGTAGCTAACAGCTGATTTGATGTGGCATAGAACTGGAAGCAGTCTGTGTTGGTAAATGATGCTGTGTTGGAAGTAATTGTTGTAACAGTCCTCAGGTTATCCCAAAAGTTCTTGGGGCTGCCTACAGAATGTTGAAAGTCTACAAAATTGAACTGTATCAAGCTTGATATAAATTTTGTAGAAAATAAATATACAAAAAAGTGCTTAATGCTAGCATTTATAGTCACTGCATGTTGTTCAAACAGGTGATTCATATAAAAATGGTAACTCCTAGAGGAATAGTAGAAAAAAACTGTCAAGTACCACGCATGTCAACAGGACCTGATATCCATCACTTCATTATGGGATCTGAAGGTACAAACACTCTAACTTCACATAACTGCATCTTATTTGGCTTCTGTAATGGCTTGGTGATTTCAGCATCTTTAATACTGGGGCTTCCAGTATATCTATGGGTGGCATTATAGGGGCACGAATTTATTGTGTTAAGTTAATGCATTGAGACTTTAAATAGGACTGTGAAGCTAAGCAACTCTGAACAGTGCTTAAAACAAATCAGTGGAGTTACCCTACAAGTCTAGTAAAAAGCACCATATTTTGGACATTACCTTGTAAGAATTCACTGTAAATAGTCAGGAGTAAATTGCCTACTGCTACAATACTGAACTTTTGGGATTCCTAGTTTATGTTAATTTACCACATCCTGGTAAACAGTTGTCAAATTGGGTAAGTTTGATAACTAACAAGAGGTACATCTTGCAACACTGTACTCAGTTTTTCTTTTTCCTAAAGGAACTCTTGGAGTAGTCACTGAAGTTACAATAAAGATTCGCCCAGTCCCTGAATACCAGAAGTATGGCTCTGTGGTCTTCCCCAACTTTGAACGAGGAGTGGCCTGCTTAAGGGAAGTGGCAAAGCAGGTAAAGAAAAACTGGATGTTGAATTTATGCAAGAACACAGGTTCTAGCACTAGGGGTGTGCTGGTGCTCTAGTATTTCTGGCAACTCGTAACCAAGAATCTGAGATATGAACCGCATAAGTGAATGTGGTCCATGAGGATTTTGGAAATTATGCAGTTCAGGATTGTGTCCTGCATTTGCTTGATATTCTGAGCCAAATTGTGGATGTAGCTTCTGATGTTTCTTTTTCAGTGGGAGTTATTTGCGTATCTTGGCACCAGAAGGTTTAGCTTTGCATCTCCTTTAATGGAGAGCTTTATTCTCAGATTAATTCAGGACTATGTAAAAGTGACCGCTACTTAAGGGAATTAAGTTGCAGCCTACAATTAAAAGGCACTTAAATTTATGGCTCTGAAATGACGAAGAAGCAAAAATCATGCAATGGAAGGGATAGCCTGTGTTTAGAGAACGCTTCCTGAAGCACAATGGTATGTTCAGGTGAGCTGGATGTTGTGAGGTGATGTTGTGCTTACACTGTAATATTTAAGTAGAGCCTTCTGTATAGTATGGTAAGATGGTTTCAGGTAGCAACTCAGATACAGGTATACAAATTGCGTTACACTTCCTCATGGCTGTGCTTCCAAGAAAATCTTACACTGGCTACCCTCTTTCTTCATGACCTTGGATTAACTTTTTAACTTTGCTCTGTGCAAAACATATTGAATCATTTCTATGAATGGTGGAAAATACCCTGAGTTTGGAAACTAATTTCAGAAATGTTTTAATTAATGACAAACTAAACACAACTTCACGTTTTTTCCAGTGATTGGTCTAAATTAATGACTTAATGTTCCAAGCCAGATGTTCAAACTGGTATGTGAATGACACGTATATACTAGTCAGCAGCACTTGCCAGATCTTCTGTCGTGCTTCTACTGCTAGTGCTTGCTCTTCCAGTTAAAGATATCTAAGCACACTGTTTGGGAGTGCTTAATCATATGAATGATCAACATTTTAAGTCAATTAAGGAACTAGTGTCTTCCCTAGCTATGGGCTTAGGTAGAAAGGGGGAGGGCGGAAAGCACTATTAGCCACCTAGTGTTGCTCCATTTCTAAGCTTCTATTGCTGCTGCTGCTGTTTCACTGCTTACTTGAGCCTGAACTTAGTCCTCTCTTCTTTTGCTCCCTGCATTAATCATGGTAATTACAGTGATTTTTTTTTTTTTTAATTGAAAAGCTCTTTGTCTGTATTGGTCTACTTTAATGTAAAAGTAACCAGCCTGCAGGTTGTGGATGGGTTGGTCTCATTTAAAACCACTCATCCAGCATTTTTATGTCAACCTGCTTAGTGAGCCGTCTTAGCTCTTCTTTATTTTCTTTTTTTTGCTGTTGTGTGACCAAATATGTATTAGTGATGTGATGGACAGTGAACATGTCAAATCCAGTGACAGAGGAGTACTTCCATAGCCATGTAACTAAATGAAGACTAGCCTGAAATTCAGGCTTTGTCATGTTCCTCTGGCCATATATTTCAATATGAGGGCCATGACCACAGATTACACAATATAGACATAGATATGACAAGAAACTTGCCCAATTGAAGGCAGCTCTTACTGGTTTTCAGATTTCTGTACAGTGTAGAGTCTAGTTTGGACCTGGATATGGATTTTAATTGCAGTCTGGTAGAACATCAGTGTACTAGGTCTGGCTGGTATGAAGTTAATTTTTGTCATAGCAACTGTGTGGTGCTTTGTTTTGTATTTGTGTTAATGCACCATTGTTGCAGGTCTTACCAAGCTGTGTATGCACATTGTCTTTTCACACTCTCCTCCTACCAACAAGCATGTTGAGAGTAGAGAAGAGGCTAGGAGGGAACACAGCTGGGACAGCTGACCCAAATTGTCCAAAAGGATATTTTGTACCATATAACATCACGGTCAGAAATACGATAAAACATGAGAGGAGAGTTTTCTAGGAGTTGCTGTCTGGGAACTGGCTGGGTATTGCATCACTTCTTGGTGGCCTTTCTTTTTTCTTTTTCGCTTCTTAAATAGTGTGCACCTCAACCCACAAGTTTTCCCACTTTTATTTTTCCGATTTCCTCATCTGCCCCAGTGCGAGGGGTGAGTGAGGAGCTCCATAGTGCTTGCTGCCTACCAGGGTTAACTCACATATATTTGTAATATATATGTATCTTCAGTTTCATAGTGACATAACCCTTGACATTCTAATCAAGTATGGTATGCTTCATGTATATGACTATTTGGAAAGAAGCTCAGTACTTGAAGGCCAAAGATCTTTGGACTATTCCTGTGTTGACTTGGGGTTAAACTGTATTTTCTCAATATATTATGTCTAGATACAGCTAATGACTGTTACTATTCAAGTGAAACCAAGCTTATAGTAATCTCACTTCAGTGATGACGATGGCCATAGGTCTGTGGTATCAGTGTGCTTTCTTGTATGCTATTTTTAAGTGAAAATTTGATTGTCAAGAATTTCAGCAAAACTGTGTGCATGATCTTTTTATTCTTCTGTCCTTTTCCCTAACCTTGCCTTCAAGAGATGTGCTCCTGCATCAATTCGCCTTGTTGACAATGCACAGTTTCAGTTTGGTAAGTATGTAGATCGCTTTTAATTTTTAGTAGCACAAGAAATCTGTCAGACGTGCTGAGCAATCATTTTTGAGCACTTCTGAGGGAAAGCTGTCCCTTTAAACCATAGGCAGTTTGGCAGAAGTTGTTCTGGCACAAAAAACTGTCAAGGAGAACCTAAACTTCCATTACCCAGAAGCTAACAGCTTGCAGGACTTGAAGATCTTGTTGAGACTGTCCTATTTTGATTGTAGCCAGAAGAAGAAAATGTGAAGCCTGACTGACCTTGAAAGCCTCTGTTTTAATACCACTTGTTCAAGTCAGACTTTATGCAACTTATTTTGGGCAGAAGCCTCAATGATGGATATTGACTTCAAATTGCACTAGTATGATGATGCTGAGAAAGTTGGACTTTTCTTTTTCAGACCAAAGAAATCAGGATCTGTAAGACTTGAGAGGCCAGAACCCCTGCTGCTTGCTTTGGTCACTCTTGTACTACACTATTTTTCTTTCAGTCATGTACAACAGAAGACATGCATTTTTCTTTCTTTTTATTTGGGAAGAAGTTTGACCAACTATGAGTTTTAAATCCAATAAATCACTCTTACTTTCTAGCTTTGATATGAGGTTGCAGCTTATAGTCACCTGCAAAGCATAACTTCAAGTGTGTCAATATAGATTTTTCTTGTAGTCATTATTAAGTAGGCTTAAATCCATTAGTTTTTACAGATTGTGGTGTAATAAATTCATATCTGTTTGTTAACAGATACTTTTTTTCTGTGCTTGGAAGCGCACTCGGTAGGTTTTGTTTGTATCTGCAGAAGAGTCCTTGACTGACGATGGAGGGATAATAATCAATTGCTGAAGTTGAGGCTTTATTCAGGAGGAAGTACTCTGAAGTATTTTAGCAAAAAGTATCATGTAAATGGTGCGTGAATTGTGTGAATTGGGCTCACAGCACGTAGGCAGCTGCAAGACTGTTAAAGCAAGCAGTAATGGGTGTTCAGAAGTTGCTTGTTGACTGAAAACAATGGAACAAACAGTAAAAGACTTCCATCTCGATTAAACCCAGTCCTGAGGCAGAGATGTTAATTTCACAGACTCTAAGACACCATTTATATATCCTAGTAATTTTAGTTCCCTGTATGTGATTAAGGAAGCAATTACTAGCTTTATGTAGAAAATTTTGCACAAGTGACATAACCGTTACAGGAAAAATTGCCCAACTCCTAACTTGTGTCATTTTTAGCTATTGGTTTCAGTGATTTTGGCATAACTTTTAAAAAGGTGACTGATTTTTGCAATTTTGTAGTATAAAAACTGATGAACTGCACTTTTAAAATTTTCTGCATGCCATATACTTGTAAAGATATAGACTGGGGCAGCCTCAATTAAAATGCCAAATGAAATACTTGTGCACAGTTTTACATATGTATTTAAAAGAAAAATAATAAAAAACCTTTTCCTAAATCAATTTCTAAATGATCAGAGAGAGTTCTCATTAATTATGATAATCAAAGTGCTCCTAGTGATTCTTGCGGCTTTGACTACCAAGGTATTTTTTTTTGCCTATTGAAGTAGGAATTTTAAGATCACTGTTTGCCTTAACATTCCTTTTTCCACTTTTTACCAAAGGTCATGCTCTTAAACCACAAGTTGCTTCCATTTTTACATCATTTTTGGATGGACTGAAAAAATTCTACATCACAAAGGTAACCTTTTGGGGTTTAATACTGTTTGGAAGCTGCATGCTATTCATACAGGTTTTTTGGTTTGCTGTCTCTAATGCAGCTGAGTTTAATCAGTTCTACATTGTAGTATTGGTTAGCTTCAGATTCTCAAGATGTTTTAATTCAAAATGAGATTATCTGTTTGAGTTATTCCATGAGAGCTATTCTCACTGTTCCTATCTGTAGATGAGATTAATGTGCCTTATGTAATGATGAGTCATGACAGAGCAAGACTGGTACCAATTTATCTAGCTTGCAGACCACTGATCATCAGTTAATGCTGATGGATTAAAACTAGCACTTGATCTTTTTCTCTTCACAGATTTTTTGTTACACTGAGCTAGAATTTTTGGAAAAGCTCAAGATATTTGTCTTGAATTACCCCTATATATATATTGGGGCTTTGTCTTTCTGGAATTCATCTCAATGAATACCCTGTTTAATCCAGAATTATCTGATGCTAAAATGATTTCACCTAGGCATTTGTGTTAAATAATTTATCTTGTTACTGATTTTTTTCCCTTCCAAATTCATGAACTAGAGAATTCCCACAGATATGTGTATTCAAATGTAGAAAATGGCATTATTCTGGATTTAGATAACTGTTGGATAGGAGGAGATAAATGTTCCATTCTTATCTGATATTAAGTGTCTTCAAGGAGTGCATTTGCTTAAGAGACAGTGGCTAGTGTTTATTCTGCTTTTTCTTGAGCTACTAAAGTAGAAAATGTCATATGTCTTGGGACTTGTTTTGCTAGGGAATTCCTGTTAAGTTTGGAGAGCCTCAAAATTACTTTACCTTCTGTCCCTGATCTGCCTTAGTGCAGAAATATCTAAAATAGTAGAGATTTTGGCAACAAGATCTCTTTTTGGCTGTTGCTTTGAAACAGTCCTAGTGGGCAATAACTACTATTTCTGTAGTGGGAAACAAGCATGTTGCTTCTTGGAATATTGTATCACCAAGGTATGCTGTAAACCTGTACCAATTCTTTCTGCTATGCAGGAAAAAGAAGGTGGAGAAATGAGAGAAACACATAATACTGATGCAGAGACTCCAGGGTGGTGGGCACTCTGGAGCCCTCAAGTCAGGGCTCAGTCCCCTGGTGTGTATGAGTTACTGTTACTTCAGATTCCTAGCTGGGAGAGAAGGCAGGAATAGAGGAAGGAGCAAGTTTAATGACCCTGAGACTGATATTGTAGGTGTTACCAGGACAGATACTCAAATCCATCTTACACCTCATCTGTGAATCGCTCCATGGAAAAAAACCACCACCACCCAGCACCAGACCCCAAATGAGACAAGACAAAAACCACCCAAACAAAAAGCACAAAGATCAACAGCACTGTCCCTCCCCACCCCCTCATCACAATGCAGCAGACTAACAGTTTCCTTTCGTTGAAAGGAGTAGTTGTTGAACTGATACCACTTAAGTGAATAGGGACAAAATCTTTCTGGTTTGCCCCTCCATGTAGTTTGGAACTGTTCACTGATACAAGTAATTCCTAGAGCATTCATGTCTACTAGTTCATACTGTAGCTAGTTCCTCCAGTATCTCTTAAAGAGAACTGTAAGGTGTTACCTGAGCAGTACAGACAAAAGAAGGCAGAATAGACAAAAGGAATCACACTAGATAGAACACAGGTGGTTCTAGAACAACCAAGGACCTTATATAGCTCCTTAATAGACATTTATTCCTGTCATTGGAATTTCACTTTAGTAACAATATTTTTTCTACTTATATTAACTGTGGTGGTTCTGTAGGACTGATGGATAAGACATATCCTTTACCTGGGGAGGTATATTCTGTTTCACAGTGGTTTGTTTTTTGTAGGGGTGGTAGGATGCAGTATCTTTTTCAGAAATACTGATTTGGTTGTCTTGACTGTGGCTTACTATACAGCAAACTTTAACTCATTGGTTGGATAACTGAGACACCCAAAAGACTTTGCCTCTTTTCTGCTTTTTTGGATCCTCCTGGTACCTTCAGTTGACTTCCAGTAGAGTTAGTTTATTTAGTTAAAGGAGTAAGAAAAGGAGCAGCAACTAACTAGGATTTTTCTCAGTGTAGGTGTTGCACATGATGAGTTTCAAACACTTGACTGTAAATGTAGCTCATCTAACCTTACTTGATGCTTAGTAACAAGTTGACAAACAGAGTAGAGGCTGGAAGAGATGAAGGGAAGGGAAAAGCTTTTTTTAAAAAAAATAATTGCTGGTCTATATACATACTAAAGAGTATGTTGTTCTAAATCAATTTTTGCCCTTTGCTGCTGTGGAAAAAGTTATTCAACTTAATTTCATCTCCATTCCTTCTGAAACCTGCTTAGTAGTGGTGCTTCACTGCAGCTAATTAATAATAAAAAGAGGTATATAGAAATTAAATAAAGCTCTTTTTGAGTTAGTTGTGAAAATACAGCTCTTGACTGCTACTCCTCAAATAAAGCCATACAGGCAGAATCACTTCGTTACTGTTAAACCTTTAATAACTCTCTACCCACTTCCACTGGGACATGCTTCCTGCTACAAGTTTAGAAGTTATTTTCTTTCAGTAATGCTTTTCCCAGCATAGAGATTTTCTGTGGCATGCTGCTGGTACAACTGTTTTGAGAACAGCGACATTTATGGTCATCATAGTCATCTTCCTGATTTAATACAGGAATAGTTGATAGAATATAAATGTCTCTGCTCAAAGCATTTAAGACCTGTTCTTTCTTCAGACTAGGGAGACAGCTGTTATGACTGTCCTGCTTTTTAACAGGAGAAAAAAGGTGATAATCTGTTATTTCAGTGGCCTTGTGAATATTTGTCTTGTCTTGTCAAGGAAAAAGTTGATTATCTTGGGAGTAAGTTTTTGCAAGATTTTTTTTTTTCCCTAGTCTTTCCTCTTAGATAGAACAACACCTAATAACCAGAGGACCTGCTGTGAATTTGAAAGGTAAAATCTGGTTGATTGTATTCTACCACATAGGCTATGACATAATGCAAAGTTTTCTCTTTTTACAGTTTAAAGGATTTGATCCCAATGTACTGTGTGTAGCTACCTTGCTCTTTGAAGGTGACAGAGAGAAGGTTCTTCAGCATGAAAAGCAAGTCTATGATATTGCCACCAAGTTTGGGTATGCTTTTAAAAACTTTTTCATATGAAGCTGGGAGTTAGCTGTCCAGGGAAAATAGGATTACCATATTTTTATAGTGACTACTGTATGGATATACGCTCAGTTTATTATTGAAGTGGCAGTTGTAAATATCTCTTCAGATTATGGAGTGAAAAGAGAAATGCAAAGAGTTAAAGGTCTAGTCTGAACTAACTTACTATTTCTAGTGAAGAGGACTATACTACTTGCAACTGATGTGACACAGCTTAGAAAGAGCCAAGCTTGCACATGTGTTTGATAATCAAAGTATTTTTTAATTTTCTTCTGGAAACTAGTGACTAGTTTGCTGGAGAGTTAATTAAACTCTTGTTAATTGCAGTGGTTTGGCAGCAGGAGAAGATAATGGACAGAGAGGATATATGCTGACATTTGTCATTGCTTACCTTCGGGTAGGTCACCTTTTGTCTGCCTGCTGAACCTTCTCTTAATAAAAAAGAAACAGATGTCTTGTTGAAGATGCTTGCTCTGAAATTTAAGTGCAGGTTACCTTGGATGATATCTCAGACTTCTCCCAGAGGTTCTATCCATTTCTGATTAGTGTTTACTTATGAAACTTCATGTACAAAACACCATAAAAGCATTAATTTACACACTTTATTAGAAACTATTTTCTTAGTATGGGCAGAGAAAATTAGACTGAAGAATTTACTAGCAGTTGCTAAATAAACCAGATCAGACTTACAAATCTACAGGCTGAATGTAATTGGAGGCTGGGAGAGTACTTTAGATACTCATGTACTCACTTGATTTTTACACTTATTTAGACATCTGCTTGTGGCCATAGTTCAAATCATAGTTCCAGGACAAATGGACCCATAGTCTGAACTGTTGCAACTATTCATATGAATTCTATTCTTGCTGTTGAAGGGATATTTTTTTTCAGAGACTATGCACATTCCAAGTGTTAGATTTTATTTTAATATTATAGTCGGGGACAAATCATTGCATTTCCTTTACTTCAGCAGGCTATATGCAAAATGGGCAAAATGTTTGGTTTTATTATACTGAGATATGAATTACTTTCCAAATAAATAATTCTACTAGGTATTGTTTAGCACAGTGGAGCTCTTGGGTTGACGCTATAGTGATAAAAATATGATTCGTTTAGGCATACTGTCAGTCTGACAAGTTGTCTCACTATAGCCGTGACATGTAAATGTTTGTCATCTGTCTTCAAAGAGCCACTGTATTTCCATAATTATAAATTAATGCCACTGGCACAGATGTGTGGTTTTTCTTACACAGACTAAGTAAAGTTGATCAACTGTTAGCTGTGTAGCATACACTGGGATCCCAGATGTTTATGCTGGATGTTATTAATAATTTCCTTTCTCTATTTATTAGGACCTGGGCCTGGATTACTATGTAGTAGGAGAATCATTTGAGACATCTGTTCCTTGGGATAGGTAAACTGTGATAATTCTTTAGAACTGCTTAAGACTTGTACTTTGTTTCATTCCAATTAATCATGAGCCATGCTTGCTCACAGGGAAACTTAATTTAATTTAGGCCATATGTGTATTGGAGGCTCCCTGATGTGCCTGAAGTTCTGCACCTGTGTTCTTTATAAAGTTGCTAGTAAATTATGCATCAGGATTTTATAAATGTATTGCATGCAAACATTCAATAATATTTCTACTTAGGTTAGCTTACTGCCACAAATTCAGGACTTGAAATTGCCCATTTAGGAAGCTCGACAATGGTGACAACTGTTGTGTGAGCAGCCACATGTGTGGGATCAGCAGTATGTTTCAAACAGGAAAACTTGTAGAGGAGATCAAAGAAATTATTGAAATATATTTAAGTTTTTTCTTTCCCCAGTAATGCTGGAAAATGAAAGCTGAAAAGATAACTTTTGCCTAAGATTAAGATCTTTTTCCTTAGCTTATTTTTATCTGTTAGCTGTGGTTGAGAAATACTTGACCACAAGAAAGTCTAATACTGGAAGTTGATTTGGGTGCTTCTGTCCATTTGGTAAGACAGAAACCTCTTAAGCAGAAGCTAAGGAGACTCAAATCAAAACTTTGCAGTATTTAATGCAAAGTGGAAAGTGTAATGATAACTGCTGGCAAGCCTGAATCCTTGCTATTGAATTTAGTGTGGCAAGTTCCAGCTTTTGCTTTGAAAATTGGCATAATATCTTAAATGGGTGGCAGATATTTGAGGACAATGTTAAAGCAAAATTACTGTTTAATTTACTTTAGATTTTTAGATTTGAAGTGTGCAAATTGCTCGGTCACTAGTTTGTTTTGCCTCTCCCTCATTTCACAAGGGAATGAAATCTTATATAAAAACTTAAGAAAATATTTAACATCATCCTTACCAAAGCAAATGCTTCCAAAAGTTTTTCTACTTTGACTCACGAGAACTATGTAATTTTCCATAAATCAGTTACATTGTTCCTGACAGGCTGAAGGTACTTGAATAAAATATTTAGATTTACTTGCTTATTCACTAAATGAATAAATTTCTCTTATGTATTACTTCTGTTAATCTACAAAGTAGTTTTAAATGTGTCAAATGTCTTAATTGGAATTGTACACTGTAGTGCTGGAGAACTTTGTGGGAGACCATATAACTAAAGAAATGGTCGCTTGAAAAACAGTTATTTCTTTCAATTGTTCTAGCACTTCGGATGCACCTGCATCTGGCCTAGAAGAAACAAAAAATAAAGCAAAACAAATATGGCTTGCGTGAAGGTTTAATAGCTCATTGCCATATTAGAACTGTAACATTTCAAGCTGTCAAACTAGTGCACAGCTGGAGTATCTTTAGTTTTGGCCTCACAACATACCAAAGGTATGGTATTAGCAGAGTATAAAAGGCTTTGGAGTTCTCAAGCTTTCTACTGCAAGCTGTATTTGTCAGCTACTTTGCATAATATACATACAGAAGTAGGTAAGTCTATTCTCTGTTGAACACTTTTGACTCCGTTTTATGGAAAAGAGCTTTCATTATGTACTTTGCTTTGAAAGTACAAAAAACCAATACTGGTGAAGTCTTGATGAGGATTGTTCTTAGAACATAACCTAAGCTAGTTAAACCTGATTCTGGAAGGCAATCTTCTGTTTTACTAGGTTATACTTTTTTTTAAAAAGCTTACCAAAGCGTTGTGGGTTTTTTTAGGGACCTATATAAAAATGATATACATGTCTTCTGTTACAGGGTTTTGGACCTTTGTAGAAATGTAAAAGAAAGGATAGTAAGAGAATGCAAAGAAAAGGGTGTTCAGTTTCCTCCTCTTTCCACCTGCAGGTAAGCCATGTAATAACCTCAATCATAACTTTTCTTGAATCTCCCATTAGTAAAAGAACTAAGGAAGAAGTCATTAAACTTGCTAGCTTAGTGGATAAAGTGTATCTATTAATGATATAACAAACACTAGTAATCTTGACCTTCTTTAACCTGCAAGTGGGTTGTGTTGAGTGGTTAATTCAAGGCATTAGTAGCACTTGATTTGTCTTGGCACTTGCTCTTGCTTATATGCATGAGTCAAGTGTAACAACTTAACAGCTTCAGCTGTCAAAGTCATAGCATTGAGTCACTCATAAAGTATGAGCAAAAAAGATACAAAACTTTAAAAAAAAATTGATGCCCTTTTAAATAAGCTAAGTAGTATTAGGTAATGTGTAACCTCACATAGTAGCTGGCTTAATACTGTAAAGTTTTGTTTGTAATGCAGTTCTCTTCAACAGGGTGACACAAACTTATGATGCAGGTGCATGTGTCTACTTCTACTTTGCCTTTAACTACAGAGGAATTAGTGATCCTATTCATGTCTATGAACAAATTGAGGTAATGTATGTAAGAACAATAGTTAAGGGGGAGGAGGAGAAGCTGATGTCCTATAAAATATGCTGAACCCATTGGCTGAGATAACTAAATTTTGCAGGAAAGTTCTAAAAAGTCTGTTTGTAAAGCTTTGATCATTAGTCCCTAGGAAAAGAGGTGCACACTAGTAGTGCATCACTTAGAAGAAAGACTTATCAGGTGACTACTTTAGACATCAGTGAATGAATAATTGACTGAAGTATATAAAAGGTTTACCTGGAGTTTGTTCTTGGATGTCAGAAACTGCCAAGCATAAAACTGAAATACATGGGAAACGAGACTGCTTTAGTTTCACTATTCATAAAGCTACTTCTTTCGCTTAATATTCAGTCCTTAAAATACATGGTAAAACTGTCAATATCTTGCTTTTTTTTAATAGTGCTGCATGTAGAGACTAGTGAATGTGAGGGGGTGTCTTGTGCTGTTTTGGAGAATTAACTGTCACGGTTATTTCTGTTTGGGCCTAGGTAAGCCCTGGTCTAAGTCAGCTGTGTTAGACCAGTTGTAAATTGCTTTGGCTTTTACCAATAAGCTCTGGCATAACCCTTCTTTAATTCTTTGGCTGGTGAAACACTGTTCTTAGGTAGTTAGGGGAAACTAATTCCCTTGTTGCCTTGATATATAGACACAGACTATGGCCAAACTGCTGTTCATCCTGCCTTTTGGTTCAGTGCTCAGACTTTAGCACCAGGAAACTGCTTATAGGAATGTGGAGAAATAGTCTGTATGGATGACTAGGATCTCATTCTCCTAGGATCTTATTCTTTAGGGATTTCTCTTGAACTTTGCAACTGGATACAAAGTTTTATCTACTACTTCTGAGGCTTCCACGCTGTTGAATCTAGGACATAGGAGAATGTAATACTTGAGTGCTCATTTACTGAAACTTTATTAATACTTAGACACTACCATTTATTTGAAGCAGTTAGCAGTGCAATTGCCTGAATGCATGTCTTCCATGGTAGGTGACTAAATTTAAGCTAACAAAGCGAGTTTGCCGACCAAGTAGATGTACTCTGTGGCAGACTGAAAAAATCTCTTGACTGCATAGATGTTATATACATTATTCCTAATAAAAGTACACTTCTATGAATTAAAAAAACAAACCAAAACATTTGGTGCTTTTGCTTAGAAAAGCTTCCTTTGCACCTAAGCTGTCTACTCATAATTGGAGCTGGATGAGAAAGAAGATTCTAGAGCTTGAAAGTGTTCATATTTTCTTAATATAAAAATTCATTTTTTTCTGGCACGAACATCACTTATGAAAGAATTGTCAGTTGTAAAGTGCCTCACATCCTCAACCCGGATTTTGGGGATCTGAGTCTAAACTTTGGTCTGAATAAGGATTTTGAATCACTCTGGCAAGCTTGTTCTCAACCTTCTCTACTGCTATTTCCTTTTCATTAGTCACTTAACCATCTTCCAGATGAGCATCACAGACACTAGACTCTTTCTAGTTTCAGCAAGGGGGAAGTGACTCAGAATATTCCATTCTGGAATAATATATTTATTGTAACATATGCCTTGTTATATTTATTGGCTTTGGTGGTTTTTGGAAAATCCCCACTTACATTTATCTGCATACTGAAATGTTTACCTGCATTGTTTGCCCTAATTACTTCTGAAACTTTTTATATGCCTGTGTAAATGAGTATGCTAGCAATCATTTAACTAAAGGCAATCTTGTGTATTTGCTGTTGAATAAAATAACTCATCTTTCCAATTTAGAGAGCTGCTAGAGAAGAAATACTTGCAAATGGAGGAAGTCTGTCACATCACCATGGAGGTAATGTTCTCAGTCTAATATTAGTCTCTTTGATTTTGGTAAATATTAATGAGTACATGAAATAGTTTGTAATAGAACTTTGAAAAATATTTCACAGGCATTAACTGAAATTACTGGGGCTGTGGGAGGGTGTAGGAAACACCTGACAATCTATTAGAAACTTCCCACCTGTTTGTCAGGATTCCAGGGAAAGTGTCCTTAGACCTGGTTTGCTCCATTTCAAGTCACACATTGTGATGTATTTGAGGACCAGCTTGAGACTTTTGGTGGGACGTCTACAGGCCATTGAAGAACCTGAAAATGTAGTTGATCAGTTTGTCATAAGCAACTTCTGCTGAACCTTGTAGAGGTATAGTCAGTTATAAAGGCTTCAGGTGAGAGTTTTAGAGTTTTAAGGCAGTTTAGTGTCCCTTGTGGCTAGGTGAACAATGTTAGTCCTAATTCCAGATCACTTAGTGAATGTATCTGCAAAAAAGAGCTAGTGACTTTAAACTGGGCTATGTTGCAATCTACTATTTATTGTGATTGATATTATGTGAATATTGATAATACTGTCTAGCTGTCTGCTAACTTCTGATCATTCAGTTTCCTCCCTTGGAATCTGGCAATTACTTGCCCCGAGTTACTAGCCTTCTTGCAAGCTATTATTTGCTTTAATAGTACGTTTAAGAACTAATGCTATGTATAGGTAGCACTTCATATACCTGATTCTTTACATATGCTTTTCCCAAATATTTAGATAGCCTAATTTGATTGCGTGAGTCCTATATAACGCTGTGAACTTAGGAGCCAGGAAGACTTGTTTTGAAGTCAGTTTGATTTGTGTAGCTATCTTCTTTAAACTGGTTAACTTAGTGTATTTTTTCTTTCTACTCTTTTGGGGCGTTATCTAAGAGTGAAGAGAAACATTGGTTTTCTAATTCTAAGAAAACTCTGCATGGGAAAACTGAAGGGCAGAAACTGTGCTTTTCAACTTCAAGAAGTCTCATGTTTTAACTTTAAGCTAGGGCTGTTTTCAGGCATCTAGGTTTTATAGAAACTGAAATGAACTCTGCTTTAGCAATATCAGGATATTGGAAGATGTGTAGGTGATAACATGAGTGAAAACAGTTTCAGTATTTTTTGTTTAATATATTTTATTAAGCTCTGATTAAATCTTTACTACAGTGATATAGTGGACCAGTCAACTCTTGCACATAGTACACCAAGGGGGAACTTCACATCCTATTGTGCTATTCCCTGCTGTGGCAGCTGTATTTTACTGTGACTAGCATTTCATCTATTAACTTGCATGCGGCAGGAGCTTGTCACATGTTTGGATGTATTTGCCCTCACCATATGTAACCTTTTTTATGGCATATGTTGAACAAGAAAAAAATTCTTATGTAGCATTTTCAGACCCTTGCACTTTCTGTTACGGAAGACTTGATTATTATTGACTACTTATGCTCCCATTGTATGCCTGACTACTTGTTATACTGATAAATAATTTCTGTTCTTAGTGGTTTTGTCTGGCAGTTCATTTTGTATGATATTAAAGATCCATTTTTTTCCAGTGCTTAGTAGATGTGCTGCTAAGAATTAGCCTAATAGTATCAGTTTTATTTACTGACCTTCTGGCCTTGTCACTCTTAGCACTCCTAAGACTAGTCTATTGTGTGGGGTAAAAGAAAATACTGTTGCAATTTCTTTTAGTATTTGTCTTGTAATTGTGATTAATAACAGTTGTTTTCACTATCTGGAAACAGGCAGGCCAGTTTGTCTGCCTGCAATCACACTGTGATAAATGGAGCTATTTTAACTCTGGTTTTGTGTATCAAAGAAAACAGATGTAGTCTGGGACTTGAGGCTATGGGAAATACAAAGCCTGCTTAAGTTGATCTTAATGCACTCCTTGAGTGAAGAAGTGGTCATACATGACAATTTGAGATGCATAAAGCTCTAAATTACTTTACATCTGGGGAACTACTAACTGCAAATAGACATGTAGCTACAACCTACAACAAGCACTGAAATCACAATACTTTTATGAAAATTAACATCAGAAAGGCTTCACTTTGGATTCTATTTTAATCTCAATATCTATTCTCTCCTTCCCTCCTTCCAGCCTAAAGAAAAATACTTTTATGCAGGACTTGCTAAAAGTAGCAATACTTCAAGAAGATCCTCTCCCCTGCCCTTTCCCCCTCGTGACTGTTGAGACTTAAAATGTATAAGAAATGTAACTTTTATTTCTCAATGGATTGCAATATGCAAGAGCAACATTCCAACAAAGAAACTGCAGAACTGTGCCTCTGCCATTCTCTAGTGCATCAGAAACCGATCCTTATAGGTGAAATTACCAGATTATTTTTTTAATGATCCTGGCAGTGTTGCCTAAATGTGGTAGGTCTGTTTCTCACCAAGTTGTGAACAAACTGCTGACAAGCTTCTTAGTAATTTTGAAGTAGTTTTAAAAGTGTGACTTTGAAGTGGTTACTTATGCCTTCTTTTTTCCCCTTTTAACTAATGCTTTGACATAATTTGTGACATATTTTGTGACAGGGGACAGGACGAGAGGGAATGGCCTCAAGCTCTGCCAGGGGAGATTTAGGCTTGAGATAAGGAAAAAATTCTTCACGGAGAGGGTGGTTAGGCATTGGAACGGTCTGCCCAGGGAGGCGGTTGAGTCACCGTCCCTGGAGGTGTTTAAGGTGAGGGTGGATGAGGTACTTAGGGGCATGGTTTAGGGATTGGTGGGAATGGTTGGACTCGACGATCCGGTGGGTCTCTTCCAACCTGGTTATTCTGTGCTGGTAAAAGTTTTTGAAAGGTATTCAGGAGTTATATCCCAGTTGTAGCATTCCTTGTCTCTGTTCCCTACATGAGACTTTACAATCTTGGCTATACTTTTCACGTTGCCTTGACTGTCTCATATTTAGAAAGGGATGGTGTGATCTTTGTATACAGCTTTGATCAGTCTGCTTTTCTGGCCAATGCGTATTTTCAGATTTGAGAGTCATGTAAGTAAGGGCCACAGTTCATTTAGCATTTAAAAAGCATCATTAGGATGTACCATTTTGTGTAGATACAAATATAAGTTTAGATAAATGATTCTTCTAATTATTTAGAGCAAAGCCTAAAACCATCTATATGATGTGTCACACCTTGCATTCTTGAATTTGTTATATAAAATACATGCTTTGTTGTATGCATAAAATAGCACATGTTGGGGAAGTATCAGAGGGTACAATTGGTATGTAAATACGACTATGACCCTTCTAGGGTACAGTATCAGAAGGGAGCTGAATGGATTTTAGCTTGATCCTTTCTGTATTACCAAACTAAAACAGTGTGAAACATAGATTGTTTCCCTTGCAGTGATTGTTCTGACTAAAAATGGTTACTTAAGGAAATAATTATCAGCTTGAGGAAAATACCCTCATTCAGTCACTTTACATAACAGAACTAATTTTCTTCACCTTTCAAAACGGATGGACTAGAATAAAGTTTAATGTAGCCTGGACTCCACAGGTTTAGGTAGAATACCGATTTCCTGGTAGCTGAGGTAGGAAAGCTAAAACAAAAACTCAAACAACAAAAATACCCTTAACCTCTAAACAAACCCACCCACCCCTAAACAAAACAAGAAAAAACCCACCTTGATTTGATTCAGTTGCATATTTGACACTGCAGTTCATTGCAATTCTTTGACGTTAAGAGGCTTTGGCTTAAGCTGTACACTGCAGTAATTACCCCACATAAACTACAAAATCTAGAATTCTAATATCCGTATAGTATGGGGGAAGCTGAACGTATTCCTTTCTCCTCTATGTGGGAAAAGTATCTTCTTACCTTTAAGCACTGGAGACTGATCGTACTTTCAGCTCAAAGCTAGAGCTTGCTCTGCTCATGAGTTTAAACTGACATTTTTCAGACATGCAGTAACCTTATGTGAAATAATGTAATAAAAGTTGTATTTTCCTCCTTAGTATGTTGAAAGTCATCATCAGTGCCATTTCCACCAAATGAATACTTTGATTCATCAACATAGAACTTGAAAGTATTTAAGTTGTTTAGATAACAAGTGAAAATGTGCTAGATGTTATGGTAATTGTAAATGTAATTATGCAGTAGGCTTTAGATACACTGGTCCAATATACTGCGGCACTACCATGCTACTAGATGAACACACTGAACTTTCTTGATATTGCAGAGTTTGCTCTGGAAGAGTTAACCCATTAAGCAGTTTAAGATCAGAGGGATTCTTTCTTTAGAGACAGTCAGCTTCAGGAGGAGCACACAAGAGCTGGAAGAGCCACATCCTTCTTATAACCTGCTACTGCTTCTGCTTTTGCAGAGCTATTATTCTGCAATAACTGCCTTTAAGCTGAAGGTGCTGGAGCAGAGGAAGCCTAAGGCCATGTGCAGTGCCACTGAAGCCTGTTCTGCATGGGCACACAGTTATTCCTGGAATCTCTCAGCTACACTAAAACTTTCCTTACTAGACTGTTCATGAGTGCCCAAGTACTTCGTCTTCCAAAAGTGAGAAAAAGAATTGCTGCTTGACACTTGCTACCACCAGCCTTAGCAGCCAGATATTTTTTTTTGCAGCCTTCCAGATACATTTTCAAAGATAAATGCTATGTTTGCTTATGAGCTAGATGAGCTGTACTGCAATTTTATCATCTTTGTGGCCACCAGGTAAATGCTGTCCATCTAATGAACTTCCCTGAAAAAACATGTACACAGGGAAGCCGTTGTCACTTTTAGCAGAGAATGTAATGTCAGGGCATGTTTGCTGAGTTGGTTTTTTTTCAAGGAGGGGCAGGATTTTACAGGAGCAGCAAGTGTATTTTATTCTTTAACAAATTAAAAGGGTACTAGAAGCATGAACTTTCCTAATGAAACCAGCTAAGATCTGGACCAGCATGTATCTGAAATGAGAAAGTTACTTATCCACCTCACACGTTTTTTTCACACGTGGGCTATAGTGATGGAAAAACTTGAAAATACTCTCGAAAATGGTGGGACTATCTTTGAGAGTTGCTACTGAACAAGCTGCTTGGCTTTCTTATCTGAGGTATGTTGTATGATGTAGAGTCTCTGTCACTCTAAGGTGTGTGTATTCTGTAACAGGCTAGGCTTCAGCTTGAAGACTTCTGGCTTCCTAGCAAGGAATGTTCTAAGAAATTAGATGGCTCAGCAGAGCTAAGGAACAGAGCACTTGCCACTTGTAAAACTTAAACTAATTCTTTCACTCTTCATCTCAGATAATTAAGGTGCAAAATTAGGTGTCCTTAGAGGAAGATTGTGTAGGAAGGAAGGGCTGTATTTGTTTCGGTTGGGGCAACAAGGATTGAGTCTAACGGTGTATATAGCAGAGTTGACAAGTAGCGGCTTGTTAAGCTACTACAAATTGATTGTACGATGTTATGCTGATTTGAGAATCTAACTAATAATGTTGTGATGTAGCATCTAGAATCTGGTGAGTTTGATTTCCAACTGAGAGAAGTATACTGGACTGACAGCCTGTAAGTGGTAGATGCTTGGATAAAATCTGGTACTGAGTACTATCAGGTGTATATAAATAGCATCATCTAGACCGAAAACTAAGAAGTCTGCTTTCTCTAGGCTGGAATCTGAAAGGTGGTTTTATCTAGTCCATGGTAAGACCAGACTTACCTAAGACCTTTTACTGCTGGGAAAGTTGGGGCTTCCTTGAGCCCAGAGCTGTTCTTTGGCTACGCCTAGAGTGGAGTTAAGCCACTTTGCCACTTGGATTTAGTTGTATTCATGGAACATCTTTTATGACGTTTTTCTATCCCCTTTTCTTTCTCATTGTCAAAGCCAGTTGGATCCTCCTGTGAAAGAAGAACAAAATATCGTAGGCTATCACTAACCTGAAGTAAACCGAATATAAACATTGCTTTTCTAAGTGGTAGTCTCATATGCATAGAGCCTTTCCTTCACTTGGTCTATTTTCCATGTAATCAGATGGACCAGCTTAGCATTCTAAGAGCAGGACTGCTTCAACACTTTCTCTAATATGAAACCTTGAATAGCTGAAAAATCCATGTATATCTTATTAGCATGAACAGCAGGAGCAGGGGCTCAACCTGCTTTTATCAAGGGGTTAAAATATTTCCATTGTACATGTTTGTGAAGGACCACTGGTAACTGTAGTACAGCTTTTTTTCTTTCTAGTTCACTAATCAAATGTATGTTAGATTTATTATTGCAAAAGTATAAACCATAGAAAATTTGACAAGATAGATGTGTAAATTATCACTTTGACAGAACTAATGATGCACTCCAAGCACCTTCTGTTTTTCAGCACTTGGTGAGTGACTTCATTAAATATGCAACGACTGTTTGGTGCTGCTCAGACAGTAGTTCAGTTCCTTGTGGAATTGCATTATTACTGGAGGTGTAAAAGAGGCAGGCATGCTAGCTGTTGGGCATCCTGCTGTGATTCTAATGTGCTCCATCTTGTCGGAGCAGTTGTTTGCAGTCTTTTCAGGACAATTGCATCCATAACCACAGGACACATTCACTGGAACTATATTACAGATAACAGTTGAGAATGGTAATGAATGTTCTTCAGCTGCTTGTGTAAGAGTCTGTGTGTGTGACTTGAGGTATGATGGTCAAGCCATAACCATGATTCTTTATGTAGTGGCATTAAAATATCTCTAAATAAAATTCAACTACATCCGCTTGCTCAGTCAAATTTTAGTGATGGTATGTTTATACATAGATTTTTTTTTTTTCTTGAGCTGGGCTGCAGAATGGAACCACAGTTCCTGCTACATGACAAATTCTTTTGTCCTTCAGTTATGATCTTTGCTCTTGACATGCATACTGCTAATAGCTGTTTCCTAACACACTGCAAATTTCATTCTTTCTCACGTTATTTGCTTTTTCTTTTGGCATTGTGACTAGCTCATATTCCTTAAGGTATAAACAAACATACTCTGCTCTACAGAGGCATCCCTGTAATTTATTATTCTGATGACAGTTTGATGGTTACCCTGAGAACAAGGCACAAAAGATGGCTTGAATTTAGCTTCAGATACTCTGAAAGCATCTGTCTCTCAAACCTTTACTATATCACATCATACTGACAAATGGGTTGTGTTTAAGGCTGACAAGTTAAATACTATAGTCTGTTTAATGAAAAAATGTCCTTTATTTTGAATAATCTGTTAAATCAGAGTTGATGACTTGGTTAATTATTATGTGAACACTCGGCCATTTAATAAGACTATTGTGAAATGAGTTCTTAAATGGCTAGTGTTTCAGCTTGGCTTTCTATTTGGTATGTCTTGTGAATATTCTTTTTTTTTTTACATGGGAAGCTAAGCTGTTGTGTAATTACCAGCTCATCTAAAAGTTATTTAAAGTATTTTGATGGTTTAAAGTGAAGTTTTAAACTTTTTTTTTTGTTTGCAATTTACACCAATGCTCTTGATTGTTATACTTTCACTTTAAAGCAATCGGGAGGTGTGGTTTTTAGGGTTTTTATAGTCTTTATAGGCTCTTCAGTTTCTTAAAATGAGTTGGGTGGCTTTTTAAAACTTATTACCAATTCTGTGTTTTAATAGAACATGTGATTCTAGCCTAAGCTTCATCTAAATTTCATAGTTTCTAAAGAAAGTAGACAGCGTGGAACACAATCCTCCTCTGGGAGTATGCTGAGCTTAATGAGCTTGATAGTCTAGTGGGCTCAATAAATCAAATAAAGCAAAACATTCCTCATTTTTGAATAAAAGCATTTATCACACAGTGTTTATTCATTCATGGTTACAAGATTGATTGGCTCCTAGAACCCAGCCATATATTGAAACACTGGTTTTGTTTTTCCAGTAGGCAAACTGCGGAAGCACTGGATGAAGGAGAGCATCTCGGATGTTGGCCTGGGAATGCTGAGATCCGTTAAAGAATATGTGGACCCCAAGAACATCTTTGGAAATAAAAACCTTTTATAAAGCCCTGCACCACATGATGTACTAAAACTTCTTCAAAATTACTGTTGAAATTCCTCTGCTTTCATTGTATTGATATCCCAGTAATCAAATATAACATAGACTAAACTTTAAAAACTAGTAACGCACATTGATTTTTGCCACCCCCTTCTCTCCACCTTCCCCCCCCCAATAAAGTGTAAACATCACTGTTAATGTTTATGGATTTTTACTTACAACGCTGTTAAATTCTCAAACAACCCACTGGGCACAAGGTGATTTACCAAGCAGGAAAACCATGTTTGGTTTCCCAGGTTCAGATAAGCAACACAGCTGACAGTGTTTTCAATGCTGGATGTTTCCAGATGTTTGTTACTAAAGCATCCCCTGCAAGGAGAACAAAAACTTGACAACAGTATTTCCTGTAGAAGCAGCTGCTCAATCCAGAGTCTCTTGCTAGAGGAAAGCTGCTAGGAGACAGATGACAGAACACCAAGAAGTACTTCACTGTCCTGAAGGTTTAGGTATGTAATAGACTTCTAACCAGCCAATACTTAAAGTACAACTATAGGCTTTGATCAAAAGGGACAATGTGAGTCGAACTACTTCTAAAAACTCAGTAGTCTCCAGCCATAGTACAATTGGAGAATCTTATGCAATTGAGCTGTTCTGAGTTGTATTTGCATTGCTGGGATAATATTATTGACTGGCCTACAATTAAAGTTTTGTACAAGGGACATTTCTCACTGTATGTTGAAAACAGGTTTGTAACAAAACTTTGTCTTCATCTGTACTTCAGTCCTAGTGCGTGTGAGTTTTGTTCCCAATTTGTTTCTTTTGCAGTGATGTAAAATATCTTTTTCAGTAAAAAAAAAAAAAAAAATTGGCTATTCAAATGAAACTGCCCAGCACTGTCTTTTCAAACAGTCTCAACAGTTTAATAAAACACTTAAGTGGACAACAATACTGTCATCCTGAAAGTGAGATTTCCCATTTTAGTTTTGTACAGTTTCCTATGGCCTTTATGAGTAACTTAGGAACTTCACTAGTAGCCACAATTTTAATTGTCCATATAACTTTAAGAAAATGAAATATTTTCTTGATCACTATCGTATAAGACTGAGCATTTTTACATAGAAACTTGAATCTTAATAAAACAAACTAAAACTATTTGTCAATACTCATGATCCATTTTTAAGGTGGGTTCTTTTCTTAAAGCAAGTTATCCAACTTTTTGATAATTGATGTATATGATTGCATAGGGTTGAAAAAAAACAGACTATCCTTTGAGGACACTCTCTAGCCAACTGCTTCACAGCTCTGTAGTGTCAGTTTGAGCATCTTTTGTATTGGTAGTGCCCTTAATGAGGACAAAAAGAAAACTGCATTTCTGTTTTTGATCTATTTTAGAATACGATCTAATTAGCTCTGTTTTGGTGATGTACCAAAGCCAATATAAAAGGCTTTTGAAAAATACTGCATATTGGGCAATTTTGAACTTGTTTAAAGATTAATTTCAATTCTGTAATTTATAAAAAAAAAAAAGCAAACCCTTGAAATATCACTTTAAAATGCATGCTGTCAAGGTTCTTAAGGAAAACCTTTTATGACCTGTAGGTTGCAAAACAATGTGATATTTTCAATGCACCTAGATTTATTTTGAATGGTCTTTGTTTCACAACATTTTAGACATAAATCAACATAAAAATTGGCTCTTCTGTATCTTTGGATTTGGCCCCCAGAGTTCATATTTCAGCAGCAACCTGAACAATAGGTGTAATCTTGTTTAGGAAAGTTACTTTTCCCACTGTGCTTAAGTGTTCCTTGCTGTTTCTCAGCAAGGTGAATCTGTACATGTTTAAACAGAGACCTTCCTCATCTCTCATGCTGCATGATGGTGGCCACAGTTGGCATCTTGCTGATGACTTATATCACTGAAACAAAGACCTCTCTAGGAGTTGGTCAACATGAGGGTATTTTTGTGCCTCAATGAAAGTACACATCAAACTATAAATAATCGATGCTGAAGGAAAGTACGCAGAGTCTTTTTTACAGAATGATGGAAGAAACAGAACTAGAACAAGTAGTCCTAGCTTGGTAATACTGATCTCTTAAGATTTTGAATTAAGGTACTATACAGCTCTGCAACATCCTTCCAGATTCTTAATTTTCTGACTACAGTTTCTTATCCGTTTTTTTGCATTGAAATTACACAGGCAAAAACTCCACACATTCTATTTCTAGCCTTTAAATAGCCACTGGCTTCTGATACGATTTAAAATACCATCAAGATTTTTATTGCTTGTCAATTGTCTTATGGGAAGGTGAAATAACAGGCTATAAGGGCCTCAGAGCAATGTCCCTGGATAGTTCTGAAGAAAAGATTTAACTACAAATGTAAAAGGTTTTTTGTTTTGTTTTGGTTTTTTTTTGGTGGGGGGGACACCCTATGATTGTCTTCCTGAATATTTTCTTACCTTATGAACTGGTCAGAGCTTAGTGAAAAATGCAGTCAAAAAGCCTGTCTTTAATTTCATATTTATGTTCCTAATGAAAATAGAAAGAAGTGTAATGCAAGTTCAGGAGCCTAAATACACACAGTTCATTACCCATTTAAAAGAAAATTTCACTTCTCTAACACTAGTCTTCTACCACTCCTCCTTCTGTAGTCTCTACTTTCTTTATAAAGACTTCACTTTCCATAACTGCAGCCTACTTAGAGTTTAATCCATGCACATGAGAAGTATATCTTGGCATAACACGTTAATTTTTCATTCCCTTGACTCTTTTGACCATATGTAAGTTACAAGCTTGTAATGACTTCTGATTGCACATCTTCTGCTCTCTTTGAAGGAGGAAAGGTGCAGATTGAGTGGGGTTTGGCTGCAAAATGTATCTACATTACAGACTTAGAGAAGTTTTGAGGGCAAAGAAGAAAATCTGTTAGAAATTGATCCCAGGGTCTAAATCGTACAGTCACAGAAAAATGTCTCTGTTCTTGATGTGACTTAGAGTAAATTGGGTGAATTAATTAACTAATACATTAATTAAAAAATACATTAAGTGATGTCATCTTCACCTTACAGCTGTGAACAGAGACCAGGCCAAATAGTTCTTCTATGGCAGCGTTCATTAACCGAAACTAGTTTCAAAGGCCGGGATACATTAGCACTGAAATCCAGAAAACACAAATTGCTTCTCAGTCTTGGAAATGTATGTTTATCGAGGTTGTAATTTAATTTTCTGCAAATAAAGCCAAATGGTGTTTGTCATTTTAGTGTGAGATTAACTGTAAAACTTCAGTTGTAATGTTAAGAAATTAATAGAACCTTATATTATTAATAAAAAGAAAATGGGCCTAAACAACTATGTGGTTTTTGTGCTGAAACTTAACAAACATATTCTACTAACTTGTCATCTTTGGGTCATTTTTATTTGATGTTGAACTCTTACCCTTGGAAAATTTTTAGAAAAACTTTGGCCTTTGCAGAGAGGTAGGAAAGTGAATTTGTAAGCATATGCTAGTAGAATCTCTACTTTTGTGTCCCATGTGATGCAAAACAGGAAAATGAGAGGACATCAGCAAAGGAAGAGCAAAACAACACCTGAACACAGGTCTGCTTGGTTCAGAAATTTCACCTTCTGTTTGGGCAGCAAGGGGAATGTGTTCAACTGCTCTCGGAAAGGTCTCTTAGTATCACACAGAGGCATACCTTGTCTTGCTTGGCTTCCCTGTATTTCAAAGACATGTTTTGTTAAGTCATTGTAACAAGTACATAGTTTTGTGTTGTTGCATGCGTGTCTCATTTAAAACCTTCTTAATACAGGTCCTGGAACCTGCTTGGAAATCCTGTGCACAAGAACGCACTGCATGTGCGCAGAAGAGGTATTTCTCAGTTACCTGCATTATTGCTGTAAAGTCTTTATGCCCTTAAAGATATAATGGCTGAAAATATATCTTGCTTGAAGAGCTGTTGAATTGTCTTATGTTAATGCAGTTTCTTCAACAAGTATTATTCAAAACCTGCAAAAGTCATAGTATGCAGGGGATGGGAGAAGTAATGACATGGTTTAATTTGTAGAACTGTAACTATTTTTCAATCTTGTTTTTTGTGTGCTTGTTCACAGGAGGGTGAAAACTACTTGACAGTCAAGCATTTAATTTGTATTTCTGTTCTATTAAGAGCATAAAAATGCATTGTTTTCACCTAGATTTAGATAGTCTCAATTTGAAGGAGATCTTAGATGATAATATATTTATTTTAGGCTGACAACCAGACCCCATCAATGTTCCCATTGTTTAAAATAAGTAAGTTTGATAAAAAGTTGGGCCTGAACTTGCAGCTGTGTAAATACTATAGATTCACAGTTTATGGTTTTGTAGTCCCAACACTGACTCTGAATTCCACATTACCTTTAACATAAATCGATGCTTTTCCCTAGGCTCCTTATGGAGACCTGACTTGGTAGATGGTTGTTTTGTTAGTGTTCTGCTTTAAGGTCTGCCGAGGTGCTCAAGAGCAGAGGTGGTCAAAGATATTTTTCAAAAATGCTTGCCATACTCTCTTTGAAAAATACTAGCACTGAAATTATAAATTCTGTTTCAATAATATGTAGTATATAATACTTCAGATCTTATTGTTACTTGCAATATTTGCCAGTACAAGTTGCAATAATAGATACCTCTACTGAAATGCTGTGAAATGTTTCATTTATGAATTTAGTTTTGCACTTTGGAAAAACAAGGTATTGCACTTTTTATGGGAAACTTTATGAATGTTTCATTTCTATTCAGAATAAAGGTAATTTGTTTCAATCAACTGTTCAGAAAGTCTACTATAATATTCCTATTTGAGAAGTATTCAACCTGTTTCTGCCTTCATGGTAGTGCACAGTAGTGCCCAAGTATGGGGATGAATTTAAATGAATTTATTTATTGTAGTGCTATAAAGTGTCATTACTAAAGGGTAAAATGGAAGTATCAATCACAGCAATGAAGTTGTAGGTATACAAAAATAGGATGGACAAAACCCTGTGATGTGACTGCAATCATGTAAAGTTTAACTGATGCTTCTAGGATTTCAGATCAAATTAAGAAATAAGCGAAAAATATTTTTGTTTAAAAAACTCAATTTTTAAATCAGGTGTATTTTCCAGTGATGAAGAATGTCCAATGATTGTCACAGCTTTGCAATTCAATACCACATGGCTTGTCCTAGCATGGCTGACCTCTTAAGATGCTTCTACAAAGCAAAACATAAAGCAAATGGAATCAAGACACGGCCTCGATAAAGCTACTCCTATTTCATGCTGCTGGAAAGGCTTGGCTTTGTTCCCATGGCTAACGCGGATACTCTGAGCATGTGGATATTGCTATTGCACCAGTCAGCAACACAATATTCAAAGCTGTTAGAAGACAACGAATAGCATTGATGTTGTGTACTCAAAAGATGTTCAGCAAATACTGAAAACATACAAGGGCAATTTGGTAAGTTCAGTTATTCTTAAATTGGTTATTTATAGTGGCATTGATAAATGCAGTCTCGACTAGATGCAAGCCTGAGGATGTGAGAATAATGAGAAGGTATAAGCACAGCCACTGACCTCTCTCCTCGCAGTCCGGGGCTGCAGCCAGCAGCAGCGTTTGCTGTCTCGCTCTGTTCCGGCTGCTGTGGAGCAGGAAATCCTGGCTGCCCAGAGGCGAGGGTTAACAGCCCTCCTGAAACATGAAGTGACACACACGCTCACCTAGCAAATACATAGCAGCTGGGTAAATACATGTAGAGATGAGGCCATAAAAGCTGGTCATTAAGGAAAATAAATCTGTCTAACGTTAGAAAGCAAATGTAAGGGAGACATGGGTGAGCTGAATGCTGCATGAAAATCTCAGGTTTAGAACAATGCTTGCTGACAAGACCTTGGTATGATACTGACCATGCTACAGGCTTCAAGTATAATCCCAAGTGTATTTGATGTTTGTTCCTTTACTTACTTAGGACAAGATTCTGGGTTAGGCTAATTTGCTAGGAAAACAAAGCAAATGCAATCTCTCCGCTCCTTAGTTTGCTCCTCATTCTCCCTTTGTCCCCACCAAAGCTTTTGAGCTTCATGGACAGCTTCAGCCAAGCTCAGTTAAAAACAGAAGTCTTAATGCATTAAATTCTTGACAGGTTTTGTGGAAAATACCAGCTCTTAACTTGGGCTGGCAAAAAAGTTAGAGGTTGAAATGTCAGATCAGCCCTTGTTAATACCAGAGAGTCCATGTGGTAAACCCCCAAAGGTTATGTGGTTTACATCCACTTCTGGTGGTCAGTGTGCTCTGCCTTGAAGTTCTTCTCAAACCCTTAGAACTCTTTGATGAGTGGGTCAGCAACAGGACTGACTGGCCTTTTTACAGCTGCTGACTCTGGAAGTACAGGCTAACACTGTTCTTCCAATCAAGTTTTTTTTAGTTAAGATTTTTATAATAAATACTGTTTCTGTCTTTCTCTGTTCACACTCATAGCTATGTTATGCCCAAGTTCTTAGTTGTGCTCAGCTTTACAGGTTAGCATACTCTAGCACAGCAATATGAAGAATAGAAGCTGCTGGCTTCCTTGAAATGGTATTGGATCTCAATTTATATGCACAGAAGTGCCTGGTATGCATTGTAGCTGGTAGCCTTCTCTTCAGGAGGTGAGATCCCTTTAAAGCATAGCATTAAAAACAGTCCGCAGGGAACAAGAACAAGCTGTCAATAGGGGCTGCGGAGATAGAAGGGGAAAGAAAAAAGATGTTGGAAGAAGACAGCAATAAGCTGGGTCTGTATGTGTGTTAATATCCTGGCTGTTCTCCTGATGAAGAGTTGCTCTAGCTTTACACGTGTGGAGTCCTTCCACGTTGTTACACAGCCCATGGTTGAGGAAGCAGGGTTTGCTGCCTTGGAGGAGATGGGTGACTGCTGACCAAGGGGCAGTGGAGAAAGGCTTTCAAGAAGGCTTTTACTCCTGTGCAAGGTAAAGGTTAGCATCACTGCCTGGAATGCAGAAATGAGATGCCCATCTGTGAAGATGGAGGCTATCCAGGCAGAGCCTGTCCATCTGCAAAGTTTCAGCAGGCAGTGCAGCCTATCAGCACACTTAATAAAAACTTCTTTGTACAACTTCACCTGTCTGTTGCGTGACTTATTGCTAATGAAATAGGGACTACGAAGCAGAGCGAATTGCTAACAGGGAAAACAAAGCAAGGGCAGTGCACGCCAGTGCATATGGTTGAATTACACTGAAATGAACATCTGGCAGCAACAGCCAGGCAGAAGGGACCTGGTTGCTATAGAGAAATGATAAAGTTCGGATGGTAACAAATCTGCTGCCTTGGTTGCAATTTAGTACTTTTTTTAAGGCTGATGAGAGGAAATCGTGATCTCTTCATTTGTAGAGCTGTGTGCTGCTCTGCGGACATGAAAAAACATGACATTATTTCCTGTTCTTTTCAGTAGCTCATATAACTCCCCTACATATCTGGCTTGGGTAGTCAGCATTCAGGTGTTTACAGCTGAGCATTTGTGGGCTGGCCTGCTCAGCCATGCTACAGGGCTTTGGGTCCTTCCACCCGACCTCTAGCACAGCACGATTTACATGACTAAAACCATCTGTCACTGTTGCAGGAGGGATAGGCTGATTATTATCTGCTCCTTCAAGAAAATGGTAGAAGAGCCGAAGTGTTGCTTTAGTTTTCTTTTCTTTTTGTTTATTTTAAACCCCCATGCTACAGCTGCAGAGCAGTCAGCAGACAGCAAAGTTAAAACAGCTGTGAGTGGTAGTGTAGGGTACCTTGTGATGAGTGATGCATTTGTAATGAGTTACATGATTGCAGAAACACTACAGCAATCAGCAAGACCTTCAGAAGCCAGAACACAAGTACTTACCACCGAAGTTCAACACAAATCCCTTTAACAGCGAGTTGAACAGGTTGTATAGACACAGAGACTAGTGTCTAGGAGTAATTGTGCTTGCATCCATTAGCCTCAGCGTGCAGAGCTGTGTGTTTGGTGCTGATGCTCAGCATCTTGAATCATAACCATGGTATTACTTTCGTACAGTGAGTCTGAACGATGGGATTTGCTCATTGCTTGCAGATAAGCTCTTCAGAAACAAAATGGTTGTACGCTCCCTGGGGAGCTGGCTGGACAGTCCTGCGCCCAGACAGAAGAGGTTTGCTGATCTCCTGCCAGGCTGGGCCACCCGAGTGTTTCACACACGGAGAGCTCAGCCTCCTCACAATCTCTGCATTTGCAAACACCTGCCATTTTACCCCAGATAGACTTTTTTTGCTCTGTCTGTGTATGTTCAGGCCCTAAAAGAGGCATTTTTATCCTTCACTTGGCTTAATAAAATCATAGAATCACTAGATTGGAAAGGACCCCCAGGATCATTGAGTCCAACCCTTCCCATCAACCACTAAACCATGTCCCTCAGCACCTCATCCACCTGCCCCTTAAACCCCTCCAGGTAAGGTGACGCAACCAGTTCCAGAGCTCAATGACCCTTTCTGTGAAAATTTTTTTCCTGACCTGCCTGAGGAAATCAGACCTGCCTCTGCCACATCCCACATGGCACACAGCCCACCTGGCTGAGCAGCCACAGAGGGAAAGCTCTAGTCTCTGGGGAGAGGATATTTAAGCAAAGAAGAAAAGTCAGAAACCACTATCTTAGGGCTGCCCCTTTGAAAGACAATGGTTGGCCCTTTCCCTAATGTAAACGACTAAACCTACTTCTCCCCCTCCTCAATGATAATAATGAGTCCCAGCTGGTTTTGTTGTGCTGTGTGAGGAAGAGATTGGTGCACCTGGGGGAGGCAGAGATCAGTCCTCTCCTGGGCCCCTCTTCCTCTGGCACAGCTTTTGCGTGCTGATGGAGGGGCTGCTGGCTCCTTCAGCCCCAGTGCAAGGTCAGGTGGAGCTGCAGCCCCCAGAGGAGCTGGCCCTCTACAGAGCCCTGTGGCTGACCATGGTGGGCAGAGGCTGGAAGGATGCACAGTCCCTGTTGAGGTTAAGAGGAGATGCTTGTGAGGATGCTGGTGACTGTGACGCACTGGAACAGGCTGCCCAGGGAGGTGGTTGATTCACCTTCCCTGGAGGTGTTTAAAGGATGGGAGGATGAGGTGCTGAGGAGCATGGCTTAGTGATTGATAGGAATGGTTGGACTCGATGATCCTGGGGTTCCTTTCCAACCTAGTGATTCTATGATTCTATGATGCCTCCCCAGCTGTTTGTTGATAGTAAGGTGAGGGCTTGCAGCAGATGTGTTGGGGGCTTAAGTGATTAAAGAGGCTATTCCACCTGATCCAGTGGAAGGTGTCCCTACCTAAGACAGGGGAATTTGAACTATATGATCTTTAATGTCCCTTCCAACCCCAACCATTCTATAATTCTGTGATTTCATTTCCATGTAGTTATATTAGCTGCTTATTGATAACTATTCTGTAAATCATGTTCTGCCCTTGTTTATAAGCAGCCAACATGTGTATATCCAGCCTGATTTTGCTAATGGATCTATTTTTTTCATCTTGCATGAGGTTGAGGTTAGCAACAGCTCAGTGTCAGAGCAAGGACAGTCATTGTTTCCCTTTGCTCTTTGAAATCACTTGGTGATATTTAGAAGAAAAGTAAAAAGAAGTGTTATCCAAATTCTCATAGAATGGTTTGGGTTGGAAGAGACCTTAAAGATCGTGCTGTTTCAACACCCAATGGGCAGGGACACCTCCCACTGCATCAGGTTGCTCAAAGCCCCTTCCAACTTGGCCTTGAACACCTCCAGGAATGGGGCATCCAATGACTTCTCTGGGAAACCTGTTCAAATTTTGCTTGGTATGCTGAGGCTTCTGAATGCAGGAGGCTTCTGCGGTGCTGCTGTGGGTCGATCTTATGTGCTCCATGCTCTGGGTTTGGCCTTTAAGCCATCCCTCTTTTCTATGCCATTTCTATCAACTTTGAAATATGTGCATGTGAAATGTCACTGCACATGTTTACATTTTTGGATGTAAAGAATGGCTCAATTTCAATCTTTGCTGCTTTTTCAAAACAATACATATGAAAAGAAAAAAGAATAAAACTTTCCTCTATAGTGGAAGCTGCAATCAAATTTGATCTTAACCACTGTACTACAGTGACTTGGGTATAACGCGCCCATAAAACTCTCCAGCTGCTCCAGCTCTTTTCCTGTTGGAAGGCTGGCCACAGAGTAAATTAAGACCACAGAACTGAAACCAAGATGTGAAATTAAACTTTAATAAAAGTAAATCAAGTCCTGATTTATTTGAAGAAAGCGAGGCAATAAAACTGAACATATAAAAAATTACAATTTAAAATAATGTACTTTCTTTTATGTCATTTCTCTGTCTTCAATTTCATTGGTACAACTGAGTTATATTTTCTTAAGTTGCATACCTGTGTTTTCAGACTGCAGAGGTGGCTTGTGTATTTGATGTCCTTTGCTTTCAGTGTGCCATGGAAAAAGCAGGGGGAATATATTGGAAAAGGGAAAACCACAAAGAGCTCATTGCAGCTCCCCAGTTCGCTACCATCTGGCACCAGGGCTGCCCTATTTCTCAGCAGAGGTGGAAGACTTGGGCCTCTGCTCCCCTGCGAGGTGTCCTGCAGCTCTCGGGGCTCCCCAACTCTTGTGCGTGAGCAGCTGCCTGAGCTGCAGAGCCCCAGCTGCCGTCCCACACGTCAGCGGAGACCCAGCCCCATCCAGGCGCTCTGCACACGGCACAGGGGCAAGAGGGAGAAGGGACAAAAGGCTGCTGTTTGTGGACAGTGGGGCTATTTAACTATAAGTTAACAATTACTATTAGATTTGTCTTTTTAACTAGTGAGGATCAGTGTCCAGTGCATCATTTCTCTGTACTTCAAAAGAAACAGTGGCAGGAGTGAAACATCTGGATTATATTGAAGTGCATTACCTATAATTGATGTGTATTGCTTAACTTCACTGGAGAGTGTCTTCTCTTTTGCTTCAGGATTTCCTGGAGTAAGGAGCAAGAACCCTTGTTTACTTTCTAGATTTTCCTGAATTATTCATCTTTGCCTTGACAAAACCGTAATTCCTGTAAAAAAGCGTTTTCCAATGTGCTCTGCCAGGAAGGCTGTGGGAGGACAGTGAAGAGCAAGCGTGTAAGTGGGCGAGGTGCGTCTCGCATCCAAAAGGGATGTTGTGTTTTCCATGTGTGCAAAAGGAAGGATCACTTAAGTGGAACAGAAAAAATGACCATAGAATAAGTATTTAGCTCTGCTTGCATAGTTTGTTCATTCTCTGTCTCCATCCCATTTCTTTGCAGAACTTTGGTCTCAGTTCTGCAACTTCCAAACCTCTTCAATTGCCAGTGTCTTTGAAGACCCACTAATTCATAGAATCATAGAATCACCAGGTTGGAAGAGACCCACAGGATCATCAAGTCCAACCATTCCCATCAATCACTAAACCATGCCCCTTAGCGCCTTGTCCACTCGTGCCTTAAACACCTCCAGGGAAGGTGAATCAACCACCTCCCTGGGTAGCCTGTTCCAGTGCCCAATGAACCTTTCCATGAAATTTTTTTTCCTAATGTCCAGCCTGAACCTCCCCTGGCAGAGCTTGAGGCCATTCCCTCTCATCCTGTCCCCTGTCACTTGGGAGAAGAGGCCAGCTCCCTTCTCTCTACAACCTCCTTTCAGGTAGTTGTAGAGACCAATGTGGTCTCCCTTCAGCCTCCTCTTCTCCAGGCTAAACACCCCCAGCTCTCTCAGCTGTTCCTCATAAGGCCTGTTCTCCAGCCCCTTCACCAGCTTTGCCGCTCTTCTCCGGACTCGCTCAAGTCTGCATCCTATGATCAGTCTAAAATGCTGCACTGCAAAGATAGTGGTGTCATCCACAGGTGGCTGGCAAGGTTAGGCACCTCTTTCATAGGTACTATAGTTGCTGTCAAGCACAAAAATCAAATTTTCACCTGTTTACAACTGAAAATTGCCCTATTTCTGTGAAGCGTTGGCTAGTAAAGGCTTCAGGGGCAATACATATTAAGGCACTGGGACAGGTTTTCTCAGTGTGGGTATAATACTGTGTTGTTCTTCTGAGTTTCTTGTGCTTCTGGTGGTGGCTTTCTTTTTTTTAATGATAGGCACATTACTTGGTCTACACTTGCAAAGTTGTGCAAATGTCTTCATGCAGGACAACGTTTTTCTGTGTCGTTCTCCTGGCATTTGATAAATTCAAAGTAAACAAACTGTTGTGCCCAGTTTATATAGCTGGGGGCAAATTGTTTATGTTATTTCAGCTGGACAAAATATGAGATTTATAATGAAGCATCCTGAATCAGAGCTGTCCACTCTGGAGCACTCAAGATTCATAAGATGGAAATTGAACCTACGGCAGATCTGTGCTTGTGCTACCTGGTGCTCCCAGTGTAAAACCTTCTCCCCTCAAATAGGGGGTAAGCTGCATAGTTAGTTGTGGTCTAAATTCACACCAAGGTAGTCTACATGGAGAATTAACACAAATTAACTACAGTAATGGAACTATTCTGTTGCTAATTCATTGTCTACTTTATTAGGCACAGTTAATGTCTCTATATGGACAAAATGCTAAATTATCTGTCCTGGAGCTATTGTTTCTCAAAAATCGCACAGTCGAGCACTAGCCTGCAATGCTGATGCTCCCCTCTGGCATTTGGGAAAGGGTAAAGCTAATATCTCGACACAAGGATCCCATTCTCGCCTGTCTCGTTACTGTGTCCTTCCAGTTTGGGATGGGAGAAATGCAAAGGATGTGTCTGCTGCAAAGCTGGGGCAGAACAGATATGGTTAAAGCTCTTGTGGTTTCTCTACTGTTACCAGTGTATTGCCATCTGGAAATCACTGAGGGAGCCTGTTAATTCAATTTTATTACTGCATATTTCACAGCCTGTCAGAGAAGCCCAGGGCTTTGGGACAAGTCTTCATTTTAGTTTAGTTTAAATCAAAATAAATACTAAAATCCTCATGAAGATGTACCGGCACTGTGAGATACATATCCAACCTGACATGATGAAAAAAATAAACTAATGATGTTTTATAGGCTCATGAAAAAAATATTTACTTACCTTATATGACTGTGCTGATAACGTTTTAAACAGATTAAAAGTGAAAACAGATGCCAATGTTCGTACTGATCACTTTGCATAAAAAAAACCCAAAACACAATTATCCCAAATTTAAATTCACCAAACCTGATTTAAATGCATTAATGTCTGGTGCAACATGTGTTTATTTCTCTTCTAAGACTAAGCAAGTTTTGCTATAGATTTGGCAAGCCTCCTTGAAATAGTTGAAGAACAATGGTACAAATGTATATTGGGTAAGATTTTGGATCAGAATATGCAATTTAGGAATGTAACTAAGCTTGAAATTAGGCTGTTTTGGCCTGTGAAGTTACACTTCTAAACACACACATACAAGTGGCTGTTAGAGTAAGGTTTTGTTCACCAAAAAGGTGTGGCACTTGAAGAGTAAGCACATGAACCAAGCTGAATGAAGCTGGATGCTGTGGGGAGTACAGGTACTTTTAAGTGTTCAAGGGTTTAAAATGTTTTCTCAGGAAGTACAAATATCTAGTAAAAGTGGGGAACTTGAGCAAATCCTCCACCTAGCACAGTATTCCCAAAGCCCACACTGCATGCCAGAAACAACTAGTTTTGGTTGTACGTATGTTTCTTCGATAGGAATTACTTTTGGCACAGAGCTGCATTTCTGCTTTGATTTGCATCTACTGCTAAAAGCAAAAAATAAATTGGTAGCTCCAACACTAGGAAACTTGGGAATCAAAATTTACCATTTGGATAGGTGCATAATGAAAGCACACAAGTTTTGTCTATAGAGCAGCTGCCATGCCAGCCCCAGTGAAGGCAGCGCTGAGGCTGGTGAGGGCTCGCAAGCTGGCTCAGGAGGGCACAGTTCAGATACGTGTGGAAACATACTTGTGTGAGCACATTTTGTATGTGGAGCTTTTGGTGGATAGTACCAAGGAGATGAAGCTTTGTTTCAAGGATTAAACAGTTCACAAGAAAGATGGAGATTTCTAAAAATGACCAATTCAACACATTTGCAGGACTGACTGCCACACAAGCACATATCTTACCTCATAACCTATCAACACTATTAGCCTTTCTCCCATAGGCTACACCAAATAATTAATGAATTTTCACATGGCAACAATTCTCAATGGCTCTGAGAAAGGACCCCCTGGCACTCTGCCACATCCTTGCTGAGGACCTGCGAAGTCCTGCAGTTGTGTAGCGCTGGCTTTCCTCTTTTTTTCCTGGATGAAAAACTAATGATGCATTAACAGACTATCTAAAAATGTTTACTTTTTTTTCCTTGAACTTGGTCTCCCACATAAGTGAATATGTGATGTGCAAATATAAAAAACGTTCAAATAAAAAGTGGGAGAGTATGTGGTCAGGGCATCATGAATGAGTCCAGACAATAGCCTCAGTAGGGGCTGGGATTCACATTAAGACAGTGGTGATCTTAAGACCACTGAGACAAATATGACATGCTGACCTGGAGCTGAACTCGAACTTTGATTAAGCTAAGCTTCTCTTAGCAGTATACTCATGAGGAAGCATATCTCAGCTCTCCAGATCTTCTTGGATTTTAGTTCTGGCTGGGAAAGACCCATATATCTGATTTATATCTGGGAAGAGGTTTTCATAAGTCAACACACTTCTGAGAAGGATAATATTTTTTTTACCTAGCTTTTTTATTTTCATTTAGACCTACAAACTAGCTTGTAAAACAGTGTGCAAAAATTGCCTAATGTATTCCTGCCCAGGGGAGATCTGTAGTTGGCTTTTATTTTCTTAAATTAGATTTGAAAATATCAGAGCAGCCATGAATGTGATTAAGATTAACTGCTATGCAAAATGATTGCTTTCAGAGGAGAGTGCTGACCAGAACTCAGCAAAAATAAAAAGTGTGAGCTCTGTTAGGCGATACAAATCTATCGTGAAAAAACTGGAAATGCTTATGATCTTACCTCTGGGGGTTTTTTTCCCCTCTTTCCCTCCCTTAAAGCCAATATATATGTAAACCAGAAGCACAGCAAGATATAATGCATCAACATATGTCAAACCACTGCAGGTAAGCAGTGACAAGAGTACAGGCTTGACTGGTGGGATCTGTGTCAGGCCTACAGATGAATACAATAGGCATTCAGGGTGGCATATGAGCTTTTTGGTCCCTCCCCTCCCTCACATGTATGTGTCATTGTTTTCTACTTGGCCACCCTGGACTAAAGTGGATGTTTCTGGCCTCTTCTCTAGGCATGCCCATCACACTGAGTGCTGTGTGACTGTGCAGTTTGGTTCGTTTCCTTCCTGAGCAGCTTTCAGGAAGACTCCAACCTTTTTATCATGCAGAGCTACAGCAAAAGCCATCTACGCACTCACTGGCAGAGAGAGCAACCCCGTTTCCTATGCCTTGAGCCAAGCACGCTCTGATGGATAAGTCTGCTGCTGCCTCCTACCAGCCGTATTGGAATCACATAGTAGACAAGGGAGTTTGTCTCTTCTGTTTTCTCTAATCCTGGCCCAAAGCAGTCTGAAAATACAGTAAATCGTCATTTAACTCCAGATCACAGATCAGCTTGTGACTGCAAAGAAGGTTAATTCTTGCTTTAAAGACAGATAGTGTGGGTTTGAACGCTAGGAAGAAAGATGTTGAAAAACAATGAATGATGGAGTATTTACTTAGAGTTTCTAGATTTCTCCTCTGTTCTTAAAAAGCGTTTGCTATTGCCACCATGCAGCAGCCAAAGATCAGTCTAATGATAGTTCAGTTTTCTGAAGTGAGTTTTAGTTGTCTGAGATTAGCACAAAAGTTTTAGTCACAATTAGTAAGCTGCTGCCTTTTCTTTTTAATATGAGTGCCTTTCGAAGTCCTTGCTTTCGTTTTCACATTGCTTGCAAATTATGCAGCAATCATAACATCTTACAGGAAAAACTGAGCAACCTGATCACAACTTATGTCAGTGTACCCTAGAAAAGCACCAGCTGGGGTTGGCAAGTTTCTTCTGTTAGTTCTCTCACAGTGTATATCATCATCTGGAGGAATCTTGGTCAGAGGAGGAGGAAGCTTGCCAGTTCCTTTCACCTTCGGACTTTATGGGGGCATAACAACAGGAGTATTTATTACCCCTGTCCCTTTTTAATGGCCTTACTAAAGGCCAGCAACTCCTCAAATGTTTGGTGGGCCCTTAGCCCAGCTGTGAGTAATGAACTGACTGTGATGATCTCTGATGTGAATTCAGCCCGCACATGGCAGTTCGCTATAAATGTAAATTCACTGGCTTCCCTCTTGACACTTATCTTTATCTCTCTTGTGGATTGAGCCAAAGGATCTGCTCCAAAGATCCCAAACTCGAAGACATTCAGAGTCTCCGTTCAAACACTGCAGTTCAGGGCCTAGGCAAGAATCAGAGGTGCAACCATGAGATGTGAGGCTGCAACATCAGAAAGGATAAGATAACACTGGGGAAAAAAGCCTCAGCTGAAAAGAACTAACTTGTTGAAGAGCCTCCCTCTCCCTGGCCCAGGTGACAGAGGATGTCACCTCTATTGACAAGTCCTTCAGTTTCACCACAGTCACTTGCAGGTTTGTTTTCCCTGTCTTTCCCCGCATAGTGTTCCCACTGCCAACAGGGCACACAGCTCCCAAGAGATTTCCTATCATGGGAAATTGCTCTTCACATACAGAAGCACAGGACCAAATCAAGCTGCTACCATAATAATTGGGTCTGAAACAAGGACTCTCCATCATTTTTTTCAGACCCTTCCAAAGTTTCAGGATGTGTTCATCATTTCATGTTACATCTATTGTTTTAATAAATAATTTAGGCTGGCTTCTATTAGCTTCTCTGATTTACCTTTTGGAGGTTTGTTGAGCTTAGCTTAGGTTTTGTGTTGTTTTATACAAAAATTTTTTTTCTGTGGATGCTGGTTACAGTTATAGGCCCTGGTATAGCAGCCCTGTCCTAGAGCATGTTAGGGTTTCTTTGGGGCCTTTATTTCATTCTCCTTACACTAGAGCTTAAATATGTGTCTGTTTGCTGTGTGGCTTTACCTCTATCCCATTGCTTTGCTGGCTTTTATTTCTGCTCTGCCAAGCTGAGAAGTTTAGTAGGATTTCTGCTGTGCAGCAATACAGCCATGTAGAGTCCTGAAGCAGTGTTGCTGGTAGTTTGCTGATAAATGTTTCGTTTCACCAGAGAATGGGTGGAATTACTCTGGTTCTAACTTCTTGTATATTTGAAATTGTTAACATTGATAGATTTTACTAGTTTTTTTTTCCTTCTCAGGCTGCTTCTCCTGCATTATAAGGATTTGCTTAAAAGTTAACGTGCTTGGTCTGTCCATCCATTCACACTTTGTTCTAATCTGTATTGTAACTTTCTGTGATCTATGGCCTCAGGCACAAGGAACTGGCAAGGAAGTGCCTGAAATTGTGTTTTGGCTACAGATACCTGGTTTGTAGTCCCATCCCTCTATTAATCTGCATTACAGACAATAGGCCAGATCAGTGCAACTCCACCGGGCTTTGATTCAATGACCTAAAATCTATGCCAGCTGAGAATCTGGCCCAATGTCTTATTTATAACTGAGATAAAATTTGCAGAGAGAGGTAATACCTTTTATTAGATCCCCTTGATTTATTTGCAGGGGATGTGGGGTGGTGTGGAGTTGGTTTGGGGCATGCAAGTCTCTTTTCAGGGAGAAGTATCTTTGTGATGATGCCACAGAACTTGCTAATACAGTTTATCTCAAACAAAAAGATTTTCAGAAAAGATGTGCATGTAAAAAATTGTGAATAATGATGAAGCACTGAGCTTTCTCTCCTGGGTCCTGAGCTCTTCCATTTACTGCACCCCCCTTTCATCTTAGCTATCTTACCTGGAGAAAAGAAGACTTTTGTGGTCAGCTCTTCTCAGATCTGACAGTCTCCTGTGCAGCTGGCCCTATTTCTTCCTAGAACTGATCTGTTTGGTTAGGTTTGGTGTGGGACCTGGCCATGCCTCCCTGGAAGTGCTGCTTTTCTCTTCCACTGAATGAAGGGAGCACACAAAACAGTGATATTAGGTTTACATAAGTGGGCTGCTAGCCGGGGCTTCCCCCTCTCCACCACATCCTAGGAAGAGTTTCAGTTTGTTGTGCTGTCACATGTCCAGCACTGCTGTTCACGCCTCACAAATAATGAGACTTGAGAATAAGATGACCAAGAGTGTTTGAGTGAGTGGACAGTCTTGAGTCCCCCTCTACGGACCTGGCTTCAGTGGTGGTGGCACCACAGAGAACTTTCCCTGAGGGCACAGTGTGGTGAGGGTTCTTTTTCTTCAGACAGAACTGCCAGGTCAGTGTGTGTGAACACAGGTGTAGGTGTGTGATTCTGGCTGTGAATACAACCGGTATGACAGACCCCAACGAAGCAGACGTGGCAATACCACCTTTCAACACTTGCAGGCACTGGGTGCTCCGAGTCCTGTGTATAAAGACAATAAACACCCTTGAGCAACGAAACCATTTCCTCAGATTCCCTAAGAGTGAGAGAAACCAATGCCTTGCTGGGATCCTCATCAGTCGCTGCTGGCAGGTGTCCAAGCCACACCAGGGCCGAGGCCCAGCTCTCCTGGAGATTTACCGCTCGGTCAGTCAGAATTAACGCGTCCCCACCTTCTTCTTCCTGTTTTCTGACACCTTGGCAGATTTTGCTGCAGAAACCACACGTAGGTGTCTTCTCAGAACTGGTTGACAGTGTAATAGGTGAAATGATGGAGGGAGCTCAGACCTAATCATGGGGGGTACAGGATATAACAGAAGGAATAAATCTTTGTCCCCCCCTTCCTGGCCAGATGCACCATGAGCCTGACAGACTTACGATTTTATACCGAGAGTAACATATGCTACAGTTTTTATTTCTCTAGCCATTAATCAAAAGGTATTTTGTACAAACAATGTAATTGCCAGCTCTGTCCAGCATGGGTGGGCTGACAGAAAGACTTTGCAGTTCTCTACAGCACAGATAAGCTTTGCCAGACGCTGGCCCTGGCAGCCAGCAGCAGCTGGATGGACCATATCCAGCACGGGTGGGTGTGCGGGGCTGCAGACAGGGCTCCAGCCTCAGTGCTGGCAGAGGCAGGCAAAGCTGCATTTTCAGCTAGACCAGCATAAAGCTCCTAGAAGTGAGAATAGAACTGTTTCAGCAGAGACAAACCCTCTTGTATCTGTCTGGGGGTTTTGTCTTCTTCATAGGTTGTAGCCTGGGCTACGTCTGCTGATTTTGTTGTGACATCAAACCTGTGTTTTTTTCTTTTTTTGATTGTATCAAAGAACATTAAACTTCAGACAAGACAGCTTAGTGCACATTAGTGCTCAATTTCTTCCCACAACCCAAAATACATCTGGAAATTAGAAATGCTAAGAGAACTTTTCCTTAGTGCAGGGGCTAGGGGGTTGACAGGAGCCAAGTACTGGGTGTGGAGGGGATTGCAAAATTCAGGTAGTGGGCTGCCTGCTGGCAGTGGGCTGAGAAGTAAGTGCTGGGCTGGAAGATTTTTTATCGGTCTTCTGAAACTCAAGCCACAGGTCCTTTCCACCTCATGTGAGTCTTTGGGAGAGGAACAGCCCCACAAGGCTGCACCGCTGTGCAGATGCTTGAGCACCTTTCTCTGGAGGGCAAGGAGATTTCAGGCTCTGCATAGGTGCTTGCAGAGAGTAGACAGTGCTTACACTGCTTCTAGGGAGCTGGCAGGAGAGGACAGCAAAGCTTCACAGCACCAGACTTATTTCTTGAACAGGAAGCATTTTATTGTCCAGTTTTATGCTGCTCTTTGGCACAGTGGTCATTTATCTCAAAGAACTGTTTCCAGGTTATTGATGCCAGGTGATGTGAAACTGCAGCCAGGCCAGGGTTCTGGTGCCAAGGTGATTTTGAATAGCAGCCAGCATGAGCAAGAAGTGCCAGGGTGATAATAAAATGCTGCTTCTGAAGGCACTTTCAGGAATTAGCAATCTATTTTAATTTTAAGAAACCTGACAATATTGTAAGGGTGATTTCTAGAGTGCTGGCATAGATCTACCAAAGAGCAAATGCTCTGTTTCTCTTCTCCTAGAAATATTCTTTGAGGAATTTAAAATCCTATTTACGGTAGGATTAATGCACAGATGGCACCAGAAGCTAACATCTGTATTTCAAGGACAAAAATCATGCATCTTTGTTATTGCTATCTTCATCTGTTGGGAAAGATCCCATCAACTACAGATTATTTCTCAACTCCTGTAGTCACCAAAAGCCCATCAGTAGCAAACAAGGCTTATATGAGGTGCAAAATACACCACTGGGTCAGTACTCCTTCCCCTGCCTAATTCCAGCTGCTACATGGTGTTAATCTGTTTTGGGAGTGACAGTTCTGCTACATTTAATTTCCCAAGAAATCATCACAAATGCAGGGGACAAAGGGAAATTAATTCAGCCATACAAATTGCTCCCACACAGTTGCCCTTGCATGTTTTCCGCTTAACTTGGGCAACTTTAAAATGCTACAGAAAACATAGTATATACTGAGAAAGATCAGTCCTAAATAGCAGATTTCAGAGCCAAATCTTGATGTTAAAAAACTTGAGGAGATTTTCGATCTGGAGTTTTGATTTAGCCAGTTCTAGAAATAAATTCCTTTCTTAAATACTTATGCTGGAGCCAGGCTTGCATTCCTCATCATCTTAAAATTTAGTGCTGGTTACTTCATGGTGAAAGTAGATTTATATTTTGCTGGTCTTGAAGTGATTGATTTGCTGAACATCAGATAGAATTTGCTATAACAAATTGTGGGATCAATGATCTAACACACAAGTATGCTGTTACTGACAACATGTGGTGATTCAAAGACAACAAACATATCTTGCTGTGCTATCTCTTAGGGGAATAATTTCTTCCTGACACTTCTAGTGATCATCTTACGCCATGAGGCATGAGTTTTGATTACTGGTATGCATAACTACAAAGGTTGTTATTTTTAATTGAGTGGACAGCGTGTCTTATGAGAGTTATAAATACATTGTGTGCATTTGAAATGTGATTGTTGCGATTTCGACGATCCTAATACAGAAGGCTTTGCACAATTAGAATAGTTGATGAAAAACACAGCATTGCTCAACAAATCAGCAGGATTCATAACATTTTTCATGAAGTCTCTATGTAAGGCAGTTATTTTCCTTTCAATAATATGCCTGTCTTGAGTAGCAGCAGTTCCTGCTGAGAATGCCAGGGTTGGGAACAGAAGCATGGAGCTGGATATACCATAAACATCAGGTTTGTATGTCTTGGAATGAGAAGTGCAATGACAGGGTGCTGTGATTTGGAGTTGACCTATCAATTGAGTAATGAATCCTGCATCACACTTTTGGACCTCTCTTTCATGGTAGTAATTTTGGCCAACTATCTTGCAAATTGGAATCGTTGATCTTCAATGAACATCATCTCATGCTATTTATAAACACTCCTTCAAAAGCCAACATGAGCTGATTTCAGTCTTTGATATGTAGTTGTTTCAGAGCAGAAACGTGCTAAAATGTCACAGTGTCTCAGGATTTTTCTAGTTTGCATGTATATATGTAGCAATTAAGGCGGGGCCTGTTGATGAGGCAACGAGCGAGATCAACTTTATTGAGAGGATGCAAACCTTATATAGTGTTTCTGTACTCAGTAACAGCTATCCCAGTGAATTTCCACCTGTGAGAATCCCACAGTATGATGATAGAGTGCAACCCTGTATTTTCCACAGATGTGCCCCTTATCTTCATGTTTTCCATCTAGTGCATTTTTTGTTATTAAGTCACAGGTCTTAACAAAGATTCCAAGGTCTCAGCAAGCTAGCAAGTATGAGAACATTGGCTGTTTGTTCTGTGCTTGCCGCTAATATTGCAGGTACAACAAGGCATCGTCCACTCTCCCCAGCATATATGCAATACTGGAATCTTTTATGCCCACATATATATTGTAGAAATACTGTGTCTCAGATTAAACAATGGAACTTATTGCGAGTTTCTGAGCTCAAAACCTGCATGACAAATAACTTTCCTCTGGTTGTTTTTCATTAGAACCTGAAGTCTCATATGAAATAAAAGAGCTAAAATAACTTCAGTATGGGCTATTAGCACAAGACAAACCTATTTTTCCCATGTTGTTTATGAATGATTTCAGAGTGCAGACTTTGTGGGATTTGTTGTTGAGCTGTACTCTCTACACAGGATGACAGTAAAGGTGAGTGCTTTTGTCACATTTGGTCCCGTACCTGTTTATGTAGTTTGACTCCCCAGAGTGACTAGTGTGAAGATAATTGCAGCCTGAGAGATGGATTTCCATGCTCTCTGGTGTGCCCTGCACATAGAGCGAATACACTGCATCAGAACATGCTTTTGTGATTAGGCTGTGCATTTTCACAGAGGATTGTTTCTTGGAAGCATCTGTTACTGGATGTATGGTTTTTCCTCTTGCACAATAACAGCATTAAAGGCTTAGTATAGGGTTATATAGGGTGTGTATTCATTCACGGCTAAATAGGGCATACGGTCTTGGTAGAGTGCGATGCTTTGACAGATTCATGACTGAATTTCACCCTCCCATCATTTCAAGACAAAGGAACTTTTAAGTGATGCCAAACATTTGACACATTCTGTGTAAATTGATGAATGCATAACACAGACAGAAAACAGGAAAAATCAGTTCCCATCAACACTGACTGTTCAAAAACTATGTGGGCTTCTTGGTGATGCTTTCTGGTTACAATAAGCTTTTCAGTTTCTAAGTGGCACTTTTAAGCTAACAGACAAGTTCAAAGAACTTTGGGAAACCTCAACCACTAAAAAACATCCTCCTGCTAAAGATAATGTTCTCGTCATTCTTCAACATAAGGTAAAATCCTTTAGTGTTTGGGTTAGTTCCAAGCCCAGAAGGATGTATTTCTCTTTTGAGTCTTCTTCTCAGACAAATGATCCAAATGGGAAAATCCTATGTAGTCCTATCCACTCTGATTTCAACCACAAGCCATAGTTACTGTATCTCACAGTACCCTTCTTGTGGCCCTTTTTTGCCTGGCCTATCCTCAAAAGCTTTAAATGCTTGAATAGACGAAGTTACTTTTCAAAAATATTTTTAAAAATCACCTTTTGCCTGGTTTTATTGCTGTACTGCACAGCAAGGAAGGAAGCTCTTTGTCCACAGCTGAGCTCCCACAGCTGAACCCCCTTCCACTCCTTTTCAGAACTGAATGTGTGGGGGTCTGACTGTGCTCTCCAGAGATTTTTTGACCTTCAATTTCAGTGAAACAGAATAGAAGTTACAAGCTACCTACTCTTAAATATTTATGTACTTCTAATGGGCAGGTTTGTCTTTCTCTTCACCGCCCCCCTTCTTTTTTGATTACTTTCTTGTCTAGTGTTTTTTTGGATCCAGACCTTACAGTTATAGATCCCAGGGGAATATTTTACCCATGTGAGTGTCAGCCTACCCACCCCACTTTCGATTTTTACGGAGACCTGTAGCAGTGGCTGCATTTACAGTGTGGCAGAACAGAACTTAGAAACAAATCGAATCACACCTTGTGGCCACAGCAGCTCAATCCAAATGCTCCAAGTATGAGGACTTCAAGTTATTATGCAGAAACCTTTATTTTCTTCAATATGCAGGCCAAATGTTCTGTGTCTGTTTCACCTTTTCTTCATTTCACTGTATTTGAAATTAGAGTGACAAGGGATATAGAGCATGCCTGTCTGCGTACGTGTGGCAGGATTTCATTCATCTATGAATTAATATATTTTTTAATATTGTTGATAATTGATATCTTTATTTTTAGACCATCTGGGGGATACAGACCATGCATTAAGCCTTACACAGCATAATCAATGCAGTGGCCAAGCTCATATTCATACGAATTTACCAATGAACTAATGCCAGATGTATGTAGATAATTAGGAATGTATGTAGATAATTAGGAAAAGACCAAATTTAAGACACCTTGTAACCAGGCTTCTTTCCAAACTGGATGCTGAGATCAGGTATTTATTTGTTACCTAAAGTAGGTGAGAAGTATGGTGAGTGGTGATAAGACACTACTTACAATGCCATTCTGGACGCTTTCTTTTAATGGACTTTTAGTGGGCAGTGGCTTACCCATTGAAGGACTCTGTTTTACTCTTGAAAGGAGATTTGTGTACTTCTGGACCACCAAAGCAATACTGGATGACAATTAGCCTCTCCTGGATAGAAGCGTTATTGAGAGAGTGCTAATACGAATCATCTCACCCTGTGTTATCACTCAAACATTTCCACTTCAGACCAATAAACATGTTTATGTTATGGCAACACCAACAACCACAGGGGAAAAACCTAGCCTAGTATGCCAGAGCAGTTTTATAAGCAACGTGCCTCTACACCCGTGCGGTTTAGTGTTTTGGATTGTTTCATTAACCACTCTTTTGACAGCTTCTCAGTTTAACAATGGGTAAGGCTACAGCTGCATCAGGTATCTCTTATTAATTCTCCCTGATGTGAAGAAATCATTCAGCTCCTCTGTTCTCTCTTTACTCTGAAATTCTGCTTCCAATCCCTAGTAAACCAGCTGATTTGCTGAAAGAATTTCTATTTATTTACTTTTATATCTTTCATTATTGGCTGTTCATAATCACTTTCAGCCTTCCTAACTTTTGTGCCCTGACATTTTTTTTCATCTAGTTCATACTCCCTTTCTATTGGCTTTCAGTTGGGTTTTCATTTTTTGAAAGACACCTGTTTGGCTTGAACAATATTTTGCCTTTTAACCATTTTATTGCTTCCCTCCAGACTTTCCTGCCTCTTTCCCCCCTTATGCACACCACTTTTTTTTTTTGTGCTCTCCATGATTACATTCAAGTTTCTTATATAGCTTCCATGCTGAGTCTAGAGATTTTAATTTCCTTACTTATGAATTTAAAGTCTTTTTAATATCTACTGCAGTTAAGCACAACGTTTCCCTTCCATGGTGCCTGTTGACATGATGAGCTCCTCCCCAAGATGCTATCCTACAGCGTGGCCTCAGCTGCAGGGGCTAGGTCCTCCCTGAGCATCTCCTGGTCACTTTTGTCACCTCTCCCCTCTGCTCCAGCCTGGTGCAGTGCTTGAGTTAATGAACCTGGTGGAAAACTGCCACGGGAAAAAAAGAAAAGGGAATTTTCTGCCAGTTTTGGTGGAAGACACAAACAGCTCCTGAGCTCCAGCACCTGGTTATGGGATTAGAAGTACCTCAGTGTTTCTCGCCTGACCCCTTGGACAGGGCTGGGCTTGGTTTCAAGTCCTGCATGGACTACAAGATGGATGAAAAGGTTCATCTGATGTACTTGGAATGGAATGAAACCTGTTTAAGCAAAATCTTTATTCCTCTGTAACAGCTGCAGTTTGTCTGTCGATTGGAGGAGAACTGGAAGTTCTTTGGATACAAAATTTTGTGAGAAAATCTGGGCTGGAAGGAGTGACTTCAAACCTGTCTGCAGAGATCGTGCTGCTAATTACCTGTGCTGTACACAGACCATAACACACAGTGAGCCAGTTGTGAGGATGGCTCCAACTAATAAAATCATAAGAGCTCTCTACAGATTTGCAGACAGACTAATTGCGATCAGAAGATCTGGAAACAACAGAAATTGGTGACATGCACTGACTTTTTGGTTTTATTTTCCTTTTCCATCAATGTTTTCTCATTTTTCTTACTACTAGACTGTAAGTGATCACCCTCCAGGGAAAAGCCAAGTGTGTATTTTAAATCTCCTTTTGTATTACACTTACACTCCAACTTGTTTTTTCTCTGGATCAGGGTTATGCTCCTATTACGCTGAAATAAACTATCTCTAAATCAAAATAACTGGCTACCTGGCAGTTTGCACCAATCACCTCCTGAAACCTGATTTTACAGAGTTTGTTTATACCACGCAAACATTCTACACTAGCTCTTTACTCTTTCTGTGTTGACCCTGTGAACCTACTGGTCAGCAGTCTCTCTGGATACAGGCTGTCCATGGTACGTAAGCTGCTGGGAGTAAGACAGACAAATTTTCCCAACAGGTGCCTCATGCACCTCACCTTGTGAGGTGAGCTCAACACAGCAGAGGCTGTTTCCAATCATGTAACTAGCAGCATAAAGATTCACTTGTTGATATTTGGGGCAAACGGGGAAACATGCCTTATAGCTGCAGAGCAGGTGTGTCTGTTTTGTCACCAGATTTGGTGACTCCACCTAGCCACAGGAATGAAATGAGAGTGGTAACACCTGAGGATGGGTTAATTAGCATCAGGAACAACTATTTTGGAGGGAAAAAGCTGTGGTAGAATTTTGTCCAAAATTAGCTTGGTCATGTAAGAAATCAGGTGGGGTTGCCTGGGTCTACTGTGGTGCTGCTGCACTGCAGGCTCTGACTGGTCTTCACTGCTGTCAAAGAGGCCAATGGGAACTAACAAACTGTGAAAAGCCGCTTTGGAGTATGTGCATCTGTGTGAAAGTGTATTAAGCTGCTCCTTTCAAGTTAGGATGCCTTCTTTTCGCATGTTTCTGGTGTTTAGTGAGTAGCAGGAACTGATACTTGGAGGCAGAACATGTGAATGTAATGTGGTGGAAGGACATCAGCTTCTCCTACTCAAAACACCCAGAGGCTTTTGACGGAAAAGGAGAAGCCATTCTAAATTTAGTGGCGTAACTCCAGGAAATTTCAGAAACTTGTAAACTTGGAAGGGTGGTGTTAAAATATAAACAAAGATTTAAAGGTACAAACTCCTCAGATTTTAAGGCAGTTCTTTTCTAGAGTTCAGGTCTTTGCTATCAAGGACTGAATCAAGAAAACAGAAATCTGAACTTTGTGGAATTGAATCCAAATTATGCAGTTCCAATTCAGCTCTGTTTTCCTTCTCCTTGCATCATTATCTTGAAACTATCAAGCTCTAATTTTAGTTATTAACTTTGTGTGTGTGTGATTCTCTAGTGCCAGAGCACAGATTTTCAGCCTTGAACAAATTTTTATAATCAATTTCCAAAGCTGCTAAACAAGTTGTTTTATTGAATGTACTGTTTGGCCTTCGACTGAGGCTGTGCTAGCAGAGGCTGCAATAATACATAACTGTACTATGAGTACTGTATCTGCTTTCTCTTACTACCCAAAGGAAATCCATAGTGTAGGAGAAGAGGAGACCTTTAGCAAGTGAAGATTTCTCCATGGTCAATGAGACTGTGTTTCCCAGAAGGGCCCCTTGACCATTTTTACAAGATAAAACATGAAAAATAGATTATAGTTATCTGTAATGACTCTTTAGCATTGCAGTAACGCTATGGCCAGTCAGGACTGGTAATAAGTTTAGGTGACTCCCTAGTTTTGTTACATTCCTATGCCTGGAGAGTTTATTTAATTGAACTGCAGCAGTTTTATTACCAAACTTTCCAGGCTTGAACATAATAGAAGGCAGCACATGAGCAGAGGTGTGCTAGGAGAGCATGTAACAGCTTTAATTGTTTCAGATTCCCATCAGCTATCCCTCTTCCTCCACCACCGCTGTCTCTGCAGAGGTGCCTCTGGGTTGAAGTTGAATTGAAAAGTCATTTAACATAAATACTTTAACATGCCTTAGTCCCAAAGGCAGTGGGCAAGGTACCAAACTTCCAGGCATTTTAAGAACAGCCCAAGGATCGTGTGCCATAGCAGTGTCACTGCTGGCTGCAATCACAGCGTGCATGCTTTTCTTCACCAACACTGTAATACCTGCTGTACTTAAACAAAACCAGACACTGTCCTCTAGGTTTCTCTCCATAAACATGTACAAACTAGGCCAGACTCTTTCCCCAGTTGCACTGATGTAAATCAGAAGTAATTCCACTGGCAAACATGAACACCACAGTCAAGTTCCACCAGCTGAGAGGAGAAGTTGGATCCCTACGTCTGCCTGAGTATGTAAAAGCTGCCACTGTCAGCCAAGCTGAAAGGCTCATTTAAGGCAGCACATGGATAGCATTATTGTTGCTTCAGACTTTGTTTGGGTGGAAGTTTGTGGTTAAACACCTGAAATCTCAGTAGACAAAAGAGAAGACTATAAAGTTTTATGACTGTAGAGTAGGAGATTGCAACATGTAGGTTCCATTAAAAAAAAATCAGAAAGTATGTTATATTACATACTTTAGAGGTTTTGTCACTGAGTTGATTAGTATGACTTAGTTATTAGCTGTTATTAGAAGCTTTCCACTGAGAAATGGAATTAGAAATACCTATTGCTCTGTTTTTATTCAGTCTTGTTGAATTCATCTCAGTCTCACAGATGCATAGAAAGCAAGCCCTAAGGCTGGTTAATATCTTTAAGTATTTGCCTTCTTTTGGGGGGGGAGGTGGGGGTGGAGAAATGCAATCTGTGGTGAGAAGATCAATGTTTTTTAATAGCTAGACTTCAGATGTGCACAGCAGAGCAGAAAGGGATGAGGGCTGTCAGCCACATTTTTACTCAGGCAGCTCTAATTCTGGTGACTGGGATATTTATTTTCCCAGGCCAGTACTAGTACCCTGGTTTCCAGTTCTCTCCAGTCTCTCTTGACCTTCTCCTATCCCTTTTGCTTCTCTCCTCACTTCTGTGCCATTCTTACGATACTCCTTTGCTCAGCATCCCCTGTCCAAGCACCGTGATAGCTTTGCTGACCACTAGAGAAAGGCAAGAGGTTCAATATGAAAACATGTTTAAAAGACTCTGCTTTTTTCTCACATGCACAAGAACACACAGATAGACACAATATCATTGCTCATTCCTGAAACACATAAACATAATTAAATATATTTTATATATATACCTCCTTGCAGCTAGATCATGTATATCTTAAAAAAAAATAACCCTGAAAAAACCCAAAAGACACATTACCTGGCTGGGAATGGTGAAAAACAGCTGGTTTTTGTCCAGGCTCTGATTGAGCAAATACAGATATACTCAGTGCCAGCACATACATGAAAGAATTTTATACTGGGTAGTGCGGTGTGTTATTCCAATGTATACATGTGGGCTTCATCCTGAAATGCAATTTGTACGTGTCTTTTAGACAAATAAACTTACTACTCATAACATCATGTTCTGGCATTAGGTGCCTGACACCATAACATAGAAGCCTTCAGTCTGACTGTTCTGCATTCATTGGAAATACAAAATAATGTTTTCAGATAAACATTTATAGTTAAGACAGATGTCTTGCCCTGTACCTGTACAATTCCTTGGGTCCTTCTTCTTCCTCCTGTTACAATTCCAGTTTTTATATCTTAACCTGTACATATTGTCCTATGTATGCCAGTATGACCAGTAAGGTCCAGTCTCTGCCTGAATCAAATGCCATCACAGAAATTCACTGGACAACAGCATTTAAAGGCAGGAAAAACTTGCATTTAAGCACAGCAATTTGAGAGGGCAAGTCAAGAATTAAGATGAGCTTTTGAAAGCGTGCCAGCCCCCAAATCAGCCCACCCCAGTGAGTTTGACTTGTGTTGGTTGCAGTGAGTGAGCCTTGATGTTCCTCCAGTTTCTCTTAAAGCTAAAGCTAATGGGGCAGCTGCAGTGCATCCTCCTTAGTAAACACAGCAGGATACTGCCAAGTCTTGCCTTTTGACCTGATCAGGAGAGACCTTGATTAGAGCATAAAACACTGACAATGTGAAACTTTCAATTGCTTTCACATTTGTAGTCGAGCTTGGTGTGCCTGAAGGAGACTCTTGGGTGTTCATGAGTTCACTGGTGTTGTTATTTTACCCATTTTTATTGCTGATTGAACAGTGTAGGGTTGAGGGGATATTTCCTTGTCATATGCTTTGCTGCTGGAGAAATGTGAATAAAAGAAATCCTTTTGGCATGGGAAATGATGTTATATTTTATTAAATAAAGAGTAAATTCTATTGTGCCCCAACCCAATTTATAAATGTGATCTCTGTAACTTACACTTTTAATTACAAGAGGAAAACTGTAATTAGTTCATTAATGCTGTGAAAAGGAACAGTGACCTACCTGCCAAATGGCAAGGTGGAAATAATTAATCTGGTCAATTAAAACTAAACAGGTAAATTAAAATTCAAAGCCTTCCATGTGATGCATTAAATCAGGGAGTCACAATTTCCAGAACGCATGTTTATTGTCAGACTTGATGCTTCCTTTTCTTGCTTGACTTGATTCTGTGTTTGCCAAGTCCTGTTAACAAGTTGTTTGGAGTTCAAGGCTAATGTACAAATTCATACGCCCAGGCATATTTTGCAAAGGAGAGCTTGCAAGATCAAGCTCTTTATGAAATCCAACTGATGAAATGCACATACCTTGTTTCCATTATCATATTACAACCCCCCTCATTCCCTTTGTTTTGCTTGCTTTCCCACCGTTAAATGTTGCTTGCTTTTCCTTTGGCTTTAAAAGACTCAGGCATGGTGCTGCATTGCCAGGGTCATCTCAGTTAATTTATGACCTTAAAAATGTGATCCACATGGAAAGGACTGAGCTGCTGGAGCTGAACCCTAAAGTATACAGCATATTTGCTCCACAGAACTGGAAACAGTAAACCAGTTACTTTTCTATAAATACCAGTAACTCCTCTTGACATTTACAAGTACGTAGTGGTTTTTTGACACACTGCATGATCTCAAAAGTGCTTAACAGATCAGTGAACTGTGTATCTGCTCAGCATAGGTAACTGCAAAACCATTATGTGCCCTACACCATCCCTCACAAAAGCTCAGGACAATTACATTAGCTCCTGTCCATCTCAAGGCCATAAATTGCAATAAGAAATATGGGCTACTTACTGAATGGTTGACCGGTGCTCTGGTGCAGCCTGCAGGAAAATATGAATGTTATTGTTTACTTTAACTAGGGCATATATCATACAGAGCCAAGGTCTTCTCATTTGTTAAGATGAGAGTTGCTCTCATCAGAAACACTTTGGGGCACGTGCCATTGCTAGGGAAAAATGAAACTGAAAAGCACAAGCCAGGCAAAAGATGGTTTGAAAGTTTTATACCTGAGGTGTTAGAATTGGCAAGCATTAAAAATAGAGCAAGAGAGCTAAGTCAGATATTCTCGTGGTGTGGTAAAAATAAGCAGTGCGTGTTGTAGCCTCTTCAGGAGGCGTGGGTTTTCCTTGTGAGAGGGAACAGTATGAGATGGAATAAACAGCTGTGGCCAGAAATCAAATTCCAGGCAGTTCAGCAGCTCCAGTCCTCCTCCTCCTCCAAACCTACAAATCCCAGGGGGATTCCCCTCATTCTGGCTCCCACCAGCAGCTCTGCAAAATCAGCAGACAGCCCCAACAACATGGGTTTAACTCCTGAAAGCTCACATGTGTCGATAGATTTCCTTGCTAAATCCTTAGGACATCATGATTCAGAGCTGAATTATACACTCTGCACCCGTTTTTCCCATCAACCAGCAAATCATTGCCTGTGTCCAGTTGGGAATTTTCTCCTGGAGAAGGCGAACACAAGTGGCTCCTATCTCTGGCCGAGTACCGGAGTGCAGTTTCCAAGGGAACAGCACAGGAAAGAGGCAGGCAGGGCTAAACAAATTTATTTACTGTAAACAAGCACAGAATATATAAAACCTGCCCTGGGGTATGAAACTTGCAAAACTCTGTTAAAATTATCAGGTTTCCCAACACCTCTGTCAACTTCTGCTGTAACACCCCTACAAAAACTGAGACAGGAATCATTAGCCTGTGATGAAAGCTATCCCAATTAAAGAGATAGGCCCCCTAAAAGCAGCTAAAGTCAGATACGTGTGGGAGGCTGCCCTGGGAACACTTGCACCATGCTCCAACCTTCATCGCTAGCTTGTGAAGCTCACTCTCCTCTCATTCCTCTGTCTGGCCTGCTGACCTGCACCAGTGGGGTGTTGATCTTCATGTACTGTTCCATCTCAGACCCAGATGGCCAACCAAGCTGTGTGATGAGACCCTCTTATGCTTCCTGAGCATGTAACAAAGTGTTCTCCTCGTGTGCCATAGACCTAGGCTGTTTAATGAAGCAAGCTTGTTCCCTCCTTGTCTCCCTTTTTTTTTTTCACTGGCACAACTCACGGTCACAAACTTGGTGAGCTCAACCCTAGCACTGTGTACGACAGCAGAGCTGGTGTAGAAATAAACAGCCCTCAGTTCATGTTCCATGATAGCATCTGCAACCCAAGCATGGAAAGAAAGAGAGGGTTTCAGACAATAAACCAAGCTGCTTAAAAGGTATTACCAACAGCCCACCAAACTCAGAATCTCATTTCCAAGGCGCAAAGCAGGGGGTGGAAATCTGCCTGCTTGCTGGGGGTTGGGGTCACAGAATCATTTAGGTTGGAAAAGACCTTTAAGATCACAGAGTCCAATCATAAGCCTAACAGTGCCAAGTCCACCACTAAACTATGTTCCCAAACACCATATCCACACATCTTTTAAATACCTCCAAGGGTAGTGACTCAACCACTGCCCTGGGCAGCCTGTTCTAATGCTTGACAACCCTTTTGGTGAAGTAATATTTCTTAATATCCAGTCTAAAACTCTCCTGGCATAAATTGAGGACATTTCTTCTCATCCTATCTCTTGTTACTTGTGAGAAGAGATCAATAGCCACCTTGCTACAACCTCCTTTAAGGTAGTTGTAGAGAGTGATGAGGTCTTCCGTCATCCTCCTTTTTTCCCAGACTAAACAGCCCCAGTTCCTTCAGCTGCTCCTTATAAGATTTGTGCTTCAGCCCCTTCACCAGCTTCATTGGCCTCCCCTGGGCACACTCCAGCACCTCAATGCCTGCTGTTTGTCCTCAGGAGCTGTAGCCTGTCCAGCTCCTCGCCCTCCACAGTGGGGTGTGTGTACTTGTAGGTGGGGTCTTAGCATGCCACATCCTAAGGCATGGATTCCCAAAGGCATTTGGGAACTTCTTGCTGAATGGCAAGGCTCAGGTGCCTACGTGCAACGCCCAAGGGCTCTGTTGCTTCATCTGCTGTTACTTCACCCCTGTTCTTGGGATAGAGAGGGAAGTGGAAGGGGGGGTGTAAAGATCATTATAAGCCGATTCGGCACTCGGGGCATTCAGGGCCCAGCCTCAATGTCTGTGAGGTTCAAGTCCCACTTCCCTTTCACCAAAGAAAAGAAGAGATGCTGCCCGTGGCACTGGGGGCCATAACCCACCCCCCAGGGCAGTCCCCGTGGGCAACCCCAGCCATGGATAAACCCTGCCCAGGGGCAAAGGAGTGGAGGGGAGCAGGGTGTGCCGCAGCAGCCAAGCAACAGTATGGCAAGTGTATGATCAAAACCTGAGTCACATCTGGCCTTCCCCACTCATGAGGGTTTGTATTTTTCCAGTGGCTGAGCCTCCTTATGCTAGTTTAATCTTCCTCCCTTGCTCTTTCTGTCCCCGTTGCACCCACACTGTACTTGCCTTCATTTCAAAACGTAAATGTATGCCTCTGAGCAAGCTTCCAGCCTGTGGTCTGTTTTATGCATTTTTATTAGCCCTGCTCCAATGCTGAAGTGAGATTACATGATGTCTGGATTTCCTTGCGGACAAACTTAATATCCTGAGAAATGGGAAATTTTACTGAAATCCTGCAATGCTGGCTGGGTTGTGGGAGGGTCCGCAGCACTGTTTCTATGCCTGTGCTGTTGCCATGGATGTGTAGAATTATTGGGCTTGAATATATTCCTTTATTTTAGGGGTGGGGGTGGAAAGGCATCGCTGGTTGGGGTTTTTTTTTTTGTTATCAGGGTGGGGCAAATGTACTTTGGATAAATTTACCATTACCCAGTTTAAATTAGTGTGAAGCTGTGATGAGAATTCAAGATATATAAATATGAACAAATAAATAGAGGAAAAGATTATGGTGAAAACTGACCATGTTGCATGAAAAAGACACAGCCTACTGAGTGCTACGGGAAACCAAACAGACATAGTTGTGAGAAATAATCAGGAAGATATGAAATGGATGCTTATTCTTAGCTAGTATAATTATTTATTGTTTCACGTCATGGACTGAAATACTTCCTTTTCTGTGAAGAAGAAAGGTTTCATTTCAGATGGGAGAAAAAGTGCAGTGTTTCTCCCTGAGGAGCTCTGCACTGGGCTCTATTGTGTATGCAGGATGGTTGGAGAGGGAAGGTAATGGAGGGTCTGTGTCAGAAACACTGAGCTGATCTTGGGGGCTGCACAACCACACAGCATTCTCCAGCTGCAGAGAGACATGGCGACAGGCTTGAAGTGACTCACCTCTGAGATCCCCTCCTCTGGTCTCTAATGAGAACAGGCAGGGTCTCAGGGAGAAAATGAGGAGCAAAGGGCTCTCAGGATGCAGCACCACCAGGCTTACTCCCCAGGCTGAAGGTAAAATTCCCACCGAATAAAATCGGGCACAAATCCTCATTAAATGGAGATGTGGTTATTGTTAGTACTATAGTAGCACCCAGGAAAGCTCCTCCAGGACTACATCAGATTGCAGGGATTCAAACACAGGAGGCAAAGAAAATGGCAGTCAGGAAAATGTGTAAGTGAATCTGTCTTTGTTCAGTATCAGGAAATTAATGCCAGCTTCTTAAGGCATGGGAAATGACATTAGCTGCCAAATACAAAGTGCTCTGGATTTCACGGGAATAATTACGACAGTGAAATATTTTCTAAACTTGACCTTGGGCCATATGCTAAATGGGAAGAAATAAATTTGGCACTACAAATGCAAACTGAGCCACGGTAACTTATGTCTGTGGAGGATCTGGCCTTACAGAACCTGCTCCATTGTTCCATGGGGCCAGATCCTGCTGTTACATACACTGGTGTAAATCAGCTTGTGTTTTGCTGAATTGAATGGAAGTAGTGCAGCTTGCACTGGATAAGCGTGACCGTAATTCAGTGCTTGGTGAGGACTGCTGCCTCATGGAGGTCAGCAGCATCCCAGCTAAGCAAATCACCAGCTCATGTATAGCTTTCACAGGAGAACTGCTAAACAGGGATGTAGTTGCGAGGCATAAAGTTATCTCCCTGGGAACACTGGATGGGTCTTGACAGAAACGTGACCTGAGGTGAAAATCAGTCACAACAGAGTCCTAAATAGAGTTGTATAACCTTTTGTGGACAAACAACTGGAGATTAATTCTCAAAGATGCCTTTCTGAATAACTGAGTAAACATCCACTGCCAGCTAAAATGAAATCTCAGTTTTCATAGCACTGGTTTGTACTTCTTGATGCTTCTGTTGATGATTACTAATCCAGACATGCTCATTTGTTTCTGCCTCTGGCACCTCCTTAAGTTCAAATGAAGAAATAGGTAGTAGCAGTATTATTTATTATTTCTTTGTATGAGCTCTCACCCCAGATTAACACCTGATGGTTCTAGGTTCAAACAACAAATAAAATTACAAGTACCAGGAAATAAGATGAGAATGTGTTTTGCATTCTTATTCTGGGCTCACTTCCCTCAGTTTAATTCAAGAATAACTTTAGAAGAATAAAGAAATACTCCATTGGTACAACAGGGTAAGAAAAATCTAGCCTCAGACCAGCTTATATTTTCATCAGAAAAAGGGAGAACATATCAGGCAAAAAAAATTTTAGGAAGGGGGGAAATTTCACAGCTCACTTTTAATTTAATTTTCTGCACTATCTACATGGCAGAAGTATTAAACTGTTGTGTAAGTTGCCTTCCTCATCATCCTGAAGACAAAGATAATTACCTAGGTTAAAACTAAGAATGGAAGTGTTAGTTGTTTAAGTTTCTTGTGTAAAGAAATGCAAACTATTTGGCAAACAGAAATTAGAGAAATAAATTCCACAAAAATTAGTACAGTGATAAATTATGGGAGGTGAATACACATCCTCAGAGTTTTCAAGTGCAAAAGATAGGAGGTATCTATATTTCACGTGTATCCCTTGGGAGGAATTATCTGATTTCTAAGATGAGAAAACACCAAAGCCAAGGGAGAGGCCTGTTACTCCATCATGGAAGAACATGTTCCTTTGAAATTTCATCAGCTAGAAAATCAGTGATTAGGGTTTCAGATTTCATAGAGGAATTTTACTGAGGATTTTTTTCAGTCCGAATGATAAAAATGCTATAAATTCTATCTTAGATTCTGCAAGTGAAAGCTTTAAGAGATTATATGAGTAAATCATTCATCCCTTCTGAATATCCTGCTGATAAAAGGGACCCCGTGATGTGATATGTGCTGTCAGATTTGAATTTGAAGCAGAGAATTTCTTTCAAGTTCCCTTTAGGGAATCTATACATTTTACACTGAATATTAGGATCACCTCTCTAGGCGTAGAGAGGAAGCCAGAACGAGACCCTAAAGCCATAGAGAAATTATCAGAAAGAGATAAACTGGTTTCCTTTTTTATTAAATTCTCCTGTAACTAGCTTTATAACCTAGCAAGTCACAAAAATTTCACAGTACATTACACATGCTCACACAGAGACATTTCACAAGATCAGGGAGGCGTCTCTGCATTTGCTGCCCTGGACTAGCACAAAGGCAGAGGGCAGGGCTCCTGCATCTCACTCCCCAGAGTCTCCATCCTGCTCCAACAGCTTTATATTTTGTTGATTGTTTCATTGCTATTAACTCTTGTTACCAGCATTTCATGTCTTTCTTTCATAAAGCCCTGATGTGATTCTTGGGCAGAAGCAGGCCTGCCAATTAAGTGCAGTGGAAAAGAAGTTTCTCCTCATTACAGAAGGAAAACCTGTGGATGCTCCCCTTGTTTGCAGGAAGGATGACTCCGATCTTGCACATGGTTATGAGGGTTAAGTAGAGACTACTGGAAGGCGCTCTCATGCATGTAAACAAACATTCCCTACAGTAAAGCCAGCACAAGTCTAGAGAAGCTCCAGTGAAGTCAGAGTCGTGCCCGGGACTGTACAAATACATGTAGGGCAGACCTATGCCTACTTAAGGGCATGTTCTCCAAAGTGTGATCCGTGTTAAGAGTGCTGCAGAGGCATGCAAGGGATGCAAGAGGCTGGAGGGGTGCACGGCATCACCTGCATCTCTGGGGTGATGGCACTGGTACCCAAAATCTGCACCCACCCTCTTACTCGCCCTGCCTGGTGGTGATTCTGAGATGCTCCAGCTAAATACGAGGAAAACAGCGGCAGGGAGCTCCTGCAAAGCCAAAGGCAGGGCAGCACTAGACCTCGGAGAGCAGCGGGCTGAAGGCACTGCCCTAGGCTGCTCCCTTTCACCATTCCTTTTGGCTTGTCTTTTCCCCTTCCTTCTCTCCAACCAGGAGGAACAGCGAACTCTAGCGTGGGATAGGGAAAAAAAGAAAAAAACCCCCAAAAAACAACAACCCGGGGATGATTATCATTCGATATCTGGACCGAATATTAGCTGTCGGCATTTGTAAGGTCTCATTCCCATAAGCCAGGCTGTGCCGGTGGGGGTGGATTCAGCTCCCCAGTGGGGATGGATGCATACCCCGGGGATGCAGCTCCCTGGTGGGGATGGATGCATATCCCGGTGGGGATGGATGCATATCCCGGGGGATGCAGCTCCCTGGTGGGGATGGATGCATATCCCGGTGGGGATGGATGCAGCTCCCCAGTGGGGGTGGATGCATATCCCAGGGATGCAGCTCCCCGGTGGGGATGGATGCATATCCCAGGGATGCAGCTCCCCGGTGGGGATGGATGCATATCCCGGTGAGGATGGATGCATATCCCAGGGATGCAGCTCCCCGGTGGGGATGGATGCATATCCCGGTGGGGATGGATGCATATCGCAGGGATGCAGCTCCCCGGTGGGGATGGATGCATATCCCAGGGATGCAGCTCCCCGGTGGGGATGGATGCATATCCCAGGGATGCAGCTCCCCGGTGGGGATGGATACATATCCCGGTGGGGATGGATGCATATCGCAGGGATGCAGCTCCCCGGTGGGGATGGATGCATATCCCGGTGGGTATGGATGCATATCCCAGGGATGCAGCTCCCCGGTGGGGATGGATGCATATCCCGGTGGGGATGGATGCATATCGCAGGGATGCAGCTCCCCGGTGGGGATGGATGTATATCCCAGGGATGCAGCTCCCCAGTGGGGATGGATACATATCCCGGTGGGGATGGATGCATATCGCAGGGATGCAGCTCCCCGGTGGGGATGGATGCATATCCCGGTGGGTATGGATGCATATCGCAGGGATGCAGCTCCCCGGTGGGGATGGATGCATATCCCGGTGGGCATGGATGCATATCGCAGGGATGCAGCTCCGCGGCCCGAGCGGCAAACCTGGCGGCGCAGCGCCCCCTGCCGGCCGGCCGGGGCACGGCAGCCTCCCGGCGCCGCCCTGCAGGAGAGACAAAGGCGCGCGCCGCCCGGCAGAGAACGCTGCGGCGCCGATAAATCAGGCGGGGTCGCCTCACGGAGCTGCCTCACGGGGCTGCCTCACGGGGCTGCCTCACGGAGCTGCCTCACGGGGCTGCCTCACGGGGCTGCCTCACGGGGCTGCCTCACGGAGCTGCCTCACGGGGCTGCCTCACGGGGCTGCCTCACGGAGCTGCCTCACGGGGCTGCCTCACGGGGCTGCCTCACGGAGCTGCCTCACGGAGCTGCCCCCGCACCCGCCTCGCACCGACGGGCAGTGGCGCGGGTGACGGCGGTGCTGAGGCTGTCCCTGGGCTAGACATGTGTCTGAAGGAGCGCTCGTCGGACGATGCGCCTTTTTTGTGTGTGTGCGGGTTTTTTTTGTTTTAAAAATGCGCGTTGACCTGCCCTGAGGGGAAGAGCGAAGGATTTATGTGCGCTCTGAACCCCCACCCCTCAGCTCTGATGGGGAAGCGGACCCTCCCGCTCCGCGTGGGAGCTGCAGCCATAAATACTATTGACAGAGCAGGAAAATCTGATACGCCGTGTCAGAGCTCTCGCGTTTCTTCTCGCTGGCTGTTTGAGAGGCCGTGAATCAGTGGAGGGGGACACAAAGAGCTCTGTGAGGCACCAGAGAAAAAAACGAGCTGTGTTAATTTTAGTTTGGGAGATGGCTGTTAGAAAACAGTTCAAACCCAACAGGACCTGAGCGTTAGCCAACTCCTTCTGCCCTCTCCCGTGGGAAAGAGGGCTGTAAAATAAAACTGACTCATAAAAAGCTGTTAGTCAACCTGTTCTGTGCTTGTGACACAGGATGGCAAGGGTCCTAGAGGCAAAGTGCTGGGGAAGGAGAAGGTGAGCAGCAAGGAATTCAGAGAAGGGTTTGACTGTGTGCAGCAGAGGCAAAAGGCATTGCAGAGAAGCTCCAGCAGTTCGGAGCCAGTGTGTAAATTCACCCCAGATGATGGTTTAGAAGTTTGTGATGCCGAGAGATGATTCCCTCATTCCAGAGGAAAATCAGGCACTTGTATGCTTGATCTCCCTCCCCAAGCAGCACCAGGTGGGGCGGCTGTCAGGATGTGGGTGTCTCCCAGGGCTGGTGCTGAGCTGGGTGGACAATCACATGCAACGTGGTTGGGAGGCCCCAGCCCTACGCTCAGAGCCGTGGTGAGCTGCCCTCAGTGAAGGCTGTGTGCGACTGGATCCACGTGGGCCAACAGCGATGTTTTCTGCAGCGGTTGTACCAGTGAAAACATGGGGTTAGCTGTTTTCTAAGCAGCATTTTAAGTGGATGGGAACAAGGTTTTTGTCACTGAATGTCACTGGGCTTGTAGCAGTTCAGTACTTTCATGAAGCTGCTCTTAGATGGCTTGAAATAGCAGAAAATGGATATTTTTCTAAGGTGCCAATTTAAAGCTCATTGAAGTCAATGAGAACTTTTTTATTGGCTTCCCTGGCTTTCAGTTTGGGCTATAAACTATACTGAATTTAGGGGAAGAACCCCAAAAATAGAAACATTCTGGACTGAAGCTGTTGGTTTTGGCAAGCTCTGCTGTATGACTGGGCTTTATTAGTTTAAATTCAGGCAAGGCCTAGGAAAATGATGCTAATCAAAATTTCTTTGGAAAATGAATCCAAATGTCTCAATTTTTCTATTTAATGGGAAAGTGTCAGCCAAACAAAGAGGTGTTTTGCTGAAAGTAAAGCCTAAAAGTTTTTCAGTACTGAAAACCTCTTTTACTTTATTTGGAAAGTGTTTCTTTGGAAGTCTCAAGTAGGTCGCGCTGTCCAAATGAGGTGCAGAAGACTGTAGAGCAGCTGTTTGTTGTATCAGTTACATCTCCCTAGTTCTCTGCAGTGTCTCCCACACTGTGTGCACACTTGGATGTCCTTATTTTACTGATTAGCAACAAACTGATTGAAGCTGGGGGGATTTCATAGAATCATAGAATGGTTACAGATCATCTAGTTCCAACTCCCCTGCCATGGGCAAGGATGTTTTCCACTAGATCAGGTTGCTCAAAGCCTCATCCAACTTGGTCTTGAACATCTCCAGGGATGGGGCAGCTACTATTTCTCTGGCCAAACTGTTCCTGTGTGTCATCACCTTCACAGTTAAAAATGTCTTCCAAGTATCTAATATAAATCTCCCCTCTTTCAGCATGAAACCATTACCCTTTGTCCTATCCTTGCACTCCCTGATAAAAAGCCCCTCCCTAGCTTTCCTGTAGACCCCCCTTTAAGTACTGGAAGGGTGCTGTGAGGTCTTCTCTGAGCTTTCTCTTCTCTAGGCTGAACAACCCCATCTCTCTCACTTTGTCCTGGTATGGGAGGTGCTCCAGGCCTCTGATCATCTTCGTGGCCCTCCTGTGAACTCACTCTAACAGGTATACGTCCTTCCTGTGCTGAGTACTCCAGCATTAAACATAGTACTCCAGGTGAGGTCTCAGGAATAGAGGAGCAGAATAATCTCCCTCAACCTGCTGTCACACTTCTTTTGATGCAGCTCAGCATATGGCTGGTTTTCTGGGCTGCAAGTACACATTGCCACCTCAAGTTGAGCTTCTCATCCACCAGCACCTCTGCATCCTTTTCAGGTCTACTCTCAAACAATTAACACTTTTTTAACACTAACTCACTTTTTACCATTTCCACATCCAGGTAAATCCTCCCTGCTACCCACTCAGACACCAGCCATGTTTATTTCTGCTGCCACTGGCTTTCCTTGTCCATATCCCCACATCAGCAAAAAGCCAAGCGTGCCTTCTGGGAAAGGCCAGCCTGCAGTTTGTGAAAGTTGATGCAGCACTTCTTGTGGGCACTGACAAAGGTGCACAGCACACGAGCATAGGCACTGCGTGCCCTGTCTCAGTGCATGAGAGCTTCCGCAAGCATGGGCTGCACCTCGCTGAAGCCTCCTGACTGGAGGCTGCCATTGAAAGGTGGTGGATGTTCAAGGAAAACCTAGGGATGCCCCTTGCTATGCTCGTGGAAGAAGTTGGTGCCTTACCATATTCTCCACCTCTTTGCTCTAAAAGATGTTTTTGTTTTGTGGACTAGTTCTTGGTAAAGCAGATGGTGTTCACGTGTTTCTCTTTTTTCTGTATGATATGAAGAAGATATGCATTGTCCCAGGCATACTCATTCCTTAAGAAGATAGCAGAATTTAGCAGAGGCACAAAATTTAGAGAAGGTTGTATTTGCTGAACAGTCAAGGGGAGATAAAGGAAGAAAAGCTTAAGCAAGAAGAGAAGATAGATCTTTTGGTGCTTATCTTTCAGCTCACACAGCCATGTTGTCACATCGGTGTCCCAAATCTGCAAACCATCGGTCAGGGCCACACTCTGCTGCATTTGCTGGAGGCTAAAGCCAAAGTGGATGTGTGGAAGTTTTAAACTCAGGTATCTAAAATAGGAGGCTGTAAGTAAGATTTTGGGGAATAGGCTGCCCAAATCAGCTTTTATTCTTGTATGTAGCTTCATGATTTTTAGAGAAATAATATTCCTTTCCTTGTCTATCTTCTAATGGGGCCTGCTTACCCAGTAGAAACACCCCAAACTTTCCCAAGGAAGACTACAGTCATGCTCCCCCCAGAACTGAACGAGAAGGCTCTTGCCTCGTCTTTTATATCTGTCTTACCATGAAGTCAGCCACTCCTTGATTACTGAATTTTTTTGACCAGCTCTTACTGTGGAGCTGATCACAAATGTCCCTGGCATCTACTACCTCTGCTCTGCTGGTGGTGTCAGCAGATACATGATTAACTACAGAGATTTGAACACCAAGGGGATTCAAGGTGAGGAATGAAGTAAATAAAATCCTGGAGACTCACCTTGGTACTGTAATGGTGTGTGTGGGAGGCATCTTTACTGCTCAGCTCTCAGCTACTGATGCAGTGACAGAAGGCAGAAGGCTTCTTTCCCCTTTCTCCCATCAAAAAAACCCAGAGGCTCTTGCTTAAGAATCCATGCTTATCTGCATCTGTTTGCCCTATGCACATCCCAGGGAATACGGTCAGCTGTTTCTCAGTAGTGCTTTCTGTCTGCATTCTTTCAAATGAAAGCAGCGATTTTTTGGTTGTGGACAAAAGATCTGTACTGGCCTAGGGCATTAATTTAGGTGGATTTTACTATATTTCTAAGGGACATAAACCATTATTCAGTGTTCTCCCTTTCCTCTATATAAAAATGTATGTGCTTTCCTTTAAAAATGAATTTCGTGTGTAAGTCACATAGTAGTAACATTAAATGTGGTATAAAGATGGTTATAAAACTGGTTGTAACATTTATATATTTTTCATGACCAAAGTGCTTTGCAGCTGGAGATGCTATAAATGCGTGCTTGCCACTGGAGGAACACTTATGCTGCAAAAGATGACAGCTGCATGACCCCAGGGTCTGCGGCCATGGGAAGGCTGGGTGGCTGCTGCTGAGGAAGAGACTGTGGTACACAGCGTGGAAAATACTGCTGGGACAGTGAGGAGACCCCACGCAGAAGCATCCACTGATGCAGCAGTGCCTGTCCCAGGTCTCCTCCCATTGCATCTGTGCTCTGCCTCTTCCCCCTTTCCTTTCAGCAGCAGAGGCTTCTGCACATTGGGGTCATGGTGTTCAGCATCATCCAGTCTCCTCAGAAACCTTGGGTTGTCTAGGTTAGCAGTGCAGTCTGGAAGAAAAAGCAGAGAAAAACAGAGAAGGAAAAGGGAAGAAGAATGAAAATCCTGCTATTGACATTTTCCCTAGGGTACTCCAGTGTTTTTTTTACGTGCTGTTGCAACAGCGTAAAGCAAATTCCAGGCGTGCTGACTGCCCTCTAGCTGTATCTTCCAGAACATCCACATCTTGCACAAATTCCATGCTCTTTTATGGGGATCTTTTTCAATGAGGAGCCTGGCTGTTCACCCTTCCCACCCTGTGGCTGAGAGTCCTGTGCCCTGTGTGTTCCCTGGAGGCTGGCAGGATTGGCTGACTGACTCTGGTATCTCTGGTTATTCGCAGTGGACCCCTGGGTGGCTGTGGAAAGCAAGCAAGAGATGAAATGCTTAGTGCAGCTAATCTGGGCTGCAGCGCCCTAATGAGTCACCCACTAGTTGTATGGAAACAACTACAGCATGTGAACGTCAGCCATGGAAAGGTCTCTAAAATTGCTCTCCATTAGAGGGCATTCAACATACGCTCAGGCACAAATCTGCAAAGTGAATTTTCTTTTTAAATGTCCACTGACTTTTACATAATATGCACAATGAATATTAAATAAAGGGCGGAGGTTCCTGAAGTCATTGCCCATTACTGCACTTCAGACGTCATTATGTGGTGTGACTTTTAAAAACTTCTTTTAAATGTCATGCTGTTTATGCCACATAATGTAGAATACATTTCCACTGTATATTAGAAACAAACTTTACAGCCTGCTGTTGTGCTTCATGTAGGAGAACAAGATTTAAATCACAGGTCTCCTCTGAGTGGGAAAGCAGTTGTGGGGAATATTTAATATCACTATAATTGAGGGCTTTATGGATAAGTAATGAGCTACGGAGGCCTCTCTAGAACACCTGGACACATCTCCTGCCTGCTCTACAGCCTTTCTAGAACATTTCCCCATTCTTGACTGTTAAATGTGATTTTACTTTACTTTTATAGGAAGCAGGGGTTGAACTGTAACACTACCTAACCCACAGCCATTTCCTTTAGCTACAGCGGGTATGCTTAGCCCTGACAGGTTGCTTACCTGCTGGGAGAGAAGAGTTGGCTGTCATTATGTTGAAATGGTTGCAGGCCTGTCCAGTCCCTGCATACACTACCTCTCTGGAAGGATTAAGTATTCCATTGCTTTATAACAGAACAACTTTCAAAAATGCTCCTCTTTCTTTCCAGGTAAACCACTTAGAAAGTGTTTATTCTGTGTCACTTCTTCAGCTAGCAAGTATCAAAGGTAAGCAAATTAGTAAAACCTGTGGATCTTTGATCCTCATCAAAAAAACTACAGGTCAAGTATTGTGTCAGACGGCAGAATACACCAAAAAAAAAAAAAAAAAAAGAGTAGCTGTGGGGCACAGAAGAAGACTGCATAAAACCACTGAAGGGCATTTTGGTCTCACTTTGCTGTGGAACATGTAATACAGTTGAAAAGGTATGGGAAAGGTTCTCAGAAAATACTGTGTCTGATGCCAGTGTGATGAAGACGCTGAGTAAAGGAATTAACCAAATACACAGGGTTTCAGAGAGGTGTTATGAGGTGCAGGAACAGTAACACAAGGAGGAAACTGAGGAGAGGATTTCTTCCATTTAAGGGTAAAAGTCGTAAGCCTGGCATGAAGTGGAAGTCACATACTTTTTGACAAATATGGAAAATAATATTGTTTCACATTCAGAAGGTCTCTTACCACAGACTGGGATATTCAGAGAATCGTGTTTGGATTAAAGGGGCAGGCCAGGCTGCAAAGGTAGGACTGGGTTACTAAGTAAGCACCTGCTACCAAACAGGTCTGCATGACAACAGCTGCTGCTCTGCAGACGCCAGAGCTGAATGGCAGCACTGGGCAGTGCCTCTGAGGCCAGTTACATCCAGTCAGAACAAGCTTCACTGCAAGGGTTAATCTAAACTGAGGTGCTATCCTAATATATGCTTCTTGGAATACGTTTGTGGTCCCTGTGTTGGGTACACTATTTACCAGAATACTTGTGTATTATTACCAAGTCAGCAAAAGGCAATGTTTCTAGGACTCTTTTTTTTATTACAAAGCCATTTTATTGTGTTTGAATCAACATCCTGTGTAGCATATTACAAATACCTTGGAAAAAGCAGAAGAAACAACTCACACGCAGTCACAAAGGAGGAATTAAATTCTGTTTCTTCAATTTATATGCTAGAAGAGATGGATAACAGATTATTTTCAACTGTCATCCAGTGAAAAGAAACTTGGATGAAATTTCAGAATGATAAAATTTATAGGTGAAAATTATAATTCAATTTCTGCAGTGAAGTACTTGGTCAACATATCTTAAAGCATTTAACATGACAGATTACTGTGAATGCCCCTAGTTATTTGGTGCGTGTTGCAATTTCCACAACAATGTTGTCTAAAATACAGGACAAAAATCTTTAAGGTAAGCAGTCAGGAAAGACCCAAACCACTACTGACTGCAAGGGCGAGCATCAGCTCACAAGTGTACAGAAAGAACAGACAGAAAGTTCTCATTCCTGCTGTGTGGGAACATGGTTTACACAGTCCATCCAATGATCCTAAACATCAGTGCCCTCAAAAGCCTGGCTTCGTAGGTAACTGTGTTTTTCCCACTGTGCATCTTTTTCTCTTCAAGAGGCTGCTCAATGACAGCTGGGATGTTTCTTCCATACAGTTCACATTGCTTCAGAAACTGAATGCACTCCTGAATAACACTGTCACATAGCACGATCATGTGCTTGGACATGTTTTCCAGCAAGGACAGGAAACACCGCTTGGCGTAATACCATGTATCAGTGCTCAATTTTTTGTTATATGGCTCCAGGCTTTTTATGACCCTTGAAATACCAAACTCGTAGTTTCCCTTCACGCAGTAGAGGGTACCAATGACTAGATTGACAATGCAAAGATGGTAGATATTTTTATCGGGATTATCATAGGACAACTGCTCTTCTTCCTTCTCGATCTTCCTCATCAGTTCCTCTGCATCTTCATTCTGGCTCATCAGGACGTAGGAAACACAGAGGTTTGCTAGCACAATGGCGCTGACATGGAGAATGTTGTCATAGTGCTTTTTAACTATGGGCTCATAGAAGCTAATAGCTTCTTTAAACTTGTTCTCCTGCATGAAAAGCACATGAGCCACGTTGAGCTTCCACACTTCGTGTTCGTTACAGAACTCCACCGATTTGCGGAAAATCTTTTCTACCATCGTGTAGTTCTTCATGTCCCAATAGATCTTTGCCTGGGCCATCAGAACAGGTACATATTTATCTAGAGTCTCATCATACTCATTAGCTGCCTTTTTCACACCTTCGTCATCCCAGTTTTGTCTAGCTTCCTGTAGCTGCTTCATAAGTTTTCTCAGCTGCTCAGCTAGCGTCCCTGCTAAATCGTCCAGTTTGTGGAAAGCCTCCTCAGGGGCAGTTTGACAAGTAATAATAGCATCCAAGAAATTGTACAGGTAAGGTGTAAGCAGTTTGTAGGTCAGATGGGCATTCTCTGCCAGCACATCAGCTGCCAGGTCGTAGTACTGATACTTGCAATAGAGGAGCAGCAAGTTTCCGAAAGTCTCTGGCGGACAGGGGTTCTGCAGCAGAAGAAACTGCAGCTTCTCAAACCCTTCAGTGGGCTGGCTGTCCATGTTCATTAGCGCTTGGTTGTGCAGTGTGACCGGATCCAACTCTTCTTCGGCCCTCGGCGGCATATCAGTGAGCGCCTCCTGGGCCGCTTTCAGGTTGCGCAGCTGGTACTCAATGGCCGCCTTGAGGTTGAAGGCCTCGACCAGGGCTGTGCGGTGCAGGAGCAGAGTGTTGCCTACACTGCGGACATCGACGCCCTCAGTGGTCACACCCACACCGAGCTCCGGGTGCTGGTCGATGCCACGCTTGACGATATCGGAGATGTGCTTGAGGGCAGGGGCATATTGTTTGGCCGCGTAGCAGCACAGCGCCATGTTGTAGGAGAGCTCGGGGCTGTACCCCAACACCTGCATGGCACTGGCAAACTTGGCGCTGGCCTCTTCGTGCCGCCCCTGCCGGTACAGCAGGCAGCCCAGGTTGATCTCGGCCTCGGCCCGCTCCGAGGGGTCCCTGGCTGCCGCGGGGCCGCCGTCAGCGGGGGCGGCCAGCGCCTCCTCCACCAGGCTTTTGGCGGCCAGGAGGTCGCCCTGGGCGTAGCGGATGGCGGCCTGGAGGCGCAGGGCACGGCCCTGGTAGGCGGGGAGGTCGAGCAGGGGGCTGGCGGCCCGCAGGGCCTCGTTGTACAGCCCGGCCTTGTAGAGCGCCTGCGCCTGGTACAGCCGGTACGCGTCCGGCGCCTGCGGCAGCGCCAGCAGCTGCTCGTAGCACTCGGCCGCCGCCGCGAAGTCCTGCAGCTGGAAGTGGCAGTAGCCCAGCAGGGACAGCCCGCCCCGGGAGCGGCAGCTCTTCTGCAGCTCGCGGCTCAGCAGCGACACCGCCTCGGCGTAGCGCCCGCCGCCGATCAGCCTGTACACCGCAGCCGTGAACCGCCCGTCACCCGCCGCCGCCTCCATCGCCCCCGGCCCGAAACCGCGTCCCGCCGGGCCCGGAAGCTGCTGTAGCCGCGGGGCACGCTGGGAGTTGTAGTTCCAGTGAGGTTTCCGCCCCCCCAACCTTGCAGCTGCGTGACCGCGGGACACGCTGGGAGCTGTAGTTCCACAACCTCTTCCGTCCCCTATCGGATGTGGTGGGGCCGCGGGGCACGTTGGGGGTTGTAGTCCGGGGTGGCGCATTCCGCCCCTTGCTCCGGGGTGTGGTGGCTGCGCCGTGCCGCCTGCTGCGCCCGTGCCCGGGACCGAAGCTCCCGGCTGTTCCCTGGGCAGGCCCAGGCGCAGGGCGTTGTTGTTAGCCTTCCCGACACGCAGTGGCCCCTCTACGACCCAAGACTCGTTTTGGAGTTCTACAAAGCGAGCAGCCTTTACCAGGCCTCAGTGACACGAGGAAGCAATTGCCATCGATTGCATGCAGCGAGACAAGAGCTAGGGACAGAATAGATTCCCCACTGACACACACGTGTGTAAATTTTCCCAGACGTTTTATGCATATTCTGTGACTTTCCAAGGACTAATTTTGATACTGTTACGAATTTAACAACAGTCAAATCTCTTGCTAATTTGGAGCTGACTCCAGCTCTCTGTCTGACTCTGCGTTTGAAAAAGAGAGAGACTGCAGACAGAGGTGATTATAGAAGACAATCTGTTCAGCACAGATCACACTGAACACAAGTGTCCAAGCAGTGCCTGGAACAGCACAGTTTAAAACAAAATGTCGATCTGCTGGAGGGTAGGGAGGCTCTGCAAAGGCATCTGAACAGGCTGGACCGCTGGGCTGAGACCAACGGCATGAGGTTTAACAAGGCCAAATGCTGGGTCCTGCACTTGGGGCACAACAACCCTGTGCAGAGGTACAGACTAGGAGAAACCTGGCTGAAAAGCTGCCAGGAGGAGAAGGACCTGGGGGTGTTGGTTGACAACCGACTGAACATGAGCCAGCAGTGTGCCCAGGTGGCCAAGAAGGCCAATGGCATCTTGGCCTGTATCAGAAATGACGTGACCAGCAGGTCCAGGGACCTTCTTCTCCCTCTGTACTCGGCACTTGTGAGACCACACCTCGAGTACTGTGTTCAGTTCTGGGCCCCTCACCACAAGAAGGATGTTGTGGCTCTGGAGCGAGTCCAGAGAAGAGCAATGAAGCTGGTGAAGGGGCTGGAGAACAAGTCTTATGAGGAACGGCTGAGAGAGCTGGGGTTGTTTAGCCTGGAGAAGAGGAGGCTGAGGGGAAACCCTTATTACTCTCTATACCTGAAGGGAGGTTGTGGAGAGGAGGGAGCTGGCCTCTTCTCCCAAGTGACAGGGGACAGGACGAGAGGGAATGGCCTCAAGCTCTGCCAGGGGAGATTTAGGCTTGAGATAAGGAAAAAATCCTTCACAGAAAGGGTCGTTAGGCATTGGAACAGTCTGCCCAGGGAGGTGGTTGACTCACCTTCCCTGGAGATGTTTAAGATGAGGGTGGATGAGATACTTAGGGGCATGGTTTAGGGATTGGTGGGAATGGTTGGACCTGACGATCCGGTGGGTCTCTTCCAACCTGGTTATTCTGTGATCCTGTGTGAAAATGCTATGACACATGCACCCCACCACCCCCCTCCATGCTATCAGAGGGGCATTCTGTCTAACTTGAAAATGATACAGTTGCTTCAATGAAGTTAACTGTAGTTTAAATCAAAATATTCTACTTTTTGTAAAAGTAACTACTTTTTGTATCAGAAGGAAGCATTTGTACCTTGGCACAATCTGCCAGCTCTCCTGCAGCTTTAAAAAAGTAGAGGAAATCCCAGCTTTTCTGAAACTATTTCAACAACGCAGTTGTTCTTTGAAGCAATCCTCCCCACCTCCCCAGTTTCAGAGTTTCAGTAAAAACTGTTCATTTCTACTGAACAGTGGTACATGCGGTACCACCACCTGTATCATCAGTATAGTGTCCGTGGTGTAAGCACCCCTGCTGGAGTCACCAGCCAGATTTGGTTTCTTGTTGTTCCAGTCTAACACCAAATGTATCCAGAGACCTCAGGTTTGCTCCCAGATGTGAGTACCGCAAGGCCATGCTTCAAAAACTGTCTCTGAGCTGCTCACTTACACGTGTTTTCACTGCTCCTCTGTGTGATCCAGTAGCCAATAGTTCACAGAATCATTTGGTTGGGAAAGAACTTTAAGATCAAGTCCAACTGTACCTCTCCATTACTAAGCCATCTACCAGGCTTTTAAATACCACTAGGGATGGTGACTCAACCACTTTGCTGGGCAGCCTGTTCCAGTGCCTGAGAACCCTTATGGTGAAGAAATTTTTCCCGATACAGACTTGCTTCATCCCCACAAGGTATTTTCAAATAAAAATAATAATTACAAAAATTGCAACAAACCATTAAAATGATTTATTTGTTTTTAGAGAGACTAATAAACCCAAGTTGTTAATTTCAAACACATGCTTTTAAAAGCTGCATCAACCTTGTTTGATCTAGTAGAGCAAAACATGAGGGCAATGGTCTTAAAATGCAAAAGGGAAAAGGATGCAGAAGTCTTAAGTTACACATTTTTTGAAAGTATATCGTATTCGTTTCCAGAATGCACACACAGTATTTCTCTGCATGTCAGTTATTTCCCATAGCCAAACATTCAAAACTTATAGTGATATTCCCCCCACAACTGTAAGATGCAATGACCAACAGGCTTATAAATTGGTAATTAAATATTTCATAATCCAAGAAAGAAAAGGTAATAAGCACTATACGGCATGTATTCCAATACTGGCACATTAAGGGGATAGATACCTCTGGAGTCTCTCGGCTGATTTATATCTCCCATTAGATGGTTTTGTTAGAAACAATTCACATTACTTTTACTCTTTAAAATCCTCTGTTTCTTGGGCAAAGCCAATAAAAAAAAAAAGTCTTGTTCTATATTTTCTTGCCCAGAACAGTCTAAGTATTGGAAGTGTCAGTTAATAAGTTTTACATAACCTTGAAACAAATCTGCTCTAGAATTTCACTGAATGCATTAATGATCTGTCAGTAACTGAAGTTGTTTTAATTTTACGAGGGAAAATAAATATTTGGCCCGTAGACTGAACCACTCCTATTTTTCTGCTAGGAATAATTTGTCTAAATATTACAAAAGACATTAGGCACTGCTGGTTGCAGTTTTCAAAAATAGTTTGTGAGTACTTGTACTGGCTTTGTTGGTAACTACGGGCACATTATGAGACTGCAACGTGCTCTAAGAAGGAGCAATTAGCAAGGTCACTAATCCAGGAAAATGTGGCGGCTGTACCAAGGACGCTGTCTTGAAGGAATACCTGAGCTAAAATGAAACATACTTGGCTACTCTATGGCTGTTTTCAGCAGGGCACAAAATGTACTCAAGACCTTCTCAGGAAGATCCCTAGCCCCGCAGAGCAAAGGAGCTGCCTGTGACAGAGCCACGTGGGGAGTTCCATGTCCAATTGCCTCATGAGGCATCCTGTTCAAATATCTGTGAGCTACTGCTGCCTCATTTTCTAAGCGTGATTCTGCTTTGGAGCAGGAAGAAAAATGCATCTTGACAGAAGCAGTTGTCTCCATCTTGATCACATTATAAAGTTGTTCTGTTTTGCCTATTGGTCCTAGGCTGGGAGAAAGACAAAATGATGGAGAACTTCGAGGGGAAACTGTCTGATTTCACTAATCAAACTATGGCCAAAGACACCTCTTGAAGGGCTCTTTCTTGGGAGGTGGGAAACCCTTCTGTTTGGCTGCAGGAGAGCTTCTACCCCAGGTGCTCCTTGACTTGAATAGTGTTTGGTTTTCTGGCAGGATCACAGTGTTGTGTTGCAGGGGAGGACCTTAATCCAGGAGGATGAACAGACGAGCTCCCTCTGAGCTCTTCCACCAAAGCCTGCCTTCTATGTACATCTCCCAGAATTGAAGCAGGAAAGTCTAAATCATCTCTCCTGTACACGTCTCAGAAGAGTTTGGCAAAACTGACTGAATTACTGGGACAGTGTTTCCCTATTAAAAATAATGAAAAGTGTATACAATTTCTGTGTATCAAGCTTGTAAGAACTAGTTATAAAGTGTTTTCTCATCTTGAAAGATGAGAAATTTGGAATACATTTCTTTATTGTACTGCATGTTTTTGCTTGGTGTTTTCTTTTTTTTTCTTGTTGTCTCATTTTGTTTTGTTTTGCTTTTTTAAGCTGGAGCTATATCACTTTCAGAGACTAAATGCTCTTCTGAGATGCACAACCATGCCCCCCACTCCCGCCCCGGTTTCAGTAGGGCTGCTTCATTTTGCCTGAGAACAATTTGATAAAGATCACACCATGCTCTCTCATTTTCTTCCTTGTGATGGAGGAACAGAACCATAACATTAGTCAGCAGTTTCTGAATTTTGACCCACAATAGCAAAGATACCAAAAGACAGGAGAAATAGATGGAGGCAATTACAAGGAGTCACTTGATTGATGGTTGACATTGTTAGAGCTTCAGCTGTGTGTCAGGTTGCAGTGGTGCTGAATCTCCATCCCTGCTGGTGAGTGTTGCCATGGGCAACAGTGCACTGAAGCCAATAAAAAGGCAAGGAAATGAGGGGAGACTCAACCTTGGGGGGAGCTATAGGATATGCGCTATAAATTATGTTATACTTAGCAATATGCAAAATCAAAATTCAGGAAAGCTACGTGTACCCGCCAACAGGACTGTGTCAGTTCCTAGTATCTGCTTCTCCCATCAAGTACACGTTGCTAATGTTTTGTATGGCTTGCTGCTTACTATCCTGTATCTGTCCCTGTTCAGGGAAGAAAGAAGTGGTAAAATAATAGCAGAAACATTTCTGTTTGAAACATGTATTCACTGCTGTGCAGCCTGCATTTCTGTTCCTTCCCTACTTCTTTCTGTTAGAGAAAGTTAGTGGTTCAGTTGCACACTAACAGATTGGCTTGCAAACCTAATCAAATTTCCAGCTATTCTACAGAGGATTAGTAGAACAGACGGGTTCTGTATTGTTGTATTTTTTTTGAAGAAGTGATCAGCAGATTTGTTGTTTCTGTTTGATTGTCAGACAGATGTAGTCAGCTTTTCAAAGGTGCTAAGGACTCCCTTTCCTTAGAAAGGAGGAAAGCTCTTTATAGCATCTGGTCAGCTGGGCCAGGTTCTGATTTCCATTAAGATGGTGCCAGTTCAAGGTAATTCCACTGAAGTAAATGGAGTGTGGCACAGGTGTAAAACTAAGCTGAATTCAGCTTTAATTTCTGCTGCCAGACAATCCTATATTTAGAATTCCATTTTTCATGGAGTGCAAAGCCTTTTTTTTCCCTTGTGAATGGGAACTCATAAGAACTGCAATTGACTCCTCTGGTGTCCGGTCATGCAGCAGAGAAGGCATCCTCAAATCATAGATCACAGTTTTGCTACACTAGTGATCTTTGCACTAATGGAAAGAGACCACCTTTCAGTAATTGTAGCCTCATCACACAGAACTAGACATGTTTGGGTTTGTGACCCATCATGTTTGATTAGATTTTATGAACACTTCCACCACAGATGTCTACATGCGAGCCTCAACTAGTGTGGTGCTAGGTGTAACAACAGTATCTCAAATTGTACTAAAAGAACTGCAAGAAAACTAAGAGTTAATCAGTCCAGTATGATAAGATTTTTCCTCTCCACTGTTTCAAAATGGAAATTATACTAGGAAGACCTATCTGTGGTCTACTTTTCAATGTAATATGAACCTAAAACACAAGGCAAAAGATTTCCTTTTTTGTGTGTACTCTATTTTCATTAAAACCCACTGATCTTTTCCCTAGAGGACACTGTAATTTAAAAAAATTGATTGTGTTAAAGGAGCATTTTTTAAAGAAAGAAAAAAACTCCCAAACCATAAAATTACCATGCAATATTTTGTCTTTATGCAAACGTGCTCTTGCTGAGAAATTTACTGCACTGTTAATATCAATTTCTCAGGGAAGCAGGGAGAGGTTGGTGTTTTTAAAGATAATAAAGTTTGTTTTAAATGTAGCAAAGGTAGGCAATTCTAAAGGCCTTTATCAATCACTAAGAAGCTTTGTTGTAAAAAAATACTTCTTTAGAATACAAAGCAGGCTTTTCAGAACATTCTGGCATAAAAGAGGAGGGAAAAGTGAGAGAAGAACATCACAAAAGCAGGCATAATTGATTCATTACATGTACTGAAGAGATGCAAAACAACAATGTAATTACATACTATTCTGTTTTCCTGCAGCCCCTTACATATGTACTGACCAGCTTGCATCCCAGTTCTGCTCTGTATTATTAATTTTATTAAACTGTAAGTTCTTATATTTCAGTCTGTTGTCAGCTTTCCAGATTTTTACAGCAGCAGTTGAAATGTAGTGGAGCTGAATGAATGCTTCTTGCGCTAAGTCTTCCGCGTCGCTCCAGATACCAGCGCAATCTCACCGCAGGCCTTCTTTTCAGTCCCACTAAGCCTACCAGTAAAGCAAACTATTCTGCTATCAAGATAATATCCAGTCAATTAACCATGTCTGTGAAAGCATTTCTTAATAAAATGGTGAGCCTAAGCTTTGGAAAACCTTTTGGACAGCTCTCATTGTAAAGCAGCACTGACATTTGCTGGCTTAATTTATGTCTTTGAGAGATGTCGTAAAGCTAGAGGATAAGAAGGATGAGGATGCTGCCTGAGAAGGAAGTCTTTTTTGGTGCAGCTCCTCCCATTTACCTCTATTTACCGCCACGGAGTCCAGCATAGGCTTCAGTTTCACATTCAGCTTCACTAAACACTGGAAGAAGATGAATTAAAAAAAAAAAAATAGGATGAGAGAAAATATTGACAATATTTCCACTCCTTTGATGGGCAGTCCAGGGAGTAACAAGATAAAAAGAGCTTAATCTGCACGTGCCCCAACTACCCTTGCCTCCAGCTATAAATTCCCATTTAGGTAAAGCTTATTGTTCCCATTGAGATCTCTTATCTTATTGGTTTACCTGATGCTTAAATAGACCACCAAAAATGTCAAAAAAAGCACTAAGTGGCAGGTGGCTGCTCAACTAATTTAGCTTTCTTGTATTCATTAAAGAAAGTCCTTTTGAGGCCTCACCCAAGTGCCTGAGGCTATCTGGTTCCTGGCACCTCTGAGCAAGAGGTTCACTGGTTGCAAGACAAGTTGGACAATGCTGAAATAACCTTCAGATTCTTCCTAGTGCTAGGAAATAATCATATAGGATAAGTAAGCCACAACAGTACTGTGCTTTCTAAAACTGGCACCCTCTGCCATTTCTGTGTGCTCAAAAATAAAGAAAAATAAGAGTTTTCTTTTCAGAGTCCACTGTAATCACCTCTTTTTTACCTGCCCATCCCAAAGCTCACAGAAGCCAGTAAGAATCTTTTATCTAGTTTCAGCTGCCTTTGAATAAGCCCCAAAATGATACAATCCCTGCAGACCTTTTCTAGAAGTTTATTTTACCTTCCCCTTTATTATCAAATGCTAATGTGGAAAGACTACAAGTGCTTCACTTGGTTTTGTCCCTGCACTAAAGAGAGACAGAATCTCATTAATAGCAGCACTCAGATGTGAAGAAAGTTAACCAGTTACTGCCCAAGTGGTCATGTACTATGCCCTTTCAGGACAAAGAAGTATTATCCTTTCACAACTCTTGATTAGCAAGAAGTGGGTTTTGCTGAGAGTTGGTTATCATGCTTTTTGTGATACTGCGGAAACTACGTATCTGTCATTTGAAATAAAGGGTTGGTGCAAGATAAAAAAACCCAAAACAATGACAGAGATGACAGCAAAAGTAGTTCTAAAAATGCAGAAAATTATAAGGGAAGGAAAGAAAGAAAAGGGGGAGCAGGTACCTTTACAGCTGACCATTTTCTTTATTTGCTTTAAATAGCAGTGGTAACAGCAACCACTTTAAATGGTCCCCAGATCCTAGACACCACTAAAGAACTGGAGTTTTTTATAGCTAGTCTTCAAGCCATGGGAGCTTGCTTTGCTACTGAAGTAAGTCTCGGTAGATTTTTAATTGAGCTATTATACGATAATTAAGGGTTAATGGTCTGATTTTAAGATGTGCTGAAAACTTGCAATTTCAGTTGACTTCGATAGGAAATATAAATGCTCAGCACTTCTGAAAAATCATGCCATGAGTAAGTAGCTGATTTGTGTGAATCTTGAAGCGAATCTGCTTGAAGTAATTTCCTTAGAATACGGCACAGACTGGACAGTTAATTTTGCAACCTTAGGCCTGGAGTAAGAGGCAGAGTTTACTGTGGTCTCTGCCACATATAGGACTGCTAGCTAGTGATGGTCATTCATTTGATAGATTTGATGTAGATTTATAACGTTTTCATCACATGTCGCAGAGCTCCTCATTTTTAGCTCTTTATTTCAGGCCACTGTGTATTCTCCAAATCTGGTTTGGTGGAGTCCAAAATAGAGAGCTAGTAATAAATATGTGAAAAAGCTCACTGCTGCTGCTGTCATTAGCTTCTGCATTACCACTGCCAACTCTGTCTCTGGAGGTAGCACATTAGATATTCAACTCTTGACAGCAACTTATTAGATCCTTTCTATACAAATCCAGTATCCATCCACTGGCAGTTAAGCTTGAAAAGGTTTTATTAAGAATTTTTCCAATATACAAATTTTCCAATATACAATTTAAATTAAAAAAGAAAAAACCCCAAACAACCAAAACTCCACCAAAACCTGGTGTATAAAAAGCAGTGTATTTCATAAATCTCTAAGCACCCTATCAGACCCAGAATCTGTAAGCACAAAATGCAGTACAGGCTGTTTCTGTCCTTAATGCTGTATCAGCAATCTGTGCCTGCTACAGGCAATGTAGAGGAGAAGGAGCCTGTAGGGACAGTGATCTCTGTCTCAGCATGGTGCACAGCTCTAGGCTATGTCTGTGTCCTTTCTGTAATGCTTTGTTGCCAAGACTTGACCACAAGACGTGGTGTTTTCAATCCTCATGCCAGGGAGCAAATGTAGAGGTACAGGTGTGACCTACTGCTGTGCCGTCCCTCTAGGCCTATGCATACACCACACTGTAATGCTAGAAGACAGCCCTCTCGCATCCTACAGCGCCAGGAGGATTGCGAGTGCTTAGATCGATTAGCTTTGTGGCAGCTACAAGAGAGACCAGAAGCCTAAGTGGATTGGGAATGGATTAAAGAAGCACCCACATAGTGCTACTATAATCACTGTATCTTACGAGCTGTAAACACACTCTAAACCCAAAAGTAAGTGCACATATTTCTTAGAAATATATACCTAAGTGCATATTGCAGAGTCTAATAACCCTGGTGCAACGGAGGTTACCAGAAAAATAACAAGAATGGTTAACTATTAACATTAGCTTTGATTGATTAAATAAATTGAAAGCAATATTTAAGAAAGAATAAACCATGTCTTCAATATTTAGTTTTACCATAACACTAGCAATCAATTCTGTAGAATACTTAGAAAATATATAGTGTAATTTTAAGAAACTTTATTTTGTTACACATTAAATTAGAGATACTCAGCAGTGCAGATTTTGCACTTAGTCTACAAAATGTCTTTATTCAGACATTGATTTGATGTTTAAACCACTGCCTCTGTATTTAGTATCCTTTCACTTTGTGAATCTCTCATTCTGATCTACCCCTTTAATTAACCAACCACTATAATTCCTATGGACATGAGCTTTTATTTTATGTTTTCCAGCTACTAAAGCAATTCAGTAGGACTTTTCTGATAGAAAGTACACAAATTGGATTTTATTTCTGCTTGAGATGTAATTAAAAACTCATTTGATTACTCTATGTCTGGCCCTGTTTTAATTATTAAACTCCAGTAATCAATTTTCTTTTATGAAGCTTCTGGGAAATTATCTCAAAAGCCACACATTTCTCTCCCTTCTGGCAGGCTCTCGACCATTTACTGAATTACGTTCATAGCACCTGTTCCTGATCCGGATTAAACCACCAATTTATTCCCAAAGCTATTTAAGTTTATTTGGCCGTTACTTAGTCAGGATTTTCTATCTCCTGGCTGCACTTTTAACTTTCCTTTTTATTGCATGTAAATCCCTTGATGTACTGCTCCTCCATGCCAGTGTTTTTGACACTCATACAAACAGCTTTGCTAGTATCATCCTAATTCGGTATCCAGCTTCTCAACCCCCAATTTATTATTTGCTTCGGTGGGAAAACGCTTGGTCTTCAACAGCTGTTTGACATGGGATACCACCACATCAAATCATAGCTCCAGAAACCCCCTTTTTGTGTGTCCCCCTCTAGGTGCAGTAGGGCAGCTGCGAGCCCTTGGGCAGCCAACCTTGCCTGGGGGAGTTCCCATCTCTCCGCCCAGGACCTTAATGCTCACTTGCAGTCCTTCCACTGCAATGCAGCTGCCTTGCTACGCAGCAGTAGGTACAGGATTGGTGACCTTTCCCATTTTATCCCCTTTGCTGTAAAAGCTGTTCTTAACTGCAGAGTGATAAAGGGTGCGGGAAGAGTGGTCATGCTGGTGGCTGTGTGCTCCGGCATTACAAAAACATAGATAGGTTTGCAGTTCCCTCCTGTGTCCATGTATAACCTCAGATGTATGACTAAGCTATTTTTCAGAAAGACACTGTATAGCACTGGCTTTTTCTTACCACCTTCAATAATTCAGGTGTCTTTTGTGATTACATACTGCTCTGCCCACATACTTTCACAGAATATAGCTCCTCTTAGATATAAGCTCTTCCAGTAAAAGAAAAGTTTAAAGGCACTTCAGCAACATCTTGGCACACCTGGGAAAGGGGCAGGGCTGCCTGAAGGAAGAGCTCAAAATGGGGAGAGCACAGATACTCGGAAGAAACTATGGGAGAGAAGCATGTGGTTTTGCTTTGGGTTGGGTTTTTTGTGGCTTTGGTTTCCTTTATATGGGGTATATAGGTTTATTTCTTAGGTATATTTTACTATATTATGCATAGAGAACAAAGAAATAGTAGAAGTAACTACAAACCCCTTCAGGAAGAGGGTGATTCAAGAGTGGAAGCATTTGTTGGTGGGGGGGAATTGACTGCTACATCGCCTTCATCTCTGGGAAACGATGTTATCTGAAACAGCCAACACGCAGTGCAGATGTGGCCAGATTCTAAACTATTGCTAAAGCAAATACAACATTTTGGTGTTATCTAAGACTAATACATAAAATCTTTTAAAGAGGAACATGGTACACCCGAACTGATAAAGAATGCATGGCCTCTAGAGTGTATATTTTATTCCTCCTGCCCCAACCCCTACCCCCATCCCAGGATTCTCATCCAAATATTAATGAATTCTGACCTTGCTTAATTTATGAGCTTTGACAAAATTACAGCTCACCGAAGTATGGTCGCAGGTCTAATATTTGTAAAGTGAGTTGATGGACTAAGACCATATAAATTCATTTTTATGACTGAGCACATATCAAAAAGTTATAGGTCTCAGTGTTCGCTCTACTTAGGAACCCAGTGGTTTCTAATGAATCACTTTTATTATGTAGGCAGTTTCTGAGTTGGATGGGAGGACTAGTGACTGAGAAGCCATAGGGATAAATTCAGACCTGGTGTAAGCATAAGAAGCATTGCTGAAGTCAAGAGAGTTGTGATCAGTTACAGCAGAGCTGAATTGGACTCTTGAGTTTTGCTGAAGTAGCTTTCACATAAGAATACACAGGCCAAAGGTGAGCCATCTATCTGAAAGTCCTTGAACTTCAGATGAGTTCAGATAAAAGGGAACCTGTACTACAGTCATCCACAGATTTGATCTTCATAATACAAATATTTAGGTGAAGCTGTTTTGAAAATCCAAAAGTGTTTCTGTATATATGCCCATGTACTAACCCCCCTCCCCCCAAACTGGTAAAACGTTGCCTTCTCTAGATAGAATACAGAAGATAAAATGATACAGAGAAGATATAAGACTGATTTCTATGAACTTTTGACTGTGTGCATGTATGAATTCATTATTTGCCCTATGGACCATATTTAAGCATCATGTTCTTGAAAAAATTATTGTATCTGGGAGGAGGCCGAGTTCATGAAAAAAACAAAATAAATAAACTGCAATCTTCTCATAGTTGTAGGAGTCACTGTTTATTCCTTCTAGACCTTAAGATCATCAAGTACATAATGCATCAGTGTATTACTTTGGCATTCCTGGCAGCATTTTTTTCCTAAAGTCTAAAAATGTAGTTAGATGAAATTAATATAATACTAACTTCCCTGACAGAAAACAGGAGTTTCTTTTATCTTCTCTGTACAAATTATGAGCATTGTGGAAGGAAGCTAATTGTAACTGGAAAGGGATCTAATACATGCACAAGCGTTCAACTCTTGCGCTATGAATTAGTGTTTTGTTTATTTCTGGTGGTTGTACACCAGTAAGAATAATGCTGCACTCCTTTGTAAGAAAATATGCGTATTAGAGAGGGATGATTATGAAGTAAAAGAGGAAAATACGTACAGAGCTCCTAGTCGTCAAATGTTCTCTGACCAGTATCAAGTATGATATTCTGTCAAAGAGTACTACTGAAGTAGCTCAACTGATGTGTTGCTATAGTTGCAAATGATTCATCTGTTCACAATAATTTCATGAAACCAAGGGTTTGCTCAGAAGAGGAAGAATTATTATTTCATAAACAAATTCTTATTTTGCTCTGCTGTTTAGTTTTGATTCTACATCTGAAGCATGCGAGAGAAAGGATGTTTCTAACTCTCTTCCTTTCAACATTTTAACCAAGCAACTCATCAATGTCTTCTGCCTTGCTATTCAGTGGATTTTGAAAAACTCTTCAAACCGTATCAGTCTCATATCCTTATTTAGTTCTTTGAATTTGCCCTCAGCTGGGAATTCTGCAGGCAACTGTGATTCTGTTGTGTTAAACACTCACTTGAAGAGTTTCATCCATCATCATTTCTAATCCTTTTCTGATGCAATGTAGTTTGTGCTTTATCTTTCTTGAAAACTGAATGGCTGTTAAATTATCCATTTATCTTCTTTCGGATTTGCTGTACAATTTGAGTTCCCTCTACTGCCTGCCTCTTCTACCTTTTCTGCCAACTTTTCAATCTACTTCCTCAAATTTTTATATACATTTCCATACACAACTGTGTGTCCTTTGCAACACATTGGGCAGATGATTCTAAATAAGACAGCAGCAGAAATTGTAGTATTATGAATTATTCACTTTTTCTTCACAAATCAGTCTTGAAAGCCTTTAGTGAAGGCACTGAAGTCCATGGCAAATGCTGTTTTTTCTATCTTCTTTCAAATATCTTTGTGGATGATCTGCCCTTTCAATTGAAGCCATTTTGGCATAAAGATAACTATATGAGAAGTAAGTTGAAGTATTTGTTTGAATGGGAAAGTACTCATTTTTCGTCTTGCTCTAAGCAATTTTGGAAAACTTGTAAATTTCCCAAATTGTTGATACTAATATAATGTTTCATCAATAATCTCACCAAATTACAAAGGTCCTAGCAAAAAATAATATTCTGTTCAATTTTCAAAAGCAAAATGAATCCCTCCCTCCTCTCAGGAAACAGAAAGGGAGGATCAGGATCTTTGTGCCCATTGTAAAAAGGTGTCGGTGATACTTATAGAAATAAAAATCCTTGCTCTGACTAAGACTTTCTATACAACACACGACATAGTGACTGACTTAGAAAGGAATTGCAATTAAAAGCATTCTTTCTTCTTTTCCTGGTTTTTCCTTCTTGGATAGCTCTTCCTCACTTCTTCTCTCTATTAGTACAAAAGTAGCAGAAAAAAACTAAACTCCAGTTAAGGGCGTGAGGTAAGAAAACCAATTTGCTGATGCTTATTCTGTTACTGGAAGTTGTAATAGTATCCGAGTTTTCTGAAAGTTCAAGACAATTCATTCTGTGTGGCCTCATTTAGGTTTATCTTTAGTAGACAAGCAACAAGGCAACAATAGTGCTGACTAGTTGAGTTCCTATTTCAAGGCTACAGAAAGGCACTTCTGCTGTGCCAAAATCTCCTTTCTCTGGTACAAACCCTTAATCCTAATGTAAGCCTTAGCCACCAGTTCCCCCCAGCACTGGCATTTGGCCTGATTGAGTTTCCTATGAAGCAAATCTCTTACAAACACAGCAGAATATGTTGCACCTGCTCTTCCTTGGATAATATTACCCCCTGGATTTCAGCATAAAGTGAGACTAATTTGATCTGCCAGCGTCTGTGCAGCCTCGGTCCACAGTGTATCACATGCTGCATCATGAGTCTATCTGACTTACTAATCCTTGTCAGCCAGGCAGTCCAGAAAGCATAAATGCATCATCTCATCCTGTTTCCAAAACAAATGTCAGAAATAAGCCAAAAGCGTGCATCTTTGTGGTGTTCTTTAGGATCTGTTGAAAGTTATCCTCCTCTTCCCTAACATGTTGCAAAGGAAAATTTGATTTCAATGAGAATCTCACAGAGCTGATTGAATTGCTTCCTGTAAAGCCATTTTTTCCAAATAGCTTAGTCCAGATCCAACACTATCCCCCCTCCCCTTTCTTTTTTTGTTGTTAAAAAGCTTCTCAACAACTTGTGGATGTATTTTGGTGAATGTATATGTTGCTCACAGTGAACAGCTCACAATCTAGTGCTATCCCTGCCCCGTGACTAGCTGACTAGCTGCAAACTTAAAACAGAACAACAGTGCTCTGACTTTTGTATCAACAGCCCCAGGTATAGGTGAATGGTGGGTACAGCAAGCCATAAACACAGATAAACTCTTGCTTATTTAATAATTTTAAAAGTTTTTCAGTTCTGACTGTATAGAGAGGACAGTAACATGTGAGCAAAAAAGTCATTGTTTTGGCTGCATCTAGTGACTCTTGCAGAGTAAGGACTAAGCCATTCCGTACAGTCCATTTACTTTTAAAGGACTGGTCCAGACCCTGCATTTCTTATCAGTGTTTCCTTGTGCAAAATTGTAACTGAAGGAATGAGAGAACGGGATAGAAGTGGTAACTGAGGAAGGGCTGCATCAGGACATAGCAGTGTAAGCATGATTCTTAAAGCATACCTTTTCCTTCTTTTCTGGAAAAGAATATTAAAAGGTTAATCTCCTGCCTTATAACTAGGGTTAATTGTATACTAGAGTACAATTGCAATTTTTGGAAAAAAATCACTGCTTGTGCATATTCACTGCTAATTCAGGTATCAAAGACAACTCTTGCAGTGAAGAAGTTAAAGCAGAGAGGTAGCCATGGTTGTTGGAAATTTTTGTGTATTTTTTCTATGCTTTGTAGAGGCTCTACCATTTATGATATCCTGTGCATTTAATGTATGCTTTACAAGAATAATAGACGCTTTTGCAGCTACATCATCATACTCTAAAGATAGATTTAATTACAAGGCCAGACATTATCTTCTGCAGAAAGACAGGCATATCAGAGCTCTTGGACTTGCAGACAGAGTGATTAGATTTCTTTCTAACTGTGCCAGACAATGTGATAAAGGACTCTGTCCCTCCACATTCCATTTAAAACATTTAAAGTACTTGCGAGGCTAAACAAAAATTTTTCTACTCTTCCCAGATTCCCCCCAGAATCCTGGAGTAATGCAAATTCTCTTCTCTAGATACTATTGTATGTTTAAAGCTCCCAATACTCAAGAAAATCTTGAATAGCACTAAAAATAGCACTAAAATGGAGCAGTTCAATGGAGCAACAAGGTAGAGGTGAGCAGGGCAATCTCAGGCACGCATAAGTTTTAAAAGCCATGAGCTTCTTTATCTTCCACAAAGACATCTCTCTTAAATTTAAATAGCTGCTGTCACTGACTACCTGACTACGTATTTATCTGCCCAGAAGCAGAGTGCGTGGCCTTTGGCCCTGCTATTCATAGTGTTACTGTCTCTGCCTAACAATGCTGTGAACAGAGCTGGGCTTCTGTTAGCATCTTTTGTTTGATGTGAGTCACTGAAGCTTTGATGTTGTTTGTGAGAAAAATAATGATTAAAAAGAATAAGATCTTCACTCTCCCCCTCTCTCTGCTCCCCATAGAGAAATCTGATCTGTGTTGGGAAAAATCTGTGACTGATCCTGTCATAGGTACACACAAAACACAGAGTTCAGGAGAGAAATCTGTTAATGATGAAACTCTTAGCATCTCTTTACTGGAGGGTCAGAGAAGCAATTTGTCTTAATGATCAAAATGCTGTTTCCTGTTAAATGAACATGTGTGTCCAAATACATACATAATACTTTCTCTGTGTGGTGAACACAGTTGTCAGTGTAACCATAGTGCTTTATTTTCAGTGGGATGTCTTAGATTTTCTGCTTCAATTGCATGTGCTTCCCCTTTACAGGATATTTCACCAAAAAAGGGGAATATTACCTCATCCTGAAGCTACATTAGTAGATTTGAAATGCTCTACAGTTCAAAAAATGCATTTTTCCTTAGAAATTATTATTTTAGTAAGCTTGTTTCTCATTTACTGGTGGAACTCTTATCTTGCTGGCATTTTTAATGAAAAGCAAATGTGATGCAGCATAGTGTAGCTAAAGCTCCTAAAATCTGAGCTTCAGAGTAAATGGATGGCTGTTCTGCTACACAAGGCAAAACCTCCTCTACCATATAAAAACAGTCTGATCACTGAACACTACAGAAACACAAAAAGTAAATTTAATAAAATTATTATGTCCCAAGTGTAATAAAAAGCAATGAACAAAAAATTGGGAAGCTTTTATCTTCACAAACCTTTGATCCACAGTGTGAAGGAAAGAGGCTTTTTTTCAAAACAGGCTTAGTTTCAAAAACTAAGGTATTCTGAAATTGGAGGTGGCTTGATTCCCACTCTGAGCAGCAGGGTGGGAGAGAGCAAGGGAGCAGAGCCATGGCTCACCATGTGCCAAAAGCAGTCAGGCTTATGAAGCAAATACAAAAAGGGTTTGGATTTAGACACTTGGATATGGAAAATCTAGCTTTATACAATTCTTTTTTTTTTAATATCCCCAGCTATTATTCTATATCTATATTTAGCTTCAAGCTCCATATCAGCTTTTGATATAGCAGATTTCTTATATCTTCAGTCTTCTTTCTTGTGGGTCAGACAGGCATTCCAGTGGGTGGTCAGAGAGGGTTACTACAGGAAGGTGCCCAGATCTTGAGGATTTGCTAGTCTTTTGTAAACCGTCTCACAAAAAGGGGCCAAACTCAGGAAACAATTCTAGCCAGGTAAGCAAACAAATGTGATACACATCTCCTAAAAAAGGAGATTTCATAATCCTTTACTTGGGAGAACTGCACCTCAAAGTGAGTTGCCTTCAGCTACTTTAAGGAAATGCAGAGAGCAGAGCAGATGCATAAGGAGGACAAAGAGCCAAATCTCCCCAGAAGACTGATCAACTCCCAAAAAATATTTCAGAACAGAGGTAAAAAATAAGGCTAGGAAGGCCATAAGTCTCTAAAATGCTCTGCAAAGTTTATGTACCATTTCAAGTATGAAACACTCCTTGTGGGCACTCTGGTTTCTTACAGTACCATCAGGGGCATTGAGTAGTGTCAGACCACTGCTGGAAGCTTGGGCCATGCAGTTCCTTCTGTATTGCATACTTCAGACATCTACAACTGCCAAGGAGAGCCTACTCTTGCGAACTACATTGAGCAAAGAAAATTTCAGAGGGCTCTGCTGATCTCCTGCCTTGACTTTGATGGAAGCTGCCAGCATTCACTGGTTGCTAGGACCTTCTCTACTGTGTAGATGTTGAATGAAACAGAGCACAGCATTAGCTGTAGCAACTGTATTGGTACGGACATAAGTGTTCTCCAAGGAGTCCCCTTCATGACTCTGCCCACACGGATTCAGGACTTCTAATCACTAGCATGGAAAAAATAAAAGCAAAAAACTTAATTTGTTCTCTGTGGTTTAATGTTGCAATTTTGGTATCAAAATGAGTGCCAAGAATTTATTTCAAACTTACGGTTTTATAAGCACTATGCTAGTGAACTATATAAGTACTGCTAAGATTCTACTTATTTGTCAGCTGCTAGTCTACCGCTTTATGTTGTATTTGTAACGATGTAATCCATTCTATCCCCACATGCAGTCCCTACAATGTATTATAATGGCAGAATTTTAAAGAACGTATTTGGAAAGAGGAAAAAAAAAAGAAATCTAGGGCTTGGCCATAGTTCTAGTGTTCAGCCAGCCCTAAATGGAGGATTTACAATGCCTGAATACACTGCTGATGTGATAAGTGTATTGAGGTTTGTTTAAGCTGGATATGAAAATTAAAACTTAGCTTCTCATTGAAAAGAGAATCTCCCGCAGTGTGATACTATGACATCAAGTTTTTTGTTTACCCCTAAGGCTGGTGCTGCAATGACTTCCAGGTTTGATGGTGCCTCTTTTTTAAGTTGTTGAGCAGCAGGCTAATAGCTGCACAGCATGATGCAAAGACAGCAGAAAGCAGGGAAATCAGATGTGGATATACTCCCCAGAGATCTCCTGCTAAGATAGAGCTAACTAACCAGAGCTTTAGTGCTCAGATGTAGCCTTCTCATGCAAAGGATGGGCTGATTATCAGATCTTCCTGCTTTATTGCACATTTTTTGGTTACAGATGCTATTACAAACCATGAATTCTGGTGTAATATGCATTCTAGTGCAATATGAGCTATTATATTGAAAGAAACATTATTTTTAAAGAGTTTTCACCCAAGTTCAGTCCCACATCCTTCCCATATTGTGCAAAATGATCTTGGTATATTTAAAGATAAAGGTTTATTTTCTTCTTCTGTGCCTGCTTTGCCTTAATTGTTTGAAAGCCATAGATTTAGTTTATTTCAGCATGACAAAGACTGACTTAATAAATGGACAATATCTACTTGTTGTTTACACTAGCACATTTTGCTCATGTCATACTACAAGAGTCGCCTCTGCTGGGCAGTCACTTCGTTATTGCCATAGTGGCAGCCTCATATGCCACGAAGTTTGGAGAGCAGGGGAAAGCACGTCATCATTCTTCTCTCATTTGCTATTGGAGACACATCTGGTCTGTAAAATGAAAAGGAACTTCTAATCCATTACTCTGTGTGTTTTGGGGAAGCTACATTCAGGCAGTTCAACACTTTAATCTTAACATAGCAGCTGGTATCTGCTTCCCAGGTTTTGTGTTTGTGTTGTCACTGACTCGTTCATTACTCAGAGATGAGAAGCAGGCTGGGGTGCAGTGGTAACAGGGAAGACTTGTTGCAGCTCCCTAGGAATGCCCAGTGAGCATATCCCCATGTTTTCTCAGATATCAATGGCCAAACTGGAAGTCTTTAGTGGCATAAGGCAGTCTGTGTGATTTCAGTAGGAGGAAGACTGGCTAACAACACAGTGATTGATGGTTAAGTTTCTATAGTGTTGTTTTCCTTTATCATCCTGCTTGTAGAGGTGTGCTTTCTATATATATAAGAGAAAAAGTTAAAATTGTGAAGCTTGTGTTACATAAGTCAAATTCTGAAGCTGGTTTAATCCAAAAAGAGAGAGGCATTATTCTGGTCATCCACAGCCCTTATAAAGTAGTTCTTGAGATGTTATACACCTTATACCAAGCACCAAACCAGTCTCTCCAGAAGCATGATTAAAAGAGTAAACTGAAAGTTAAACACCACACAGGTTAAACCACATATAATTTGTCACTAAACTTAAAGGTTTGGCCTAGAGTGCCCCTTAACAGTCTGTAAAGGAGCCAGAAGGGAATGCAAAGGCTCAGCTTTGAATTTCCCTTTGGGCCACACATATTTGGACTAATCTGACAGGAGCAACTAATGAAGTTATCCCTCCAGCACCTCTGTGCAGAGCACTCCATGCCTTGCCATGACAAGAGTCAGTTTGTCTCAAACACAATAACATAAACAAGTGCCCTATGAGCTTTTATCACTTAGAGAGGAATTATGTTTACAGATGTTACCACCTTCAGGAAATCTGAAGATTTCTTCATAGAATCTAGACTTTTGTTAAAGTCAAAGAAAAATAAGCCTTCAAGGCTGCACCATAATCTAACTCTTTTTCCCTAGAAAGGCAAGAACAATCTTCTCTGGACTCTACAGGAGCAGTAAGTAAAAATTACCTCATATAATGGCATGCAGATGCTATCAATCCACTCGAGCTGCAGCCTGGGTAGTTCATCTTTCCTGTTCCGATCAAAAATGGCCTGAATTGAGAAGGGAACAAAACTGTCATGCTTTATTACATTGGAGTATTTTACAGACACAACATCCAGCACTTTGGAGCTATGATCAAATTCTCACAACCAGAACACTTTGTAAACCATAATCAATCTTTGCAGCAATACACCTACTGCTTTGTCTGGCATGAAAAGTAAACTGTTTATTTTCAATTCTGTTTTGAAATTTGTAGGCTGAATATATTTGAATTTTATAATTCTGTGATGTAAAATAAATAATATACAGCTAGAGCTGAACTGATACCTCTTGTAGAAATGGAGATAACTTTGAGCAGAAATTTCCCTTTTCTCATATAAGGTTTTCCAGCTCAGCAAAATGAACAGTGATGGATCTGGGCTGGCTCCCTCCCTCCCGGTTACAACTCTTTCTGCAGAACCAGCCTTGTCTGTGAATCCAGAGGGTGAGGAATTAAGAGATGCATTTCGGAAGCAGTTATCAATTTCTTCCTCTGGAACCAGCCTAATTGATTGCTCGCGGAACTCACCCAGAGAAGAAATTAAAGAGGTTGAAAGGACATAGAAGAAACTGAGTTCTGAAGAGTTTGAATGTGAGATCAGTTTCCTCCACATCTTGCCTGACATACATTACTTTGGTCCATCAGCTTTCTATCTAGAGGATTTTAATCCTCCTTCTAATAGCCTATCCATACCATTTACCAAATGCCTTTTTTACTCTCCGAATATGCCAAGTTTTAAATCTCTTTTTCTGTGGAAAGTCTGTTCTTATTCTGGCCCATCTCCTCAAGGTTGATGTCTCCTGAGAAGACTTACTTACCTTCTAGAAACTCCAGACTATACATATTACATTACATTAAATGTCCGGTTGACTTCTAGTTGTAGTCTGCTCTTTCTTACATAAACAGGTATCACACAATGTATCTAAATAAGACAAGGAGGTAAGATTCAAGGACTCTATGATCTTAAATTAGAATCTTGGGTTTGGTTTTGGAGAATTTTGTACTTCCCATTCAAATAATTTTGAAAAATCCTGTCATTTTCTGATTGTTCTAAGCACAATACAAGAAAAAGATCTTTCAGTTTTTAGTTAAAAGAATATTATGTTTCCTTTCTAACAACTCTCCTATCTAACTAGTAGCAATACCTATCTAGATGGGTTGTCATAGTGATATATCATAAAACACACCGGCATCTGATCTTATTTTAAAATTCTTCATTATTGTGGTAAAACTCTACATAATTGTGACCCTTAGCCATCAACTGTTGGAACTGATGAACACTGTGATTATTTACTGGCCTCATCTTCCAACACAAAACAATATATCAGTTTTCTGGATTCTTTGAAACCGTGAAGGGCCAAACTAAGAGCAAAAATCTTCCTTCAAAATGCATGGCTTCAAAGCATCCTACATGTGGACCCCAAATTACTGTATTCCATGGTGCAGACTGTAGAGCCCAAAGGAAGAGTGAGAGGGCTGCTATGATAGAGGAAACACTGAAGATAATTATAGCAATACACTCTTCTTTCTTGCCTGTCTAGTCTGTTGGATGCACATTTTAAGCAGATGCGAGTCCAGAAGCAAACTCTGGCTTTTGTCTTTCTCTGTCTATAATATGTCCAAAATGTAGATGTTATAACGAATCTTATAATATTTCTTAAGGTTGCTGGACTCAGGCTATTTGCACTGGAATTCATTGCTACTTGAAGACAGTAATGTTAACGTATGTGTTGAAATAAAATTACTTCCTGCTATGCTTCATTAGCATGAGAAACACACTTTGCAAATTTTATATGCCAGACAAGAAAGGCACTTATATTCACATTATATGGGATGGTCCTTGCAGTTATTCAGGCCTAGATTTCCTATCAGAATTGTGAATACTATGACTGACCGATTACTCTTCTACTGGATTACAGCTACCACTTTTTGTGATGCACACACAGAACGAAAATGGTGACCTTGTATCAACAGACAAGAAGGCTGAGGTACTCAACAACTTTTTTTGCCTCAGTGTTCACTGATAACTGCTCTCCTCACCCCTCCTGGGTCAACGGACAACAAGAAGGGGACTGGGGTGTGATAGCCTCTCCCACTGTAGGGGAAGATCAAGTTCATGATTACCTGATGAACCTGAAAATATATATAAGTCTATGGGACCTGATGAGATGCATCCCAGAGCCCTGAGGGAATTGGCTGATGTGGTGGCCAAGTTGCTCTCCATGAAAAGTCACGGCAGTCAGGAGAAGTCCCTGGTGACTGGAAGAAGGGTAACATTGTGCCCATTTTTAAAAAAGGCAGAAAAGACGACCCTGAGAACTACCGACCTGTCAGCCTCACCTCTGTGCCTGGGACAATTATGGAACAGATTCTCCTAGAAGCTCTGCTAAAGCACATGGAGGACAGGGACATATTAAAGACAGCCAGCACGGCTTCATCAAAGAGAAGTCGTGCCTGACCAACCTAGTGGCTTTCTATGATGGGGGAAAGACAGTAGTGGACATGGGAAAAGCAACGGATGTGATCTGTCTGGACTTCTGCAAAGCTTTTCACACAGTCCCCCACAACATCCTTCTCTCTAAATTGGAGATATGCATTTGATGGGTGGGCTGTTTGGTGGTTCAGGAATTGGCTGGCTGGATGCATTCAGAAAGTAGTGGTCAATGGCTCGACGCCCAGATCTGTGACAAGTGGTGTCCCTCAGGGGTCCATACTGGGACCGTTGCTGTTTAATATCATCATCAGTAATAGAGACAGTGAGATCAAGGGCACCCTCAGCGAGTTTGCAGATGACACCAAGCTGAGTGGTGCAGTTGTTCCACCAGAAGATGGGCTGTCATGCCAAGGGACCTGGACAAGCTGGAGTGGGCCTGTGAGAACTTCATGAAGTTCAACAAGGCCAAGTACAAAGTCCTACATCTGGGTTGGGGCAATACAGGCTGAGGGAGACATGATTGAGAGCAGCCCTGCAGAGAAGGACCTGGGGGTGCTCACTGATGAGAAGCTCAACATGAGGTGGCAATGCAAGCTAACAGCCCAGAAGGCCAACTGTATCCTGGGCTGCAACAAAAGAAGCGTGGCCAGCAGGTTGAGGGAGGTGATTCTGTCCTTCTACTCCATTCTTGTGAGACCCCACCTGGAGTACTGTGTCCAGTTCTGGAATCCTCAACATAAGAAGGATGTGGAACTGTTGGAATGGGTCCAGAGGAGGGCTATGAAGAAGATCAGAGGGCTGGAGCCCCTCCTATATGAGGCCAGGCTGAGAGAGTTTGTGTTCAGCCTGGAGAAGAGAAGAGAGGGGAAGGGAAGAAAAGGGAAGGAGAAGGCTCCAGGGAGACTTCAAAGCAACCTTCCAGTACCTGAAAGGGGCCTATAAGAAAGCTGGGGAGGGAATTTTTACAAAGGCATGTACTGACAGGATGAGGGGGAATAGCTTTAAATTGGAGGGGGGAAGATTTAGACTATACATTAGGAAGAAATTCTTGATGATGAGGGTGGTGAGGCACTGGCACATGTTGCTCAGGGGGGTTGTGGATTCCCCATCCCTGGATGTGTTCAAGGCCAGGTTGGATGGGGCCCTGGGTTGCCTGGTCTGGTGGGAGGTGTCCCGGCCCGTGGCAGGAGGGTTTGGAAAAAGACAATCTTTAAAGTCCCTTCCAACCCAAACCATTCTATGATTCTATGAACTATTATAGGGAAGAAATTCATTAATTCCCCTCTAACAGCATATGAAATAAAAAGCCATTTACTGTATCTGAGCATTGTTTACTATTGATATTTTAACTTTATTGACTTCATGACATCACCACAGGCTCATGTGCAAGTATTATTGAAGTGAGAACAAGTCTGAGCCACTGGAACAGTTTTTTGTTATTTTTGGAAGCATAAATATGTTTGTGAATGGCTTGTAAGTTAAATTCTTTTGAATGCTTCCTGTTACCCTTCTCCCTGTTACCCTTCTCCCGTTACCTCCAGATAACGGCTTGTCAGCATTTTGAGGTATTTAACCTGGATAAAGCTTTCCCTTCAAATTGTTCACTGAAAATCTTTATGAAACTGTTTTTAATTATTGTTTGACATTTTATACCCATCTGGCTATATTCCACTCAATACCAATGTATCTTGTCAATCAGTATTATATTTAGTTGGATAGCTGTAGAAATGCTTTTCATCATTTGATACATCAAATAACAGACAACTATAGCATAAAGTAAATCCAACGATTTTGATTCCATTAGTAGCTGATGATTCTTTATTTGAATATTGTATATTAAAATGAATATCCGTTGCTTAGAAAATGAGTCAACAGAATAACCTTGGGATATAGGTTTAGAAAATGGGGAGAGGAGTTCAATGCAAAAGTGACTGAGTTGGCTGGAGAGCTTTTAAATGTGGGTCTAAATGCATGTCTAAGCTTATGGGATAAAGCTTTTATTTACTCCAATTTTTTTCTACATACATAATAGTTATTTTTTTGTGAATAAACCCAATGATATTTTCTTACCCTTTCCAAGTGAGTAATTATGTCAGAAGCAATAAAAACTTACTGAAGGAGTGAGTTTGAGTTCAGATCTTTCTCTGTCTCCTTGTTCAAAGAACTCACTGGTTACCAGCTCAGCTGCCTAAAACATAAATCATGATAAAGATTAGAGTTCTTGCTACATAGTTTTTAGGATAATGACTTCATGATGATGACTTCAGCCTGTGCTTAACTGTGAAGAAATTAATAGTCCCACTTACATGACTGATGCCTGGTACATGTTTATATAGCTTTCAGGTCTGGGCATTCAGGGGATATAAACAGCTGTAACCACTGATAGGCACACTTAGCTCTTTTGGATGGGGAATTGACAAGGGGAATTACATTGCAATATCAAGGTAGCACTCAACACAGTTTTGTGCAACTTATTCAAGTGTTGAGAACAAAATAGAAAATTATAGCTTTTTGTTGGCATGCACAATTATGCCTGTAAAAATACTGTGTGAGAGGTCTCTGGGGATTCAAAGGCTGTTGCCCTATACAAACAACTTCACTTGTCAGACAAACTTAATTAAACAAAAATCTATGTTTTCTTAATTTAATTTGAAATCATAAAGGTTTTGTCCTCCACTTAGCTTTCCCTTTTCCTCCATGACTGTCATCACTATGAGATCTGAATATCTAAATATGAACTCTGATTGTGCTGTTCGTGATCAAAATCAAGAACTGGTGGGTTGGAAGTTGGAATGTGTCTTCCTGATTTTTGTCAATGAAGATGCTCTATTCAGCAGAGATTTGCGTTTCGCAGAAGAACAAAAGATTTAAAAACCAAATTAGTTACAGAAGCAACAGGAGTTTTAAGAAGTTAAACAGTGAACTATCTTGATATAGTAGCATTTATATGCTGTACTCTTTTCATGCGTGGGGCTTAGAAGGTAGGCATGTGTGACACTTGAAATGAAGAAAAAAAAAAAGGAAACTAATCTACTGAAGATGATATTCCGTTGCTAAAGCTCCTGTCATGCCTCCTTATTGTTTTCAAGCTAGGAAATTATTTCACAATGCCAAGGCACAAGAGGCTGAACTAAGGAGAGAACTGCACTTCATAAAATCTCAGGATTTCTTGGTCTGGAATTGCATGGTAGCTAACATTCATACATCCTAAGCTTACTACAGTTGAAATAAGGAGTATGAAAATAAATTGGAAGTAGGTTAGGTGATATTATAAAGTACTCTTAAGTCTTGAGCCAGGCTATCACAGAGTTTGGAACTTTATAATATATGTAATCCCAGAACACTAATAAAATTCTGGATCAATACTCCAGATAGAGGAATAATTTAACAACTCAGCAGCAATTAAGGGTTTGCCTAGTGTATTGTATAAAAGTAATCATGACATAGTCTCACTCCTGTGAATCACCACCATTCTGATCTAGTTCTTCTTGTGTCCCTTTCCCTCTTCTTTTGCCTGTTTCTGTCTTCTCTTTCTGAATTTTGCCCTCTTACACGTAGCATTTATTCTCTTCGATTCATATATTTTAATCCCTTTCTCCCTCACTTTTCATATTCCTTTTTCCTTTTGGCACAGTTGAAGTCCAACTATTTCCTGGTTTCCTTCTGTGGACCTACTAGCCTCTCTGCTCAACCATGTAATGTTTCAATCAATCCCAGACTGGATTTTTCAGTATAAAGTAAACCTGTACACTAAGCTGCAGGGGAATTTTCACCTGCAGACCTCAAAAGCATTAAGGCTGAAAAAAACAGTTTGCCAGAGACTTAAGCACTAATTCAGCACTGTAGCACAAAGATTGACAATGTGGAAAACAGACCCTACCTGACATTTCAGCTGCCAAAGAAAACGGAGAAATTAACTGGGTTAAAGAAAAAATGAGAAGGGATTGCACACACAGCAGTTGTGGCTAGGTGGCACAGAAAAAGCTTGTGACTCATTTTCTTACTGCAGGATATGAGCAACTTCACCGACTTCCATGCCAGGTGATCATATTCTGGCTGAAGAGAGTAACAGCCTTGAAAGGACTACTGTCATAGTCTGCTTATAAAAGCAAAAAAAACCTCACCTGAGAAAACTGCAAGCTGATCTGAAGCTCCAACCACATGAATGCTTTTTTACTGAGTTAATGTGCATGGAACTTTCATACCACCACAAAAACAGGCAAGTCACTTTCAGCTTCTGTTACTTCCTTGTCCTTCTCCAAGAAATCTGGCTGCTCCTGCCTCACACTAGTTCTCTGGTCTAGTTTCTCTTTTTAACTATCTTTTTGACTATCGCTTTGCTGTAAATCCAGTCAAACTCCCTTCAGGTGCTTACCCATACTTAGCTGTGCCGATATATTTCCTATTTACTTCTTGATGCTGTTTATTCCTCCAAAACCCTACACAGTCTGCCTTATACTGGCTTGTTCTGCTCCTCAGTAAAGACCACGGAATTATTAGCATGAGTACAGGAAATATTAAGGATGGATTCTCAGTAAGGAAAGATACCTCATGTGGTAAAGAACAAGTAGTTGCTTGCCAATGCTGGACCCAAGCTTTATGAATATTTCGGAAGAGCCTACTCAGCAACAGAAGCCTGATTTTTTGTTTGCTTCCAAGTACAGGATGCTAAAAATGGCTCTATGCTCTACTTGCAATTTTTACCCTCAGTGTTGAGAAAACAAACACATTTCTCTTATATACAATGAAGATTTTATGTTAATCAAGGTTTACAAATCATCTGCTGATTCTGCCCATGTCAAGGAAAACTTAGGGACAAAACAAGTAAGCACTGCTACATGTGGCTAATGCTTTCCTTGTTTAATCCATCCATGTCTTTATATGGTTTTAAAAGGTTATTAAGAGGAGAGGTTGTAAAGCCAGATCTCTCCAGGTACCCACATGCTGCTCACCAGCATGTATACATGGAAATATTATGCAATAAACCATTTCTTGCAGGAACCCCCTGATATTTTTTATAGCATTAATACTGCTGTAAGTTGATTCCAGGTTTGGTCCCTTGTAAGCCAGAGCCCTGGGAATATTGTCCTGCCAGTACCGCCTCCTCACAGCCCTGCTATTAATCATGACTTGCCTGTCTTGAAATCTCCCACGGTTTGGTCACAGCTCCAAGGTCACAGGCTGTCATTAGCATTGATCTGAAAAACAGAAATGAACAATACAAGCTGAATCAACCTTTGTTGGATTTCTAAACAACTCTGCTCTGGATGCATAAATAAATAACACATATATAAAATGTCAGCCCTGGCACCTTCTTTTCCTCCAGGAAAGAATGACATGTTTGAAATCTCAGCCATCAGCATGGCTTTTACATCACAATTGTGCCAAGGCAGGCTAATGTGTTGCAGGTCATCAGATGATGAATTTTGGTATTGTGCATTGCACACTAGAAAAGAAATCATATTGCAAGGGATTAACTGCTAATTTTGCAATACTTCTAACACTACTTACATTAATACCTATAATATACTAGAAAGCATGTGCTTCATGTGGTATAAGTAAGGATGTTATTACTTAATAACACTTGCAAACTGGATTAATTTATATGCCTATTTGTAAGTGACTGCTGTAGCAAGAGAACCTATAATCACAGGAGGCATCCCAGACACTGTTTAAGCAGTTTCTACAGCTCATCTACAATAAAAATTTAAGATTTACTATGAGCTGTATTGTTCCACAGTAGTTTAATACCTAGCTACAACCATGTTTTATATGCATTAGGAGAAAGAAACCATTCAGCTGTAGAATGTGTTTATGTACAGTACATGATGCAGATAAAAGTTTAAGAAAGTTTAAATGAAGAACAAGGGCACTGAAAATGAAGCATCAAATATATTGCCTGAATCTAAAATTGGAAACAGGTGAAATGATACGGAAAATAGAAAATTAGCCAATATTTTGGTCTAAAGACCAAAAGGAAACAGAATTTTAATGACATTTCAGATAAATGAGACATAATCAGGCATGCATATGCAAATGCATACATTTTATTGACCCAAAAGCTTGGTGTACCCAAACCACACACAATGTCTGAGGTTTTCAACAGGATGCATGCTTAGACCATTCTCGAAGGCTAGAAGAATACTGTGTATCTGCAAATACCCAGGTAGAGACTAGAAGAGCAGAAATAAGCACAGCCAGAGAAAGAAAACAGAGAGGAGGAAGGAACAGGAAAATGGACAAGAAAGCTTTTTGTGTCCTGAGGCAGAATATTGATGTTTTCTGGAGAAAAAGTGGAAAGGCCGAGTAGTAATTGGTGCAGCTGGGAGAAAGGGAAAAAAACATGATGGAGTTTGAAGGCAGAAATAGGAATGGAGATGAGGTCACACTGATTACATCCCTGCTGTTCGGAAATGTTTAGAAATCATACCATGTATTTAACAAAACAGATCACATTTTTATAAAAGATACCTTCTCTTGTTACTATAAGTCTTCACTCCAGGATATATCGAATGCCTTAAACAAATATGGCTGCAATTTGAAATAATAAGAAAGCAAGAAAAGTAGTGCTCACCGAAATATTTCTCGGTGTTTTTTTATATTCCAATCATAACCACCTTTACTGACAAGTTCAAAAAACTCGGTCCTTCTCCTGCAACAAAACAGATCATCAAAGAAAGAACCAAGACATTTCCAGGGCAGCACTGCAGTAGAAACACAGTTCTCTGAATGATACATAATCATTGCTCCTTATGTATTATTGTTAAAGTCGTTACACTGACAGTCCATTTAAGCGAGACGTACTAATTTCCCAACATGTTCTATAAATGTCTGTTATCAATGTCAGAGTTGCCTAGTAAAACAATATGGAATTTATGGGCTCCGCAGATAAGGAAATAAATGGCACCAAAATGTTCAGTCTTCCATGGAAGCTACAGCAGCGGACAGACAGACAATAGAAATATTCCTGTAATATATACACACTTTTCCCTACTTGTCCTTTTTTCACTTCTGGATCCTGAAGGGTTTTTCAGAGATGTGCAATTCCTGTTATTTTCCACACACAGAACAAAACAGTGAGACACTGGAGCTACAGCTCTCTTGAGTTAATAGGTCTTATTTATGGGAAACTAGGTCTCCCTGTTGGGTCGATGCTTTGTCCTCTGGAGTATCCTGCGTGTTTCCTCAAAGACGGACAAAATATGAGCCAGAACATGCTAATGCTTGCTTGGTGCCTTTAAGTACCAACATTTAGACTCATTATAGCCTGTAATTTTTCAAGGCACTGAGACTCCAAGCAGCTCTAACTGCATACAATGTGACTACAATATGAAACAGATCCTGCCCCAGATATAGTGGAAGTTGAGATACAAAAATATGGAGCAACTTGCCCAGGGTGACACAACATATTCCAGCATCAAAGCTGGAAAGCAAATACTTAAGTTCTGAGTGACAGTCCAGTACCCAACCTCACAGGAGACCACGCTATTTCTTTTTTCAAGTGAAAACATAGTAGAGATTCCCCAACAGAAGAGCGTTTACAAAGGCCTGTATTTTCTACATTTGCTTCAGCTAGATTGAAATTCTGAACAGTGATTATAGAAAGAACGGTTTTCAGGGAGTGATTTTCAGGTACTTTTGGAAATGAAGTAGGATAACAATTACCCAACTAATGAATCATAATTACGTAAGAGGAAAAGATAACTTATTTTCAGACTTCCGAGTAAAAAAGCCTCATTTGCTAAAAGTTTTCCAATTTGTGTAGCACTTAAAACCACTGATGCAAGCGGGGAAGATTAATTTTGAAATTCAGCTGATGTGATTGTTTCTCTGTATTAAAACTAGAAAGACATCTTAACCATGTAGTTTTTCAGTCTAAGGCAGGCAGGGAAAAGATCTCCATCATGTCTGGGTCTGGACTGGGTTCCCTCCCAAGGCACTGCTGTGGGCTCTCTCTGGCTCTTCCAGGGGATGAAGGATCCCAGACGGGGGGAGCACGTGGGGCTGTGCAAGGGCAGCTGCCCTCTCAGCCTTTGCCACTTGTCTCTTCCTTGACAGCACAAAACACTTCTGCAGCACTTGTTATTTGTGATGAGCCAGTAGAACCCATTCTGACACATCCTTGTGGTCATTGTATCTCACTAAAAGTTGTCAGCAAATTCCCCTGTTGCACTAACCCACCAGATAACAAGCAATCTTAACAGATAGCTTCAATGAGAATATGCTTAAAAATGTTTATTTGTCCTGCTCAGGATTTTCATGTCGGCAAGCAGAAATTGCTTCATGGACTAATGTAATTTATAATAAAACTATTCATTAAAACCCTTTCTTAATACAGCTTCCCTGAGAAAACACTTGCAGGAAACAATGAATATCAGTGTATCCACTGCCAGTAGTGTTTAGAAACAGCCCTTGGCACACTAACGAAATACTGAGAAAAAAAGACAAAGCAATAATTGCAGCATCCCAGTTAGTATTTTTACAGTTAACAGTTAAAGATAACAATATCTTTATTGTGTTTATTATGTTTAACATAATTGTTGAAAAATTTCAGGGTAAAGACTTTCTGACTGAAGTTTTCTGGAAACTTGGTTTGGTATCAGTCATCTGCACAAAGGAGGAGGGAATCCAGGTATACCTCCCTAAAAGTTGAGAAAAACATGCACTGTTTGGGATAGGATGCCAATGGCCATTAAACAAAAATTCCTTAGGATTAATTATTGCCAAGACTGGGAAGGCAGTACAACGAATCCTCATGTCTGATAGCACTTCTCCCTTTAAGTCAGCCACAAGCGTCTCTCCCCCCTGAGAGGGGGATGTCAAAAGTGCAGTGTGATGATGACATGGTTCCTTCAACTACATGCATGCTCCCACACATTCTCACTGAAAAGAACTTTGTGATAATTGAAGGTATTTGAGAAATATGAAATAGCAACAACTTAAGGTCTATTTAGAGATTTTATTTGGAAACAAGGAAACACAAGAAAACTGGATGAGAGAGTTCATACTATACTTCTCTCGAGTTAAGCTTTGTAAGACCTATTCTCATGTGATGCAAATTGGCATCATTTGTCTCCAAAGAAGCAATGTATATGCATTCATTACCTCTGCAACTGGGTCTAGAACATAGTATTTTTTAGAGTATACATTTAAAAACTCTGAAATGGTGGAAATTAATTCTAAAATGCCGTTGATTTTATACATGCCTGAAGAAATGATCACAGAAGGGACATTAGAATTATGGGACTGAAATGTAACTGATTCCTGGGATTCCTTTGAAATATAAGCCTAGGATTTCACTTGCTTTTCGTTAATACAGATATGTTACACATTAAGCAAAACCTTCCTGGACAGGAGATATTTTTATTAGGCTAAGATACACTAAGTATTAGACTAAATCTCTTCAACCACAGCTAAACACTAATTAACCATATTATATATACTTATTGGTATTTAATAGGTCATTAGAGTAAGTTCTTCGAATTTTCATTTGTCAAATACAAAAAAAGCCAATACTTACTCAAAATACAGAGTGAGGTCTGTTGCCAATATCGATTGCTTTAGAAGCTGCATAAGGTCACTGTAGTCCTTAGAGGACAAGTTAGCAAAGATGTTGTGACCCTATAATGAAAGAGATAAAAGAGGTAAAGGGCTAGAAATCAATACAGGTTTTTAAAAGGTTTTCTAACTCTTTGGTCTGCTGCTTCCCTGTAACAGAGGCCTCTTCTGATTCGTGGCAAAACTACAACAAAATAATGTTAATACTGCTGAGATTACATTAGGGTGAAAAAGTTGACAATTGTACCTGGGTGTTTTTCCTAAACTCTGCTGAAATTATAGCCTCTTCAGGAAAGAATTACTCTTTGCTCTGACCCCATACAGACTCAGTTTATGGGGAAAAACTATGGATACATCTCAATCTTCCTACTTATTAAATGTTTTGGGGAGCTGTGCCTTGCAGCTTTTGAGTTGTGCTCCTAACAGATTTATCTCTGCTGCTGCTTGCAGGCACACAAACTGCTGTTAGAGCAGTCAAAGACACTAAATCAGTTTTTCATTCAAAACAGCTCATTTGCTCACTTTGCCTAGTACTGTTTTGTCTTACACTGTATACAAACATTCCCTCCACAGGCTAAAAACCCACAACTTTATGCAGTTTAAATGCCCTTAGTAGGCCAAACAGGGATCATGGATTGAGAATCTGAAAGGTGCTCCAAAGCCAAAATGAAAGGAAAACAAATGCTTTATAATTACTATTTAAAAGCAAGAACATCCTTTTGAAAATGTATTTCTGAAAACAAAGAAGGATGACGATCCTATAATTTCTCTACAAAATCCTAGAGAAAATAAGCTGAAAGAGATAAAATTAATGGAAAATTCTGAAGGAAAACTTAATAAGTGGTCTTTATGACATTAGTTGCATATAACTAAATAAACATAAATAGATGTGACACACTTTTTTTTCTAATCACCTATAGAAATAATGAGGTTCTTGCTAAACAGAGGGGTTTTTTTGTGGCATTTAGCATTGTAATGCATATGTTCAGTATGCACTGCCACCTTCTGCTTTGGAAGATTAAAACGCCTTTGAAAACAAGAATTTTCCAGCAACAGGATTGCTATAACCATGATAGTCTGAGGACATAGACAAGATAAGGTCTGGAGGCAGAGGTGATTAGATTAGCTAATTAGCTATGTGTAAAAGATGGCCTTCTCTGCATCAATTAAATTGTTATTTCTTTTTGGCTAAATATTGAGAAGGATTTGAGAACCTGAAGTTTATTTATGAAAAACAATTTAAAAATCAAAGCATTCAGAAGAAAATAAAGCAAAGCGTAACAGGAAAAAGCAGCTTTTACAACAGGTGTAATTTAACAAGTATTCTAGAATGTCTGTTGCTTTTCTGATCTGTTTCATCATGTATAAACCCATGTTGTTACAAAGCTCAGGATGGCTTATACCGAGGTTAGCATGTCAAGAGTAAAGGATACAGAGCACCTTTGTTCAATGTGATAAAAACCTAAAGAAATAATACTATATTTCATTCTAGGCAGCAAAGACAGAATAGTCAGCAGTAGTGGATGGGATATAATCTAATTTCAGCTTATTTGAGAGAGGAGATCAACTGCTGAGCTGGTGAAGGTTAGTGTATCTTTAAGTAGATTGGAGGATCCAAATTTGCATTTATTCCAAACAAAGGGGTGTCGTGTTTATTAGCTAGCAGCATCTATTGGATAAAAATCCCGTAGGATTAATTTTCTGATCTAGCAATGAAGACCTGGAGAGGAAGCTGCCTGAATGGTCAAAGAGGAGGACTTGCATTTCAGGCAATATTTTACATCTCTGAAAGAAGCTGGAGTAGATTCCAAGGAAAAACTATTTTATTTTTCATAAATTTCTTTATTTTTACATTGGAAAAGATGAAGAAAAGGATCTAGACTGACATGACCTATAAACTTTCAGAGAGTTGTCCATGTCTTGAGTTTGTCTTCAGAGTAACATTAAGTCACAACGAAGATTTCAGGAACCAGAGAAATCACTGTTTCACAAGAAAGCTTGTTCCAGAGACTTAACAGTCTCATTGCTTTAGAAAGGGAGAAAAAAACCCAAACAAACAACAAAGAACAAAAAACCTTACTCCTTTTCTCCTATTCTGAACTAGTCTATTTTAACTTTCAAATGCTGCTTTTTCTTAAAACTTTCCTTGGTAATATTAGAAGCCATTTAATTCCTAGAATCACCTCTTAGCTAATCTAAGCTTGGCTAACCAGACTGACCTGATCTCATGCTGGTGCTCCTCTTTCCTATGTCTACTTTTTTAATACAATGTTGAGAAATTGAACACTAAAGCCACAGTCCCACGACTATTCTTTGTGGCACTGTACACAGAGGTAAAGCTATCATCCTGTTTCCATTCACCTGTGATCACAGGACCTTCCCAGATGCTCTTCAGAAGTTACAGCAGATCAGTATATGGTCTCCAATTGCGCTGCATGAACAACATTTTTGGTTTTGTATATACTGAACGAATTTTGTAACAAGCTATTTGTGTAACTGGAGTATCCACTGTTTTGTAAGGATTGTGTGTCCATCCTTCTACTTTTCTCATTTCTACATCTCTGGAGTAGTGTATGCTGTTGGTGCCTAAGACATTGTAGGCAAGAATCATGTCTTTGAATGTATCTGCAAAGCAGCTAGTGAACTTTGGACAGCATGATATGGCTGATATTAATTTTGAAAAGACTTTTAGTAAAATTATGCAAAATCATCATAAAATACTGATTACAGTATGACTGTCAAAGAATTAAATTGGTGTAGTAAAGTGTTGCTGTGATACTATGAAAACAACACCTTTGGGGAAAAGTAAGTGCTTGTTTTGCATACTATAAACTACAGAGCAGGATATATGTAAGAGGACTAAGAAAAGCTGACAATATGATTAGGATATGTTCTCCTTGCCCCCAGCTGATTGAGACAAATATAATCTCTGGGCTCTATGATCAGCAATTGTAGTTGTTTAATTTTGTGCTAGTTGTGACCTTTGTGATAACCAATAAATAATTCCTCAAGGAGAGGGCATTAAAAAGGTACTGTGTGTGGTATTTCCTTTCTCCACCTGAAACTGCCCAACAGTTTACAGTGAGATTAATAGTAACACTTTTGTACCTCACTTTGGAGAATCATGACAGCATGATTGAAATGGTGGTGCTCCAGGGTAGCAGAGGTGCCGTATAGCTGAGCTAAGGCTGATCCACTCCTGAAACAGAACATGGAGAGTCAACAAATAGCAGTCACCTGCTTACAAAGCAAGTTCCAGAGACAATTTAGTAATGAAAGCATATAGCCACACTCTCCCTCTCCATTTCAGCAACTACACCTGAGACAACTGACAAGACCAAAATATTAATTTAAAGCCAGATACAAGGCATTTATGATCCAGACCTTGCTAAATATCATTGACTGACTGAAGATTTTCCTGCCACTATATGAAATTTTCGTAATGTAGCTTTTACAGTGCTCAGTATTGCAACAGCATGGGTGCACCGCTGTGCAGTAGAGAGAAACAGTAACACCCTTCAGCTCAGAGTGGCTGTTCTGCTACTACTTTTTTTTTTTTTTAATTCTTAATAGATATAACCACAAAGGCTTACAATGTGTGATTACAGTGTCCTAAAAAATAATCAAACCAAAATACAACAAACAAAAAAAACCCCTAAAACTGCAGTGAGATTCTGTCTGTACGTAAAACCATGCACTTAAAATACTAAGGTAAGCACAAAACAAAAGTGGGAGCAGTAAACATAAGTTTAGCAACTCTTTAGAATGCATCTTCTCATAATATTTATTGCCTAAAACAAAATTAGATTCAAAATGCACAAAGCAGGTGGGTTTTCTAAGTTTAAAGAACCAAAAACATACAGAATACAAATATAAAACTGTGAATCATTAGGAGGTGCAGAAAAGGTGGCTGGATTGTCAGAACAGTTACTGTTCACCATTGCTTCACTTCTGGGACCCTGCCTAAAATGACAGGATGAGTTTTCTTTCCAAAGAAATGAGAATAAGAAATTATGCTAGAGACAAACAGGGAATCTCCTAGGAGTATATACTATAAAACTGCACCATACTGATATTTAATTATCAGAAGCAGCTATATTAGAGAGAAGGATGTCCAGGAAATATCATCCCTAGAGAATGTGGTGTTGAGATATATAATAGAGCCATTTCAGGCAACTGTGATATTGCCTCCATCATATACCTCTTGAACTTTCATCACCCAGAACAGCAGTATTGAACACTGAAAATAAAACAGGAAAATGTGATGCTTATATTTATAAGTTGGGTTAGAGAATAAATCATATCTATTCTTATGAAAAATGCAGCTTCTGTTTTCAGAGATGCTTTATACATGTGTGGTAATGTTCGTCTTTTGTTAAATGTCTTCAGCAATTTCTTTATGGAGTCATAAAACGGTAGCCTTCTCTTTGTTGTCAAACAAGTATAAGTGATAGCAATCTAAGGCTGAAACTGCTACCTTTAACTCAGCCATCCCTCTGTACAAGAGATATTGTTGTGTAATGTTACACTGGAGAAGTGGTTAACTTAATCAGAGCCTAAAACGGCCAGGATGTAAATCTTAGGTCTTGTTTTTGTAAATTAGGAACATAAACATCAATCAGCTGAGCTTCCTTCCCATTTGCCTCGTCTCTTTTGATTCTCTTCAAGACCAAGCTGCAAAAAAGGCATCTAGCAGTGCTTGGTAACCTTTGCACCACCAGCTCTGTCTTTTGAGCACTGCAATTGATTTTCCTTGCTATGGTGATTGAAGATCCAGACAGTGTCATTGTTTCACTGAGACTGTACAGCAACAACAGTAGCTCAGGAAATCCAGCTAAGCAAATATCAAAACCATCAGCTTGAGTGATGTTCACTGAGGTAATTCGTTCCCTGAAATGCAGCAGCCAATGCATACATACATTGCAGCAGAGTATTTCTGCAAAAGGTAGGACAAAGCAGACGAATACAACATCACCCTGTCTTTCTAATATCTTTGGACTACCACCTGACCATTTCCCCGTCATGCTGGAGGATTAGCGGTAACACAGAACAGACAAAGCTGCAAACACATGCTGGAATCTGGGATTTTGAGGAGTCTGTGTCCAACAGCTTTATTTCACAGCTTGGTAATGATGTTGTCAGGGGACATTTCCTGTTGTCTCTCCTTGTTCTTGGGGAACATCAGTTTTTATCTTGGTCAAAGGAGTTCCCTTACCACCACAGTAAGAAGTACCCTCAAACCTTCCACAAACTTGCTTCTGCTTCACTGTCTGAAGGCAGCAGCCTGGACAGTAAAAATATATGCAAGGCAAAGCTGCTTTGAACAGAATAAAATGAATTTTTAGAACTGCAAACCTTGATCTGGAGATCAAGATTTCACACAGGTGACATAAGAATCTACCTTCAAGATCCAGTTTTGTGTTCCGGTGGGTACTGACCGCTGCAAGGGGTGGCCAGCCCACCCCTGCCCACTGCAGCATGTCTCTGAACAGGCTCCGTGTGCTCAGGCATGTGGGGCTGGCCAGGGAGGGGGCATTCTGCAAGCCAGGGACTCTGTCTGCTTCACAACTGATGGGTGTGTGGTGAGGCAACCACTCCAGCCACCTGCTGCAGACGACACGCACCACAGCTCCAGCATGATGGCAATGGTTTCATACTTCGTAAGCTAGAAACTACTTTATGTGTGCTTGCTTATGCTGGCGTGAAAATTTTTATGAAAGCATGATTTCAGTTCTACCCATTTCCATTTCTTCTTAATAGCTGAACAGGGTTTTGCTTGACATCATGCATTCCAGCCAGCAAGTACAACCCAGAGAGATTCAGTGTTTCCCAGGTTGAATCAATAATACGTGAGCCTGAAAACATCAAGTTTTGACACTACGTTTCAATATGTAACATCAGTTCACAAGGGGTAACCCAATCAACAGCCTGGACAAGCCAGCAATTACCCCTAAGAACACAAAATGATAAAGATGGATAGCCCCTCACTACATACAAGAATAAGAGTACTTGGCCTTGGCCTAGAAGGCCTGAAATTAATGCTTCATTCTTTATCCTGGTCACCTTTTGCTCTTCTGTGGAAGAAAACCAAATTAAAGTAATAAGAATTAGAAAACTTACTTGGCTTGGAAGGCATTGTTGGTTCCCCTGTGGTCAAGGTCATGACATAAGCATCCCACAATCAAAGCTAAAATTTCAATTTCAGTCAGAATCTCCTGAAATCCTGCAGTCTGAGAGCAGAAAAAAAAATAGCAGCTGTAACTATCAGTAGCAAAAGAGATATGTAATGTTAGTCCATCAAGCAACAGTCAACTTTGTTTTGATACCATGAACATTTCAGTAAGGAGAAGATAAATGCTTTACCGTCATATGATATTCCCTGCTGTATGTTAGATGGTTACCAGAACAGGTAATGTCCTTGGAGTGATCTGTTATTATCTCTCTGTTGCATTTCCAGCATGCCATTTCTCCACTGTTGAGAAGGTACTAATGGCAAAAAGTGCTGAAAATGAACACACCAATAACTACACACTAAGATAGGAACTGGAATTTCATATCAGAGAAATACAAAACAAAATTGATTACATTTTGAAGTTATTGTTCAGAGAAGTACTTAGACAGATTTCTTCAGTCCTGAGGTTTTAGTCAATCCCTACTGTCAGAGATAGCTGAGATGTTAAATCAAAAGATCAGATAAAATATACTGTATGGAACTGTTAGGAACTGTTAAGAGATTTTTTTTTATCTGGGACACATGAAATGAAGCTGCATGATTTAAAGAGGAAATGTCTCAAAATGCATATTTCTGCTGCAGATACCCACTTGAATTTGGGAGAGAATTTTGAAAACTGATGTATTGAAATTTCCCACAAATTTCTGGCTCAGACCAGATACAGCAACTTGAATGGGGGAGCTGGTCCTAGAATCACTTGTTTTGCTGCTGTACTTCTTGTGGATACTTTCCGTAGCAGTTTTCCTGCCTGAACTGCCTCTTGTCAGAAAAAACCCCAAACCTACCACTAGGGCTAATCTCAAGCACCCTGAACAGATCCTGCCTGGGTCTGACACTACCTCTTTGGTGCTGTGCATCTCACAAATGGCAGGAACAGCCTGGTTCTTCAACTCTTCAGAACCATAAGGGCATATTGCCTGCCAAAATGACTGGCTGGGCTGGAAAAATCATAACACTTGTCTTCCACAGTGTCAGCTTCCAACGACGCTCCTCAGTTAGCCACAGAATCTAGTTAGCGTGAAAGGAAATTATATAAAAGGAATACTGGAATATTAAATCAAGGCTGAACATTAACAGTGTGTAAGAAACCCTGAATTTAATTGATTTTCAATGGGCCATAATTTCACCCACTGGCAAGAAGAGGGCTAAGTGATATGAGACAGTGAATATCAGTGGGACTTGATGTCCTTAGCTGGTAAGAACTTAGAACCCACTCAGAAGTGCTCATCAATTTCTGCAATACCATATGAAAACGCTGCCGTTAACCCTGAAGACCACAAATTCTACTTAAAAAAGCACATTCAAATCCAAAGAGCCTCTGTTTTCATAATCTGTGGCTGCAGTTAATACTTAGGTAATGGAGGGAGCTGAGTTCCCCCAGGTGTTCAGGAACACATTTCAGTGGGAATTGAGGAAGTGCAAGACTTGCTACAAATGCTTCATAATTTGTGCTCAAAGTTTCCATATCAGAAAAGACAATCAACTACAAGGAAAAAATATTCCTTTCATGTACTACCCACTGATGTACAGAGTAACTTGAATATTATGAAAGAGATTCTCCTAATTTCTAGTGGCATTGCTTTTTTTATTTACCATAACAGATACCCAGGTAGAGGAAATTATATATTAAAAAAATGGTTTCTTTTTTTATTTTTTAACAAATAATAATCATGGTCTATTTTTTAAAAAAAGGAATAAAAAACATGTTTGCAATGGATAATATGCCATGTGTCAAGTTTCAATGTAGAGAAAACATTCATGGCTCAGTTAAAACAACTTAAATAAGAAGTTTTATAATATAAAATTGATGCTGTAATAAATAATCTTTAGCACAACCTTTGATTATATTCAAGGATTCAACCTGCATTGCAAATGCAGGAAAGTCGATTAAGAAATTTAACAGTAGCAATATCTCAAAAATAAATGCAACATTTCATTTAATTAAAAGTCTTGTCATCGACTGTATGAGAGAAATATAGCATATTTCATTTAATAAGAAACATTTAATTTAAAACAATGTTATGGTAAGGGGATATCTGCTTTGAACATAATGCAAGAAAACAGAGGATTACATTTCCCCATTTTTTTAATTTACACAGAGAGAAAAAATACATGGTTATAGATGATGGTGCAGTAAAATTTATTTTCACCAGAAAAGGAATGACCCATAACTCATGAGTGGCAGTGTCTCTAGTGAGTTATAGAGGTCATTCTTTCATGTGAGGAAATGAATTGCATTCATTATTCCTTGCCCCACACATTTATATGTTTTGTTATTAGCACACCAGATGGGATTTTAATTTTGTATTGCTTACTTGTTCATTTTTACTTTTTGAAATAAATATCCATGTGAACTCTGTTAGGCAAAGGCATTGGCAATGAAGTCTGGGCTCAATCCTGCAGTCTACTCTCATGTGATGTCCTTAACTTCTAGGACTACAAATTAAGGACGACTTAACTGCTCAGTCTTGCTTCTGGGCTTGTCTTCAGAGTATTTGGGCAAATCTGAAATACAGAAGCATGTCTCACAGGACGGGGCTTATAATTGTTCAGTGTCTAACCGAAGAGAGCAAATATATACTTAGATAGACAGAAACACACCTTAGATATGTAGAAGGCTGAGCCAGGAGTAAAAAAACTGGTTTAAGCTTTGTTGCATTTCAGTTGCTTGGCTTGTTCAACCCAGCTGAATTTTCCTTTTCCATTCAGTGGGAGCATGGTCAGGTCATTAGAGGCTACTATATTACAGATCAGACATCACTATGCTACAGTAAACCTTACCTGAAAATGCCCTAAAATAGACCTATTGATTTATATTTGTGGTGTAGTTGATATAGCTGACTGTCATGGAGAAATCAGGAATAGGGTGATCTCTCTGATGGTCAAGGAATTTTGCTCTTTTCGCAAGTGAAAAAACAAGGCAGGCACAAAAAACCCTGAGACTAATCACAGACCTCAGGAACCAAGAATGGGAGGGGAAAGACAAAGAGATGATTACAGAGCATGTTCTAACTTGTCGCAGTGAAACAGCGCTCAACTCAATTGCTTCAGTCAGTATGAGTGGCTGTGTGTTCAAATATAGACATTTTCTTACCCTCATCAGAAAATGCTGGTGTGCAAGAGTGAACAGCAAGTTAACACAAAGACCACATGCCAGCCTACAATGCTTTGTCTGTGAAGCAGGTTTTAGCCAATAACTACCTCATCTCAAAGATCAAGTTGGTACTCAAAGGAATCAATTTTTTTTTTTTTTGGTAGAAGATGTGAAAGCAAAAACAACCTAGAACCTCAACAGCCTTTCAGAAAATGATATGCAGAATTGCTTTGAACAGTGCCAGCATCATATGCAGCTGTGGACCAGGTCAGAAGGGAACTATTTTGAAGGTGATGATAGTTGATTTTCTTAACTTGTTAAACAAAAAGAGTTAAAGGCACAGTTTTGGGGTTTTTTTTGAGTCAGGCTTTGTAACTTATGTGGTTCCCCCAAGACAAATGCAGTAAGAGCAAGCCTTATGCCACAATTAGTCTCTTGACTCTGTCTTTTGTGTCCTTTTTCACAGATCAGTGTTCCTGTCTCTGGAAAAGAGAGCAACCCAAGTGGATCATATACCTTATGATCCACTGATTCTGCTCTCAGTCAGAGGCACCACAAAGCAGGGTGGGATTTGTGGTGAATCCAATACTATGGGCAAATGCATTCAACTCTGCATGTGGAATTGCTCATTCCATTTATTACCAGGAATGTGAGCTTGGCTTGAAAATCCCGGATCACCTCCCACACACATTTGCATCCCTGTGCTGACTGCTAAAAGGATCCTGAAATTATGCTTTGTGTACCATGGTCAAAACAGTTTGTGTTTGAGGACTCTCACGCTTGCTGGTGGCTGCTGAAACTGCAGGGATCTGCTGTCTCCCTGCTGGTTGCCAGTGTAGTCACCACTAGCTGAGATAGAGATGCCTGGTGGGAAAGAGGTTTTCATACTGAAAGAAGAGCCTGCTGAAAACCTGGCCTCGGAGCTCCACCTAGAGGTCCTCATGCTAAGGTCTGAGGGTTCCTCACCCCAGCAGCGTTTGCAAGAAATTAATATAATTCCCAGCTGAACGGCACAGTCTGAATTTGCTCACACACCTCAGGGTAAAAAGCTTATAAAAGTTTATAAAACTTCGAAAGTGACCAGTGTGCACACATTACGACAAGATTTAATTAGAAATCATCAGAAAGTCTCTGCTGAAATGTTAATTCTGCTCAGCTGAACAGCCTCTCAGAAGAAAAGGAGACCTTTCTTTCTTGTTTAATATCTCCGCTTGCTTTTTGTAATGCTTTCCTATGCCTCAGACAAACTCCCACAACTGCAATGGACCTAGTACTAGCCCAACACCTACCTGCCATGGGACACAGTTCTCTTTTACTCACTCAGTTGTGCCACAGAGACAGCTACCTGGTCACAAGACAGCTGTGCTCCGTGAGCAGGTCAGGGACTGTCTCAAATCCACGTTAACACAGCACTGACCTGTGCTGCAAATGCTCCAGGCTGTGGTGTTTCCACCTCTATGGACAGGGTCCAGATGCTAACCACACCACAGAGACCAGCCAGCAATGAGAACATAAACATCCAGTGATTAAAAATCAGAGAACAAGCACATGATATCCCAGATAAATAAATACTTGACAAAATGTTATTAATATGACCGCTTTAAGGATCATGATAGAGTACTTGTGGCCATTAAACCTGAACATGAAAAATAAATCAAAAAACTCGATTTCTTATTTTTATCTGGAGGTAAAGCAAACCCAAAACATAAAGTACAGCAGCAAATGTGTGTACATGGACATCTTGCTTCTCTTTTGCCATATTAACCAGAATATTAAACATCCAGGACCACTAAGCTTTTTATTGATGCATTTAGAAGAATTAACTAGCCAAACATGGATTACTGTGTTCAGTTCTGGGCCACTGTGTTCAGTTCTAGGCCCCTCACCACAAGAAGGATGCTGAGGCTCTGGAGCGAGTCCAGAGAAGAGTAACGAAGCTGGTGAAGGGGTTGGAGAACATATCTTACGAGGAGCAGCTGAGAGAGCTGGGGTTGTTCAGCCTGGAGAAGAGGAGGCTGAGGGGAGACCTTATTACTCTCTACAACTACCTGAAGGGAGGATGTGGAGAGGAGGGTGCTGGCCTCTTCTCCCAAGTGACAGGGGACAGGACGAGAGGGAATGGCCTCAAGCTCCGCCAGGGGAGATTTAGGCTTGAGATTAGGAAGAAATTCTTCACAGAGAGGGTGGTTAGGCATTGGAATGGTCTGCCCAGGGAGGTGGTTGAGTCACCGTCCCTGGAGGTGTTTAAGGCACGGGTGGACGAGGTGCTTAGGAGCATGATTTAGGGATTGGTGGGAATGGTTGGACTCGGCGATCCAGTGGGTCTCTTCCAACCTGGTCATTCTGTCATTCTGTCATTCTGTGATTTCATGCAGTGAGGTTGCTGTGAGGTAGCGAAAGACAGAGAGTAAGAATTTACTTATATTCTGAGAGGAGTTACAGGTACTGATGGAGAAACTTGTTAATAAATTCCAGAAGTTACAGTGTCCAGTGGAGACATAAGATTAACTTAGAACACTACACTGGAAGACAATCTTAAAATATTTTAAGGCAGTATCTTCTGTAACTATTTAGATGAAGCTGGATAAGAAGATAATAAATATCAACATAATAAATACTTCTCAGATTCTAATCTTCCTTGGTTTTGTACCTCCAAATTTTAGAGTCTGAAATAAATGTCAAATCAAAGAGTTCCAAAAGAACAACATTTTTGTAAGATCAAGATCTATAATAACAAGCTCACTCCAAGACTACCATCTGTTTTCAGTCACTTTAATGTGCCTGCGATATCACTGTCACTAAAACACTATAAGATTTTGCCAAGTATGTGCTGCTTTAAGTTGAATAACCTAATTTTGTGTGCATTTCTATTGGCAATGAACGAGCATCATAATAACTAGAAAAAGGATCAAATGTTGGAAAAGGTGAAGCAATGTGGCAATAAAAGCTCATAAGGAATTATGTCTGTAGCTAGATACTTACAGTTAACATGGCAAACATTAACTGGCAGACGTTGAAAGCATGCCTCCAATTGTGATACAAAACCATTCGATAATTCTTCCTAACTGTCAAAAGCCACCTACACAGAGTCTGAAATGAAAAGTACAAATTGTATCAGGGCTACTAAATGTGTACAAATGGACAGAGCAGTGCCAAGACAAAAGCAGCAGATATCTCTGCTGCACAGATGGTTACCTCATAGTCAATTTTAAATTTCTGAAGCATTCCAAGCTCCATGAACATCCGTAGGGCTGCAGTAATCATGGCATCCATATCAAGGGAGAAGTCATCAAAATGAATATCATCAATGCCAAGCTCTGACACCAGAGGGATGTTTGCTGCCTGAAAATGCCAAACAGAAAGGGAAACTTCTGATTCAAAGTTTGGGGTTTTTTTCTGCTTCGCTTTTACAAGAAACCATCCATACCTCAGTTCTGACCTGCCAACACATCTCCTGCTTGATTTGAATGCTGAGCAATAAGGGCTTAGTCTGAGAAATAAAAACATGTCAAGCTAGTGGAACAGGGAAACAGGGATGGAGAAGAACCTGACAGGAGCGGGAAATATGCTCACCAGCCCAACTGGAGCCCATATACAGCATTTAGACTGAGAGAACTGACCACTTTACAGCTACTGCAGTAAGACAATATAATCCAATGCAAATAACAATGCTGTAATGTAAGAAACATCTGGACAGCCAGCAGCTCCGAATTTTAAATGCTACTACTCAGAAATGCAAAGTAAATGTAATTCTTTGCAGAATTTCTTTATCCAAATGTCTTTATATTCACAAGCATACAAGCGTCCTTTGCTTTATACTACTTACATTCACAGAACCAAATAAGAATAATCAAAAAAATGTCTTGCAGAAGTATTTCTAAAATAATTTTCAACATACTGATTATGTAGTATGTGAATAAACAAGAGCAAAAGCCTTACATTCTGCTTTACCCATGTAACAGCAGACTTTTGTTCTGTGTGTAAGAGAGGAATGAGCTTTTCATGCACACAAAACCATATGAATGAGGGTGCAGGACTGGCTAATGCACATAGTTGTGCACACAGCTGTGTTGTGGCTGGCCCAGCAGCAGCCCCTGAGGGAACCAGGCAGAGATGCTGACAACCGTACGGGCTTGTTTGCCCTTCCTTACACCTCCTTGGACTTGCCACTCATGTCCCTAGAGACGGCAGATGGAGGAGGCTGCATTTGCTGAAGGACCATCTGTTCCATGTCTCCTGCAGTGAGATAGGTGATGGGTCAGGTAGAAACCTCACAAAGGGGCTGGATCCAGCACACAGGCCATGAGCTGGACCATGCTGAATTAGTTAAAATCACATGGACTCAGCTGGTGTGGCACATCCAGCTACTCACTTGCATAAAACACCTATTTGTTCATGCAACTATAAGTTCACCTTCACAGTTGCGCCTTGTATGTGATCACTGTCTTCTTGAAAACTTACATTTCGAAATATCGCACCCTAACTACAAGTTATTGACATATAAAAGACTTTTTCTAGGCAATGGCAAAGTGCTACCTTGAGAATTATTTTATGCAGAGTTTAAGTTGGTTTAAGCTATACCACGAAAGAGAAGACTGGTGTAAACCTGCATAAAATAGTATTAACATTGCAACCTTAGCTTGCTTGCTAACTAGAAGAAAAGTTTTTTCCAGTTCATCACTTAGTAAAGCATGCCAATACCACAAAAAGTCATGGTGTTACACCAGTGAGGTTAACTGACTTAGGAAATACAAAAAACTGATCAAGTGTCATCCTAGGACACAGACGAAGAACCTCTGCAGCATGCAGGCAGAGACGTAAACTCTCTTAAGTGCACACTTACTTTATTTCCTAGTGTGCTTCTCCAGGGTGAATCAATTCAGCATCTTCTTTTTGGATAATTATTACAACATTTTAAATACTTCTAGATGGTCCCAACAAGACTTACACCTTAACACCTTTTAAGATCTGGCTGAAATGACCAACTGACTAGGCTCTTGGATGAGGGAAAGGCTGTGGGTGTGGTCTTCTTGGACTTTAGTAAAGCCTTTGATACAGTTTCTCATAGCATTCTGCTTTGGAAACTGTCGGCCTCTGGCCTGGACAGGTGCACACTCTCCTGGGTGGAAAACTGGTTGGATGTCCAGGCCCAGAGAGTGGTGGGAAATGGAGTTAAATCCAGCTGGAGGCCAGTTACAAATGGGGTTCCCCAGGGCTCAGCGCTGGGTCCAGTCCTGTTCAATGTCTTTATCAATGACGTGGATGAAGGCATCGAGTGCTCCCTTAGCAAGTTTGCAGATGACACCAAGCTGGGTGGAAGTGTGGATCTGCTGGAGGGTCGGGACGCTCTGCAAAGGGATCTGAACAGGCTGGACCACTGGGCAGAGTCCAACGGCATGAGGCTTAACAAGGCCAAATGTCGGGTCCTGCACTTGGGGCACAACAACCCTAAGCAGAGGTACAGACTAGGAGAAGCCTGGCTGGAAAGCTGCCTGGAGGAGAAGGACCTGGGAGTGTTGGTTGACAGCTACTGAACATGAGCCAGCAGTGTGCCCAGGTGGCCAAGAAGGCCAGTGACATCTTGGCTTGTATCAGAAATGGCGTGACCAGCAGGTCCAGGGAGGTTATTCTCCCTCTGTACTTGGCACCGGTGAGACTGCACCTCGAGTACTGTGTTCAGTTCTGGGCCCCTCACCACAAGAGGGATGTTGAGGCTCTGGAGCGAGTCCAGAGGAGAGCAACAAAGCTGGTGAAGGGGCTGGAGAACAAATCTTATGAGGAGCGACTGGGAGAGCTGGGGTTCTTTAGCCTGGAGAAGAGGAGGCTGAGGGGAGACCTTATTAGTCTCTACAACTACCTGAAGGGAGGTTGTGGAGACGAGTGCGCTGGCCTCTTCTCCCAAGTGACAGGGGACAGGACAAGATAGAATGGCCTCAAGCTCTGCCAAGGGAGGTCCAGGCTCGACATAAGGAAAAAATTCTTCACTGAAAGGGTCATTGGGCACTGGAACAGTCTGCCCAGGGAGGTGGTTGATTCGCCTTCCCTGGAGGTGGATGAGGTGCTGAGGGGCATCCCTGGAGGTGGATGAGGTGCTGAGGTGGTTGACTCGCCTTCCCTCATCCCTGTTGGATGAGGTGCTGAGGGGCATGGTTTAGAGATTGGTGGGAATGGTTGGACTTGATGATCAGGTGGGTCTCTTCCAACCTGGTGATTCTATGATTCTATTCTATGAAATATTATGTATTTACTCTGAAGTAAAGAAAGGAAGGTGTGAAATCAGGATTGCTGGCCTAGAGACTGTGCTGTCTAGATCTTCAGCATCTTACAGGAATTGTGACTCTTTTAGCATTCAGTTATTCTTCAGAGCTTTGGGAGGTACTCAAGATACATACTCATATTTATTTTATGAGTACACTCATTGCATAGTAAATGCACTCTCTAAAAAATGTCCTGAAGAAACACATTTGTCCATCTTACTCATTTGTTTCTAGGAGAGAAGTTTAAGTAACAAAGATGCTGAAACTGAAGCACCTGATTGTTCACAGGCCTATGAGAAATTGTTTTGTCAAAACTCTCTTTAAAACTTACTGCTGCACTTTCATTAACTTTGAAATGGGCACTAATTAAAATTTTCACAGGTTTTGTCCTCTTAAAGGAAAGCATATTTTCCTTGCTGTTTTTTTACTGGAAACAAACATTTTTACCAGCCTCTTACAATTCAAGGTAGAACACTTAAAGTAGTTGCTCAAATACGATTGTTTTTTCTCTTTGACAAACAGTGGAGAAATAACAATATATTCCAAATCTATTACAAACTGAATTACAGGATATTAACAAAGCAAGTAAAAAACAATTTCTTCCCATGTCAGTCTGAAGCTTTTAAATATTTATGAGGTTTTACATTCCTAAATTTAACAGGAGTGCCATAATCCAAAATAACTGCTGAATTAATAGCCAGGAGATAACATTTGTATAAAAGAACCATTTGCTTTACAACAGCAATAAAGAAAACAACAGAATTATGAGTGTTGAGACTAATTTGAATAATGTTAAAAAAAATGATATGTTGTGGGGCTGCAGCAATATTCTGGCTGCACCTGGCACTGTCTGTCCTCAGCTTCTTATGCTGGATATGCAGCAGTCCAGGGTTTATAGGAAAGCGGTCATTAAAACTTCATTTTTTTAATTACAAAGATATAAAAAATATTAATAATACAGAATATTTAAACATATCCATCCCTGAAATTTTGCTGCACGGCAGGACAAATTACAGTGGATTTCTTAAAATAAACAGCAATAACAACAATGTCTTCCAGAAAAACAGAGGGGATCAAAGTACTATGACAATAAGAGGAAAGGGCAGGCAATTAAAACGCAAGTTACAGTCAAATTATTTTTTAAAGCACCCCAGTGATTTAGAATCACTTAAAAGGCTTGTTTCCTTTTGAACATTTTGAAGTTCAATTTCCCCTTTCTAAAAACAATTAAGAAAATTATACTCTGAAGTCTTTTTACTCTGAGGCCTAAGCAATTTTGACTTTCTTCTTCCTTGAGAAAAATTCATGACTCTTCTGTGAACTTATGGTAAATTAAAGCTGGCCTTGTCTCCTATGGCCACACCTCCACACCTCCTGGGACTAAAGCAAAAATTTGTCTGGAAAGGAACCATGAATACAAGCTGGGCTTAACACATGGAAGGTAACAGGTCTCAACTAATGAAGTGTAAACTCAGAAGTTACGAGACTGGGAAAGTATCACCACTGGTAGGCAGCTTGAAAAGGAGGACATCATGCCCTCGAAGGGCAGTATAAAGACAAGGTCTGTGGCTCCCCCACGCTCACATGTGCATGGACGGGGCGGGACAGATACAAGAAGGAGGGAAAGTGCTTTTGTAGTCAGTTCAGGATAGGAGACAGATTCTTCTTTCCTCATTGCTCTTTGTTATCATGTAAATTGCTTCACACCCCACTTGGTGTATATGAACAGCTAGGGGACAAGCGACAGGCTGAACCTTACCTTACGTCAGCTGTTGCACAAGGGCTGTATGTGATTAATGAGCATTATGCTTCCAAACACATGGAAGACCAAAGTGGCATCTACAAACAATAAAGTCCCAGTTCTGGCCACCATAAGAGACAGTCCACGGGAATAGAAAAATAATGTTTCTTGTTAAGTATTAATAAGCCTTTGCGCTGCTCAGATGAACAAAAGCTAAGAAGAAAAACTTTAGGAAACTGAAGAGTGAAAGTTTTAGGAAAACTTTGAAAGGCTAAACATTTGAAATAAGGCTTTTATTTGATGCTTACGCCTTAGTATTGCCAAAGATAACTATTTCACATTTTTACAAGTATGTATGAAAGACGTCATAAAAATTAGTTTCAACATGCAGCTAGATAAGAATAAAAATACTATTTTTTTCTTCTGCGCAGTATGTGTTCATATATAAATGTACGTCAGAAAAATGCAGCATAATATGCTCACACATATACACAGAGCATTTTGCAACATTCTTACTGCAAGTGCCGAATAAAGCGATCACAATCAAACAACATAAGCAAAAGGGGAGATTTCTGTTGCTCTTAACTGAGTATATTTCCTGAATAAGAGAGAGGTTTTACATTCAGCTTGGTTAACGCTACACCAAATTGCTTTCCTTTTAATCCTACATTCAGTTTCTGTTGTGTGCCACACTAGCACCTTCACAATGGCCAATACTACTATTGAGAAAACATATGCAAAGCATACCATTAAATGTCCTCTTACAAATTAACTTAAGATCAGTTTACAGTTATAAATAGTACAAGAAAGATCCTTTGGAGATGGGTGAAAGGAAAGGGGGCAAGCTTCCTGTCCCGAGTAATTTACAGGTGTGACAGTTCTAATCTTATACATCTGTATTCGATAATGTGATAAAATCAAATGTAAGGAAATCGACAAATTCTTTGGAATGCATTCTTTTTCCTGGTAAAATGTTCACTATTGTGGAAGCAGTCCAGTTAAACACAGAAAAGAGTGGACTGAAATCCTATTACACTTTGCTGTGCCAGCTTAAACTCTCTGTACTTCAGTTTTACTACCTATATGGATAAAACATCAGTGCTTATTATGTGAGGAAAGCGTTTTGAAACCTACTGATTAGTATATTAGTATGACTTTATTAAAATAAATAGCACATTCTGCCATTTAGCATGCTCAGCTTCTCTCCCATGCAATATCAGAACTATTCTGTAACAATAACCTCCCCTCCTGAATACAGTCCACTTTTTTACATAGCTCTTAGACAATCACATGTGCAACGGTTGGTAAGGTTTCCTAATCAGAAAATACTGCCAGACTGATGGGGGGGGGGGAAGTAACAAGAAACTTGAATATACATAACACATATAAAGATATCCCATGAAATCTGTGTCCCAGTGTAGGAAAAGAATGGCAAAACAACATGGTATTCCTCAGCTCCCACAGGCACTGTTTAAGTCAGGAGTTCACGTACTATGATTTTAATAGCAGGTCAGGACGTGACCTCATTTATACTCTGTTGTGAAACTGGAGCTTCAGATGACATATACAAAAAACCAAGATAACTCTTTCAAAGTATCTCGTCACCTAGAAGCATCTCTCTCAGAAGATGGGGATCTGAAAAACCTTAAAGGCTGATCACCAAAACCTCCACAGAAAGCATCAAAGTGGAGAATATTTAAATGTGTAGCTTCTTTATGTCTCTATCTTCTATCAAGCCATACAGACAGTATTTTCTGATGGCAAATATTGTTATTTGTAAAGGGTTGTTTTCATACATGAAGGCCTCTGAAATACTTGCTTATATTTATAGCTTCAGGCATGCTTTAAAATGTAGTTTATAGTTAGTTACTAGCAGTAGTGGACAAATTTTGTACTTCTCAATAGCCATGGAAGATCAAAGCCTGTTATGTTCTAGTCTGACATGTTTCTTAGTCTCTCCAACAGGGCAAGAATAAAATATTTCAGGTCAGGGATGTTTTAATGTGCAGAGCAACCGAACACTTAAAGGCTTCCATCTGTTACTGCAGACTCTGGATGTCATCTCTCTGCCCTTCACAATGCTGAATTAGCACCTCTTTTTGCCAATGACCAACTGCAACAGAAATAGGATAGCAGCATTCAAAGGGAAATTTATAATATCTACAGTTAAGGGGAGCGGGTGTGGATAAGACTTGAAGTGTGCATGTATATTCTCCTCTAGATTTTGATTCTAATGTTTTTTAACATGATTATCACAGTAGCATTACTGCTGCCCTCAGGAGCAAAATCAACCAGAATCACACATTCACTTCAGTTGGAAAGGAGCTCTTGAGACCAGCCAGTCCAATATTCCTGCTCAAGCAGGGCCAAAAAAATCCCAAGTTTATTTGCCCTTCAGCAACTTTCAGCAAGTTCCCATTCTCTGAATGGGCTCAATGTATGAAGGGATAAAGAAATAATCACAACTGGAAACTGGAATGAAATAAGAGTGAGGCTTTGGACTCAACTGAAGGCAGCTGGACATAAACATGAGATAAGGAGACATCACACCGCTGTATAAACATGCTTTGCCATCGTCAGCCATACTAGACTCTGTGAATGTTTTATCTAACAACTGTTCAGATGTAGAAGATACCAGCAGTCCCTGGAACGGGATTTATGTATTTTGAACCTCTTCAGAGTAACCCAGCAGATAAGCAGAAGGTTGCAGTTGCGAAATCACATGCCCAAGTTCTGCCTGAAATCCCACAGTAGGTATCTGAGCCCTTTAATGGGGGAAAAAAACCCCAACATTCACTCCTTTAGCCAAGGATTCACATCTGTAAACAGAGAATAATGCTGCTCTTATATCCCCCCTCAAAATCTCCAGCTAGCGCACATATACGTGGTGCATAGTGCTTCATCCTCAAACGGCAAACTAACAGCATAACATGATTTAGGCAGGAAAGAAGGAACAAAAATGTTGCATTTAGTCTTGCTGCGAAAAGTTGTATTTGGTTTACCATATATCAAATGTAACTACTGCCTAGTATGAATACTTGTATTTGCTTTAATTAGAAAAGAAACTTCATGGCGTTAAGCAAGCTGTTTATTCTAGAACAAGAAAAGTAGCCATTAAGCAATAAATCACTATCAAATATAGCATTTAGGATTTTTTCTTTTTTATTATTGTGCACTATAGGCTTAGGACAAAAATACGGTATTTACTCTCTGCTTTTGGTATCTGCTGAAGAAAAGGATTTGTCTTCTTGTAATTTGTTTTTAAGAGTGCAAAGGAGGATGCGCCATTACAGCATTACACATGCTCTTCCCAAATGTAGGCCAAAAATAATAGCTAGAAATTTGAAAGTATTTTAAATGTTTCTGATCAGTCAGTCAATCCTGTCTGAACATACTACTTTCTGAAACTGGGACCCATCAAAAGGAATAACAAATCTCAGAGATAAAAATATTACATTTAAAATTTTGTTACAAGCTATAATAGAAACCACACAAAATGCATTATTTATGTTGCTAAAAATCAATTCCTGACATTAAAGTTGTTTCCTAGAACACAGAAACAAAATATATAGCAGCCTATAAAAGGAACAAAAAAATTTCTAGTTTAAAAGAAAGAGACATAAAATAAAAGCAATTAATGGTCTGAGCATCTATTATTCTTAAGGCCAAAGTCCATAACCAAAGCAGCCTTGGACTGGAGTTTTACAGAGCATGCACATTCAACACAATGATCTCCCGAAGCGCGCAGGGGAGTGTTCACGTCCCTTTGGCTTATGGTGATTAGGAAATAACCAGTGTGCCACATACTACAGGCTAGCAACTGTCAACTTTTTACTACCATTGGTACAGATGAAAAGCTCACACAAAAGGGTCTATTCAGTCTCTGTCCCAGAATTTTAAACAAACACAAGAAGCAAACCTAGGGCAAGTATTTCTCAGTGATACAAAAGTGTCAGGACTGCAGGCTGCCATTTCCCACAACTGCCGTACTTGGTTTTGGTAGAGTGAGAGTCAGCTTTGTTGCTCCTGTGAAGAGTGAAACGGGGAATGTTGACTGAGCCCCTTACACCTATAAATTTGGGAGCAGGAGAAAAGAGGGATACAAGGTAGCCTTCTCCTCTGCAGGACTACCTAGGAAGCAGAGGGAAGGCTCTAGCTGCTTCCTTTATGACTCAGAAAAGGAAAAATCTGATTAATGGTGGAAGGAACAGAGTCAGAGTCCTTCTCACAGGGACACGGTGTGAAGGCACAGAGATGAACTGGCTCTTTTGGTGGAAGCAGCCCAAATCGTGCCCTGTGAAGGTATTGCCAAGATCAGACACACACATGCAAACCCCCACCTCCCCGATAAACCCTCAAAACCCACAACAGCACCACAATGGCATATACAGTAGTATTACACAATTTTCCATCCCAATGTACTTCAGCAGCACTCACTGCACCCAGGACCACTGGTCACGTGCCACCACAGGGCCATAGCCGTGCTGCAAGAGTGCAGAGCAACGGCACTGGGCAGTGTTCCTGCTGGCCACCAAAATTTCCTTTCTGAACACCTGTGAGAATGCAGGCTGGCAGTACAGTGACAGCTATTGAAAGTCATGCAAATATACGAGCAGGCTGCTGCTCCACTAGGGAGTAAGTCCTATTTCAGATCTGCTAGAGTGACAGGTACAGCAAAATACTGTCAGGTAGATAATAATGAAAACGCCTTCAAACTTACAACAAACATTCACAGAAAAAGTTATAGAGAACCTTGCAGGGATCAGCCTTACAAAATGTCTTCCCTTTGTCTTTTTCTCCTTGTTTTCTCTCAAGTTCTGATTGCAAATCTAAAAGAAATCCATCCATCCTATTCTGAATCCATAAATCACACCCTTGGAGCACTCAGGACTGCCCAAGACAGCATCCTCCAAAAAAGCAGAGCTTCATCTTCCTACAGTTTAACAAGCCAAGTGGGTTATCCTGTGCAATGCTTCTGCAGGGCAGACTGTGCACACAGAGTCCAACTCCCCTGGCCACAACAGAATGTACATTCGCCACAGCACCCTTCATCTCACAAAGCAGACCAGCAGAGAAAGCCTGAGCACACAGCAGCACAGAGCTCTAATTCACGCACCGCTTATAGGCTAATCACATCTTCTGAGAGCAAATAAGTTGTACAGATTCTCCTCTTTCAACAAAATCAAGAATTACGCACTTAAATCTTGTATTTATTTAGCACTTTACTTACTACCTATACCTTACAAGCTTTATCAATTTTCTTCAAACAAAAGTTGCTTTCATCATTACTTTAAGGTGAAACCTGCAGCACAGCCATAAATACTTGTTTCTTGTCATTCACGAGGTTCTTACTGAAGGTCTTATAACACACCTTAACTGCTCTCTATGAGAGTACCTTTATGGTATTTGACCAATATAACTGTTCCTTTTCCCCCAGGCACATTCCATCTGCCAGATTAATGTTTTGATTATAACGCCTTATCCTATGTGTAGATGGTGCTGCAGAGGGGCCACAGCATCCCAGAGACAGGCATCTCAGGGAAGATGTCTGCCTGCACGACTCTGTTTTAGGGACACTGGGGATTGTCCAGTCTTGGCATGAAGCTGTGGGGTGCAAAAATACCTCAGCTATCACTGACTCAAACAGAAAGGCAGTTAATGTGCAGATAAGCAAGAAATGGGCCAGGCAAGAAGCTGGATACGGAACCGTACTGGGTCTGTATTACTGTGCCACACAGCACCCAGCTCACCATGGTCTTCTCCAGGTTGCTGCCATGTGACAATGAGACAGGCACTACCCACAGGCCAGCTTTTGCCACCACTTGCTTTGGTATTGCTGAGATTATGCCACTTGAAATCTTTCCTTACCACCATCCACGGCAACTAGTCTCCTTCAGGGAAAGCACAGGCAACACAAGAAAATACCTAGAATGAGTTCAACAGTAGAGTTTATGAAGGCCATAAACAGAAATAATTTTTGTTTGTTTGGGGTGGGTTTTCCTGTGTGCTCACAAGCTTGTCGTATGCCTGGGAGAAATCATGCTGCTGCCTGGCAGCACAGAAAGCAGGGTTAGTTGAGCTACATTTGAGCATATCGAACAGGATGCTATACATACAGAAGGATGAGAAAGGTGCTGGAAAACACTGAAATGTTCTCACTGTGTATGGGATGCATGTTTTCAGAGCTTGGTGTAGTTTGTTATGAAGAACAAGATGACTGAACACTTCACACAAATGGCCTCAAAATATTCAGTTTCCTGGGTTTGCCTGGGGTACATTTTCCATATAGTTGCAGCAAGAAAAAGAAGCGCTACAGTCTATTTCTTATATATTTAAAGTGTTTACACTTCACATTTGAAAGACTAAAACTGCAGAACTACTGACATGGTTTTTCTATTAGAAACTACACATATTCTGCCAGGGATTTTGCCCAGGCTAAAACAAGAGACTTTTGAGACTAAGACAATAGAGGAATCCCTCCCAGGCAGACAATGAAACGGTGTAATAAATAACCCGTAGAAGGCTGTAATTGGTTTTTTACATTATATATACTATAGTTCTCCCTGGATGACACAGATCCATGTACACCAAATATGAACTGATCCAGAAAACAAGTGTGCATCCATGTAATTTTTTTCCTTCAAATAATCCCAGAGCCTGCCAGGAACATGCTCAACTCATGTGGAAACAGGCATCACTCTCACCAGCTGATGGAGAAATGCAAAAAACCAAAAATTTGCTGGATACAAGACTGCGGATGTAACACGGCTGAATCCAGGAGGATATCTCTGCCAAGCCTCTCGGTGACTCACGCTAGAAGGACACGCTGCTTACGCTCCTAACATATTCTACTACATTCACACGTACAAACATTATGATGGTGTGAAATTGCACTGGCATTACCTTTTTCAAGATTTTACAGCTTAACAGAAATGCTGGGAGGTGATCAGCCTTGAAATGGAGCAAGGATGGCACCCAGTGGCCAAACAGATTCATCTCAGAAAAACATTTCTCATCTATTCCCCATTCTTCACTTTCTGGAGTTTTAATTATAAAAACGTTCTTGTTCACAGTGTCAAAAGCCTTTAAAGTACATTTTTTTCTTCCTATTGTAGACCTTTATGTTTCCTTTTGTAAAATACTTTGTAAAAAACTGCCTTTAGAAATATTGTCATTAATAATTTAAAATCAATATCAGGAAATATTTATGACAAACAACTGTGCAGGCAGAACATTGTACAGTGGCAGAAATAAACAAAGAGAAATATTTTCCTTTTACAGGGTATATGCTGGGGGAAAAAAAGGCTGTTTTCCTGGTTTGAAAATCAGTACAACTGCTAAGGAACTTATTTAATTTTAAAATTAACATTGATAATATTAATGTCAATTAGAAAATCTCTATCCAATAGTTTTGGTGAAAAGCAACTCAATTTTTTTTAACCAGAAAATTTCCAGTTCTAACTGTCAATCTGATGGGGCTATTAAAGGAATTCAAGCCCAGATAAATGAAGAATAATTCTAAATGTGAAATACGTAATTTTTAAGGATTTTTAAAAGATTTTTTTCTTCTATAAGTTAAAATAAACAGTACAATGGTCTTACCAAGCTAGTCCGGGAACACAGGTCTCAGAACAGTGACTTGTCACACACAGGGCTAGCCCTAGGGACATGTGGGGAACAATTTGCTCCTTATTGATGGTAAAAGTACCATGATAAACCCATAGTGAAGAACTCCTACAGTACTATCATTAACTCAAGTATCACAATTTTTTGAATTATTCAAGTCCAATTTAAGTGCACAAGTCTTTCCCACATAGATTTTTCTTCCTGTTTGAAAACCTTTCCAAATATAAATTCCCAAGTATGCCACTGACTGAAGCATACTACTTTATCATTTGACAAGTGTTGATTTTTTTTTTTATTGTTCATCAGACATTCCTCAGGCTTCCATGACATTTTATTCTATGCTTTATCGCTTTTCACATGGTCATTGGCTGAATGGTATAGCAATACTGAACTGTATTTATTTCTCGATGCTTTCCAGCTGATGAGAGATTCTTGTGAAGCATGATGACCAATCACATTGAAGGCCAGACAACAGGTCTGCTGGATAATAAATCATTTCACCTTCACTTGTGAGCAATACTGTGTCCCCAGCAATTGCTACTTCTTATCTGTTTTTCTAAACATTCTCATGCCCTGAGCCAGTGTTGGGTTTGATTACGAAAACAGATGCAAGAAATACAAAACTTCCCATTTAAATAACAAAATATTGTATTTGAGAACAGCAAAGTAATAGCCCACTTTTTCTAGCACGGGTAAATTAATAACCATAAGTGTTTTATTACACCTCTGATGAAAATTTCTGTTGTTGAAGTACCACTGTATTAGTGTGCATAATTATTAAGAAACTGAAAACTAGCTGCTATTAAAGGACAATAAGTCAGTAATATTTTCAACTACTTAGAATGTTTTGGTTTTTTTAAGTACTGAAAACGAATATCAGATTCTAGTAGAAATTCTTAGAATTATCACCTAAATCAATTGAAATCTATTTCAGCTTTACAGAAGAAGGCTTTTTTTAAAAAAGCAGTAGGAAGAACTGGCTTTGACCATGCACATAATTTTAATTTTCTGCTTGTTTCAGTGACTGAAGTTTATTACTTGTCAATGTATTAAACAAAGAGATGTAAGCTTTGGTCTAGCTATGAAGCAGCTGATCTTAGAAGTAGTCATTTATTATTTAATGCTTCTAGTTACTGTGTGTCTTTACTCTGCAGACAGAACATCAATGTTGATTTTTCACATTTTAATCCTAACCCTTAAGTTCCCTTCTTTTAAACCCACAGTGTAAATGTATTCAGAGATATTCTGTATCCCATAAACATTTAAGAATATATTTTTCCTTTGCATATTAAAAAATTACCAAGGAAGTTCCTTACTGACATCTGCATTACGCCCCGACGTAATCCACAGACCAAAACCTATTCCTTACTGAAAGAAGCCTATCCCTTTTAAAAATTCATTTAATTACCTGTGCTAAACTCAAATGAACAATAAGAATTGTCTAGGCCCACATATATGATTAAATCATGAGCTTTATCTAGCTTCCTGGCCACATGTTTGTTTCTTTTGCCTCAACTCACTCAAATCACATAACTTCTCCTCAAGGGAAAGATTTTTTTTTAAAACAGGATTTACTTATCTCCTACACTACAAAACAAACTGGTTTTGTGAAGTCTTATCATACAAACACAACATATTTGCATTATAGAATTTTTTGCAGTCAGAAAGCAGAAATGTTGAAACCTTTCATAGAGACGTTTTAATACTGCTGTCCCCCCTCTGCAGATGGGACACTAAAAAAAAGAAGTATCCTGCCCCTCTTAGAGGATGTGACAACAGGAGGGCAAGGGACTTGCCCGTTTAGGCTACAAATACTCATAGGTGGGCAGATGGGGTGGGTGTAACTCCTCACGATTGCTCTACTTTCCTTTTACTGCTCTATAGCAAACAAAGGGATCTGGCCTCTTCAGAGCACCACAGTACCAGAGCCTCATCAGGTTAAATTACTCCTTGTGAACCTTCCCCTCCTGGAAAATTCATATTTCATCTGCCCTGGAGGAAAAGGAACAATTTATTCTGAGAGCTCCATTTTTTTTCACCTGGAAATAATAAACGTGGTCATTTTAGAAATACAAGAGGAATCCTTTCAGTGACCTTTTGCAATAATTTAATCCCATCTTGATCAGCTAATGAAGTCAGTAAATTCAAACACTGACATCTCAATAAAACTGAATGTTTACATTTTTGAAAGCAAATTCAGAATTCCCATTCATTTTTTCTATTAACTATCCCTAGAACCAGGGTAGACACTGTAGTATGACACTAGTCTAGTAGAACAGTGCAAAAAGAAATTTGTAAACAGGTGCCACTCATGCCTTTGACACAGAAGTCATCCCACTTTCTTTTTTTCTGCTAAAGTGCCTCACAGAAGAAATTAAAGCAAACACCGCAAGTTTTTTTCCCCACAAACTGTCATATTACTCTTTTCTAAGGGTCGTTAGGCATCGCAACAGTCTGCCCAGGGAGGTGGTTGACTCACCTTTCCTGGAGGTGTTTAAGGTGAGGGTGGATGAGGTGCTTAGGGGCATGGTTTAGGGATTGGTGGGAATGGTTGGACTCAATGATCCAGTGGGTCTCTTCCAACCTAGTGATTCTATGATTCTCAATATCACTCTGCAATAGGTTTCATGATGGTAACAATATCTGTATGAGGAAGGGCTGTTGTATTAGGAGAAGGGCACCTGAGAAAAACAGGTCTCAGCACTAAGACAAGGAGCTGAAGAATAGCTTAGCAGCACAATCCAGAAATGTCTCCAGGGCTGGTGGTTGGAAAAGGAAAAGTAAGGACTTGTACTGAAAAAAGGAGTTTTCATCAAACCCCAGCATCTGCAATTTCTGAGATTTATGACAGCAATGATCAAGTCAGAGAACATTTCCTTGGATTTTAAATATAGAAGGCACAGTCTATTTTCTGGCTGATAAAAGGCAATGTGAAGAACGTAATTTCCTTTTTTTTTTTCCCAAGCACTACTTTTGGGAAGTACTGATTAATAACTCAAGCACAATTGAACTGTGTCAGATCAAAGGTCATTCTAAGCCCTGTACCTCAGCTTTGTGAATGACCAAGAGCAGGGAAGATTGTGAACTGAGAAAATACACCTCCTTGGTGCATCTCCCTCAGCTTCAGCGAGCTGCTCTTTGGAGATTCCCTGAACCAGAGAAAACTGTCTTTGTGCAATAACACCCATTTGCCTTTTTCTTGTGTTAATTCACACAGAATCACAGAATTCATCACATTTACCTCATTACATCTATGGTGACAGGTCATAGAGTTCAACTACATGCTTACTGATGAGGTGTCTTTGATCAGATTAAAATCTGTACCCTGATAATTTCATTTGATGCCCCTAAACCTAAACATTGTATGAGAAAAGAGCATGAACAATCTTCCCCTACTCCTTCATGCCATTCTCTTCCCTCACTGAAAAAAAAAAAATTAGTTTAGTATCTTTGAGCTACAGAGCACCAGCCTAATGTCAATAGATAACAGCCTCACATCTCAGAAATCAGTATCAAACCCCCAGTATTTTATTTGCAATCATTATTTATTATTTTTAATAATTTTCAGTGTATATAATGTGTTCCTGATGTGTTGTTTCCATGACAACTGAAGACATAGGCACATGTAAAAGTGCATGAAATAATGTAATACAATAAAGACCTTAGTTTCATGAAACCCTTAACCTGTGCTTTAGGTTTTGTCTTAGTGGGCAGTGTATGTTGAAAAGGAGAGAAAATAAACTGTTTTACATCTTGTGAACACTCGCATTTCACTAAAGGGAACATAGCTCAATATTAACATTTAAGCCCTGTTTACCCTCAAGGTTTCTCCTTATTGTTTTCCCCATTGCTGCTACACTCAGTGGAACATGAGCAGCTGTGCCAGTACAGGCAGTTTTTCATTATGCTGTCCACCCTTATGCATTTACGGGTGGGTATAAAATCGTAACAGTGCAAGACACGAATAACACATTTATGTTGTATCATACGTGTAACACACTCCAAGTATCAAATTCACTTAAATCCGTTATCTTTTATGATTCAGTTTTTTACATTGTCACATACATAGCAGTCCTAAAAGTTGTTTCCTTTTTCTGTTCAACTATTTCCCTCATTATTGAGTTAAACATCTGTGTTTTTAAGAGATACACAAAAGCATCCCTGTGTGGAGGTAGGTCTTAACTAGCCATACCTCGGGCTGTGGAATTGAGAAATACAGGAATTGTTTGTTATTCATGCTGCATTTTGAATCTAAGATTCTGTAAGGCAGGTGATACATTGTTTTCCATTGCATATCTCTCCTGTGTGCTGTTTGACCTAAAAAGGGGAATCTCTCACAGGGCTATAAATAATGCATCACAGTCATTAAATATTGATTTGGCTTACACCATTCACAGCTGCACAATTAGGTTAGCTTTTTAAAAATAGTTTCTTGTATATTACCCATAATAGGACAGTGTTTACATATTCCCTTTGGAAACTATATTAGTTAAATTTAAAGGTGATGTGCGTTTGTGGGACTGCTCGCTATATCACAGGACTTGTTCATTACTGTCTCAGAAGTCAGTAATTCTTGCTATAAATATCCTGTCCTGGATACAATTCTGCATTCTTTACTCAGGTAGCTTGGCTTTCTATATTTGTCTAGAAGACAACTATTTTTAGGCTTGGATAGCCTGCACTTCAATGAGAAGAAACCTTGCACTACAGGACAATACTACAGTATTAGTCTTAGATTTAGCAGACTTCACCAATCTTACATTTTTCTATTACAAAATACAAATGCTTATAGCTAACAACTAGTGCTAGTATATAATGGAAATAATGGAATTGTCTTTTAAGTCTAAAAGACAAGAAACAACTAAGTTGCCTATTAGAGAGAACTATTTTAAAATCATACCTACTTACAACTTCTTAAGAAAATAAAATTAATATCAATATGGGTATGATTCATCAGTGCATTACGTTAGCTTATCCTGCCAAAATTCAATCTGAATTTAGGGTTGTTACGTAGATACAAGTGAGGGGAAGCATTGTGATAAATTAGGATCAAGACTTCAGGCAGACATACTCAAATGTGCAGGAAATGTTTGCACTCAAAGTGGATTTTTTTGTTTGTTTTACTTGGAAATGCTCAGGATAAAAAATTTGAATTTTTCTGCCTATACCTGGAGCAATGTTATCAGAAATGTACTTATTGAAGTACTGCAGCAATTATCAAAAAACCCAAAAGCATTATGCAGTTTATCAGATTAGAGTTTATCAGAACTTAGTAGTATATCAGATTTAAATGATTTTTATATTTTTGGAAGCCATCATGATTTAAATTAAAAAATAGATCTAAGTTGAAAAATACTAAGTTGCAAATAAATGCAAAATAATCTGAGCATGGAGGGTCTATGTATAGTAATTACTGTAAATTGCTCTTGTCTTAATCCTATAAATTATTCACAAAACCTACACCCTCTTCCTGAGAGCCTAGAAGTATAGTGCATATCCCAAACACAGGAATAATGGTAGATATCCTATGATTAATTCTGCTTACTAATTATTTCTGATTCAATTGCTGTTATAGAAACTCTATCCAATTAAGCTTCCACGTGGTTTTCCCCATTTTAAAAAACATGTTTTAGACTGGCATAAAAAGAGAAATGGATCTTAAATTTTAACTTCTGTTGCAGTGATCTTGTTCTATCAGAAAATGCAATACAAAAGACTGATGTCCACGAATAAATAGATGACAGAGGGAACATTACTATGCAATTTTAAAAATGCCAAACAAAGCTGAAGACTGCAACATCCTGAAATAAAGGCAAACCTCCTATTACCTTCCCCAGGGCTAGGTTATCACCTACAGAGACTAAGGGATATGTTCAGGCTCTGAACCCAGATCTCTGCAGTTCCACGTGGAGGGCTAAGCCCCATCTCCTATTGCTAAAACAAGCTCACTAGGTTAAGGGCATGAATTTTCCATTCCTACTTCCCCTGGGTGCAGTCAGCAGAACGAGTGGCTCCATCCAGTTCAGCAGAGCTGCACCTACCTACACGCCAGTCTGAGCCTCACACTGCTCCTGCTCACACTGGCCTCCTGAGAAATGTGTGTCTATTTGCCTAAGTGCTAATGAATCCCAAAACCTTTAATGCAAATAATGGAAAAGACTGGTGACGTGATTTTTTACAGCAATGATTCACATAACTGGATTATCTTCTGAGGAAAAAAAAAAACCACTCACTAGTAGAACAATTTCTATAAGCATTTTTAAACTTAGCTTTTCAGATTAGTGAAAGCTATGTTCTAGTAGCACCATAAGTGGAATCCCTTCAAAAATGTGCAAAAAACCCCCCATTCCATGTGAATCTGTGCCGCTGCTTTGTTTTCAGATGAGTGTAAAAATCAGATATTAAGTAGGCTAATTGCATGACATAGAAATCAGATATTAAATAGGCAAACTGCATGAAACAGTCCATTATTGTACATTCATGACTCATTGTTCCATACTGTGAACTTCCCTCTGGCTTTTCCAGCTTCACAATCAATGGTGCTCTGCACTTTTTCCCTTCCAGCATCTGGGGAAGGGTATTTTACTTCTTAAGGGTTTCTTATTAAGTTGGGTTTTTTGTTTTTTCCTTAATTCTCCGACAGGATTAGCAGCAACAGAAATAAATGCGTTTTTTTTTTTTTTTCCACAGAACCTGCTCACAGTGATTCTGTTTAATTCTTAAAAAGAATCCACGTTTGTGGATTTGTGAATTTACCCAACAGTAGTAGGAAATTACTGACAAAATTTCAAGTAAAAAATCAACTTTAACTAGTCTTGCTAGGCTTTCTGTAATGCGATAAAATTTATTCACTGGTAAAATCCAGAGGAAAAATAAACTTCAATACACTTGCAATTTTTCACTTTGTATTAGAATATTCTGGAGATCATAGGGAAATAAAAATTAATGGAAAAGCATTTCATTAAGACTATAAAGAAATAAGATGACAAAGACAGAAATAAACAACTTCAACCAGGAGTAAGAATATATAATTATTTCCAAGCTGTATTGTCACTCCAAAGTCCTTAATTACTGATGGGCGCCACATCAGTCAAGAGTCAGTGGTTTCTCTCAGACAGTCTACATCCATTACTCATTTTAATTTACTGCTATATTTTCAGAAATAAGAAAAAACTTAAATCCTTACCTTAAATTTATCAACTTCTGCCTTTGAACATGTTGCATGGTAAGATAACACCTGCCCCAGAACAAAAGATAAAAAAAGCCATTTTTGTAGACTTAACAAGTAGAAACAATAGGGCTCTGTACAGCAGTCAAATCAATGATGTTTAAAACAATTTTAATTAATATTTATACACGATAATTCAGTTCTGTATGTCAGCATATAATAACTAATTGCAAGTTTTCAGATACACATTTGGCATTTATATTGCAGTGAATTTTACAGGAAATCATGGATAGTAAGTAATTTAATATTATATGCATTCCTGTTTGTTCTCCTGAAGGTCTGCAATTAAACCAGAAAGAATTTAATGTATAAATAACAGTAGATTTACAACTTTACCTAATGCCTTTTGCTATACTGTAAAGCTTTAACACTTTTGCTGTTGGCACATCACTACATACAAAGCAGCACCTCTATGCTATACCTGACGTTCTCTTCAAGACCATTCTGGAGATGAAAGCATCAAAGGAAAGGCACAAAGTACTGCACATCTCCTCTTATTATCTGTACGTATGCATACGTTTACACAGGATATATTATACCCTTAAGTGACAATACTGCCATTGAACAAGCACTCCAGAAGGTGCAAGAGCCATCCTGTGTCCTGGACTCACCAAGGTCTGACTGTGCGTGGGATGAGGAGCTGCTCCATGAAGGAGCTCACAGAGCTAAGAGTACTCCTAGCAAGGACAGCTCCCCCTCATTACACAGCAACACCTGATCTACTTAAGTGCTAAAGATTTGATTCGTATTTCTAATTTTGAAATTGTTTTCATCTATGAATGTCTTTGTTACTGACACAAATACCTAAAGTCTATCTGAAATGTCCTTGGCTTGCAACACCTTGCAGCAATAAGTCCCAAGATGTATTTACTTATATCAGTTCTAGAAGCGTCATCTTTTACAGTAACGGGAAATCATTCCTGCAATATAAAAGAATAAATAAAAACCACCAATTCACTTGTTCTGTCTCATGTTTTACTTTCTAATAACTATACATCATGTCTTTCCTCAAACAGTATCTATTTCCCTGTCCAGCCATATCATATCTTCTCTCGGAAACCAGTAAAATACTTAAACTATGTTTTTTCCTATGACAGATTACACTTAATACTAAAATTCTTAAGATTCTCCTTCATGTGTATCCACTACAAACCTCTATTTTTACAGTCTTACTCAATACTGATTATTCTAATATTTTAATAATTTGCAAATTTTGAATCCTTAATATATGAAATAGTAGATAGCTTGAATTTGAACTATATGGCACCTTACTGTCAACCTTTCCCCATCATTTACTTACATTTTGGTCTTCTGTTTATTAGTCAGTCTTACGAGAATTCTTTATGAGAAACAGACCTGTACATCTGGATAAGACCCTTATTATAGTATTCATCAAATTGATTTATTTCACACCTGGTATCAACGTCATTTTCAAACACTACTCATTGCTATCCTGGCTAAATACATAAATACTAATAAAGTACTCTATTACTGAAAAATGGATTCACAGTCCTTCAGCATATACTATGATTTTGTTCAGTATGTTTCTATTGTGTCTTCAATCACTTTACACAAATACTATTATGAGTTGTTGCTCATTTATAGGAAGTATTACTCTTCACTGAAGCATAGTGGCCATTTATCAAACCCATAATCTACATTCAAGCCCCATGGCTATTAGTTGTCTTTAGGTCAAAGAAAGAAACTGTGTTTTAAACCAAGAAATTTAAGTTTCCTTGGTTTCAGTAGTTAATAACAAACGTCTGTGCTGACTTTCGTCCCTGTGTATCTGAGTGCAATATCTGGTGCTGCTTTTTTAGCTTGCCAGGGGTATTCATTCTAAGGTGTCATCTTGTACAAGCATCTGGAGCATAGGGTTGGCGTTGTTCAGTCTAGAGAAGAAAAAGCTCTGGGGAGATCTTACAGCAGCCTCCCAGTACTTAAACGGGGGCTACAGGAAAGCTAGGGAAGGGCTCTTTATCAGGGAGTGCAGTGATAGGACAAGGGATAATGCTTTTAAGCTGAAAGACATATTTTACTGTGAGGGTGGTGAGGCACTGGAACAAGTTGCCGAGAGAAGACGTGGATACCTCATCCCTGGAGGTGTTCAAAACCAGGTTGGATGAGGCTTTGAACATCCTGATCCAGTACAAGGTGCACCTGCCCATGGCAGAGGGTTGGAACTAGGTGATCTTTAAAGTGTTTTGCATTTTAGAATTTGTTTAAGAGGAGCTCAGATTTCATTCTTCATGGCAGGGAGGGCAGAAATAGGAAAAGAAATTCTATAAAGGCAATGGGCAAAAAAAGAGAAAGCTTTCCATCCATTTAGCTACTCTATACATATTTTACAGAAAGACGTGACATGTTGGAATATCAGGACCTAGCATTCTACAGCCTTGACCCACAGCATAGCACTTAATTAAGCTGCCAGTCATCCTGCTTTGACTTTATTCCAGTAAGACACATATCTGATAAGGGTCCAGCAGGTGTTGCTTTTGATAGTAAAAAACTCTATGATTACAATTATTTTTTTTTCAAATTTTACCTTGTTCACAGTATATTTTACTTAAACTTTATAACCCTAGAGAACCAGGCTAGCTAAAATAAATTCTAAGGAAGTTTCAGTTCCTGATGGACAAGAAAAGACATGTAATGCCTATATTAATTCCTAACAATTGCACCCATAAGAAACTAGATTCTCCATTACCACTGGCTGCCCTTCTAATGTAAAACACATACACATTAAATGAGATATTTAGGTTCAAAATTACTCAAGCTGTTCATGAGCCCTATGGCTAAGCTAAGAAAAGTTTCCTTTCAGCATTACCTAAATAAGACAACACTCTAAGTGGCAGATACTCTAAGATACAGAAAATGAGGCTAACCACAATAAATTCAGAAACAGTAGATTCTTCTACACATGGCACTTATGATCAAGAAAAGGTTTCATTAAGATGTACACTTACGTCAAGAGCCACTGACTGTTTTGCCCAGGATTTCTTCACTTGGTCATACATTATTGTGTTGTTGATGCCCAGGCCACAGAAAATAACAAAAGCCTAAATTTAAAAAGAGAAAAAAGAGAATTATAATTAAATTATAATATAAACACAAACATGAATGCTGGCTTAATCATTAAAAGGAATTGCACGGAAGCATTAGGAACAATCACTCTTAAGCAGGGAAGTCACTGACCTCAACAAGACAAGAAAGATCAGATGCAAGAAACTTGTTTTAATTACGATGCAACTTTCTTCTGAGAATTAATGTCAAACCACAAATATAGGTAACATTCTTATCTGCTTCCAAGAGTAGTCTTACAAGAAATGCAAGCTGCATTACACAGAAAGACAAAATCCTGCTGAAAATATATGTTATTGCTAAAAAAACTGAATGGCTCTTACTTCAAACAGTCGCTGGTCAGCATCGTCAAAGGGTTTCCCATCAAGCCTGTTCAACACTTGAGCTACTCCTTTAAGAAAGAGATAACATGAATTATAATCTTCATTCATTAATTCACAATGCAGAATATTTTATTCATTGTTAACATCTTGCAGACCAAAAAGCAAAACTGCAAATATTTTAAAAATCATTGAACAGACAAGCATGCAAAAGTATGCTTGTTTTGATACCAGGACTCAGTTTATTACTCTTGACTACCCAAGTGTAATATTGCAAATCTAAAAGTTAATCACAAAGCTTTTCACAAAAAGTTAAAGATGTCTTAGGGAAAGAGCTTGAGCACTATGCTAAGAGCCATCATGTAAGCTGTCCTAGCAATTTAGAGTTACTAATATCATTTGCTGAATCAGTACCTTAGTTCCTAAAATCTCAGTTGGTTTAGCATCATCTGGGTATCTAAGTCCTTCCCCCCCCATGACTGGTCCTCATATTTATTGAGTGAATGAATAAAAATGTAATTTCCTTAAACCCCTTGAAAACAGAAAAAGTCTTCAACACTTCTGGCTCTCGCTGAACTGAGTTCTATTGCAACAAACTATTTTTATATAATTTAGCTCCAATATGCCCTTAGCAAAACAAGCTGTTAGCAGTTAAGGGTTTGTTTTCTCTCTTCTTCTTTAAGGTAATAGGCAATTCACAACAAAAAATTAGCCATATTTTTAAAAGACCCGATTCCCACATCGTCTCTGCTGAACAAGCTCAAAGAAGATCCTGATCCCGCATGGCACTGAGTGCATCCAGCAACACACTGCTGATCCCAGCTCTTTCACTGACACTCACAGCACACACGAATGCAAGTCTTGCCCTGATGGTTTAAATTGCCATCGCTTTGACTTGAATTCTTCTGTGGACAGTTAACAGAGGAATCTGGCACTGTTATTTACAAATGGTGCTCCTTTTTGTGCAAAAACTGAGTAGTAATGCAGAGTCAGCTGCAGGTGTACCATAGCTAGGAAGTATCCTATCAAACAAGCAATAAAACCCTGTCACGGCATGATCCAGCACACACCACTGCCACAGGAAACTCTGACAGCTGCCACAGCCTCTCCAGTTAAGTATTTTCTGACTGTCTATTTTATTATTAAAGACAGAAATGACCCCCTTGCTCGACTGCAGAAAATTTCCCAAGCTGTGTGCAAAAAAGGGAGACCCAAGAAAACTATCAAAGCATATCAAAAATATTTCACTAATATTGTTAGAATTTCTGTTTTCAACTCACTACTCTTCAAATTTCAGTACAACATAAAACTTAACAATAGCACAATGGGAAAGCTGGAAAGTCCATACAGTATCCAAGTCAAAATATCCTTTCTTGGATACTTCGCATGCATACTAGGTACCGTAATTTCTTAACAATATTCAGCTGGGAAAAAGAAGAAAAAGGAAAGTAGAATTAAAAAGACATAATCAAATTTACATTAGTGTAAAAATGATGCAGTAACAAGGAAGGTCTTACCAATTATTTGGTGGTTGCTATTCCATATAGGAACACACAGAACAGACTTTATGTGAAAGCCAGAAATCTGGTCAGCCTAAGATGTGGAAATGAGAGCTTCTATTAACAGTAGGAACCATTTGCATCCTTTTACAATCCAGTATTAGAAATATCAAGTAATAAGTTTACATTTACAAATGTCATTCCATATAGATCAGTTCTCATTCTCCTGAAACCTCGTTCACAGTGAGATTAATCAAAAGTCAAAGGATTATTCTAAAAATCGCCAAAGGAAATGCAAACAATACCACATCTGCCATAGAAAGCTGATACTATTTGACTTTGATTTGGAGTTAAAACCAAACTGCAATTGAGGCAATGTCCTCAACTAACTGTCCCCAGTCAATTCCTGGATCACTTGCACTGGTGGATCAGTAGGGACAACCTCTATGGAATAATTGTGCCTTAGAATTACTCTTCTCAATTGTTAAACTGAAATTGGATTTAGCAAAGCAGCTATAAAATGCGGCTTACAGCAGATATACATTTTCACAAGAAAGGCAAAATTAGGGAACTGTGCAGAAGTGCAAGCTAGGAAGAAATGGAAGCATGAGATCAAAACCAAGATTTGATATTTTCTATGTAGGTTTAATTGGTTCTGTAGTTCTGAAGAGAATTTCTGCCCGATTTATTGTTTTCTTTCTAATATAGTAAAAAAATTTGCAATTTATTGTAAATGTCACTGATTCTTTTTAATTGTTGATAAGCATTACTAGTGTCATTGCTAAAATATCTGAAGAAAATGCTTTTTTTTCAAAATAGATTAGAGTAAGAGTAGAATGAGCCCACTCACAGGAGATCAGGAGATGTTCTCTTACTAAAACTGCCAGTGCTATAAGCAATTTGCAACAGAAGCAGAGTAAAAGACCAGCAATAATTCATATACGGGAGTCAGTATGGGAACATTGTGATCTCCTAGATAGCAAAAGACATAAATCAGATTTTACTAGAGTACTGCTGATTTGTACATATTCTGAACTCATCACTGAAATGGACATAGTGTGTCACCTAAAATCCATGGGAGTGGAGGAACAATTGTCTCAATTGTTCAATGAAAATGCTTTGGCATTAAATTCTCAGTGAATGACTTGAAAATTGAGCATCAGCATTTGAAAATGACAGCATTCTAGGAGTAAAAAAGTGTGTGTTTAATAGAAGCAGAGAACAGAATATCTGTTCATAAATACAAATGCATATTTTATTCTAACTACGTCATAAGCGATAAAATGTTTTCCTACTACACTTGACTGTCTAGAAATCGTTGATTGTAACAACTCAATTTAAATATTAAATTTTCATAGAAACCCACTAATAAAAAATAATCACTGTGCTTTATATTAAGTGTTTTCTTTTTCTCTATATAAACCGTGCAGTGTCCCTAACTCCGAAAGGACTAACTGTGGAATAAATTAGAGATAGCTGAATTCTTCAGGACACGATATATTAAAAATACAAACGCAAACATATCAAGGATTGGCTTGTTTTATTATAGCATCTCTCTTTGGCAAGAAATTAGGCATTAACTGTACTTTTTGAAAGTCTGAACAAATTATCATCAACAAAGTTTTCTTGTACACTTCTACAGCAGGCCCCTTTTATTTCTCTTGGTTTTACAAATTCTGTTGGTTTGAGAGACAATTCCTTCCACGACACACAGAATATTGCTGGAACCAAGCAAACTCACAATATGAAACACTTCTAAGAGCACTCACTGCTTAATATAGTTTAGCGAGCTTGCTGACCACGGCTGTCCACTGATTAATGTGCTCTCCAACTGCTCGCCCACTCCCCTATAGTAACACTTCTTCACTGGATAGAACTCAGCATAGATTTTGTCCTTCCCTATGCCTCTAATATTTATTTAGCTTTTAAGTATGTGGCTTTATCTGTATCTACAACTTCCTAATTGAGGCTGGAGTGAATACCTTAGGATACATAAACAGTTTTTTATAAAGTGTGATACATATCTTTAAGAAATATCTCATTTAGCGTGTATATTTCATTTGTACAAATTAAAAGGTCAGTTGGCTAAGTTAGATCACAAACAATACTTGTAGCTCTAGATATCAGTTCTGTTTACACTGTGTGTGTACAGTCCCAGCCACCCTGACAGCTAATAATGATGGTGCTGCTAACACTGAACACCAACAGTGGAATTTTCAGCAATAAAAGTCAGTTTGTATAAATATTAAAGTACTTGATAGAGGAAGGTATCACTTATAAACAGAAAAAAACCCCTAATCACAGACAAAGTAACTGCCTAAAGTCAGACACTAATTCAGTCACCTGTATTTACTGTATAAAGCCATATCCACACTAGAAGACCAGGAGGAAGAAAAACTGGAGAGCAAAGATAATTAAAAATAGTCACATGTTTTATAGGAACTTGGATATGATGATAAAATTGTGGTATATTAGTTGTAATATCAAAAATATGATGCATATTTACATTTCTAAAAATCTTACTTCAGCATCAAAACGAGGATCCTGATAGGCATCGCTGATATTCACTGGGAGACCCGTGGAAGCTACGAGTTCAGCAATGCTATTATTTATTAGCCAGTCAGAATAAGATGATGATTTCTCCATGCTGTCTTTGAAACTATCAAAAGGCATAGCACAAGAAAAGAATACAGTTAACATTGCTTGGAAGTCCAGCATGTCTTACAGGCACACTCACAGGAGCAGCAGAACCATTCGCAGTTATTAATGATTACTAAGCATTGTCCATGGAACAACAATCTGATATTTATTGAAACTGTACATCAAAAATTCTCTCCTTACAACGATACTTTCTATTGAAAATAGCATCCATCCCCCAAGTAAGATAAATACAGCATTTAATAATGAAATACATTTACACTTCAGTCAATAGTGAGGTTACATTACAAGCTTCTGTGGGATAAGGGCTTGCTTATCAAAAGCAACCAGTTCTGAATAATATTTTCTGTAGAGCTACCTGAAAATATACAATGTTAAGATTTTAATTTTTCAAATTAGTCTACTAATTTGGGGTATTTTTAATTCATACTTTCAATATTTTTTCTGACAAGGGAAATGTAATTTTTAAATTTTTTTTGTCTGAAATGCCAGACCTCGATGACTAAAGAATGGATTACAAAACAAGTCTCACAACCAATAATGTAAGTGCATTGCAGCAGGTGGATCCTAGTAGACAGAAAATACACGAAGGTTTCCCTTTTTCTCATTTTCCTGGTTGAGCTTCTCCCACAGCTGCTGACAGGCTAGAATATTGTCAGCAAATGAGCATAATGCACTAGAACTATAGGCTCAAAGCACCACACTCCATCACAGCTTCTTCAGAAGTCTCGGTATCTACACAAACCTAAAAGTCTTCACCTTATACCTCAACCAGTCAGAAGGAAAGTTACCAATGACTGACTGTGAACAGGTTTTTGACAATTGGCAAGGTGTAACTATTTCATGTGTGAATAAATGAACGCAAGTTGCCTTAGTTTTAAGAAGAAAATTGATCAATTTTCAACACTTGAGAAACATTGCTTAGAAAACAGTAACTCTGAGCAGTCATGGAGAAGACCACAGTTGCTTGAAGCTTCAAAGTAATGCACATGAATGAAAGAAGGATGCACATTAAAATACTTGAAAGACTCAATCAAAGTGAAAGGATTGATTTTTGTTGGCTGCATTGATTTCCTGGAGACCACTTCAGCTAAGTCAGTAATTTGAAAGAAAACTCAATATTCTTAAAAGACTATAAATAAAGATAATAATAATGATTTACACAAATAAGTCTAAGTGTATCAACTTCCATTTGGGATAAGAATTTTGAGTGACTATAATAAATGTTAAGTGTATACTTTGACAGCAACCTTTACATAAATATAATGTTTTCTGAGCCAAGTAGAAAATTCACATTTATAATTTAAAATGTGTTTCAGGACATCAATACTTGAGAAGCAAAAAAAATCTTTAAGGATAAGAATCTAATTTCAAATGCATAGCTCCCAGTTCATAACTTAAAAATCTGAATGATTATTATAATACAAGCCACTTTAAATCATGACCTTATTATAGGCGTCAAGCATTTTAAGCAGCAGATGAATTCAAGTGAAAGAAATTATATAATTCAGGAAGAGGTTTTAAAAGTATGTTCTACTATGTTGTCTCCATTCCTAGCAAGTGAAACACTCAACTTTCACTAGAAGGAAATATCAATTATTAAGTCTGATGCAAACTACAGCCAGCTGGGTCCCTCTCCATCCTCAGCAGCTCAGAACACTCAGAAGCTACTCTAAAAATCACAAATAATAATTTTCTCCAAACTATGGAAAGCCATGAGTGAGTCCTGCTGGATCAATGCAGGCAGCTGCATACCACCATCTCCTCATCTTGCACACGCACTAACAGGAGCACCACAAGGACAGGCATGAGAGTAAATCCAGCTCAAGAGCACTGAGAAGTGCTGTAGGCTCTGCCTATGCAGCTGCTTGCCTCCCTATCTCCCCCAAAGCTTCCCTAACAGGGATGGCAGAAAAGTACAGTAGCAAAGCGGTATAGCCAAAATCATTGGTACTTCCAATCCTCTTTAAATGGTGACATAACCCCTCCTAGGTTAGAAGAGCAGAAAGATGTCTTACGAAGCATAAAAATACTGCAGGGAAAGGAGTGATACCTGAGTGTGCACCATCCCAGGGACAGCGATGGTGCAACACCAGTAGCAGCAATTTCAGCACTTCCTCTGTACCAGCCCCACTGAGAAGGAGCACAGGTATTTTCTCCCATGCAACTCATACTGGCTCAGGCAGCTGACATTTCCATTACCACTAGTGCTCAAGTTAGAGACCTTTAATCTCAGCTACAGCATCTGCCAAGATGCCTTCTTTTGTGTAGGAAAGACACTGCTAACAGCACTCTCCTTTGGGCTCATACTCATCCAGAATACATCAGAATTGAACCCTCAGGGCTTCTAAAACTTACGTAATCTTTTATGAAAAACAAAAGAAAATTTAGCAGACTTAGCAAACCTACACCTCAAGAACAAAATTATTGGCAAAAAGGAGAGCATCAGTGTGCCATGGATAACAAATCTGATCACGGCGTGTGCTGGAAAATCGCAAATTGAACAGACAAATGCAAGTATGGTCTTGCAAGATATTTCTTTACAACTAACAACAAAGAAAAATGTACAAGTATTCATTATAGTATTTGGGGACTAAAAATATCAACTGCTATTAGCCAGATGTAAGAAAGGTAAAAGAAAAATCAATTTCTTATAAAATTGTGTGAGAAAATATGTTAGCACATGCAAAGTGATATTATCCTTGGAGCTTCTTTCCCTTCCAGATAAAACTTATAACTAGAACTGTTCTCAGCCTATAATCTTTCCGGATTTCCACTACAAATTCAATGAAAAAATATTCATCGTCACTAGTGTCATGGTGACGAAACTCATCTTGCCACTTTTTTCCACACGAAACATCTCATGACTTTACATCAGTAACAGCTGCAGAGTGTAGAATGAAAAGGACAAAACACACTAGAAAAAATGCTCAAATGTCAAGGGCTTGCTGCATTGTTTTGCATTCTAAATAACCTTTATTTTCCCACTGTAGTGCCAATAACTCAAGCTGTGCTTGTGCTAGATCCAAATGTGACATCATATCTGCCAGTCTAACCTTGGTCTTTGTAAAACCAACTTCATTCTCCACTCGATGAAAAACAAAATAAAGTAATAAATCTTTACATTAAGATGCACAGAAATAGACCTTCATAAATCTTAAAAAGCTTAGCTACTAGGTTACATGTGTTTATTCACATCTCAGAATAAAGTTAAAATAATCTTGACTTGACTACATGGAGAACTGGCTACGACAAACTGCTTTTTGGTAACATGCTAATATATCTATGGTAACAAGAAATGAGCCAGCTTGGTTATCTTGACACCACTCTACATTATTTTAACTAATCTGGCTTCAGATCAAGTTTGAGAAAAACAGGACTAACAACCACATCCTTTGATTCATACTCTTGTCCCCAGACAAAAGGAATGTATTTTCACCCATGTAATTCACTTAGATAAGACCAACTGCTATTTTCTGTCAAAAGCAGTAACTTGTAGACAAATCAGCAGATTATTTATCCATATTTAAGACTCCCTAATTTTTATTACTTGCTTTACTTTTCCATTTGCCTGACCATTCCCACCCCTCAACTAGAAGACAGGGCATAGAAGATATTTAGCTTCTACCTCTCTTACTATGTGGCCCTCATCTCTGCTGCGCATCTTAAAAGCAACACTACTGATGTCTGCAGTGCTGAGAGATCAATCCATGAAAAGCACTGACAATTTCAACCTGCCATAATCCAGTGTAAAATGTGCAACTCACCTTAATGAAGTGGTAGCTTCTTACCACACTGGAGGTGAAGAAATAAAACATAGAAGGCAAAGCAACCAAAAATATTTGTAAAATCTGCTTAGAGGACACAAAGTAATCTTCAAGTTTGTTAAACTATGGTTAGTAAGTTAGACAGAAGGCTGGGTTTATCATTATGGTTTATCAGCCACCTGACATGAAAAAAATCTAGTATAGAACCAGTGTGAATTGATTTGCATAAAATGTGTATGATAATCACTGAGTATGGGCTCTGAAAGGTAGGGAAAACCTCCCCACAATAGCCTTGAATCTCCATTTACTAATTCAGTGTGTAGAACATTTTCTGTGTTCACATTTATGTGAATAGTTACTAGCTACGATATTTTGTAGGAATTAATACACTAACCCCAGATGGAAAAAACTATTACTGCTTACAATTAGCCCTTTATCAATGGTTAAATACATGTTCTACTAAGAAAAACATATAATTCTAAATTCTATTTTGACTGGGCTCCCAAGAAAGATTTAGTCGCAAGAACAAAATTTCTAGGAAATGCATGTTTTCTGAGATTTTTAGGCTTTCCAACTTGACAACGGGAGCAGAAATAAAATTTTACTGGAAATCTTTCAACACAACTGCAAGGAGGCATTTTGTAACACATCAACAAGCAGTGGAGAATAACTTTATAATTTTTAATTCAACACTAACCATACAAAACAACATTTGTGTGTTTCTCTAGGAGTTTAACAATAAAAAGTTATCAGTTATGTCCTGATTTCTTCTCTGAGACACTGATACAATGTTAGCCCATATATATAAAAATTTAGGCATGTATATTTATTCAAACAAGTCTCCATTTGAAGCAAGTGGAATCTTGTCCGAGTAAAAACTGTAGCCTCACACTTTTCAACCAAATTTACCTGAAGTTCTGTAAGAAAGTAAATCTAAGATCAAGCAAATTTAAAACTACATTAAAAATAAAGCAATTAATTACTCATAGAAGACAAGCACTAACCTGTTGTCAGTATCAGCACTGCATTTTGGAGATAACAGCTCAAAAGATTTTGTAAATTTCACCACCTGTCACAAAAAAAAGTAACTTAGAATTGTTAAGATGAATAAATATGCAAGAAAACAGCAATGTAACCTCCTTATGTATAAACTGTTTTTATCCAATAGTCTTAGAATAAAAAGTCAATCTTTATTTCTCCAAAGAAGATTTCATATTCAAAATACACACTGCGCACAGTTCACAAACAAACAATATAAAAACAAATTATACCTTTATATTACTTTATGAAACTATTTTTTGCAACAGAATATGCTTCCCTTCAAGGGACTTTGGAATAGGAGTCATGGAGCTTCAATTGAGCTTCATTTTTTTTTAATATAGCATAAAGAGATTCATTTTCACTAGTCATTGCAACTAATATTCCCTGAACAATAATATTTCTGCCAATAACACATAAGTGAAACATTTTAAAGAGTGGTTAACATGACATAGAACATGAGCAATCGTTTTGGCTGCTTGTATGAGTCCCCATCTTCCACTTCAGTTCTTTACTGTAAAAGCTTTTCACGTGATATAGACATAGCTCAGCATAGAGATAGAGATGTGTTTTAAATAAATTAGATTGAGCTTCCAAATGGGGAAATCAGGAAAACAACTTTTGCCATTTATAAAAATGGCCAAATGGGTGGCAAGATGTCATTCTACTACTCCAAATTAACCTAAGATTTATGACTGTTTACAAAAAGTTTAGGCTTAACTGAATACCTTAGCCATCCACATTTCAGAATGAGAACTCATTGCCGGTGGATTGGGAAAAAGCAAATGTAGAAACAGCACCCAGAACAAAAAAATCAAGTAAACAATGCCACCCATAGCCTGCTACTAACACAATGTACTGTTGTGTGAAAAACAAAAATCATGTTATACTTGCAAACATAGTGGCATTTCATAAGAATGTGATAGTACTCTACATTGTAATTATTAAATCAGTGTGTGGGGTCTAGAAAGAGAACAAAACTAGAAACATTAAAATTCTATAACAGATAAAATGCAAATCTCAATCTTGCTTTTATGAATGGCAGTGTAAACTGGGGCACACTGCACTGAAAATACTTAATTTTTCTTAGTTTAAATGAAATAAGAATTGTATCTTTCCTCCGGGAAAGAAAATAATGGGGTTTTTTCCTGCCATACACAAACTTATGATTCTGTCTCTGATAATCATTTAGACCTGTCACAGCCCAGCAACTAGTAATCAATTACAGAGTCAGCGAATCCAAAGATACTTGGATAGAAAAAAGAATGACATTACAAGTGACATTTTTATCCTTCAGCCACTTCTAATATCAGTAGAAAGGTGGATTGGTAGTGCTGAATAGCCTGAAAACACTGAAGGGAGCTACCAGTATAAAGGCAGTCACTTATTTTACTGCTAATAGCAACAGTCATAAAAATCTTAAACATTTTAAGAGGCTCTCGCACCCCACAAATGGCATTACTACAAAGCCCATGTCAAAACTGCTTGAAATTCAGCTCTTGAGAAACACTTGCATATAGCTTACATCCATCTGTTCAGCTTAGAAGAGTTCTGTAATGAAATAATTGTTCTTTGGTCAAGTGGACAGAGCAATTGCAAAAACCAAACATACATCAGTAATGCTCCAAATCATATTTTCACTTCACCCGCTCAATGCAAAAGCTTCTTCCCGTCACAAGAACAAGTATATAACTACCCAGACATTTTTAGGCAAATGCGCCTTTTCCAATGGATTTTCTGTTATCTTAGGGAAAAATTACTAGTTCAAGAAAACAAGAGGACTTATCTTTTCACAGCATTTTCATCATTTAGGAACTGAGACTGGTTCTCATCATTTATTTTGGGAAGTATTAAATAAAATTCTTAAAATGTGTAAACGTAGCTACTCCCAGACATACCCATGCAAACACAGCTAAAGCAAGTAGAAAACTTACAGGAAGAGACAAATCCCATGGAGCAGTGGCCACCAAAATAGCTGAGAAAACTCACTGTGTTGCAGCTTTAGCCCTTACTGTCTTACTGTTTTCCACATTAAAATACAACCCCCCTCCCATTAATGAAAAGTTGAGAAGCTGACGATTGCTGAAAAGACCACTGAGTTGCTGAATACACAGGATGGTCAGTCAACAGACTCTCAGTGAGTTTATTTTTACCCGTTATTTCTGAGGGACCCGTAGTCTGATTAAAGATGTAACACATCAGATACTAGAATAGTAACTACATAAGTATTTCAATTTGTTAAACAAGAATAAGGGATGCAGAAGTATGAACACTAGAAATGTGAGCAAAGATGCCTGATAATTATTTGTTGGAATCTATGCAGAAAAGTTTAGTTCTAAAAATGAGCATTAAAGTTTTGTTTGATGATGCAACTGTTTCTGGTTCTGAAAGTGCTTGCAAGCACTACCTGTTTAATACGGCATTAGTCTGAAAACATTAATAAGATCATAAATTCCAAGTAAATGTAAATGCAGCTACAGACAGAATTTTTCTTTCCTTCTAGTGGTTATACTATGAAAGAAAGGAACTGAGCAAAAAAATACTTGATAATAAATCAGTTCATTTTCCTTTTTTAAGCAGGCCAGACGAGCATCTTGCTTCTCAATTAAGCTATCCTAGCTGCTCTGTAGTAAGCACTAATTCTATGACACAAACAACTGAGAATCACAGCACATCAGCAGGGTCACACCACTGATCATTAGATCCATCAGCAACTTACAGACATTCCATTAAACACCTTTAAATGACACGGAATCATAAATGTACCTTTCTGTTTCTACTTGAAAAAGTGGCTGCACTGGGTTTGGCTGGAATAGTTAGTTTTCTTCATAACAGCTTGTGTAGCGATATAGTCTAGATTTGTAATGAAAACAGTGTTGATAACACAGGGATGTTTTTATTACAGCTGAACAATACATACAGCATCAAGGCATCCTCTGTTTCTCACCCTGCCCCCTCAGTGAGTAGACTGGGGGTGCACGACAGACTGAGAGGGGATACAGACAATAATAGTTGACCCCAGATGACCAAAGGGACATCTCATGCCATATGATGTCACACTCGGCAATAAAAGCTGTGGGAAGGAGGGGAAACTGGGGCACTTTAAAGAGTTATGGCATTTGTCATCCCAAGTAACCATTACAAATCATAAAATCCTGATTTTCTGGAAATGACAGAACACCTGCCTGCCGACTGGAAGTAGTATATGAATTCTTTATTTTGCTTTGCTTGTGCACACAGCTTTCACTTTACCTACTAAACTGTCTTTATCACAGCCTATGACTTTTAACACTTCTACGCTTCCAACTCCATTGCCCATCCCACTAAGGTGTGGAATGAGTGAGCAGTTCTGTGGGGCTTAGCTGCTTATTGGTTAAGTATCATTTTAAGAATGATGTGCTGAAAGAATACTTGCTGTCCAATACTTACATATGATATGAAACAGCTCCACCACAATAAAAGCAACTGGTCCACCACTCAAGTATTAGCTTTTCTACAGAACATGCAGACATACTTACTGGTGATTCGATATCTTCCAGAAGTAATACTGAGCACCGTTCACATTTCAGCAGAGTTTGGGCCCGATGCATAATTTTCTTGACAATTTTCTCTAAGTCAGTCTGTTCCTCAAAGAGGTCATTCACTACTTCCAACAAAGCCTGCACATAATGACAGAAAACTCTTGTGTTGGCTGTAGAATAAATAAATACACGGAGGATTGCAAAAGAGTTATAACCTCTGGTATTGTTTTTAATAAAAGCAATCCATTGAAATCTTCATTCAAATAAAATTCTTACTGATTATGGCAACAGTCTTGGGACAGGGGTATCTGAAGAAAGAAGTATTTCTTAGCTCACAACTGGGCAGAATCCAGCTTCTAGCAAATGATTACAGTCTTTCAAGCTATTCAAACTACTGTGGTATAAAAATTAAACAATGACTGTAATGCAACTCTTCAAGTATGCAGTATGGATTAAGTTACTTTATTTGTTATATTGAAACTGCTAGTACATTTAAACATTTAAAACACCATTTTATTCATTTATTACCCATTTTCCATGCTCAAAGCTGGAAAGAGAAAACAACAACACACAAATGCTTCCACTATCCAAAAGCATTCTGATCCAATCTTTACAACTAACAACACATCTGCAAAATGCAATGTTTTAAAATGAAATGAAGGGCTTTCCCTCTCATTTAATCAGCATTAAAGATAATAAGCCATGTTCTTTCCTATCACGGGTCCAAAGAACTATGCTTTTTCCTTTATTCTGGTTTAGGGCACTGACACTAAAGAACATCCGTATAGGTAAGCATATAAATGTTAGTGCCCTTAGCTCTACTAACACAGTAGTCTTCAGCAAAATGTTGGTCACAGTCAGTGGAAGTTGCCATCATTGGTGTCCAGTTTGGTTGGGAAGGCATAGTTATGGGCTTTGTCCATCGAGTGTTACTTGTCAATTAATTTCAGCCATGGCCTAGGCAAAGCTAAAGCCTACTAGCTGATCAAAAATGCCACATAGTTGTCAAGGGGCAATGATATTTCTTATGCTTCTTATGGTTGAAGCAGCAATAAGAAACAAAGAATCTGTATCTCTAATCTGATTTCCTGATGTATCCAACAACCATTTTCTAATGGACAATAAGAATGCCTGCATTACTTCTCTGCTGAACGTCTGCCTCAGAAGATTAAACGCAGACTCCTCAGAAGTCTGTCACTGTTCCCTGCGGCATATTTTAAGTCTCTAAGTATCAAACAATTATATTGTTTTAACATCAAAGAAAAAAAATTTGGAATTTTGGGCAGAACATTTTTTTTTTGCCCCCAAGTCTCCTACAAATCTCCACCCCAAAACACAGAGGTCTGTAGTCAGATCTGGACAAGCTCAGATGCTTCATGACCCTTAAATATATACACCATTAGAAAATGGCTATTGTTAGTTTTCAAAGTAGTGGAAAGCATTCTTTTTCCATACATGGAAATCACCAAAATCCTGAATATACAAATGTCAGTGCTCAATACACAGACTCACCCCACTGTGGTTTCCCCTGCTTTGTGAAGCAAGAGTAAATTCAGTACTACTAGTGGTATAAGCTTTGGTGAGATGTGATGCATAATACAAATATATCATTTCCCACCATCACAGCAAAGGTGGTCAAAAAAAAAAAATCAAAAATTATAAAACCACCTCAGATTAGCATTTCTTAAAGACCTCTCTGAGAAGTAAATGACGTGAGCTCAGCATTATTTTCAGTTCTTTGGAGCTTCCTGTCCCAACTCATGCATGAATTTTATAATTTTGAATCTCTGCCAAAGTAACTCTCTCCTGCACTGTCACAAACACAATAGTTTCACCACTACAAAACATGGAACTGACATCAAGATACAACAGCCATGGCCATAAGCATATTTCCTTCCCATGCTCTCTGCTTGCTGTCTCAGTCAAGACAGTGATACGTTGGAAAAGCATTTTAAAAAAAATAAAATGTAGTTAAAACTGTCCCCTTTGAATAGCTTAAATCTATAGGAACAAAAGATGAAAATTTGGTATTGGTCTGATATACATTTTTTACTTACCCTGCTTCTGTCATATTCCTTCCTTGAAGCTGCAAATAGCTGAGCATTGGATATGGCAATCCCACAGAATGGGAGATACATCTGCATCACCTAGTATCAAAAGAAACTCCCAGTCATTAAAATCAATTGCAATAGACACTCATGTTGTTACCAAAGATGCCTAAACTTACATGACATGTCCTAGGAAGGTCTCACCTCCCAGCAGAACACTAAACAAAACAAAATCACGGGCAGTGCACATAAAATGGCTGGAGCAAAGACTAAATAGGTAGGAAAGAACAAATACATTAGAGTTCACAGGTTCCAGCAGCAAGGATCCTCTATAACTTGTGTGGGAAATTGCAGATTCTCAAGTCTATAAAATGTCTGCTGAAGGCTACATGCAATTAGAGCTTCCCTTGAAAAAGTAGTCTTTTTTAATTTTTCTGGATTGAGTCACATTCTTGCTGATTTGTAGAGGATATAGACCTTGGAGAATACCAGCAGAGTGGAATACAGTACATTGATCCAAAACTGAGCATCCAGAAAAAACTGAGACAACAGCAACTGCTGTTCTACTTTTAATCTTCGTTGAACTCCACACTGGCTACAGGTCTACTTAGTTTGTGTTTAACGATGAGTCTTCCAAAAGAATCTTTACATTTCCTGAATTTTGCAGCTTCACAGCTGCCATTCTGACAGAAAAACTGCAAATGTTAAGGGTGCGCATGAAAAAAAAAATCTGACCTCTAAGTGTAATCATGAATATCATAATGAGACTGGATACATTTCTAGCTGATGGAAATAAATGTTAGCATTTATTGGCCCCACTTTCAAACCTCCAGTCCCAAAAGTAATGTGGCAATGAAAAGCACACAGGAAGTTTATGAACCTTGAGCCACTACAAAAACAGCTAGATAAGTTATCTTTTTTTTTTACTGAGAAGAAAATATGATTTTGCAATATTGAAGAACATTGCTCTCTGGACTCCAAATTCCAAGGTACTGACTCTATATAGAAATTAACACGCATAAAACACTGGTTTGTGAAATGTCAAGAATCTGTAAATCTGCTGACTCCTATAATTCTTTTCACTACTCAATCTAATGATGTAACGTGCAGTGCAACTGAGAGACATCAAGCTGTTTGAGACAATCAGTAGAAGAAATTAATATGTGCACAGCTATGAAGAAGAAACAAAATCAAACCAAAAGAAACACCCTTCTGGTAGAGAGGAACCACCCTGTGATAACAGACAAATCAATTATCCCTGTTTACCAAAGAACAACTGACAAAAAAGCCTGCTGCCATTCCTCTTTTCATATTTTCTGAACAGTAAGGGTGACTGCTGCCTCAACCGCTTTCGGCAAACAAAGAAGAAAAGTATTTTTAATAGTAACTGAATTTCAAATAAGATTTTTTTTTAACCAAAAATGGCAGAATGAAGTAGAAAGCAGTTATTACATTCTGACTTTGAATTAGAAATTTAAACCTGCAGTACTCAAGACTGCTTTACAAACACCTCCTATGTATAGACGTTATGACTGTTGACACTTCATATGGATATGGAGTAACAATATCCAACTCTTATCTGACTCAGCCACATAAAGGAAGGAGCTGGCACTGTTTTGCAAAAGAAAGCACAGAATTGAGGAAATGGCACATACCACCATAAGCCGGACACTTTTTCCTCCCTTTAATTGATAGGTATATAATTACTAACCTTCTGGTGCTCCAAGGTAAAAACATCACTGAACTATAATGCACTGTCATTCTCTTTCCATTCCTGGTGGTTATTGCTATTTTGCCTTAAATTAAAGTATAAAACTTACAATAAGCATAAAGCACTGTCCACATTTTCCTATCTTCAGTATGTATATACTTCAGTAATATAATACTGACTTCTAGTAATCACAAATAAATAAGGAAGATGACTTAATTGTATTGAAAAGATGGAGTATTGTAAGGTTGTTCATCAATACACAAGCAGCACGTGACAGGAAACAACATAGATAAATAACAGTTATTTTAATTCGCCTTGACAAGACAAAAAAATCTCATTAAGAAGTAGCTGTTTTCTTTTCCCCTGCCTGCTGTTCTTCCTGCAGCACTGAGCAGCCCAGGAAAGCCTCCCTCTACCAGCTAACAACTGTACAGTTTTTACCAAATACTTTTATTACACAATGAAGTGATTTTAGAGGGATCACTGACACCTGGTCCAAAGGTTGATTATGCAGTATGATTCCCCTACACCAATGGTCAAAATATTAGTGTGAAAACTCATAGAAAAACCACCTAACACATCTTTCTGAAGGACATAAAATATTTTCCCTTTACTATATTGAAGGCTATTTAAAAAAACTATTTTTGAAGCAAAATTAAATATATCTGAAAGAAAATTTCCTTTCACATCTATTTTGAATTAATGACAGTTAAAAAAGCCTGCATATTTATTACACAAGCAATTGCATAAGAAAGTAAATTAAAAGAATATAAAAACATTAAAATACTGTTTTAACAGATATACCTCATTAATTTATTTATGCCTAAATAAGATTAGCCATAATGATTCATCACAGTACTTTGTGGCATATTAACAAACAAATCAGTAAATATATAATAATATATTTTATAAAAATTATGTTCAATCTGAATAATAAGCTAATCTAGTGAGCCTGATGAGATGTGGGAAAAGACTACTATTTTATGCCAACTATAAGGCATTCAGATACAATAACATAATAAGATTATACTGTGAATTACTTGAACATCTAGGGCCCAGGTAACGTAACCCAGTTTCTCATATCAACTCCGTAATGAGTGCTGCATCCTTGGGTAGCAACTACACTTGCCTCACAAATTCACAGGGGCATACAAAAGCTAAAAGGCTGTACTCACAAACTGCTCAGTATTTTAACAGGCCAGGAAACCATCCATGAAAAGAAGATGAAGTAACGGGCACTGGTTCAATATCTCATCCTCTTAATTTCCAAGTTCAATTATTTCTTTATGGGGTTATTTTATGTTAGGAGTATTAAAACAAAACTACCAAGGGAATGAACAAGATAAGTACTAGAAGTTTTAATATGCAGTTATGCAATTACTTACATTTTCAGCTAGGTCCTGAAGATGATGTGTCTTTTCTGTAAAACTACACCACTAAGATCAAATGACTGCGCTGATCATAGTTATTTTTTCTTCCCAGAGAAGGATATATTATCATTGCTTTAGTGCCTTCACACATCTCCAAAATCGTATTGCCCAAAGTCAGACCTTTAAATCCAAAATATGAACTAAAGCAGTAGCTTGATACTTGGAAGCACAAAGCATTCCCAAATTCTGCAATATTAACTGTTAGGACAAGAAAGTTGCAACCTGTGCTTGTTTCATTGGGGTTTTTTTTATGGCATCAGTTCTGAAAGTTACATGAAGCACACCAATTCAGCCTTGGAATTCCAGAGGTCAGTCTTCCATAAGTCTCCTCTTCATGATCACAAATTTTATAGGCTAGAAGTCCCTGGTTGCATAATTATCAGCATCTATACATGAACACTACAGCATCACAATGTCTTGAGATGTGCCAGTCATTTGCCTTTTATCTGACTTTTCATGGATGCTGAGACATACTCAGAATGCTTAAGCTAATAAGATGCTTATCAGTGTTCCTCTTGACTGTATAAAACAAGATAAGGGTTTCTCTCACTATCTGGGCTTGAGTTTCACAATAACTTCATTCATGATATAATATTTTTTACCATCAGGAACATGCAGGAGACCACCTCTGGCCAAGTCCTTGCTGACAATGCCTGTTTTCAAGAGATACACGTAATATTTACCCTTAGCAAGTTTGCAGATGACACTAAGCTGGGTGGAAGTGTGGATCTGCTGGAGGGTCGGGAGGCTCTGCAAAGGGATCTGAACAGGCTGGACTGCTGGGCAGAGTCCAATGGGATGAGGTTTAACAAGGCCAAATGCCGGGTCCTGCACTTGGGGCACAACAACCCTGAGCAGAGGTACAGACTAGGAGAAGCCTGGCTGGAAAGCTGCCTGGAGGAGAAGGACCTGGGGGTGTTGGTTGACAGCGACTGAACATGAGCCAGCAGTGTGCCCAGGTGGCCAAGAAGGCCAATGGCATCTTGGCTTGTATCAGAAATGGCGTGACCAGCAGTTCCAGAGAGGTTATTCTCCCTCTGTACTCGGCACTGGTGAGACCGCACCTCGAGTACTGTGTTCAGTTCTGGGCCCCTCACCACAAGAAGGATGTTGTGGCTCTGGAGCGAGTCCAGAGAAGGGCAACAAAGCTGGTGAAGGGGCTGGAGAACAGGCCTTATGAGGAGCGGCTGAGAGAGCTGGGGGTGTTTAGCCTGGAGAAGAGGAGGCTGAGAGGAGACCTCATTGCTCTCTATAACTACCTGAAAGGAGGTTGTAGAGAGGAGGGAGCTGGCCTCTTCTCCCAAGTGACAGGGGACAGGACAAGAGGGAATGGCCTCAAGCTCCGCCAGGGGAGATTTAGGCTTGAGATTAGGAAAAAATTCTTCATGGAGAGGGTGGTTAGGCATTGGAATGGTCTGCCAAGGGAGGTGGTTGAGTCACCGTCCCTGGAGGTGTTTAAGGCACGGGTGGACGAGGTGCTGAGGGGCATGGTTTAGTGTTTGATAGGAATGGTTGGATTTGATGATCCGGTGGGTGTCTTCCAACCTGGTTATTCTACGATTCCCTTTACCACACAGCCTGAGGATGATGGTCCTCACAGAAAACCCTTCCCTTGCTACCAAGAAAAGCCTCTACTGGCTCCTACTTTAAAAGTTCAAAAGAAGGCTATTTTATTGAATTAGGCATCTCATGGGAAATAAGGTTTACGATTTCTCTTGGCAAGAAAGCATTAAAGACTTTAGTTTCCTAGCCTTAGTGTTGTTTTACCCTCACAAATAGCACAAACTGCACAGCCATAACAAAAAGGTACAAAAATTATTCTTCTTCATATCTGCAGATGTCAAGATATCTTTTTAATTTTAAATGTCAGGTAACAATACAGACATTGCAGCAGGAAGCTGCATGCATGGAGATCTGCAATGCATTAAGTTATTAGCTAATAGTGAAAAACCACCAGCACTGCAATGGCAACACCCTGCAGAGATAAAACGCTAGCTTCGCACTTGCTGGCTGGAAAGCAGCCCTGAGTGCAGCTTCAGCTAAACGCATTGACATTTACACTGCTTACCCTGCACGTGGCTTTGCCTGCACTGAGCATCCTTGGAGAGCATCCACTGCCCTAACTACTTGACAGATACAGTCTAACTCATGGTTTCTGACATACTCCAAGCACCACCCTGCCAGTGGTCACAAAAGAAAACAATTTTGATTTCTGATGGAAGGAAGAATCTTCTCAGTAAGGCTTGTTCACCCAGTCTGGCAGAAACAGTAGGATAAGTTCTCAACAAACACTTCTCTGGTTCAGCCACTTTCTTTAGTAGCCACAGGAGCTACTTCTCTTTACACAGCTTGCTTGGTAAGCCTATGGGAAAAGGCTTCCTAGAAAGGGGGGCGGGGGGGGGAAGTCTTTTTAAAACAAATGCTTTTGCTATACTTTAAAGTGTTTTGTGGACATACTTCAAACCAAGCTGGGGAAGCCAGCTGCCCTTTGTAACGCTTCCTAAAGTATTAAAAATAGGTTCAGAGAATGAAATATTCTACTGAATACTGAAAATGATAAACCAAAATCAACTGTAAAATGGTTAAGCACAAGCATTCATCCAAACTCCATTAACTTCTGCCAGTCTTGCAGTGTCTGGCTGATCAAGCCTCTGGAAATCTGATCATCACCTTGGTTTGCAATTCTCAAATATTTTCCAATATTATTTTTCCACCCCAAGCATAGACAGAACAATTACTTGGTAGAGACATCCCGTGAATCATGGGCATACAAATAGAACATACAGCTCCCACTTCTATCAGTAAACCTGCAGAGGCTCCTGGGCTTATTTTCTATTGCCTCCGTCTATTCTTTATTTTTAAGTTTCCTTTTGCATGTTATACAATACTATAAAAATGCCCTAAATGCTCACAAACATAAGGCAGCATCTCTGTCTGATAAAGTTCACTAACTATGGAAGATTTTGGTGGCTGTAAACAGCTTGCAAAGGACAATGGGAACATTTCTTCTGCACTGACTCTAGGCTTGGCTGCCTCATATAATTACTGGCACACATTCAAACTAGGTAACTGCGTCACCAGACAGATTACAACACACATCTCCTGCAGGAGCAAACTTACTACAGTTTTAAAGCCTGAAACCTATGTAGGTCACTGTCTTCAAAAGCCATAGCACTGGGAGGCTATCATATGCAGGAGTAAGGGGTAGGAATGGGAAGGAGCGCAGCTTAAACGGGTTCAGCCTCAGCCTCTGACCTTTTTCCAGGTCTCCATCACTGCCCTCCACTTGCTACAGCAGAAAGCCCATATTTTCTCTTTTCTGTTATACACCTAAAGATGTTTAAACTAGAAAAACAAATGGACATCTTTAATTTGATTTAAAATAATACATTTGCAAAACTGTTTATACAGTTAGAACTATACACATCTACTGATCCTATTTCATTTTTCTGGCAGATATTTGCCCCAGCCACTTTACAGTTAAACAATACACTTATCTGCCATCAATAGCAAGAGATGAAGCTCAAAAAAATCTAAACAAGCCACACTAATTATTCTGTCAAAAATACAAAAATATTTGCAGTCTCTATTAAATCTGTTCTGGCAATATTCTGTAAGACATATTTAAACATTTTAACATTACATTGAATTTAGGACTTGGCATCAAGTGGGAAGGACCATAAATTATAGATTTCCACAAAACACCTCATTTTAAATGCTGCTGCTCCAAATAAATCTGAAACATGAAAATGTTTCTGCTAAAGATTAGAAAGCGAAAAATAATTTAAATAAATGTAAAATGGCTACTATCTAGAATCCAGTATTCTGGTTTCCTGCATGAGAAAATCCAGCTATTTTCAATTTCTCCTTATTTTAAATGCACCTGAACCAGTGATGCCCAGCAGTAAGGCCTGTCCCAGCAAACACTTCAAACTGCCACTCAGTTATTCAAGATGTGATACTAAGCCAGGATTTTCTGGTAGGAAAAGTAGGATGAGAGGAAGAGAGAAGTAACGCAAGGTGTTACTTAGTGGTTCTATTAATATATGGAGTGTATGAACTGAGTAAGAATAGGGGTAACAGTCAAAGACAAAAAAGCAGTGACACGAGAAGCATCACCATGCTAGTGTAAACATTCATAAACTCAATGCCTGGCATTCAGCCTTCAGTCCTAAGGGTTCAGCAAACACACATCAAGCTTGAAAACAAGAAAAAGTCACCTTGCAGGCACCCTAAGTGAGGGCTGCAAAGTTAAAGTAATATGATTAAATTAGTAAACCAACACATTTCTATATTATAAGCATGTTGAAAGCCATGGAGACTCCTCACTGCGAGGGCTACCGGGGACTCTCAAAGCTGGATAGTGGCAGTATGCACCATGCCTGCAGCTGGAAGGCCATTAAATTAACCCAACAATCAGAGATTATGTTTCTTCATGAAATCTAGTGTTTCCATCCATTGGTTTTTAAAGACAGTAGGGCACCATTCTTTGTCGCAACATCTTACCCATAAGTACTAGGCAGCTTTTATCATTTTCTGTGAATTAACATGAATGAGTAGCATCACGAAAGGTCACACATGTCCTCAAAACCAGAATTCCTACCCACCAAGTAATTTTCTCTACTTCAAAGGCTGAATGTTGGTCATCTTTGACACATCCAAATTATATCACTGGTTACTAAAAGTTGAGCTGTGAGGGTTCACAGAGGACATTTTACTGGTGTAATGTTTTCCAGAGAGAGTAAGAGGGGCTGCTACTGCCAGCTTTTCTGCCAGTTTTCAAGCCACTCTTCCTCAAGCCTGTAGCATGCCCAAAGAGTGCTGTTAAATGGAGTTAAATCCAGCTGGAGGCCAGTCACAAGTGTGTTCCTCAGAGCTCAGTGCTGGGTCCAGTTCTGTTCAATATCTTTATGAATGATTTGGATGAGGGGATTGAATGTATCATTAGTAAGTTCACAAATGACACTAAGCTGGGAGGAAGTGTAGATCTGCTTAAGGGTAGGGAGTCTCTGCAAAGGGATCTGACCAGGCTGGACTGATGGGCTGAGGCCAATGGGATGAGGTTCAACAAGGTCAGATGCCAAGTCCTGCACTTGGTACACAACAACCCTGTGCAATGCTACAGGCTTGAGGAAGAGTGACTTGAAAACTGGCAGAGAAGGACCTAGGGGGTGTTGGTCAACAGCTGATTAAACATGAGCCAGCAGTGTGCCTGGGTGGCAAAGAAGGCCAATGGTATCTTGGCTTGAATCAGAAACACTATGGCCAGCAGGTCCTGGGAGGTTATTCTTCCCCTGTACTCGGCACTGGTGAGACCGCACCTCAAATACTGTGTTCAGTTCTGGGCCCCTCACCACAAGAAGGATGTTGAGTAGGGACGGGGCCAGGAAAGCCAAGACAGGGCCGGAGCTGAACTTGGCATGGGATGTAAAGAATAATAATAAAGGCTTCTACAGCTACATCAGCCAAATATTTTTACCCAAGTATTCTTCCTTAAAAATGAAATGTTTCTGCAAAAGTACAGAATCTTATTCTAGCAGAAATTATTACACAGCTGGACATACTAAACAATACTGTTATGTGAATCTGATTATACCAATTATGTAATCTGAAATAGTTTCTATTATAGCGTTTACGGATCCAATTAATATCACTTTTAACACAACATGTATTCCACCAACTACAGTGTGATTGTTAATGTAGGAGAGTAAACCCTACAAACTTCTGTCTTTACAAAAAGAGTTCACAAATCCTCACATTGAGCTCATATGTGAAAAAAAGCAGTGTGCGGTAGTAATATCCTATTTAGAATAATTTCCTTGCAAAGCAACAGAGAATTTGCTGGCGGGAAACTCATCACGCAGACAGTATTATTACTAGTGGTCTAAGGTCAGTAACCACTAAAGTAGGGACAAAGGAAAACTAACATATTACCAAAGCAAAAGAACAATTTCTTAAACCACAATAAAGAACAAAAATGCTAGTTCTAATTAGTTTCAAATGAAAGAAGATTTTGAAAGACCATCACAAAGTACAGAAAAAATCTTTAACTGTTTTCTTAAGAAAACCATTTACAGAAGCATGTTGAGCAATTGTGTTACCTCTCGTCCTCTTCAATTTGAACACAGTTTAAAGGAACAACAGCAGAGAAGTAGCTAATCCAAATACTGCTCTCATCTAAATCACTGTGAGCCTTCAGTAATGTCACTGACATCTTAATTTGGATTTACGTGGCTGTAATTTTGAGAATATTGTCATCTAAAAATGCGAAAAGGTGGCTGATGCCTCAAGGATATTTTCATCAGCACTGGCTGTATCAATTTCACAGAAGGCAGACTGACATTAAAATTTACTTTACCCTTTCCAGGCAGACACCAGTCAGAAGCATAAATATTTACAGAATTTCTGTGCAACCACATAATTTGTAATACAGTCCAACTGATTTGACATTCCCCGCTTTCTCTGTATCTCTGTTCTATGACTACCAGGATGTCCAAATCTCGTGTTTTACCTTTTAATCCATGCACAAGAATGTGCCAATAGAAACAGCAAAACAGTCATCTATATCTGTACAAAACTTTGAATCCTACTCATAACTTCAGTGGCACCAAGTAAGAAAAATCTACTATATCTTTTGGTAAGATCTAAAGCTACAGTTTTAGAGGCAGTGATCTAAACTTGTGCTTCAATTTCCTATCTTTACTTCACTGTAAAAAATAGGAAAAGAACACATATGGGGGAAAAAAATGTCCAGCAAACAGTAAAATGTGCAACATATGAAGATAAACAATGATTCAATATGAAATATTGAAAATATACTAATTCTAGAATGCAAATGTAAGTTTATATTTTAAAAAACCCACTTATTTCTGTCTTTAATCTTTGGTTAAATAAATAACTTTAAGCACTTTTGTATTCAATTGTTTTGCACAGAATCTTTACTAGACATCAGCAAGAATCAGAGTATGGATGACAGTGACAAGCTTCAGGAGTCCAGTATTCCCTTTCAGCTAAAGTTAAGCTTTGGAAGGATAAATTTTGCCAGATCAGTTAGAAGTCAGTCAGGCACATTCCTGAACTAGAAGCTCATTTTCTTTACCTGGAATTCTCTCCAAAACAAGCATCTTATTGTAAGTGCTAGTTTGGTACTTGCCGATTTCCTCCTTACAGCCTTCTCCATTAACTCTGCAATCAGGGAGATCAATATCATTAACTGCTTCCAGTTTAGGCTCATGCAATTTTAAAAAAATAAAAACAAGTTAATAATTTGGATATTTCCCCAGCTTCTTAAAACTTACAAATACATATTCTAAAACAATGATTTGATACACATTTTTGTCTGTATGTAGGAGATGTTAATCTCTTCAGCTGAAATTGTCGTAATTAACTGAGATAGTAAATTAGTGTCTTCCAAAACTGCCTTTTCGGCATGACTGATCAGCAAAGCCTCAGAAGAAGCACTGCATTCTATATTAATGCACCTTTTAGTTTTAAGACTGGGTGGGCCACAGCAGTCTGACTTGAAAAATTTTAGTTTTTCTCTGCTACAGACTTCAAGGGGCTGACGAAAGTGTGTGGGCTGGTTTGGACGTGAGCCATACTTTTTCCACACATCATTGTGTCTCCTGCACTAATGACTCATACCTGCACATGCTGCTATCTGATTTCTAGACGAAGTTAATTATAAACTGGAACTGCAGGGCCAAATCCTGGTAGCATAACTATACAGATCATGATTTACCTAAAGTACTTGTCTGTGAAGCCTAGACAATTTGGGGACACTGAATTCATTCCCCTTTTGGGGCCATGAAAACTGAAAGCTTCTCCCCCCCAAAAAATTCCACATTTAAATTTAAATTTTAGCTTGCAAAGTGGTATGGATCGGTTGTGGTAAAGCACTGCTGGGTTTTTGTGATAAACACAATCATGGACCTCCAAGGTCTCCTGGACAGAGGAAAACATCCTATCATCTCTCACAGCAGGTACAGGAACGACTTGCCATACAGGCTGTTTATACATGGACAACTGCACGTTGCAGGTCATTGTAGACAAAAAAAAATATTTTGTTCAAGCAAAAATATCATTGCTGAGGGTTATTATTACAGTCTTGCTTCAAGTGTCTCACTCACTGGCCACAGAATTATTCAAACCTTCACATTACAGTCTCTGCTTTCAGACACTTCTGCAGTGCTCAGTCTTTTACTAGTTAAGACTGCAGAAGCATCAGCATTAAGTAGCGATTACATATCTTTTTCTCCTTGTTCTGCAACTGGGCATGAAATGTTTTTACTACAGCTTCAGGTGAGGACATTTACCTTCTTTTATTTCTTTGGAGTAATTTGGTGAAGGGCACAGAAAAAACCAGTTCAGAACCACTGCCTAAATGACCTTTCTGAGAGAGCAGCATTATGAACCATAGAGTGAGTTACATCTTCAGATATATAAAACAGCGGTCTGCTTCATGTTAATCTTACACCTAGTAAGCACACAGGATCTGCCCCTTAATGCTGAAAATCTTACGATGTTTTGAATCCTGGATTGTGATTGTGAATCTAAACAAAGCTCTGGTTAAATGGAAAAAATAAAGGCATTTATATAGAAGATAAGGTACATAAGCAAGTTATTTATACAGACATGATTTTGCTTCCAGCAACACAAGATTCTTCCAAGCATATACTTGTGTATACTTCATACCTCAGAAGAAAAATAGGAGGGTATTAATATTAATATGGCTGTCAAACTGTGGACTGAAGAGCATTTGACTTCAGATAGGCATGTTCAGAAATCAATATGCTACTGTCTTTTTTGGTGCAAAGTTACTGATGTTAAGGGCTTACTTCTGCCTACACTAATAACAGTTCAGCCTAGGGCCAGATTATTTTAACATTTTCAGAGCACCCAGCAAAACAAGGATTCACTTCCACTTGCAGCCTTTTAGTATTATAATTTATTCAGCCTGTACTACCAAGCAGTAAAGCAATTCACAAATTAGGTAAGGATACCTGGTCATTAAGCTACAGAAATAAAAGGAAAACAGTCTGTCCTGTAATCATACAAGCTATTCTTCCCTCATAGATATTTTATTACATTATACAAGAAAAGAGCGGTGTTCTTTGGTTTAAATAGGATTTCGGTAGACTGGCTCTTTTTCTGTCTCCAGAGCTTTGGAACACAAAAATTGTCATTAAACAAGCAATGAATACTAAGCAAGGTGAGGCTGAATGATCAGAGAAGTACCTTGGGTCGCCCACCCTTGCTTCTTACAGCTAAGTAGAATTATGACAAAGCTGTAAAGAGAAACTCAAATTCAGCTCCTTCCACATCATCTGCCAACATTTGGTCTCCTTCTGCTTTTATTCACTTTCCATATGAGCTTAAATATTTTTCTCCATGTCCAGTGTTTTTATCTTACCTTTAACCCAAAACCAAAAGCAACTATCAGTGTTAGCTTAAGTTACCTTTCGACAGGCGTTCAGTCTTATTGCAGTCCTTACACCTACTCATTTTTTTCCATCTTTCCTGCCTCCTTTTTCTAATGCTGGTTTATTACCTTCTCAAAATTCTTATTTCCTATTCCTTCTCTGCTTACAGAAAAACCAATTTTAATTTAGCTATTGCTAAGTCTTCCCCTTATTCGTGGAACTGGAAAAGTCCAAGAAAGAATAGGTGAATTCTATATGCCAGCCTCTCGATTGTCCTGAAATACTATACAGGCAGGTAAGCAGGATTTATTCTTGGTACTATTTTTATGATTAAATTTTTACCAGTACCTATATGACAGTGGATTTTATGGTGTTTCCGAGAAACTGGGGGTATTTCTGACTTTATCTGCTTTCATCCACAAGGCTACAGGCAATCTCTGCACCGCCAGCACTTGCACAGTCTCACTGGTGGCAGAGCAGTGATGCAGTTGGGCAGGCAGCGCACACAGCATATTCCTGCTGGCTTGCAATATGCACTGCAAAAAAATCCACCTTCACAGCCCCATAGACTGTCCTAGCAGGTCACAATCCCTCACTGTTCTAAGCGACTGTTCTTGGCAGCCTGTGTAGAATAGCTTTACTTATCTCCAACTACCCAGCTGTCTACTGAAGAGCTGTATGAAGGCAGACAATGGAATAGCATTCTATTAACAATACCAGCAGTTAACTGATACTTCATAGGAACACACAAAATAAGCACAAGTGCAATTGAAATGTGAAAGGGCAGCAACCAGACATCTTATGCTTTGTGGATTTTTGAGGGCAATAGTCAGGTCATGAATGGCTACCACAAGCACTTCTGCAAATTCTAGAAATGTGTGGGGAAACTGCAAATACAGGAGCTGGGAAAGGACTTGTTTCACAGAGACGAGCTATTTCTGATCACAAGATTAACCACAGACAGCAGGTACAGATTTAGTATTTACATTTGGATAGAGATAGGGAATTTTACACACTTACGCTCTTTCATTTTAGGCCCACTTAGCCCAATTATGAGTGCATGTTGGTTTCATTAAAGGGAGAACTGCATTAAGGAAGCAAACATTGTTTTAAAGTAGTATTATTTTATATAAGGAATGTATTTAAGTCTCATCACATTGAACCAAGCAGAAAAAAAAACTGGAACTTTTTTTTGCTTTAAGTGCTAATCCTCTTTGAGTTAGACTTCAGATAAAAGCCTTCTTTCCATGTCACTCAGGGCTCTGTTACTTCTCACTATTATGAGCCCACAAATCTGTTATTTCTGCTTACAAAGGCACATACCACGTAACATAAGCACCTTTGTCTTGAGCTGAGTATATAAGTTTGGGGGCATCTGCCGACTTTAACTGTATGTTCCACAAAGGATCTTAATTGCTTCAAATGACTGTCAAAAAATGAAGAGCCAAGTGGTTAAAGCTACCAACTTTAAGGTTTAGACCAACACTTGACAATACCAATATGAACACTTAGAATGCACTTACTGTTCCATTAACCAATGAAAGGAAAAGCACTCTCCTTGTTTTAGATATGAAAAAGAAGAGTGTTGCAATTGTCTCCCCGTGTTTTAGGGCGTGAGTCATCTTGCATTAAAAAGTCTCTTGATTTCAACGATACTGCAGAACACCACCTTCATTTACTTCCAGCTGTGTGAAGTCTATAACCTGAGCATCTGAGAGCTCTTTGGATGTGAACTATCACTCATTTATACAGTTGCTAATACAACCGTCTAATGGTATTGAACCCAATTATTTGTGTTATCCTGTATAATACAAAATACAACTGAGGTCCTAATTCAGTAGCATTAAAAAGCACACAGAATGAGAACCTCATGTGGAAAACATTGTATTTCTCACAAAGAGTAACTCTCAGGAGTGCTCCCTGCAAATTAAGAGATGGCTTTTTTTAGTTAAAGGGGACAAATTCTGACTTTTTCTTCTTCCCATCCCAAACTCAGGAGACCACTAACACCTCCTCTTCTCCCTAAGTCATGGGAGAAGATGCATATAGGTGGAAAGCAGATATGCATGGGTAAGAATCGCATGCATAATTGTATAGAATAGTAAGACAGAGCATGAGGTGGCATTTGGAGATCTTACCGATTGCAGAAACAGTCCAGAGTAGCTGCAATAAATTAGATTCACTGAGTTTGTTCTATCTCCTAAACATTGCAGTCATCTCCAGAGTACCAAACAATCCTGAAAATTTAAAACAATGCCTCATTTCTCAGCATCCAGGACTGAGTTTTCCTCATAATGCTTCTACCAGGTACAACAGATTCTCACCTAAGGGCTGCAGATTTGCACAAAACTCTATGCTTGGTATGCTCTCAGATGAATAGAATTTACCAGTGGATAGGCTATTTATAATATATAATACATCCATTAAAACCTTGTCCCCCACAAGTCTGGTGCGTTGTATAATTCTGTTACATAATACATGGAACAATTTCAATGGTAGTTTTATTAACAACCTGATAGTGATATATCTATTCCCTTCACTAACTTAAAAAATGCAGAAATCCATTCAAAAAAAAACCCCACACAGCAAGGGAAAAACAAGTGACAGTGGAAGGCAGTAGTGAAAGCTTTTTGAAATAATATATATAGGTTTGTCCCTGGGTTCCTATTATCATCAGCATGGTTTGTATTGCTATGCTTGTGCAGTACTGAGTAATATTTTGCTACTACATTTTAATAATGCTGCTAACAGGGCATAATTCATCAGTTATGCCATTTTTTCTTTTACAAAAGAATACAGTTGTAGTTGTCCAGAATAAAGGAAAAAGAATGCACATGCCTCCAGAAAAAGAAAGAAAAACTTTTAGTGTGAATCTACCCATGTCTTTGCTCTAGGATACATAATGCCTATGATGATTAATTGCAAGTAAAAGGAGTTTACTTTCATAGAATAACCAGGTTGGAAGAGACCCACTGGATTGTCGAGTCCAACCATTCCCACCAATCCCTAAATCATGCTCCTAAGCACCTCATCCACCCTCACCTTAAACACCTCCAGGGACGGTGACTCAACCACCTCCCTGGGCAGACCGTTCCAATGCCTAACCACTCTCTCCGTGAAGAATTTTTTCCTAATCTCAAGCCTAAATCTCCCCTGGCGGAGCTTGAGGCCATTCCCTCTCGTCCTGTCCCCTGTCACTTGGGAGAAGAGCCCAGCTCCCTCCTCTCCACAACCTCCCTTCAGGTAGTTGTAGAGAGTAATAACGTCTCCCCTCAGCCTCCTCTTCTCCAGGCTAAACAACCCCCAGCTCTCTCAGCCGTTCCTCATAAGGCCTGTTCTCCAGCCCCTTCACCAGCTTTGTTGCCCTTCTCTGGACTCGCTCCAGAGCCTCAACATCCTTCTTGTGGTGAGGGGCCCAGAACTGAACACAGTACTCGAGGTGCGGTCTCACCAGTGCCGAGTACAGAGGGAGAATAACCTCCCTGGACCTGATGGTCCTGATACAAGCCAAGATGCCATTGGCCTTCTTGGCCACCTGCGCACACTGCTGGCTCATGTTCAGTCGACTGTCAACCAACACCCCCAGGTCCTTCTCCTCTTGGCAGCTTTCCAGACAGGCTTCTCCTAGTCTGTAGCTGCACAGGGTTGTTGTGCCCCAAGTGCAGGACCCAGCATTTGGCCTTGTTAAGCCTCATGCCGTTGGACACTGCCCAGTGGTCCAGCCTGTTCAGATCCCTTTGCAGAGCCTCCCGACCCTCCAGCAGATCCACACTTCCACCCAGCTTAGTGTCATCTGCAAACTTGCTAAGGGAGCACTCGATGCCTTGATCCAGGTGGTTGATAAAGACATTAAACAGGACTGGACCCAGGACTGACCTCTGGGGAACCTCACTTGTAACTGGCCTCCAGCTGGATTTAACTCCGTTTCCCACCACCCTCTGGGCCCGGTCATTCAACCAGTTTTTCACCCAGGAGAGTGTGCGACCGTCCAGGCCAGAGGCCGACAGTTTCCGAAGCAGAATACTATGAGAAACTGTATCAAAGGCTTTACTAAAGTCCAGGAAGATACATCCACAGCCTTTCCCTCGTCCAAGAGTTTAGTCACTCGGTCATAGAATGTGATCAGGTTACTCTGGCAAGACCTGCCTTTCAGGAACCCGTGTTGACTGGGCCTGATCACCCGGTTCTCTTGCAAGTGCTTCATGATCACACTCAGGATCACCCGCTCCATGACTTTCCCTGGTACCGAGGTCAGACTGACAGGCCTGTAGTTCCCCGGATCCTCCCTGCGCCTCTTCTTGTAGATGGGCACGACATCAGCCAGCCTCCAGTCCAGCAGAACCTCCCCAGTCATCCAGGACTGTTGGAAGATGATGGAAAGGGGTTTGGCCAGCACATCCGCCAGTTCCCTCAAAACTCTTGGGTGGACTCCATCTGGCCCCATAGACTTGTGGGCATCTAGCTGGGCAAGCAAGTCTCTAACCACCTCCTCTTGGACCATGGGAATCTCATACTTCTCTTCCAACCCCTGGGTTTGTGCACAGAGGGAAACAATTTTCCTTACTATTAAAGACAGAGGCAAAGTAGGCATTGAGCTCTTCAGTCTTGTCTTCGTCCCCTGTTACTCTTGCTCCCTCTGCATCTACTAGGGACTGGAGATTCTCCCTAGCCCTCCTTTTGCTGTTGATGTATTTGTAGAAAGACTTTTTGTTGTCTTTCACAGACTTGGCCAATCGCATTTCTAGTTGGGCCTTAGCCCTCCTGACTTTTTCCCTGCACGTTCTCACTCCTCCCTATAGTCCACCCAGGATGCCTGCCCCTTCCTCCAGAGGTCGTAGACCCTCCTCTTCCTATTGATGTCTCTTAGGACCACCCTACTCAACCATGCTGGTTTCGTACCTCGCCAGCTACTTTTCCAGAACTTGGGGACGGCTTTCTCCTGAGCTGCTAGGAGTTCCTTCTTGAAGAGCGCCCAGCCCTCATGGACACCTTTGCCTTCAAGGAGCGCCTCCCACGGGACTTTTCCGACCAGCCTTCTGAAAAGCCCAAAGTCTGCTCTCTGAAAGTTGAGGGCGACTGTTCTGCTAACTTCCTTCTTCATCTTACCCCACACTGAGAACTCTATCATCTCATGATCGCTTTGCCCCAAGCGTCCTCCAACCTTCACATCCCCCACCAGTCCTTCTCTGTTCACAAACAGCAGGTCCAGGGGGGCACCGTCCCTTGTCGGTTCACTCACCAGCTGTGTGAGGAAATTGTCTTCCACACACTCCAGGAACCTCTGGGACTGCTTCCTTTCTGCTGTATTATACTCCCAGCCTATATCTGGGAAATTGAAGTCTCCCACAAGGACTAGAGGTAGCGATTTTGAGACTACACTCAGTTGTTTGTAGAAGAGCTCATCAGCTGCTTCTTCTTGGCTGGGTGGTCTATAGCAGACTCCCATCACAATACCTGCCTGCCCATGGGCTCCTCTGATTTTTACCCACAGGCACTCAGTCCCATCCTGACCGTAGTCCAGTTCGAGGGTATCAAAGCCCTCTCTAACATAGAGGGCTACCCCGCCTCCTCTTCTGCCCTTCCTGTCCTTCCTGAAGAGTTTATACTCCACCATGGGTACACTCCAGTTGTACGAGTCATCCCACCTCGTCTCCACAATGGCAACGACATCGTAGTCTCCCCGCCCTACCACAGCTTCCAGCTCCTCCTTCTTATTTCCCATGCTGCGTGCATTGGTGTAAATGCACTTCAGCTGGGCAGGCGTAGCTTCAGCCTTCGCAATAGGGCTTCTCCCCAACTGAGCAGTCCTTGACTTAACTAAGGCCACAGTGCCAGTCTGGTGCCTACCATCCTCAGCTGGACTCACCCCCTCTTGCTCAGTGGTGATATACCGGCAGGCATCGCCAGCACACCACCCCTTTGCCACTGATGTCTCACCTCCAGGCTTACTCCCATCCTGCCTGGCCTCCATCCCCTCCCCCCTCACATCTAGTTTAAAGCTCGATTTATGAGCTTAACTAGGTTTTTGGTGAGGGCTTTTGTCCCCCTAGGAGACAGGCGTGTCCCATTCCTGGTAAGAAAGCCTGGGGGTGCGTGGGCCTCCCCATGATTAAAGAACCCAAAGCCCCTCTTCTCACACCAGTCCCTAATCATTCATTAACCAGTTTTTTATTCCTCCTTTCATGCTCCTGATTCCTTAGTATTGGGATGGAGTTGAATATTACCTGTGCCCCAGAGCCCTCGATCATTCTCCCAAGTACCTTGAAGTCACTTTTAATGGCTTTAGGCCTTCTACTTTAATTAATTGCAAGTCAAAAGGAGTACACGAAAGAAAGGTGTACTGAAGTATGTTGATCCAAAAAATATTGACTGGGAAATAAATAGAATTTATGGAACCTTTTCCAGGAAAAACAAAATATTCCACATAGAAGAAGTACTTCAAGAGTACTTCCTGAAAACATTCACTGTGTCAATATAGTTTTGTTGGGTTTTGGGGATTTTTTTAAGTACTAAACCATAATGCATAAGGAAAACCTATTGTACGTTTTTGATAGAAAGGAATCTTGAACACTGTATCAGGACCCTTCAACTAACATACAATTGCATTAATGCAAATGTGACACACAGAGGTATCTATCTATCATTCTGTCCCTGGAAAGAGTAGATCCAACTTTCTGCCTAATGTTACTACCTTGTGATTACCTGTGCAAGTGTGATCTGCAATCCTATTCTGTGTTTTAGAGGTGAAGAGTTTGCCACCTCTACAGTTTCTCAACTGTGACTGCTGTTCTGTAATTTTCCCTCTTCCCTTGATATTCCTTTTTGTGGCCTACTTACAGCTGAAAAATTTATAAAGCACAAAAATTAAATTCCATCAAAGTGTCCACAAGGTCTACAGAAGCCTACAAAGAGGTCAGCAGACCTGTATTTATGACATCCAATCTGTCATTTTTTGTAACACTTCCTGCTGTCTCTTTGGAGAAGCTGCCTCCTGCTTGCTGCCTGTACAGCACCTATTGTACTAAGGTCTTGGGCCCATGTGTTGGGCTTCTTTGTTAAGAAAACGTATAAATATTATACGGACATATGAAATAAAGGCACACACTTTCAAAAAAGTTACAATGTGCCTAAAAAAAAGCCAATGATTCATCATCTCCACAACATCTGTATTGAAAATTTTCTCATTAGAATTACCACTCCTGTTATTCCTTTGAGAGAATGTAAATATCTAACCAAGTCATTTGATGTACTGCATACAATTTCCTATCGAGAAGTCACAACTCAAAACAGAATTTCATTTAGGACTATTCAAGAGCAACATATATTAATGATGACACAAATCATGTCATATCTTTACTTACAGGTTTGGCTTGAACTTGTAGAGAGTGAGCACCCAAGAAGGAGCTGCATTGCCTCCTCCTGACCAGATCTCAATCTGGGTGCTGCCATGGTTAAAGCAACGCCAAGGCATGAACCCTGGATTCTGCATTTTTAGTTGACTGGTGAATTTTATCTAGAGCATTTTTTACCTGGAGCACTTTCTGGCATTCAAGAGCCAGCTAAGAAATCCACATAAGACACAGTGATTACATCTAAGCACAAAATTAACTTCAGGATCTCCTTGCAGCCGTCCTCTGCAAGAGAGAGATAGTGACTAATAAAAATAGTTCAGAGAGATAAGAAACAACACAGGATAAACTGGGGACTCTACCCAAGAAAAATGGCATTATTTTAGTTGCTACAGTTTAAATTGTTTAAACAAAAAAGACTAAAATGTTTTAAAAAACACATTAGCTTCCATATCAGAACTATTACCTTTTATTTTGCTCTTATGAGCATAGATAATATCCCAGGGCACTTAGACAATCTAGTTAAGCAGACTAATCTGGGTTTTTTATGTATTTTCACTTTTTGACTAGATAATCTCCCTTCTTCTCATATACTTTCCCCTCAACCTCCCAATTTAACCTAGGGCAGGAGGCATTCTCCTCTTTGTCACACAAAAATCCCCAAATTTAGGGCTCTGGAAGAGGCATTAATGTTCTGGTAAACAAAGCTGTTAGCTACATCAAAAAAAACAAGAATGAAAAGGTGACTTCCTGCAGATTTCATAAGCTTGTATGAAAGCTTGTTACCACTTGTCTGAACACTAACTACTGCAGTCAACTTTGGCCGAGTGATGAGAAATCAAAAACCACAACATTACCAGCAAGCTATTTAAAACTGGAGTTCAAAGAACCAATTATCCCAAAATATATTTGCACTTAGCATCCTCAGAAACGCTTTCCAAAAGGCTTAGTGCTGACCAAAACACAACAAGAAAAAATAAGATACACTTGTGTCTTAACCTTACTTCCAAGAAGGCTGAACTGAATTAGTTATCACCAATTTTGCCTCTTAAAGAGGGAGAAGGGGAAGCAACATCTTACTAAAATTCTTGAGGCTTTGCCTATTATTTCAAGACAAATTTTCAACAGTTAAATTTACCCTGTATACAAAGCTCAAGTGATATCAGGGTTGGTTTGTTGGTTCTTCGGTTGGTTTGTTCTCTCCCCTTTCTCCTTTCTTCTCCACATTCCATTTCTTCTCCTTGCATATTTAAGAGTATACAACCAGCCCTCAACTATGCAAATAATTACATTTTGTTTATACAACTAATTAAAGTTAGCTATTCCTATGTGCAAATAATTTAGTGGGGACATATGATATTCTATATCCTTGTATTCATTTCCTGTTACCTGAAAGTGGTATGACAAACAGTGTCAGCCTGAGATAACCTCCAGTAGCAATTTTCATTGGTCTGAAATCTCGCAGTCCTTTGAATACACCAAAAGATTTTCTGGAATAACCTGGTTTTACCACCAGAACTGATACATGGTGACCTCTACCAAACAACTGATCTATTCAAACTCTTAACCCTTCCAGACACACCCGTTTGCACAAAACATAGGGAGAAAACACCCATTAGCAAAAGGATAGCAACAGGATAAGAAAAAAAGGGAACACACGGAGTAAAGATAAGCTTCATGTACAGCACTGGGCTGTGCAGCCTGTTGCAAAAAGGATGATATAACTATTGAAGTTAGAGAAGAAAAATGAGTGTTTTAGAATAAGCCATAAACCACAAAACTTCTGAGGATGCAATAAAAAAAAAATTTTAAACAACATTGACAACATTGGGCTCCTCACAATACCTACAACATGCAGTCAGCCACATGTAATCCAGCTCACAGACATACATCAATGTTCCCTTTTCAGAACTTTGGTGTGCAAGAGGACGACAAAGACAGTATTTTCAAAAATAGTTTGAGAAAAACATATTTTGAGTAGATGAAAAGAAAAAAAGGCAAAATTGAGTTTCTGCCCAAGAGGAAAAAAAAAATCAGCATGGAAACATTTACCTTAAACACCTAAATTGTGATACAGCTATAAATAACTGAAAATTTATCTCACTGGAAAATGTTCAGTTACTTTCAGCATCTGGCATAAGAAAAGGTTGTTCCATTTTTAATAACAGATGATGCTGCCAAACCAAAGCTGCAGTGTATGCAGACGTACTGGATAACTTCATGGATGAAAAGGGAGGTAGCTATTGAGTGCAAGACATTTCCTGAATCAGCCAGCCATAAGACTATTTTTGAGTGATAATGCCTTAAGTACACTCAAAGTCTTGCTTTTGATTTCTGAGTCCATTTTTTGATCTGATCATTTCATCTTGTCACCTTCAGAATACTGAAAAGTGGGAGGCAAATAAGGTCTAAGGCTACACAACAGATTCACAGGAGAAAAAAAAACAGGAAAACATTGCCCATAAAGCAAATACAACCCATGGAAAGCTCTGAATGCAGTTGTGAACATGACTGCAATTACAGCAGTTACTAAATGTCTGAGTACCTCAGTGTAAGTTAAATGATGCCTCAATTATTCACCCGTGGTAAGGACATGGATATCAAATTCATCCTTGTGTGCAGCAGACAAACTATGCAGCAAAAGAATCTCAATTTATCTTCCCACATGAGCACATGGTTTTAGAGAACTGACTCTGCTTCTTCAGTATTGTGGGCAGAGAGACCTCTGCACGTGTTGTCAGAATCAGAGAAGCAAGTAAGTGAAGTTAGGCTTATTAAGATTTTGATGCAATACAAACCAAAGGCGATGAGAAACTTCTAACACAATGCTGGTGCCATAATGCCTCGTATCCACTTGATGGCAGCGTGAACAGGCTGGTACTACCTGCATAGCACGACTTGGAGAACTGAACGGTTTCAACCCTCACATGTAAAACGCTGGTTTGACGTAGAGACCTGCGAACACTTGTAACCTTCTCAGACTAAAGTTGGGCTGCATTAATGGGGAGTAAATGTCTATCAGAAAACGTGGAAGAAGCATGAAGAGGGGTAACTTGATTTATATTTAACACGTAGAAAACATGCTGTCTTCTTTGAGTGCTAAAAAAGTACTGAAAATACTGGAAACGTTAAGCTAAGGGAGAGACAACTTATCTTTGAGGTGCACTACTCTAGTTATACATGTTTATTTAGTTTCATTTTATTAGCATAACCAAGCAGGAATGCAAGCCACTAGAGGGGGTCAGACCTCAGACCTCCTTCTGGTGACACATGAGTGTTGGACTGATGAAATGCAGGAGCGCAAGATAATTTCTCCATCACTTGCTGTGCCTTCAGCCTGGGTCTGACCCAGCTTATTACTCACCCAGCCCTGCCTCCACTTCTCTCCCTGCTGCAAAATCCTGTCTTAGAGAGTCAACAGTTTCTGCATTCCCACATGTGCTTCTGAATGCTATTTTACCACCAGCCCATTCTTGGGGCTTTTTTTGTGTGACAGTAACTGCAAATGAAAGTGATAAGGTGTCAGTATGCAGCTCTGATTAACACAACAGTAATGATCACAATAGCAAAAATTTGAGTATTAGTTCAGTAGTCCCAGTGCGAAACTAACATGGATACCACAACCAAACCATTAGGCATGGCAACAAATACTCCCAGCAGCAGCAGCCTCTGCCAGCCAGGCAGAGACCTCTGTCCTCCAGGAAAAGCAGAATGCAGGATTGACTCAAAAAATTAAATGTGAAGAGGAAAGTAAGTACATTATAATCCCACTAAGAAAAGAAAACTAGCACAGTTACACTGCTGTAATTCTGCTGCTGTAAAAGATGCATTCAGATATACAACGTTCTGGTCATTTTTCCTGATACTCACTTCAATTGCTTTCATAATCACATCCACATAAAATCACACTGCCTAATTAACTTCATATAAGAATTACAGCAACTATCCCAGAAAAGAAGGTTACTGTTTTAAAACAGTATCTCATGCATATTTTTAACAGTAAGATATTTTCAACTTCAAAATCCCATTCTACTACAAGCATCTAACATCTAAACTAATCTTTTTATAGAAACAAAAATAGATCTTAGCGTCTGACTTGACATATCTATTATCATAAAATCCACAAAACTGGCAGCAGATGAAAAAAAGGCCATGCAAGTTAAAACAAATTAAATTGCAATCAATCCAATTATTCATTTCTGGTTTGGTTTCCATTAAAAAAACATCTGAGGACCTGGTGAAACAGTAATTGAAATATTTTGGTTTGATGTTCAGAACATACTAGTTTAGCATTATATCAGTAAGGAAGATTATCACCAAGCAGTAAGTGGAAGAATTCATTTTATTGATTAACATATATTAAATCCTCCTTATACATAGAACGCTGAGACTTATTACGTAAGTTTCTTACTATTCTCTTCCACTACTTCTAGTCTGAAAATAGAACCTACCTTTTAGAAAATATGTGAAAAGTTGTAATAGATTGAAGAAGAAAAAAAAAGGAAAAAAACCTTCTGTTTTTATTTTTCCAAATGTAAACATCAATGCATCAACTTCAAATCTCATAAGACTGATAACTGACCACATGAAATGCTCATTTCTACAGTTTCTTATGGTGGCTAACACTTTATCATATCTGGAATCATATAATTATGGCCTCTGCTTCATGTGTACACTGATTTCTCAAAATATACTTCAGAAAAATAAAAATGCTTTCATTTCTATATGAACAGGTTGGGCTGGCAGCAACTGTTTTGTTTACCACTCAGTGGTCAGATTTTGTCAGATATTCAGGAGACCCAGACATCATTTCTCTCCTTGTAAGGAAAATGACAGTCTCTACATTGCATGCTTTTCCAAAGCTTCAATTGGATACAGAATTTTGTTGCTCTAATTTATTAGTGAGAAGCTTCTTGACGGCCTACTGGTTTGACCTTTCTAAGTCATCCACATCTGTACTGGTCTATCAAATGTTGCCAACTTCTTGAATTTAACAATTATTAGATATTTTTTAAGGGACTAGAGATCCGAATTCACCCTTCTGACAGTGGTATTATTGAGGCTGCATTTCAGCTGCTGTGTGCATCCAGTAGGGTAGCAACAATCATTGCCATGAACACGAACTGAAACTTCTGGACGTAAAGTATTAAAAGCTCATGACTTTACACCTTGAGCTGAAGGTGAAAGTCTAAGCTAGAGCAGATTATAAACCTTTGTGATTCAAGGACAAAAGCGAGTATGCAACCCCCACCAACCACACTAAACATGTTACTGTGTGTGACATAAGAGGAAAAGTCAGATTTTGCTTATTGTAACATGTCTTGGCAAGCTTCCTTCTTTCAAAGTCTTCTCTCCTTCGGAAGCAGCACCATATTCAGAACTATTCTGCTCTGGAAGACAAGTCTGCAAGGCTGCTCTGGCTCAGACCACAACATGTGGCCATGCTATCCTGTAGGACATCACCCTGACACCTCACCACATGGCAGCTAGGACATCCTCAGCTCTTGCATCTCTCCAAGTCCATTAGTACTCGGCACTTGCCTCCCCATACTTGGGACACCCACAACACAGCCCTACTACTGGGCCCTGTGCACTGCAGCTCCAGGGTATTTGCACTTACCTCCCAGTTTAAAAGCGTACCACAACACTGTAGAGCTATTATCATGCCAGAGAGCTATTATCATTGCATTTGCCTTGTAACCATGACACCAGCATGGCAAAATCTTAATCTGCTAAAGCAAAAGCCTTTTTTCTTAAAATAAATAAATAAATAAAACCCAGATTCTACCACTAGCAATTTCCCAGCAAATTAATACTATAGTTAAACTCATATCAAGTTCAGTCCAAAGACCGTAGCCTTGACAGCTGCCAGTATAAATACTGTTTTGTTTTGAAAACAATGTATGTGTATAAATATTCTAAGTAAAAGAGTTCCCTACAACCGAAAATTAAGGTGCTTACTCACTGATTTCACAAAGCACTCCAACGCAGTGTTCTTCCTGGTGCCCTGCCTGTATCACTATACCATTCACGGGAAATACTTTTCTAAACCTAGTTTGCTTACTGTGTTAAGAGTCACCTGAAAGCATAGTGCATAATTTCCTTGCTGAAATCTGACTGCCATTCAAGATTACAATGTGGCTCCATTGTCTCTGACAACTCCAACAGTATTCCCACTGAAAAAAATAATCATATTGCTTGTTTTAACTTGTTTTGTGTTTCAGCTAGGTGAGATATGCTAAATCATTATCATTGGTTGATTACTTTAGCTTTCACAATTCTTATCAGCTCCACTATGAATATGTAATCTTGCCACACAGTAACTGTTAATTTTTTTTTGCTAACTTTCACTGGTGACCTGATATGGTTTTTATGCTTTGTTGTAAGGTTTTCTCATAAAAAACATGTTTCCCAACATCCCCAATGATTCGGGGAGCTCTGGAATCCTTCATAAGAACAACAGTTTCTGCAAAAGTTAACAACTGGCAAAGTAGACTAGCTAGGTTAGACTAAGAATAAAACCTTTTTTCTTTTTACCCTCTTTTTTAAAATGTCCCAGAGGAATCAAGACACCAACAAGCAATAAAAACCTGTCCTAGCTTTTGAGAACGGTTCTGGGCATACCTGACAGTTTTACAAAACCAAGAGAACTGCAGTTCCTTTTTTTTTCAGGCTAGAGTCTACAGCAGAATAGTCCAAGTGACTAGTCTCCAGAGAGAGAAAGTACCAACTGCCACAGCCACATTAGACCAGAAGCACAGCCCAGGGCTCTGGGGAGCAGGCATTCCCTCTGCCAAAGCAAACAGCTGACTGCAAGGGAGGCTGTTGCTCCAGGAGGGAACTTCACAGCTCTTAAAGGCTGAAAATTCTTAGAGCAAAACAATTGGCATAAAAAAGAATACGGAATGACTCTTCACACTGTCACCAAAAGCAAAATAAGTAAAAATAACATTAAAAGCATGGAAGTCAAGTGGCATTTCTTCACACAATACCCAGGATGTTGTGAAAGCTAGAAGCTTCTTTTGCTTCAAGAAATGCCTGCATAAATTCACAAGTAGAAAATCCCTAGGGTAGTATTAAATACAAAGATATCATGTCTGGCTCTGAGCTGCAAATCATGTGGAACTGGTGGAGTATATGAGAAAAACACTATCCTATGCTTGCCTCATCCCAGACATTTGCTTTCAGCAGCTGACAGAGAGGTCACCAGTTTTACCTGGGATACAGTTAATTTTCTTCACAGTAGCTAGTATGGGTTTGTGTTTTGGACTTGTGCTGAAAACAGTGTTGATGATACAGAGATGCTTTTGTTGTTGCTGAGCGGTGCTTGCACAGAGCTTTCCCATTTATCACACCAGTGAGCAGGCTGGGGGTGCACAAGGAGTTGGGAGGAGACTCAGCCAGGACAGCTGGCCCCAGCTGACCCAAGGGTTATTATTCCATACAATAAGCATCATGCTGACCATAAAAAGCTGGAGGAAGAAGAAAGTGATGCACGTTCAGAGTTACAGCATTTTGTCTTCCCACGTTAGGCCTGATGGAGAGAGCTCTGCTTTCCTGGGGATAGCGGAACACCCGCTTGCTGATAGGAAATAGTGAATAAACTTCTTGTTTTGCTTTAGCTTGTGTGTGCAGCTTTTTACCTATCAAACTGTCTTTATGTCTGCCTGCATGATTTTCTCACTTTTATCCTTTCAGTTCTGTCCCCCATCCCACTGAGGTGGAGTGAGCAAGCAGCTGTGTAGGATTGAGCTGCCAGCTGGGGTTAAACCATGACAAGAGACCTTTCATCCGAGGTGGCCCATCTTTTCTCAGGTACCTATGAAAGAAGAGGACAATAATTGTACTCATGCAAGGCCACAGAACTAAACAGCTGCTTTCCCAGATACAAGGGAAACTCATTCCTCCACACTCGTAGCAGGCATTACAGCTACACTGACACTTTCACACTCCAGCTACTGGGATGCAGACATGAATCCCTCAGGCTGGCAACTGCAAAGACAGAATAGAGGAAGACTGAGTATCTTCTAATGTACAATCAGGAGTTCACCAATTATAGACCAGTCAGTTTTGCAAACCAACCAAGTACAGGAGGGTGGCACAATTTTCAGAGATAAGAAATATTTGTAAAACTGGGACTCTTAAATGACTGAAACTGATTTTTGTGACATTTCTTTGTTTTCTAATCAGATCCATCCAGAGTACAGTGGCTGTGTGCAAAGAAAGCATTCAACAAGGCTTCAAAAGCTCAGGCTGATCTCAACAAGAGTGAAAATATTTTCTTTATAATAAAGTAAAAACACATAAAATAGAAAGTCTGATAGTACACATGGAACCACCTAATGCCATTTTTAGAATTGTGTTTCAGAAGAGACCACTGTAACGTGATTTGCTAAAGACATACCATGAGTCAGTGCTAGAACGACAAAACACTGTTTTAATTAGTCTCTTATAAAGCCTGTAATAACATGTCGGAGGGCAGAGGTTGACTTAATTTTTAGCAAAATGATTTGCTAAGCAGTTTTCTCTATCTCATGTAACCTACAGCTACTGATAGGCTCAGCATCACTATTCCAGTGGGAAATACTTTTGATGGCAGGAACTGCTGTACGAACATTTCATTCTGCTTCAAGATAGAAAAGCAATTCACAAGAGATGCAAAATGCTATTTTCTAAAATTATATCAAGCCTTGGAGTTATTATGAAGAACAGCTATGGAGAACTGAATAAACTGCCAGAAGTTCAGGAAACGCTTCACTAGGGACAAAGTCCTCACATTCAGCCCACAGGGCACAACTCCAGTAATTGTCAGCGATGAAGCCTTCACCAGCTGCTGACCAGAAAGGTTTTCTTTGACATGCTTCCACAAAAAGGACCTAATGCAGGTTTCACTTGAAGCAAACAAGATTTTCCTAATAAGCCATTTGATCAAAAACATCTAGTTGGTTTGAGGAAGTTTGGCCAAGAAAAGGAAGAAAGCTGAAGGCAAAAAATTTATTCCGTAGGTAATGCATTAACATGGTTTGCTCCAGAGAAAACACAGATTTGCTAGTCAATTCCTTATATGGACAATACACAAGAGTTGTACTGTTTTGTGGCAGATTTTCTTTCTGCTGACAGATGAACCAAACAAAACTCTAATCCTCCTGAGCCTCTGTATTATGGTTGGTTTTGTCTTCAAAGCATTTAAGTGAAAATTAATAGTATTAATAAAAAAGATTAAAAGTAATATTAATATCACAGTCTCTAGTTACTGAACTGTCTGAAAATTACCATTAGAACTGCAGAATTCTTGGCTTCTGTGTACCTATTGAAAACTTTACACTAGTCTGCTTCTCACTGAAGAACTTGATACAGCTGCACAAAGGCAAAGCTAAGAATTCCCTCAATCACCACATTTTGATGCATTACCAGTCTTCCTGTGAAATCTGTTCATGTGTTTGACCAATGGAGATCTGGACTCCATTCTCCAGATCTGCTATAAACCCTTGTGCATACAAATGAAAGGGGAAAATGGAGCAGAAACTCCAGTTCTATTTTTATGTTTCAGAATTCGCAGGAAGAGGTCTCTTAGGAAGACTTAGACCGCAGGTACTACTGAGTGGTTCACAATTAGTGTCTCTAATAGATCACTTATCCTCATAACTCTGCTGGAGTTTTGTCAAACAGGGACATAATTAATAGAAATCATTGCAAGTATAATTTCACAGAATCAGAATCACAGAATAACCAGGTTGGAAGAGACCCACCGGATCGTCGAGTCCAACCATTCCCACCAATCCCTAAATCATGCTCCTAAGCACCTCATCTACCCGCACCTTAAACACCTCCAGGGACGGTGACTCAACCACCTCCCTTGGCAGACCATTTCAATGCCTAACCACCCTCTCCATGAAGAATTTTTTCCTAATCTCAAGCCTAAATCTCCCCTGGCAGAGCTTGTGGCCATTCCCTCTCGTCCTGTCCCCTGTCACTTGGGAGAAGAGGCCAGCACCCTCCTCTCCACAACCTCCCTTCAGGTAGTTGTAGAGAGTAATAACGTCTCCCCTCAGCCTCCTCTTCTCCAGGCTGAACAACCCCAGCTCTCTCAGCCGCTCCTCATAAGGCCTGTTCTCCAGCCCCTTCACCAGCTTTGTTGCTCTTCTCTGGACTCGCTCCAGAGCCACAACATCCTTCTTGTGGTGAGGGGCCCAGAACTGAACACAGTACTCGAGGTGCGGTCTCACCAGTGCCGAGTACAGAGGGAGAATAACCTCAGAGGACCTGCTGGTCACGCCGTTCCTGATACAAGCCAAGATGCCATTGGACTTCTTGGCCACCTGGGCCAGTGCTGGCTCATGTTCAGTCGGTTGTCAACCAGCACCTCCAGGTACTTCTCCTCCAGGCAGCTTTCCAGCCAGGCTTCTCCTAGTCTGTAGCCCTGCACAGGGTTGTTGTGCCCCAAGTGCAGGACCCGGCATTTGGCCTTGTTAAACCTCATGCCGTTGGTCTCAGCCCAGCAGTCCAGCCTGTTCAGATCCCTTTGCAGAGCCTCCCGATCCTCCAGCAGATCCACACTTCCACCCAGCTTGGTGTCATCTGCAAACTTGCTAAGGGAGCACTCGATGCCTTCATCCAGGTTGTTGATAAAGACATTAAACAGGACTGGACTCAGGACTGAGCCCTGGGGAACCCCACTTGTCACTGGCCTCCAGCTGGATTTAACTCCGTTTCCCACCACCCTCTGGGCCCGGTCATTCAACCAGTTTTTCACCCAGGAGAGTGTGCGCCCGTCCAGGCCAGAGGCCGACAGTTTCCGAAGCAGAATGCTGTGAGAAACTGTATCAAAGGCTTTACTAAAGTCCAGGAAGATACATCCACAGCCTTTCCCTCGTCCAAGAGTTTAGTCACTTGGTCATAGAATGTGATCAGATTACTCTGGCAAGACCTGCCTTTCAGGAACCCGTATTGACTGGGCCTGATCACCCAGTTGTCTTGCAAGTGCTTCTTGAGAGCACTCAAGATCACCCGCTCCAAGACTTTCCCCGGTACCGAGGTCAGACTGACAGGCCTGTAGTTTCCCGGATCCTCCCTGCGACCCTTCTTATAGATGGGCACGACATCAGCCTCCAGTCCAGCGGAACCTCCCCAGTCATCCAGGACTGCTGGAAGATGATGGAAAGGGGTTTGGCCAGCACATCCGCCAGTTCCCTCAAAACTCTTGGGTGGACTCCATCCGGCCCCATAGACTTGTGGGCATCTAGCTGGGCAAGCAAGTCTCTAACCACCTCCTCTTGGACCATGGGAATCTCATACTTCTCTTCCAACCCCTGGGGTTGTGCACAGAGGGAACAATTTTCCTTACTGTTAAAGACAGAGGCAAAGTAGGCATTGAGCTCTTCAGCCTTGTCTTCGTCCCCTGTTACTCTTGTTCCCTCTGCATCTACTAGGGACTGGAGATTCTCCCTAGCCCTCCTTTTGCTGTTGATGTATTTGTAGAAAGACTTTTTGTTGTCTTTCACAGTCTTGGCCAATCGCATTTCTAGTTGGGCCTTAGCCCTCCTGACTTTTTCCCTGCACGTTCTCACTCCTCCCTATAGTCCACCCAGGATGCCTGCCCCTTCCTCCAGAGGTCGTAGACCCTCCTCTTCCTATTGATGTCTTTTAGGACCTCCCTACTCAACCACGCTGGTTTCTTACCCCACCGGCTACTTTTCCGGAACCTGAGGACGGCTTTCTCCTGAGCTGCTAGGAGTTCCTTCTTGAAGAGCGCCCAGCCCTCATGGACACCTTTGCCTTCAAGGAGCGCCTCCCACGGGACTTTTCCGACCAGCCTTCTGAACAGCCCAAAGTCTGCTCTCTGAAAGTTGAAGGTGACTGTTCTGCTAACCTCCTTCTTCATTTTTCCCCGCACTGAGAACTCTATAATCTCATGATGACTTTGCCCCAAGCGTCCTCCAACCTTCACATCCCCCACCAGTCCTTCTCTGTTCACCAACAGCAGGTCCAGGAGGGCACCGTCCCTTGTCGGTTCCCTCACCAGCTGTGTGAGGAAATTGTCTTCCACACACTCCAGGAACCTCTGGGACTGCTTCCTTTCTGCTGTATTATACTCCCAGCCTATATCTGGGAAATTGAAGTCTCCCACAAGGACTAGAGGTAGCGTTTGTGATAACATGAGTGAACTAAACATGAAGGAAAGCAGAAACATGTTCTCAAATGCCATGTTAGCTGTGTGCCTGTATTTTAGACAATGAAAAGACCTTGGGTCCTTACATAGTTGCAGTGGCTGCCTTACAATAACCACTACAATGCTACCTTGGCAATTCTCTAATCCACTTGAAATATTTGATCTAGGAGACACAAAGATCATGTAATGTATCTATAGGATGGATTTAACTTAACCTGCGCTAGCTTCAGGTGCATAAAACCAGCAATTCCCATACTGTAATTACATTCAACATAGTTCTTGCAGAGCTGAACAGAGATGAGGCCCAACATAGCACTGAAAGAAATGCATATAGGGTTCTTCTGTGAGCCAACCAGGTTGTTTTGATCACAAGCATCTTTATACAGCTCAGTTTCCAGGACTGACTGCCATTTCTAGATCTGATGACCTTTTTCAAACTCAGAGGCAACTTCAGATTCTAGCAGACAAAAGTCCTAGAAAAAAAATACACTCAACTTGAAGGAGACTGACCTTCGGGGAGGGGGGAAGGGGGAGGGACACATGCATTTGGCATAACCACATCTCCCATTTTCTGACTTTTGAACAAATGTTCACTAAAGGAGTTAAGGAGTCATCTTTATGTCTAGTAAACTGAGATATCTGAGAGGCATTTGATCAACAGCACAGTCTACCACAAGCTGTTCAGCCCACTGTAACCCACTCACATCCAGTGGAAGGATACACAGAATCCCAAACTGATCCTTAACCAATTTATTTACGGAGCTCTGACTGAGGTGAATTTAAGCTCTATGAAGCAGACTTGGGAGTCTGCATTTAATGAAATGGCTCTATGCTATAAATGGATAGAGATTTGATGTTTAAAAGTCCATGAAGTCAGAGAATCTTTCATTTAGTTTATTGGCCTTAGAGTCAAATACTACAAACTTGAGCGAAATGACAGTTAAGGTTTACAGGCAAGAGCTCTGTATTAATTATTTAAGAAGATACAAGTACAGGAAATATGGGAGGAACCAATAGGCTCAGATTCCTGCTGGCAGTTGCAGGAAGAATCCAGATACCTTCACCACTCTCACCATCATAACAAGATGAGAACAAAACCCCAGTCCTTCCTCCTAAAAAAACAACAAAATCTTCACTGAACTGTTCTATAGAGAAAACCTCCCTGATGCCAAATCTGAAAATGTTCTGGTTTTTTATGATAGCATCTAGAGGCCCCAAACAGTTATCAAGAATTTAGTGCAATACATGCCATAAACACACAGCAACAAAGCAGCCCCGAAGTCTAGGAAAACATATATTTATATTTAAAAAGACAAAATAGTTCACTAAAATCACTGTAATACATCTTAGACATGTTTCAATGCTGCACAGATGAAGACATCCAATTCACATGTTAACTGCCAGTCTCAAAGCACAGATATTGGTAGAGATATGTTGAGTTTCAAGCACATTTATAGAGCTGCTTAATTAAAAAGAAATGTAGACTTTCATCTTAAATTGAAAGCATGACTGGGTTTATGTATGACTGAAAAGTCCATTCAAATATTTGTCACTGCAATCATTTGATGCTGTTGGTTGCAAACCAGTGATGTGATACTGCCTTGATAAAGCAAATATTCAATTGACAAATTGTTTTAAAATTCTACAGCAAGATAATTCAGTTACTGTGATTTATTTTAATTTAGATTTGCATAGCAAGTACTTTTCAAAACTGTGCCTAATAGACCATTATAGTTCTCCCAGATAGTTGTAGTGCTTCAGCACCTTCATCCTTCAAATGTCTTTGCTATTTTCTGTCTTCATCCAGTAAATTTGTCTCTTACACTGGGATGTAAGTGTCATATGGACCACAATACCTTTAAGGATTATGCCAATTTTAAATAGATTTTGAAGTCTCACTGCCATGCAGATTTTCAGACAACCAAGGCAGATGTTGTCAGGAGGTCATTACATACTGCGATATATGAAACAAAATTCTTTACCTAATTTATGTCCCTTTCACATTAATTCATTAAAATAATTTTCAGGTGGCTTTTTTTTTTTTTTTTTTTTTTTGTAAATTCCACACATTCAGAGTGGGGTCATCATTTTCACGACAGTCAGAGATGCTTGCCCGTTCTGGATCATTCCCTTCCCTAGTAGTTACATTTACAGATGATTACTTCCCCAAGACAAAGAAACTGTCCTAACTGACTTTGAAATTGCTACCTGCCAGCGTGACACTAAGGCCATCAAGTAGAAACTCACAGAAGGCAAATTAGCAGGTACAACACAATCCCTGAACTATGGTAGACCCAGTATAGAATATACTTAAGCCTTAATTAGTATGGACCAAGAAAAGCACATTAAAGTGCGCAATTTAGAATCACATGGCTGCTATTAGGAATGTAAAAAATAGAAACATTGGGGCATGAGAACCAAGCCTACACAAACCAAATATATACCAGCTGAGTCCTGGAACTTGGATAGATATATTTCTTAATAAAACTACCCACAGAGCACAGACAACAAATCCATTTCTTCCTTCCCCCTCTCTGGAGGGATCTCATTGCATTCAGACTACTGCTTTTCAGTAAGTCAAGCAGGATTTAATTTAAGCTGGTTCCTCTGGGTAGTTTCCTCTGCAGTCGATTCACTTCTTTCAGGCTAGGACATCAAAGCTGGAGAGAACCAGGGTACCAGTTGAAGGGACAGTGGAACTGCTGCTGTTTGTTAAGCCTCAGTAATGGAGGATTAGATTTGTTTTCACACTGCATCTCAGAAGACTCTAAAGGGCATACACTCATCTAAACTACAGACCGTCAAGCTCTTGTTAGACTGAGTTTCTCACCAGTCCTGGAACAAGTATGACTCACAAGAAAACAGCACAGATACTTAAATGAAGCTTCAGGACGGTACTGGGAATGCTTGCAGGGTTTGGGTTTTTTTGATCTTCCTACTCTGTATCTGTGCAGATGGTGTCTTCATTTGCAAAATACACACAGAAGTATACCATAAGTCTATTTTTCAAAAAAAATACCAATTACACAACATAATGTAATAGTGATGGCTGCTATACAAAAATAATAAGGTATTTTACTCTTCTATGTATCAATATGTAAATCTCCAAAATAAGTCTTCAATTGAGCCATTGATGCTGGGGAGACAAAATACGCTGTGAGACAGAACATTCTCTCAGTGGCTGTCAAGTCTAGTTCTGTACTTCAATAATGCATTGGCTGAAACATCCATTACACCAAAAGGAGAAATCTGGCAGTGGGAAACACTCATTACAAGCGGAAAATTCACTTAGACTCATTATTAGTGCTGTGTTATCACTACCATGGTCAGAAATGCAAAAGAAAAACCTGAAAATTTGTCAGCAACAGCAAAACTAGAAAAACTTTGAAATCTAATGCTCCATTTTACATATCGCAAAATATAAACTTGGTTACAGCTTGGGAGCATTAAAAACTCCTCAAATCTTAAATATTTTATTTGCTCTTAACTTCCTGAAAATAACTAAGAGTATATAAAAATTATGCCAGGGTCTACTTAATTCTAATTGAAAACATAACTCTGTTTCCTATTGACTCAAGACAGCAGTGCAACTCCCAGTGACATTTCATTACACAAAACAGTCATGTAGGTTTGTAGAAAAAAAAACAAAACCCAACAGATTACTTTAATTACTTTGCACAATACTTGCAAAGAAGAATCAGACTTACTTAACACTGACATTTCTTTAAGAGTACTTGGGGGCATGAGGAGAGGAATAGAAGTTTATATTTCATTTTCTAACCATTCTGAAGCTGCTAATTGTTGGAAATTCTAACATAAACAAAGCTGAATTTGTGTCTTTTGCCAGTCACTCGTCAGGCTTTTCTGCACAAACCACCTCAATACCCAGGTAGATTGTTCTTATTTTCAAAAGGATTTCCCAGGTTTCACTTATCCCCTTTCCTCACAACCATTTTTGCTGGTATTATGATAAAAAAACCTCTTTGCTAATCTTGCAAGACATTCACCTGGAATTGTATGTTCTCTTGCTTCCCAAATGCATATCATGCTTTCTAGGTTACCAGTGAGTGAGAAAACTTAAAAGCACAGATTTGGATACAACAGCACACAGTGCCAGGCCTCATTAAATCTAAGATCTATTACATGGCATAATGGTTATCTTCTCATTTATTTTTCCACAAGCTCTACATTCAAAATCTCGTTTAATATATTCTTGGAGAGTTCTAGCATACAGGCTTATAATTATAACAGTGATATAAATGACCAGTAAAAATAATATAAAGATGGAAATTAAATTACAGGCAACTTGCTGATTTTAGATAATATTTAGCAGTCATTGAATGGAAGCACATACCACAGCCTCAGTACTAGCATAATATATTTACAGTAATATGTTCAGTAGTATCCATGATAAAGGCTGCATTTTAGTCAAAATTCCATTTACAGAGTCCTAACAAAAAATAAGTACAGGGGAAAGTGTATTGAGAGAAAATCTCATTTTGTTTAATTTGCATTTGGCTACTCATTGTAGCATACATTGCCAGATTTGTATTGTATGCTAATAAATCCATATTCAACATCCAAGATTTTCAGGAATCAAAATTCAGAAGGAAACTAATGGTTACACAAGTTTAGAAAATGTAAAAAGAAACAATTTAAGAAGCACTGGGTCACTTCAGATGTCTAAAAAAGTAGCATCTGAAAAAGTAGCATCTGAAAATTGAGAGTTATTTTTAAAGTTATATCATTCAAAATAAATCACAACCTAGAATAAGTTACAGAGACACCTTGCAGAAACAGGTATTAAAAGCTTATTCTTCTTATGGAAACAAATTTATAACATTTTCACAGAATAGTTGTTTTTAATGTGGTGCTAGAACAGGCAATATTGCCAGGACTGTGACTTTCTTCCTTGTTACTCAACACACATCTAGAAGAAAACATCTAACCAAGAGATGATGCCAGATATGCACATGTACTGCAATGTTCTTGTAATTTTATAAAACTTCAAAATTAATTACTAACAGTGTTGGTGTGAAGAGTAATCACAGTTAATTGGCATTTATAAAAATTTTTTAAAAGCTTGCTCTATGGTACTACATATAACTGGACAGCTAAGCCATCTGTATTGTTAGTCTGTCAAACCATAAGCTTTCTTACTGTTAGCCTAATTTATCCTCCACTCCTTGTATTTGTTGAACGTACTTTATAGATTATAATCCAAATATGTCTAGTCTTTCAACCTGCATCCAAATGGCTCAATCTTAATGAGAATCTGAAGCTTGAAGCTTAACAAGAAATTAACGAGCAGCTCAAGGGCACATCAGATCTGAATATAATGTTGAAACAGATTTAGGAAAAGCACCAAAAGCAAGCAGTGGTATACAGCAAGAAAGCTGGCTCTTCACATGTAATTAGGTGTTGCTAAGAATAACTGCTGGAATATCTCCACCTGATAGCAAAGTTGTGCTATGCTAAATCTAATAAAAAAATATAAAGACATTTGCCTGTAACTCTTTCTTTTGGAAGATGCCTGATAACTAATACAAGTTTAAAAATAATCAGTACTCCTTTTTACTCTCTTCCAACTTTAATGCACTTGTTTGTTAATATTTCACTTAAAGATTTTCCTACCTGAACTGCAACAAGTTTCTTCACATACTGAAATTTTCAAAAGTGAATGCATTTTGAATTACTCCCACTGCACAGCAAACCAGAGTATGACACTATTAACAGACATTATTAATGTAAATATCTTTATTCTAATCTCACCATAGAATTGTTTGAAACCATAAAATGGTTATGCCCAATGCTCTAAATGTATTGCTATAAGCATATAACAGGTAAAAATGATAATGTAATAGTAACTTCAAGCAGTACTCAAATCCATTTACTATTTTTTCTAAGGAAGAGAAGTTTAATTTATGCAATATTTCACAGCCATTGTAAACCACTGGTAGTTTAGGTTCACAGTGCATTTCATTCACATCAAGCTATCTTTATTCTAAAAATCATCTTCATCTATCTAGATGAACCAGCGAGACCAAATTTTCCCCTTCCAATGAGCATTAACATTTTTGTCATAGCACAGACACGTCAACATATATGTAATACACTGATAATGGTTCTGCGTCAAATATCTGCTTTTGAATGAACACAAAAATCTTTCATGGGCCAAATCTGCCTTTAACTACACTTCCACAACAACTGAAATTCAATACTATTTCAATACACAGAAGTATATTTCCCTATTACATGCTTGAACGGGACTCCCTTTCTCTCTCCTTGGCAGTCAGCACTGCTGTTCTGCTCCTACTCAGCTTGCTATCTTCTACCATTCTTTTCCTCATCTTTTGGCTTTAAGCATAATTCCCCTCCATTCTCACCTGTATAGGTCTGCCTTCAACAGCATCCTTTCCCTTTTTCTCTACTTGAATTAAAGTTCCCTCCCTGTGGCTCCCTCTATTCTCCTGCCTTTCGAGCTCACTTTAGTCTTCAAATGTCACTTCATATACACACCCTTAGTGTTCCCTTTCCTTCTCTTTGTCCTTTCACGGGCATTTCTAAGTCTTCTGTATGTTAGAATAGCATAATATCCTCTAAAGTAGTGTTTCTTTTACAAATGTTATAGCCTTTTATCCCATGGACAGCACTAAGAGAAGGTAGTGATTTTTCAAGTCAACAAGCTTAGGAGCATCTCTGTGATAATTTCCCTCCATTAACTGATTTTGTACATATACACTTCCAAAAAAAATGTTTTCCTATTAAGATCTACTATATGAAAAAAGTCTGTCTAAGATTTATAGATCATTAAGTTGAAGTTTCAGCCAGAAGTTCTTGCACATTTACAGACCAGGTACACATTTTACATTGAGAACAACAAAAATGTACATTTTGTGTTAAGCACTTCTAAAAAATCCACCATTAACAAGAGAGTTGTGCCATTTACTTATTTGGATTAAGTATCTTCATGAGAGTCTGTTGAGTCACAGAAGAAGTTTAAAAAAAATACAAAAGGTAAACGCAATCTTACTTTTTCATCATCATCAGAAAAAGGGGCACCTCCAGGAGTCTTATTTATTGCTTGGGCAACACCAATAATTTCTCCATCACTGTTTCTTATGGGCATGCACAAGAGCGACTTTGTCTTGTATCCAGTCAGCTTGTCAATCTCATCATTAAAGCGACGATCCTTCAAGAGAAAATAAGGAAGCATTAACATGCATGTCATACATCTAAGCTTTCTACAGGCAAAGTACTTTATTTTCTCAATATCTTATATAGTATTTTCAGTAATGGTATATAGTTGCTTCTGTATTACTACCCCATACTTTATTAGCTAGGTCTCCTCAGTTAGGATACTAAGAAAAATAGCTCTCAGTAGATCAGTACAAGATTTATTATTACATAACTCCATTCACTGAAGTCCCACATTTATGCCTCAATTAGAAGAGCAACCTATCTAAAGGATTGCTACCAAAGGAGCTATCAGGAGAACAAGAAAAAATAAAAATAAAACAAATTAAACATGTGGGGAACATAAATATGTGAAGAGAATAAAGGTGATAGACTACACAGCACACTTTGGGCTGTGACCAAGCATTATCTCCTTACACACACAGCTCAGCACCATCACTGTATGTTTGTTGATGGCTCTGGAGCCATCTGGAAGCGGATCGGAGACCTTGGCACAGGCCATACATGGTCAGACTCACCTTGCCCATAGCTTTTACAGGTTTCAGCATACATAAGGAAACCATCAGTGGTTAAAGCTGTGGTCTGGTTCCTGCTCACCACTCAGTTTTCAGATTCTTCAGTCTTAAACAATATTGCTTGCTTCAGTCTCCATCTATATTGCTCCCCACATACCTTCCTACCAGTGGAGCTGTGGATAACCGCATAGACATAGATTGCAGGCACTGGTGAGGGCCCTGAGCTCCTCTGTGCACACACTTCTGCTCTTTCAAGGCACACACTAATGAAAGCTGTTTGCAGTTCATCAGACACAGCTTTTCATAGTGTGTGTGAAGCAGGCAGATGTTGGGGCTTGTAAGAAAGGACAACAAGCTTTAAAGAGTGCTGTGCCACCTTAATTGAGAACACAGAGGAGAAGAATGAGCCACACAGATGTGGTAAGTACTAATTTCTAGACTATCCATGGCTGCGGAGTCACTACATTTACTCCAGAGTAGAACAAAGGTGTCCATTAGCAATGTACAGCATAGACAGTTGCAGAATTAGGACTTTGATGTAAAACAGGGAGCATAACAGCACAACACTACATATTCTCCTTGAATCCTGTGTTCAGTTCTGGGCCCCTCACCACAAGAAGGACATTGAGGCTCTGGAGCGAGTCCAGAGAAGAGCAACAAAGCTGGTGAAGGGGCTGGAGAACAGGCCTTATGAGGAACGGCTGGGAGAGCTGGGGGTGTTTAGCCTGGGGAAGAGGAGGCTGAGGGGAGACCTCATTGCTCTCTATAACTACCTGAAAGGAGATTGTGGAGAGGAGGGAGCTGGCCTCTTCTCCCAAGTGACAGGACAAGAGGGAATGGCCACAAGCTCCTCCAGGGGAGGTTTAGGCTGGACATTAGGAAAAAAAAATTCACAGAAAGGGTCATTGGGCACTGGAACAGGCTGCCCAGGGAGGTGGTTGATTCACCTTCCCTGGAGGTGTTTAAGGCACGGGTGGACAAGGTGCTAAGGGGCATGGTTTAGTGTTTGATAGGAATGGTTGGACTCAATGATCCGGTGGGTCTCTTCCAACCTGGTTATTCTATGATTCATCCTAAGTTTTTATCAGTTTTTCAGAAGTTTACGCTGGTTCACTCTGATCAGTGATCACGGCATGCTTACATACAAGTTGCTCCACTGATCTGCGCTACTCAACTGCCTGATTCCCGCACCAAACGAAAACTTCTTCACCTTGTTGTGCATTGTAAGTTATAGGTTATACCACCCTATAACATGAGAAGCACTAGGAAGAATTCAGACAGAAATGCCACCTGAAGTTGTAATGTTTTAAATTTCTGTTAGTCAAAAACTACACAAACTATGAAACAATTAAAGATTTCATGGAGACTGCCTCACAATACCAACATCTAACTAAACCATTGTGCAGCAGGCAGAAAAGGTATGGGCAAGTATCTGGGTAGTCTGAAAGTTCCTAAAATGTAGTATATGTGAGCCAGAGTATTTTTTCATTAATCTGTAGAGCTTTTAAAGTGCAAATTTAACACCACAAGTCATTAGTGTTAACAAACAACTGTTTACTGAGTAACTGAATCTCCACAATAGGAGTTTACCCTTACACTTTGTATGGCAAGCAGCAACAATTTATTCAATAATTTTGCAAGCATACACAGCTAGTTACCTCTGGAGAAAAATTACTGTATATACACACAGAAGTCTTTAAGAGATGTAATAAATATATTTTTGTACAATTTTCTATGCTTGCCAGAATAGTAAGAGTTTATAGAACTTGTGAAAGGTGCCCATCCCCATGGCAGCAGGGGTGGAACAAGAGGATCTTTAAACTTCCTTCCAACTCAAACTATTCTATGACTCTATACAGTCTGACGTTTTTCTTAAATATGTTAACATTTTTAGTAAGCAAACAGCTGAGAGCAAAATTCTAATCTTCACAGAAAATTACTTTCAGTCCAGATTGACAAACATTAAAGGGAACAGAACTAACCAGGTCTCATTTGTTTATGCAGCAGTGCACAGAAATCCATTCTACAGAACAGTATAATTCAAACTGCGGATCACAAAGTGACTCAGAGGATACTGCAACATTCAGAAGAGTTAGCACTAACAGCATCCTTGTTCATCTTCCTAGAGAATATACTTCAATAGCTCTTCTCTCAGCCAGGGAGGGAACTACTGGCATTTACTGGCAGCAGTTCCGTTCCTCCAGGGTGAAGTTAGGATTTATGCTGCAGACAGCTCTGACAGCCCGAACATGAGGTAACTCAGCTGTTCTACAAAATATAACTATGATTTTTGTTTTCAAAAGTTTAGACAGCACAGGGTGTAAAATAACATCCGTATTTGTCTCAGGAGATGACAACAATCCATAAAGTCCTTAACCCAAGATAAGATTTAACTGTGATGAGAAAGAGTGAATTCATTAAATCTTTGCTGATGCTAAAAACTGACAGATTTTTTTTTCCCCTGGCAATTTTATTTCTATTTTTATTTCCCTGTTGTAAATTACAGGTGCTATAGGCTGTTTTAGTCATCTAACAAGACACACCATTTAGAAATGCTGTACACTCATTCATCATAAAGATTAACATATATATTTGGCTATTTTATTACTTGTTGAAAGTTTACATGCCTTTCAACCATAAGGAATTGAAATCAACTGTAGTATTCGTACACAGTTTATAATGGTCTTCTGCCACAGAATACTGAGCTCTTGGTTCTTCTTGTACTATACTATTTTCTTTTGTTCTGTTTTAATTCAATAACTTCATTAAGAGTTGTTGTTCTTCCTTGGACCTATTCCTGTCTCTAGAGTGTATTAAGCAGTCTTCACTTCCATAGAGACAAGATTACTAATATGCAGTCTTTGATAAGGCTTTAAGGAGAATTTGTTGAATTATTTGTGCCTAATAACTTCCTTAAGAGAACCAAAAGACCAATGATGAACGGTTTTTAATAATGGCATCAAGGGCCCAGACCTTTCTGATCTTGTGATCTTTCTAAATGCTCTTGAACAGTTTCATATCAACTTCAATAGAAGCTGAAGCGTTCTACACTGTAGAAAATACTGCCTAGAAAGGAGTGTTTTTTTCTGCAACAGAAGAAAGCAAAATACAATGCAGTCATCACACAATAGACTTCACCAATGAAGCCATTAAACATCACTTCTTCAACTACTTCTTGATATCATTTGAACTGGTATTTAGAATTGGTTACTATTGCTTAAATGTTGATAAAATGCTTTGTGTTACTGAAGAGACAGTCCCTGCTGCACAAATTCTTTTCAAAGCAAAACAGACTAAATGGGGAAACACTGGAAAGAAAACATATTTTGACTAGTAATATTGTTGTTGATTTACATCTTGTGGGCCTTATAGAAGAGATACATTGTTGTAAGACAGAACAGGTCTGGGATAAAAAACAGCAAGATGTATTCACGTTTATTTCAGTTTCTTTTGTTTAGGTAACAAAAGTTCGCTGTAGTCTGGGTATTTTAATTTAAACATAATTTGCAATCCTGTAGTACACCCAAGAGTTTTGAGGGAACAGGTGGATGTGCTGGCCAAACCCCTTTCCATCATCTTCCAGCAGTCCTGGATGACTGGGGAGGTTCTGCTGGACTGGAGGCTGATGTCGTGCCCATCTACAAGAAGAGGCGCAGGGAGGATCCGGGGAACTACAGGCCTGTCAGTCTGACCTCGGTACCGGGGAAAGTCATGGAGCGGGTGATCTTGAGTGCGATCGTGAAGCACTTGCAAGACAACTGGGTGATCAGGCCCAGTCAACACGGGTTCATGAAAGGCAGGTCTTGCCAGAGTAATCTGATCACCTTCTATGACCGAGTGACTAAACTCTTGGACGAGGGAAAGGCTGTGGATGTGGTTTTCCTGGACTTCAGTAAAGCCTTTGACACAGTTTCTCACAGCATTCTGCTACGGAAACTGTCGGCCTCTGGCCTGGACGGGCGCACACTCTCCTGGGTGAAAAACTGGTTGAATGACCAGGCCCAGAGGGTGGTGGGAAATGGAGTTAAATCCAGCTGGAGGCCAGTGACAAGTGGGGTTCCCCAGAGCTCAGTCCTGGGTCCAGTCCTGTTTAATGTCTTTATCAACAACCTGGATGAAGGCATCGAGTGCTCCCTTAGCAAGTTTGCAGATGACACTAAGCTGGGTGGAAGTGTGGATCTGCTGGAGGATCGGGAGGCTCTGCAAAGGGATCTGAACAGGCTGGACTGCTGGGGTGAGACCAACGGCATGAGGTTTAACAAGGCCAAATGCTGGGTCCTGCACTTGGGGCACAACAACCCTAAGCAGAGGTACAAACTAGGAGAAGCCTGGCTGGAAAGCTGCCTGGAGGAGAAGGACCTGGGGGTGTTAGTTGACAACCGACTGAACATGAGCCAGCACTGGCCCAGGTGGCCAAGAAGGCCAATGGCATCTTGGCTTGTATCAGGAACGGCGTGACCAGCAGGTCCTCTGAGGTTATTCTCCCTCTGTACTCGGCACTGGTGAGACCGTACCTCGAGTACTGTGTTCAGTTCTGGGCCCCTCACCACAAGAAGGATGTTGAGGCTCTGGAACGAGTCCAGAGAAGAGCAACAAAGCTGGTGAAGGGGCTGGAGAACAAATCTTATGAGGAGCGACTGAGAGAGCTGGGGTTGTTCAGCCTGGAGAAGAGGAGGCTGAGGGGAGACCTTATTACTCTCTACAACTACCTGAAGGGAGGTTGTGGAGAGGAGGGAGCTGGCCTCTTCTCCCAAGTGACAGGGGACAGGATGAGAGGGAACGGCCTCAAGCTCCACCAGGGGAGATTTAGGCTTGAGATCAGGAAAAAGTTCTTCATGGAGAGGGTGGTTAGGCATTGGAACAGTCTGCCCAGGGAGGTGGTTGAGTCGCCATCCCTGGAGGTGTTTAAGGTTAGGGTGGATGAGATGCTTAGGAGCATGATTTAGGGATTGGTGGGAATGGTTGGACTCGACGATCCGGTGGGTCTCTTCCAACCTGGTTATTCTGTGCTTCTGTGATTACTTTTTCAATAGGCCTCAAGTTTAATACACCAAGTGCTCTTTGACCTGCAGTACGTGGTGGTGCACAGGATGGGCTTGTGAGTCTGAATACCTGCAGTACAGCTGCTAGTGGTAGGAACCGATTTAACAATAAGCTATCAATCCTGTGCTCCTTAATGGATGCTATAGACAACCACAGACACAGTAAGGATTAGCAGTCTGGAAAGCTTTTAAAGTACAACTCATTCCTGCTATATTGCTTCTCTTTTCAAGTGGATTTCGCAAGTTTCCTGTTTATGTCTCTTGCTCCTCTACACTAGGAGAAAGGAAGCATAGGGATCCAGAAACAATTAGAAAGCCTTAGTCTGAGAAGCATACCATTCAACAGAAATGGATACAACACATTTTGGTCTTCCTGCCACCTGGTATCAGATTATCCATTCAGGACAGAGAACTGGACTACCTTTTGCAGAAGGGTATTACATCTCTGGAATAGAAACTAAAGGTACAGTAAGCAATGTATAAGGAAGTTAATACATTTAATTGGAGATATTTTCAAGGCAAACCTCAACAAGAACTTAGTAAAAATAGTTTTACTTCACATCTTTATGACTGTCAATCTCTAACCTTTTGCGGAAAGACAGGCAAAGATTTTTATTTTGGTGACATCTGGGAAAGTCACAAGGAGCAATAAGTTAACAAAAGAAAAATTATTTCTAGCAATATTAAGATAACTGAATGACCTGCATTATGTCCCAAACCTCATAAGCTCACACCCTCCATTTTCCATTACTCATTGTCATAATAGGATGTACGTGGCAAGATCTACTCGAGAAGTTTTACTGGGTTTAACTACATCAATAAAAACTTCAATGCCCAAGTGATGACTGAGAAGCTTGTACAAAATTCACTTTACCGTCTACTCACAGGGTAATAACCTTGAGCAAGGAAGCCTGTTTGGCAGTCAGTAACAAAGCAGCTACATCAGAGAGAAGCTCTCTGTCAGATTGCAGACATTGAGACACAAACTGTGCTATCCCACATGTAAGAAGAGCCAGCAGCACAGTGTGGTCCTCACCTGCAACGTGCTCCCAGGTAGCATGGAGTATCAATGTTGATGACACCAATGCAGTGCTTGCTTATAAGTTTCTTTCACAATCAAGACTTACACTGAGAAATTAGGGACAGACCAGATGTAAGGCATACATTTCACCATAATTGTAATAGTACTGACAGTATTTTCATTCAAGAACACTTAGGAACTACAAGTAAAGTCTTCCACTGACTGTTTAAAACATTATTAAAAAACAAACAGTTGTTTTTATTGCTTTGGCTCTTTGTCAAGAGACATCAAGAACTTGAAGACTGAGACACTTAACTAGAATTTCAGAACTACAAAGAACAGTTATTCTGTAGAATAAATTGATTGATTGTAAATTCTTCTTTGGGGAAGAATGTAGAATGTGATATTCAATCAAGTAAAGACACAGGTAAGAGTAGGCTTGACAAATCAATTCAAATGTTGGTATTTCCGCTGCCTGTGCAGTCCAAATTATTTTTGGACACATTTAAAGACAGTCAAATGAGAACAAACATCTTCATGCTTTTATTCTAACAAGACTGGATTAAGGTACAGATAGATTTTCTTCTAGGGTTCTAGAATCCTGTATTATCAGAATCTCAACTTGCATTTAAAAAAAAAAAATTAAGTTTCTGGTTCCTGTAACTGCAAGGATAACATCAGAAGTGTGATCTGAAAGTAATCAAGAAGATGAGGTTGAGAAATCCAAGAACCTGGAATAGCATTTTGAGTAGCATGAATTCTTATTAGTATGCTGGTATATTCAAATTAATTTTCTAGATTCCCTGCTTTCATCATGTCAGATAAAAACCGAAAACATTGACCATACATACAAGAGGTGATCCTATAAGATACTCATTAGGTTGATGTGCCTGAGGTTTCAGGCAATTTGAATCAGGCCCTAACCAAATAATGCCTATTGCCTGATGTTAAGTCCTCCAGACCTACCTCTATATTCATAAAATTAGTCTGTAAATCTGATTATGACAGCTATACACATATTGGGCAAGGACTGGAACTGGAAAAAGTCAAATCAGCTGTATTATTGGTAGAAGTGGCAAATGAGAAAATTCCATTAGGGCTCAATGCTTTTTTCTTTGATATCAATAGCAAAATAGACCACGGACCTGAGGTCCCTAAATAGTAATCACTGATCCTGATTAAACCTGAACAGTTACACTTAGAGGAGGCCTACTAAAAATAATGGATGCTAACCGGTTAGAACAGGTAAAACCTCATTTAAAAAGTCAACATTTCTAACTAAAAAAATACCAACCCTCTTAAAAAAATGTAAGGACATGCTATTCCACAGAAGGACATAGAGGGTCTCATAACTCTCATGAAATCATCAAAACAAGTATTTTGTTCTTATTTATCTTACATAAACTTACTTTTCTTCCTTTCTCAAGACCTTGAAAGCAACAAAATAGGATACATTAGAAATTAAAACAGTTTTAAGTTCTGAGCAAACGAATTTCAGCGTTGATTTTCAGTTTAAGTAGGTGTTTCACACATTGTTAGTATAGGTACAGGCTTTGTTGGGTTTGCCTTTTGGTTTGGTTTTGTTGTTTGGTTTTTTTTTTAAACATGGGATAGCTCTTTGAACTTTGAAAGAAAATATGTCCCTTCTTATCCTTATCAAAGCTAGTACAATTTATGTAAACATTATTAGCATGATTTAGAATGGACCAAAAGTATAATCCTAAAGCAAGTTAGCCAAGAGCTGAATGACATAATGGAGGATGAAACCTGTCTGCGCACATTTCCAGGAATTAACCGTTCACCACAAAGACATTCTTTTCCTTCTCTAAAGACTAAGCAGAAAGTGTTGAATATGTATTTCTAGTGAAATGGACTAAGTGACTCGGCCAAAGCTAACAGCTACAAGGAAAAGCTATTTCTAATTTTTTTAATGGTATGAAAATATTGCTTTTTAATCACCCAGGACAGAAGAACACAAGATGGGCTCAATAAACAGGCCTGGCCTACTCTGCATAGGTGTGGGAGTTTTTTTCCTTAGGAAGAGCTCAGAAAAAAAAAGAACAAACAAAAACCTGCAGCAAAATTTCTTTACACTGTATTTAAATTACTGATTGAGTTAGCCACATTGTATCAAAAACAGGTAACAAGAACAACACATTTGACAACATTGTTAACCAGAGTATTACCATACTAACACAAAGTATGGGATAGATGAATTTGATTTAACAACACACTTTTGATTGACTTTATAGGAAGCCATCCTGCAGGAGCCACTACATCTACAGAAATAAAGAAACAGAAGATGGAAGAGACCTATTAAATTCCTTAAACATGCTTCCTATGCTCACACAATACAAACTTTTACAGAAAACAGAGTAATCCAAAAGACAGCAAGTTATCTAGATTCAAAGCATAGCACTAAAAAAAACTAAATACAAATAAAAAATGAAGCTACCCAGTCTGTCCTAGATAGTCTTCTCTAAAAATCACATATGGTATAAATTACATTGTGCACAAACAAGAAACAGAAACTAAACAATTAACCACAACAGCAGATATGGGCAAAACCCTGTAGAGAAGAAACTTGCACACCAAAACCAATAAAGCAGTCTCTGAAGATGCAAGGATTGCTGCAGCTATTCCTATCATCACCCCTAAAACCCCAGAGACAACGGCAGCAGGAGAACAAACTAGTACTATTCCCCAGCATTGGAAATCTAATTCTCCCAAACAAATAAATACACATTCAGGTTTATTATGGCTATTTACAGAGTGACAGCAATATTTCTTATAAGATAAAAACAGTTATGAATGCATAAAAAACCTCAGCCAAGTCTATTCCTTCACTCCCAAAAGAACTCTTAAAAAAGTAGGGAACATTGACTTTGAAAATTTCATAATTCCAGATTTAAAAGTAAATAAGTCTACGTATATAGTTTAAACTAAAAATAATAGCTTACCTGGGAGAAAGCAAACAAATGAAAATACATTCATTTGCAGTGTGGCAATACTAAGGTTTTAGTGGCTTTCTGCTTGAGTTTGGGTTTTTTTTCCAACATGTTTGGGGCTTCTTGTTTAGTTTGATTGGTGGGAGTGTGTTCTACCATTTATACCCTTTTCTGACCACTGCTTCATTTATTAATTAGACAATCAACTTAAGTAACAATGTGTTGCCTACTTATGATGGCACAAAATTAACATGGAAAAATAGTTCAGGTAACCTTTCTTAGACAGGAGTAAACAACTTTATAAGCACTTGTAAGTTCGCAGACATGACTACTGAGCAAATAAGCATAGTTACACTTAATGCTTCATGGCCTAACCTTATTAACAACAGGGATTAGTAAAGATAGCTCTGGAGGACAGAGCTACCCAGATTCATCATGTAAGGTTTTTGTTTTGTTCTTTCAGAACAATATCCTGTTAGATCATCAATAGCACAGCAGTAAATCAAGTTATGCTCTTCCACTCTGCCTGTATCATTATTAAGGAAACAATGTTTACAAAGAAAAATATTTTGCCTCCTATTTTAAATATTTAGAGATCATACCCACTACTGTTTGCTCCACCACAGTGGTTCTCTGTGCCCTGACACATGCACTCCCAGGAACAAACCACAACTACTTTCATGTTCACATCCCCTTCTTGTTCCAGCTACACTTGGAGCCAGGTTGTAGTGTTGATCTCTTAAATATTCATTACTATAAATATACATATATATACACACACACACACACACACACAGGGTGGTTTAAAAAACTGATACTCCTCTGAGCAAAGAGATCAACAAGACTCCTGGGTATTTCAACAGAAGTGTGTGTGTGGGTTTAAGCCTACCACCAGCAGTTGATTAGTCAAGTGAGAAACACACAGCTTAAATCATTACTGAAGCAGTATAATGAGACTCTTGAATAATAAATCGAAAATATCCTATTGTGTCAAAGCAGTAGCGTTATTAACTAAGCCATGCTCATTTTTAAGTGTGTGCTGTATGGACATTAAGCTCAGACTACACACAGCTGCTGTTACACCGTTAACTAACAGCTCTAAAGAGTCATTACCTTGAGCTGTTCGTAGTTTGTCAATAGGGTCGCTTTATAAAAGTAAACCAAATTAACTTGCATAACAATGCATGTACATTTATTAACTTTGTTATTCTGTAGACAAACTACACAATAGCATCCTACTGTAAATAGCCAAAATGAAACATTCATTTGTTCTGAAAAATTGAAAACCAATCAAACAGAACAGCAAAATCATTTACTAAGGAAAACCACAGCTCTACTCAGCCTTCTGCTTGTAACAAGATCTCAGCTAAAATTTGAAGGGCCTAATCCTGCATACTCTCTCACATACACTCTCTACTAACTGCTCTAATTAAATTCATGCATTTCCTTCTCATAAGGAAGTCACAGCCCACGAAGTCACTAGATCCATATCCATTTCACACAGATGTTTACAAGTGCTGGGGAGGAACTTAAAAGTGTCTCTTCAGATAGACGGACTAGCTGAGCAATAAATCTACTATCTTGACAAAAGATGTTTTTATCAGGGGCGGGGAGGGGACTGGAAATCCACCCCAGCTCTCAAAAAAGTTTTTCCTGGTTAAGCTCTGTGCAACCAACAGCCCAGGGGCCTGCTGCAGAAGGGAGAGCTGGAGATCCAGGCCATAAAGCCCCTCCTTTTGGGAGGTGGAAGTGTCAGGGCACAGAACATTTGCCCTGTAAGGCTACTGAGGAAATAAGCCAGTTAAACTTTATTTTCATTATATTAAGAAAAAAACAAAACCTAAGCTTACTAACCTCTTACTGCCCTAAGGTCCTCCTTGCTTGTGTTTGCCTGGGAACCCATACACACCATAAACACCTCCTCACACCAGGACTGAAATAAGGCAGCACACCACCCTTGGCACTAATTTTAAGTGTGGGAGCCCCACAAAATGGCTGATAATTACCCAACAGCCCAGTGGGAAGTACAGAAAACTCACTACATGAGTATGGGCAACATTCCTCCTTCTCCCAGCGCTCTGGCACCTCACTGCTCCAGGCACAGGGAATTGCAGTGAACAAGCCCGACCCGGGCACCCTGCTCCCAGCCACCCCCAAACCACCAGCTGTTGGTTTCACACTGATGAGGCAGCGAGCAGGTGTTGTGCATCCCTAGAGTAACAGCCAGGAGGATGGGCCACTGCCTGCTGGGTCGGTGAGATAACCTCATCCACCTCACACGAGCAGGGAAAGGAAGGTGTGTTCTGTGGGCTATCACCAGCCGTGTACACTGTTTTGCAGCCCTGTCTGTCCTCGTGATCCACCTAAACAGCAGCATGGAGACACAAAACTGAATCTGAGCCCTCAGGTGGCTTTGGACACATGCCCATTTGCATGACCAAGTATCTACCAGGAGCTCCTGCTGCCAGCGTACATCTCCAAGCTGAGAGCAGTGGTTTTGTGATCCATTGTGGCCTTAGGATGTTTTACACATCGGTCAGAAACTGCTCCTGAGAAGAAGACTTGCGAGCTAGGGAGGTGACAGGAGGGGAGAAGACTTCTTCAGCTGCTGCCCTGAGGGCTCCTGTGACACAAACTGCTGGGATGGAGATTCAGGGATAATTACAACCCTTCACTAATGTACTGGCGTGTACGTACAATACCAAGTTTTCCTGAATTTTGCATGATGGGCTGCAGTGCCATTTTGTGCAAAGCACATTAGAGCAGTTTAGTTCTTTACTGTTGCAATTATCTCTTGCATTCCCTGTGGTATTTCATGGTCATGTTTCATGCACAGCAATAATTGTTTTAACTCATTTTTTATTGTAATACAAACATTAAAAAGATGTTTATTCTGCTTGCCAGGTTTTGTGCTCTCTGTGCTCTAAAAAGCAATCTCTGTCCTTGTTAAGAGTGAGCACTGAAATGAACACGACTGTTGCTGATACTACTGCTCAAGTGCTGCTGAATAGAAGAGTGCCTAAATGCTTCCCATTTGCAGAACTGAACCTCCCAGGGCTCACTGTTTTAATGCTTTAACTGCTCTTTAAAATTGAAAGAGATGTGCTGTTAATAGTGATAACAGCTACCTTGTGTAGAAAATACAGCTCCCACCTGTTTGTGACCTTCTACGCGAACAGCTCATCTAACACAGGTCCTCCTAGGCTCAAAGTTTTGCACCCATAAACAAGAACTTTGTAATACTCTTCTGGTACATCGGGAGACAATGAATGCTCAGAGCTCACCCAGAGGGCCTGAAAAAGACAACACTGATGCCTGCACCAATTTGTTGAAGGATGTTTAAAATTTACAGTAAAGTGTAGTGTGTGTGTTAGCTGCATTACACTTGGCCTAAACCTGAAAGAGGTAACAGATGCGTCCAGAACAAAGAGAGTTCTATTCATCTAATTTTGCTTGATTTTAGTTCCAGTAATATAATTAAACTTTCTTTTTAAAGACTTGGGCTGTATTGAAAAATAATTTCTGATCACCTTTTTATGGCACTTTCTCCAATTTACAAAACCTCGTGTCTTAGCATGACTCAATTTAATATTTCTCTTCTCCCTACTCTTCATTTTATTAAAACATCCATCTGGTAAGCCATTTTTCTTCTATCTTTTAAAGCTACTTTTTAAATTCCAAATTTAATACAAGGCATACAGAAACTTTATTCAGCTCACAATGGCAAATGGCACAACATACATTTCACTACTTTCTGATGTATGCTTACTATTCTACTAGTTGGAAGGACTTGAACTATTCATGTATTTCCCATCTTTTGCACAGATAAAGGTATAACAATAATAAAATATTACCTGTGATTTAAAATTTTTTACTATTTAAACACTGCTATATGAAATGAAACAAAACTCAAATGATCAGTAATTTCAGCTAAGCATCACAGAACACCTGCGAGAAGGGATGACATGAAAAAATCCACAGCATTAAATAAGAAAAAATACTTAAATTTTTAAACAAGTCACAAGAACTTCAAATAAAGGTCTAATGGCCTCTGCCTTTGTACTTACAACATGCTTAATAATCTTCATAGATGACTGCAAAAGCTAAATCTGTGGTCTATTAAAAGGAACCTCAGTGGGTCTCAAACTTCTTTGGTTGGATTCTTCCAACGTGTTCACTCAAGACATAGTGCATTTTTCACCTAAGAATAGGGAGTGAGAAATGCTTCCCAAAATTAACACAGGGGAAGACTCAAGGTCATGTGTGAAATTATCAGCTTTTGAATCAGTTATATAACATTCACCTAAACTCTTCGTCAAATTCTGATGCTGTGAAACTCCAAAAAGTTTGTTCAGTCACTGCTGAAATTCATAAAGCAAATTACTGTGAAATGTTATATAGGTAATGTTTAGTATTAAAATTAGTTATTATTATACAGTCCTCAATACACAATAATATTTCCAAACCTTGTATCTAAGTATGCTTATTGAATTAAAGAAAAATGTTTACATGAGCAGGTTTTGAAAGTCAGGCTCAACAAAAGTACCAAACACCTGAATCATGGTAAGGCCACAACCTATTACTTGATTCATTTTTTAGTATTTTTTTCTCTTTAGAAAAACAAATGTGTAATTGAAAACTTACACTACTTCTGAAAACTACGCTGTAAGTCACTTACAAGTATTTCCTAAAACAACCAGTCTGTGTATGGGCACAGGAGGCTGCCTACGTGAAGCACATTACAGCTATGACAGGATTTAAAGGTAGTGTTGATCACACTGGTGTCTCATCAATGTCAGTAGTAGCTGACGATACAGTCAAGTCAACCCAATTTGTACTCAGTGGTAGAACTCTGACTGGTTTTTGATCGGACTCTGAGAAAATAAATATGGTTGAATGATATGAGATTTCCCAATAATGTAACCTAGCTAAATGATGATTTGAAAATATATTTACCTCTTTTTAAACAAGCAAAAGAACTTTAAATTAAACTAGAGGTGTTCCTCTGGCCTAATATAAGGTGTTTTCTTACCAAATACACATCATCAACGTAGGCACTCTCTTCAATGGACAAAATGGTGCTGCGATGTCACCCCAGTTCCTCCAACTCCATCTGTCAGCCTGACCAACTTTCCTGGTGGTGCGTTTTTTACCTGACAGTTGATTAAATGCTTCCATCATCAGGGACAATGCTGACAAAAATTACATTTATTAATTTTTAAAGTGCTGTATTGTAAGCACTACAATGATCTCAAATGGAACAGATGTCACTTCTTTATGCACACATACTGTGTCTTCCATAGGGCTCTTTATACTACTATATTAAGAAAGGTCTCCTTTCAATGACGCACAATGGAAATATGCCAGGTAAGAGACGATAAATTGTACTAACTCATAAACGTAAGAGAAAGCACATCCCCCCGTTTTATTATGAAGCAAAATGTTGCAATATCTGAAGTTATTTTCACACTACAGTTAATTAGAAGTAAGCACTGAAAGCAGTGAAGTTGCTATTCATATGACAGGATTAACTTGGCTTAGAACTTTCCCTTCAACTGCAACTAATGTAGTTACAGCTTAAATATGCAATAAATTGTATTATTTATAATATTTTAATTGATTTTGAATAGGAGCCAGACAAAAGTATAATATAAATAGTACTGGGAATAGCAACTGGATGGATCGTTTTTCACTTTTCTCTGCAGATGAAACAGACAACAAACTGTTTGAAGTATCTGTTTTTTTTCACAGGGAAGTGAACACTGGAGAAAAAAAAACAGTCATCTAGAAATAGAAAACACATTGCCTTTTCAGTGGCATTCTTACCTCGGAAAAAAAGGTCATCGAAGTTATCCAGAACTAAAAGGACAGATCAAGCTCTTTCCCAACCAAACTCTAATATCCTTTATCTGTTTAGCCACTTGAGACTATTGAAAACATCTTCTGCTTGAACCCCAACAGCAGATGTTTTCAGAAGAGTACAGTTTTAGAAGTTAAAGTAATAAAATCAGAGGGTAAAAAAAAGTGTATAATAGAGAAAAGGAAAAATAAATAAATAAATAAAGCTTAATTTTTTTTTCAGTCTCAATCATTTCAGTCTGCTTATTACAGCATTTTTACCAAAGGCTGTTCTTTCTCTTTGAACTCTGTGGGGTGGGATCTTTAGTCAGTCTGGACCTTTGAAATGCCTAATATTTTTCACTGCTTGACAAATAAACAAATATTCAGCCCAAAATACATTTACCCTTTCTCTTCTGTGTTTCAAACAAAACTAACCCAATCTTATTTTTCAAGTTTCTTCCTATAAAGAATCATCAGGTTTTAAATGTTTGTTATCTTTGTTATTACTGTAGAGCAGTAAGATACTGGGCCTTGGTTACTACCAAAATCCTTAAAGACATACACCTACCACCTTCGTAAAGCCTTCTGAAATCCTAATTTGGAAAATCTTTTTTATCTCAAGAACCTCTAATTGCTTACAGTGTCACACTAGAAATAGCCCCTAGGACTAAGAGAGATAAATGTCAAGGCAGTAACCTGAACACACTGGTTTGCGTTAACACACACAGAAGAAGGCAAGTCTGTCTCTTCTTAAATCAAAGGGAATTTTTGTCTTGAAGCCGGAGCTGATTTTTCACAATTCACACTAAAACATCTATAAAAGTAAAAGGTGGGGAAAGCCCCTGTAGGAGAATAACAGGACTGCTTATATCACTCCTAGGAACAGGGTTTAAAACACATGCCATGTGGGCTGAGGGGGCACATGCAAAGGTGAAAATGTGTGCTCTTTTGAAAGCTATCGGATTATTTCAGCAGCAGGCATGCAGGAAACATGAAGTGAGGCAGATTTAAGAACACGATCATCGGGAGTGTCACGAGCATTATTTATTATACTTTTATTATACTTTTCTTCAGCCGATCCCAAAATGCATTTCGAAGCCATCTACCGCTCCTGCGAAATCCAGAAGTGCCGCTGTACCGATTTTACAGCCGCTTCAGCCCCGTCAGCCACGCAGAAGAGCCTCGGGGGCCCCCCCGCCCCGTCCCCAGCTGCCCCGAGCGCTGCCCCCTCCGCCCCGACGGTGGCTGGGATGCTGGGATGCCCCGAGGGGAGGCAGCGGAGGGGAGAGATACCCCGGGGGGAGGCAGGGATGCCCCGGGGGAGGCAGGGACGCCCCGGGGGGAGGCAGCGGAGGGGAGAGATGCCCCGGGGGGAGGCAGGGATGCCCCGGGGGAGGCAGGGACGCCCCGGGGGGAGGCAGCGGAGGGGAGAGATACCCCGGGGGGAGGCAGGGATGCCCTGCGGGGAGGCAGGGACGCCCCGGGGGGAGGCAGCGGAGGGGAGAGATGCCCCGGGGGGAGGCAGGGACGCCCCGGGGGGAGGCAGCGGAGGGGAGAGATGCCCCGGGGGGAGGCAGGGCGGCGGGCAAGCGGGGCTTCTCGGCAGCCGCCGCGACGCGGGGAGCCGGGGTCAGCGAAGCGCCGGGAGCCTGCGCGGCTCGTACCTGGTAGGCGTCGGGGATGTTGACCGTCTCTCCGTGCTCCGCCACGTAGCCGATGATTCCCTTGCCCCAGGGCACCTGCACCTCGTCGCCGTTGTCGGTGGAGCCGCAGGGCAGCAGCGGGGTGCCGGCGTGCACGTCGAAGAACTTGGAGACCAGGCTCTTCTTGCCGGCGGCCGCCCCCTCCACGAGGAAGAGGGAGCCACGGTCGGCGTCCACCATCAGGCAGACGAAGATGAGGATCTTGTAGCTGAGGCTGGTGAGGTCCAAGTCGTTGGAGATGTCCTTCACCAGCTCGAGGAAGAACTGGCGTTCGTTGTGCTCCCTGAGGTAGCGCTTGTAGTCGAGGGCGGTGGGGGGGTAGCGGGGCAGGCTGACGCGGGACTCGAGCAGCGCGCTCAGGATGTGCGCAGTGGTGGGGGGCAAGGAGCTGGCCTTCCGCAGCAGCGCCCGCCGCCGCACGCCGCTCAGCGGCTCCTGCGCCCGGCCGTGCACGTGCTCGTCGTAGGTGAGGTTGACGTGGATGGCCTTGGAGCGGGCGAAGCTCCTCCGCAGCTCCTTCTGGGACGCCCGCCGCTGCAGCCCCCCGGCGCCGGGGCCGCCCCAGCCGCCGCTCCGCCGCTCCTCCGACGGGCCGCCGGGGGCGTTAGGGGGCGAGCTCTTCCTCTTCAGCCACTTCTCCACCAGCTCCGGGTGCCGCTCGAGGAAACTTTCCACGGCCGCCACGTCGAGGTCGGCGGCGGCCGCCATGGTGCCGGCGGCGGGGGGGGGGCTCGGTCCGCGGGAGCCCCCGCGGTGCCCATGCCCCGCGGCCACCACGGGACGGGGGAACGAGGGGCGCCTCCTTCGAGGAGCGCCTTCTGTTCGCCCCCTGCTTCCCTCTCGCACCTCCTTCTCCTGCTCTTTAGCGCAGTCGTTTTCGTATTATTCTAGGTGTTTATCTGCTCGCCGGCTCTCAGCCCGTCGCTGCTTCTGGTCTCCTCGGTGCCGGGCGGGCTCCCCCGGTGCCAAGCGCTGTCACCGCCGGCGGCAGCTGCTGCGTAACTGGGAGCGCTGGGGAGGGAGGGAGGGAGGGAGGGAGGGGAGGACGCGGAGCCGAGCGGGAGGGGGGGCGGAGGGAGGGCGGGCGAGCCCCGCCGCGGGGGCTGGGGCGGGGCTGGGCCGGGGGGGGGGTCTCCTCCCCGCAGCCGGGTGCCCGGTTCGGGAACATCGAGGGAGGCGTTTTGTCCGCGATGCGGTGCAGGGTAGGGGCAAAACCCGGCGCCGGGAGGTAACGCGAGCGCTCCTGCCGCCGCCCCGAAGCCTCCGGGGGGCTGCGGGGCTCCCAGGCGGAATCCAGCCGCATCCCCCGAGCCAGACGCACCGGGGTTATTCCCGTGCGCACGTGGAGCACGGTTCGTTGCTAAACTGGTGCCTACGCAGAAGCGATTGAAAAACCGGAGTCATGGATCTCAACACGTGAAAGGCGCCTTTCACGCGCCCGCCGAAGACTGAATGGAGGCGGCTCAGGAAATTCATGAATGGGAGTGCGGGTGGTTGGGAAAACACGGGCAAATCCTCGACCAAAGCAGGTCTGCCCCGGCGGGGCTGCAGGCAGCGAATCCGCGAGGACGGGGAGCGGGTCTGGGGGGCGAGCCGGTAACGCGGGGCCAGCCGGGGCGGGGGGGGGCGGCGCGGTTGGTACCGAAGCGCTGCCGCGTCCCCCGCAGCAGGCGGGGTAACGGGGAGCTCCGCGCGGTGGCTCTTCAGGAGGGGCAGACGAAAGGGTCTCCCCTCCCGGCGCCCGCGTTGCCGCGCGTCCCGGGACCCCCGCCGCGCGGAGGCCGCCGCAGCGGGACGCGTCCATTGAGAACCGGCAGCGGGGCGGGCGCGGGGGGTGCGCAGGCGCGGAGCGGGGGAGGCGCTCCCCGAGCTGCCGGCGCGGCTGGATGCAGCTGCTGCCGGACCGCGCGCAGGGGCTGGTGTCGCCGTCGCCCTCGAAGGGCACCTGCTTGCCCCCCTCGCCCTCGAAGGGCACCTGCTTGCCCCCGTCGCCCTCGAAGGGCACCTGCTTGCCCCCCTCGCCCTCGAAGGGCACCTGCTTGGCCCCCTCGCCCTCGAAGGGCACCTGCTTGCCCCCTCGCCCTCGAAGGGCACCTGCTTCCCCCCCTCGCTCTCGAAGGGCACCTGCTTGCCCCCGTCGCCCTCGAAGGGCACCTGCTTGCCCCCCTCGCCCTCGAAGGGCACCTGCTTCCCCCCCTCGCCCTCGAAGGGCACCTGCTTGCCCCCGTCGCCCTCGAAGGGCACCTGCTTCCCCCCCTCGCCCTCGAAGGGCACCTGCTTGCCCCGTCGCCCTCGAAGGGCACCTGCTTGCCCTCGTCGCCCTCGAAGGGGACCTGCTTGCCCTCGTCGCCCTCGAAGGGCACCTGCTTGCCCTCGTCGCCCTCGAAGGGGACCTGCTTGCCCCCCTCGCCCTCGAAGGGCACCTGCTTGCCCCCCTCGCCCTCGAAGGGCACCTGCTTGGCCCCCTCGCCCTCGAAGGGCACCTGCTTGCCCCCCTCGCCCTCGAAGGGCACCTGCTTCCCCCCCTCGCTCTCGAAGGGCACCTGCTTGCCCCCGTCGCCCTCGAAGGGCACCTGCTTGCCCCCCTCGCCCTCGAAGGGCACCTGCTTCCCCCCCTCGCCCTCGAAGGGCACCTGCTTGCTCCCGTCGCCCTCGAAGGGCACCTGCTTCCCCCCCTCGCCCTCGAAGGGCACCTGCTTGCCCCGTCGCCCTCGAAGGGCACCTGCTTGCCCTCGTCGCCCTCGAAGGGGACCTGCTTGCCCTCGTCGCCCTCGAAGGGGACCTGCTTGCCCCCCTCGCCCTCGAAGGGGACCTGCTTGTCCCCCTCGCCCTCGAAGGGGACCTGCTTGTCCCCCTCGCCCTCGAAGGGCACCTGCTTGCCCCGTCGCCCTCGAAGGGCACCTGCTTGCCCCGTCGCCCTCGAAGGGGACCTGCTTGCCCCCCTCGCCCTCGAAGGGCACCTGCTTGCCCCCCTCGCCCTCGAAGGGCACCTGCTTGCCCCCCTCGCCCTCGAAGGGCACCTGCTTGCCCCCGTCGCCTCTGCAGCGGCGTTTTCGCCTTTGCAGCACTGGCACAAACGCTCCACTTGAAGGAAATTGCACACCTCGCGCTCTCGAGCCGTGACCTGAGGCATCTGCACACAAGTGAAATAATTGCAGATAAATAATCGCTACCATTTTTGCTTCTATAGTAAGGTTATGCCTGGCTCACACCAGTGTTTGCAACAAAATGGTTACTGTGTGGTAGATCTGCATGTAAACACTCAAAGCAATTTCGAATTTCGTCAAGCTTAGGTAGAAACAAAATCTTCCCTTGGCAGTTCTTCAGCCTTGCGGGATCTTTAGTTTATTAGCTGAAGGGGTTATGCATGGGCTTTGATGACAGCAAAAAGACACATATTGACAAACTCCCAAATACCAGAATCCAGATTGAAGAAAGCAAAACCGGTTGTATCCCTTGCATAAAATACGTAGTGAACAACTTACTGTAACACTTAATTATAAAGAACTCTGCAGGCCCTAATCTGTATATAAACTATAATTCTCTTTTTTTTAAAGATAAAATGTGACAAAGATGATTACAGAACACAGTCTGTTCTGTAACCTGAGCAGACTTTTGACATGCTGTCACAGTAAAACCTGCTTCAGGTAGCTGGCCTGGTGTGCATCAGTGGATTTTAGGAGAAAATGTGTGTCTTTGTTCTGGCACACATCAAATCATACCGCTGTTTGCCAAGTGAGTAAACCACATGCACCCTACGCTGGGCTGCAGCTTCATGCGTGGGCCAGAGATAGATTAGTTGCAGCCTTTTGTGGGAGGGCTAAAAAGGCAAGCGAACGTTGTTGGCTGCATAGGATTGTGCTGCCTTCGTAATTCTACAGGTATCCTGCAGTGAGGTACAGGCAGCTTATTTCTGAGTCATCTTAAATATGACACATTTTTATCAGCATGGATGCACAGGGCCAACTCCAACAGCAAGGCAGTCCTTAGCCAGGCTCACCTGGTCTCCTCAGTCACAAACATACAGAGATGCTCCAAAAGAATCACAAGAAACGTCAGTGTGTTTCTCGGGTGGACTATGTTTCTTCGTTCAGAAAGGCAGTGGCATAGGACTCTTTAAAATGCAACTGAGAAAAGCACTTGAAAAAAAAAATCTGTCATTCAGGCAGATGCATTAACTGTCTAAACAGTCAACAAAACAGTCCCTGACTATTACACTAAAAGGAGGTACAGCAAAAAAAGGAAAACAAAACAAGAACTTCTCCAGTTGTAACATAGAACTTTTTTACCCAACTCCATCTTATTTCCTTACTTAAAAATCTGCAGTTGAACTGTATGGAGCACTGTAAGACAGTCAGTGAAAGCCTCTGGTGGGTAAGCATTGGAAAAATACTGATAAAATGAGTACCTGGGAATAAACGCTATAGCAAATTAGTTTTGTACTAGTGCTCCCTTCAGCAATGACATAAAGAAACCTTGTTTGAGTGAAGTATGTTGTAATCTATTAGGTTTGTATAAAGAGCAAATTAAATTATAAATCAATTCAAACAGTAGAGATTCATGAGGAGGTTTTAGGAGGACTTTAATCACCTTCATCAATCCTCTGATGTTGGTGATAATATCTACTGCCATCATTTGCTTGAGCTAGTTAGCCCTCATTCATTCTACACATTAGAGGATAAGAATACCTTAATATATTATTCTAAAATGGAGAAAAAATATCCACAACTCTGAAAAGACCAGTAGATGATTATGGGGTTTTAATACTCAAAGGAACACTAACAGTGTAATTAATGGGGTTATACCTTTAAATCAAAAATGTCATAGGTGTTCAGGTATCTCCTCAACATTCTTTTAGGTCCACATCACTACTGAAATGTTACTCGTCCCCTGAAAATATATGACATTCTTGATATTCCACTTCCATCATCCTTTATATTGTGTTCTTTTAATGTACAGTTACGTTTTGTTATCTACTGTGTATGGTACTTCCCTTCATGGATGACAATGCTGAGAATTTTTTTTTCCCAAACAAAAAACTTGATTTAGTTTTCTGTGGAAACATTTTACAGAGAAGAAGGCCTGGATGCCACGGGACTGATTGATTCTGAGCAATTCTAAGAAGGCCTTGAAAGAGAGAACTGAAAGATAAACAAAGGCTAGCTGAAAGGAATACAAGTGCTAGTTTGGTGGGAACAAATGAGTACCAACTGAAAGGAAAACAATGGAAGAGAACTATCAACATAGTTAATTTTAGTGTAACTTGGTTTTTTAACATGCACAGTAGTTTAGCCAATAATATGTTAGTAATAGCTTTATGGACAGTTACCTTTAGCCAAAAATACACTGTAGATACCCTCGTGGGCACCCAGTTATGTAACTAAAAAGATTTTATAAAGAAACAGCTAAGCTCAATGAAATGTCTTCAATCCATCAGATTGAATATACACTGTAGATACCCTCATGGGCACCCAGTTATGTAACTAAACAGGTTTTATAAAGAAACAGCTAAGCTCAATGAAATGTCTTCAATCCATCACATTGAAGTCTGTGTGATCAATCCCCTCAAATGGTGACCCCGATTGAGACACGACTCGCAGCCTGATTCTGGAGAACGACTGGAGCTACTGAAGCTAGCCAGAGATGCTTGAGACGACCGGACGTCCTGAGGAGAGCCGGAGATACTGAAGACAATGGAGATACTGTGGTATGCTGGGCGATAGAGCACACCTGATCGTGGTGTGTCCAGAGGGGAACACTCAGCTGACCAGTTGCCCAAGTAGGCGCAGAGTTTGAGAAGAAGAAGAAGGAGAAGAAGAAAAAGGAGAAGAAGAAGAAGAAAAAAATGTCCCGGGACAGGTAGGCAGCCGAGATAGTACCTATAGAGAAATGGGCGTGAATATGTGAGCAGAAGAAAAGTCAGTGTTGCAAATGTTTAAGCATATTTTAAAGAAACAGTGAGCGGAATTAAAGTTAGTGTTGAAGATGTTTAAGCATATTTTAAAGAAAGGAGGAGTGCGCATAGAAAGGAAGGCCTTAAAACTTTTATTGACTTGATTAAAAAGTAAAAAAATGCCCCCAGAAAGCTAAAATGTTTGATTTTAAAAAACATGGAAGGACGTGGGAGGACAGTGATATTCCGTATTCGGAGTCGAGTTCAGGGCCATCAGCAACTGCCGATAATCCCTATGATCCAGGGCCAGCAGCCCTTGAGAGAACTTTGATTTATTTTAGTCCATGGAGGTGTGGTGATCCTAAACAGCTACAAACTTTTCCTGGGATTTGTTCGTGGGGGGCCAGAGACTCAAAAACCTGTAGAGAATGTACTAATTTCTCTGCTACCGCTGTGGGGGGCCACTGCCCGGGGCTGAGGGGAGGCTGCTCGCCACTGCCACCGCGAAACCCAGGCAGTTTTGGCATTACAGGAGGGACCATTAACAGATATGATAAGAAATGGCTCAATTAAACAACGTTGGTAGCAGTTCAAGAATCAAGACAGATTAAATAATACGATTTTACAACAGGTGCGGCTTTTTGGTTTATCAAACACTTTTAAAGATACCAGATTTTGAAAGCTGAAACAGCATGACCCGTATATGGCATTTATAGATAGATCGAAGGATGTGCTCGACAAGCAAGTAGACAACTGGGCAGTTACAGAAGCCTTAATTTTGCAATCAGTGACAAAAATCCTAATGACAAATATAGAAAGATATGGTGCGGTCTGAAAACTCCTACAACAACAGCTGGGATCATTTACCTATCAAGCACAGCTGATGGCTGCCGCCCTGACTGTACACCAGACAGAAAGACTTTTTGTTATAAATGCAGGCTTTACTGGAATAATTATATATGGGGAGATGGAGTTTTTAACTCAACTGACCAGTCCGTGATTCTATGAATACTGCAACTATAAAAATCATGAACTTGCAAAGTACAGCACTCACAGAGCAAAGAAGAACAATATATTACCATAAGTAAAATATTTGTTAGACAATCAATATAAGCCTTATTAGATAATGTATTTACATATTTTAAGTGTTGTATGTTCCCAGTACCGTGTGTAGTTTAAATATCCATAGCATGGAAAAATTGTGGATCCAATAGTGATAACCAAACATTGTATGAATGTATTCAGCTAGCTTTGAAATGAGTGGTCATGTGTGTGCGTGTGTTTGAAGTGCTTCAAACGTTTGTAAGATTTACAAATTGGTTTTGATTAATCTCAAAAATATATCTCTGGGACCTTTCTATCTCAAATGTCCACTAAGCCGGCAAACATGTAGACCTGGGGATCTTTGGAATGAAAGGCTTCAGAAGGAAAAATTTTAAAATACCTAGCAAAACATAAAAAAGGAACAAGAGAAAAAAAAAAAGGATAAAGCCTAACCTTGCAGCTGTATGTGTGTGAGTGCACCCCCCTTCTCCTTCCTTTCTAAGTTTTTTCCCTTTCAGCTTTGAAGAAGTCCAGAGGAATTAACAGTGTTATCTCTCTAGGGGAATGCCAATTTGTGAGAACACTCTGCATTCCAGTGTCACTCATCAGCAACTGCTGGGCCTTGGTGCAGACAACCTTTAGGGATAATTGAGCCAATGATAGAGGAAAATTCATAAGATTCATTACAAATTATTGAGTGGATATTTTACCACATAAACCTTAAAAACAAACAAACAACCAAAAAACCATAGTCACTAGATTTGAAATTATTAGAAAGATAATCACCAAGGGAAGAAAAAGAAGTGTTCAGTTATTAGGCCAAGACTCAACAATCATTTATATCCCAAAGACAAAAGAATATGCTAAGTGGTGCATGGCAAATATTTTGAATTTACAAGCAGATCTAACAGATTATCCAGGAAGTATTGATATCCATTTACCAAGTCATGCCATTATTGAACGTACCCATCAAGTAGTAAAAACATTGTTAGCAAAACAAAAAAGAGGGGAATCAGGAGAGACACCAAAAAACAAATTGATGAAGGTGCAATATGTAATGATTTTTTTGTGATTAGCAGGAGATGATCAAATTGTGCAGATGTTGAAGCATATGTAAACCATGTCATCAAAATTAGAGCAAGTACAAGACAATGTGAAAGTGCTATTGAAAAACAGAGAAGGGCAATGGACAGGTCTGTGTAAGTTACTAACATGGGGATGAGGTTATACTTGTGTTTTAACAGATACAGGACCACTTTGGGCACCTGTGAGGTGGATCAAGCCCACGTTGCTGTGTGACAACTGTTAAGCCCCAACCATGAAATCAGTTGACAAGAATGAGGAGGATGTAAATATTATGGATGCTCTTAATCCTATGGGTGGTAGTTAAAGGAGATCCCTGGGTGATTGATTCTCAAAAGCTACCGCGGGGGATTTAAACGGTCCCTAGGGAGCACAGCGACCGGAGCACAGGCGAGGAGGAGAGGGGCAAAGAGGTGCAGGGCACATTGAACAGGGCATGTTAAAACAGGGCAGTTTGAGTGGCAGTTCAAGTGGGCAGGGTGAGCAGGGAGGGTGCAGAGAGGGGCTGGAGCAAGGCCAGAAGGGACTGAGAACCATGGTGGCTACCTGTCAGAAGATTAAGGCTGCACCAAGCATGCTGGAAGCTGCCATGCAGATGGAGCCCCAGTGGGCACATGCAGCTACCCAGACCCTGGGCTGCAGACAGTGCCCCCCTCGCACACCAGCTCGTGCCTCAGTCACTGGCTCCACTTGTGAAAGCTGCACTCGAGCAGGGGAACTCCATCGTATGGTGGAGGAGTTAAGGGAGGAGGTAAAGAGACTGAGGACCATCAGGGAGTGTAAGAGGGAGATAGACCAGCGGAGCAGTGCCCTCTCACTCACTCAGCAGCCTGCTGGAGCTGGTACTTCCAAACACCACCCACCTGCTAACTGCAAGGTTGGGGGAACAAGAGATGGGGAATGGCAGCAAGTTCCTGTCAGATGAAGGAAACCTGCTCCCCTCAACCAGACAGCAAAACCCCAGATCCCCCTGGTGAACAAATACCATGTGCTGCAGGTGGAATCCTGTCCTGAAAATGAGCATGATGGCTCCCAAAGCCTAGAATCTTTCCCTAGGCCGTACCATCCTCAGAAAAAGATAAAAACATCCTACACTGAGAAGAAGAGGAGGGTGATCCGTTGTAGGGGACTCCCGCCTAAAGGGAACGGAGGGACCCATTTGCAGACAGGACCCGCTCCACAGAGAGGTCTGCTGCTTACCGGGGGCATCAGCGAAGGAGGCAGCTAGAAACTTCCTTCCCTGGTCCACGAGACAGACCACTATCCTCGGTAGTGATGATTTAGTTAACAGAAAGACCAAAGCCATCAAGACAGACTTCAGGGCCATTGGGAAAATGATGGAGGGCTCTGGGGCTCAGATAGTGTTCTGCTCCATCCCAGGGCTAAATAGAGAGAACCTGGAAGTCAGGAAGAAGAACTCGATTAATGCCTGGCTCTGAGCCTGGTGTGAGGAAAGGGGCTTTGGCTTCTTTGATCACAGGGTGGCTCACGCACCCCCAAACTCTGCTGCTAAGGATGGGACATGTAGGTCTCCTAGGGGGGCTAAAGCCCTTGCTAAGAACTTAGCTAAGCTCATAAATTGAGCTTTAAACTAGATGTGAAGGGGGAGGGGATTGAGACCAGGCTAGACAGGAACGAGCCTGGATATGGGGCGCTGGTGATTCTGAGAGGGTGTGCTGGAGAGGACCACCAGTACATCACCACACAGAAAGTGGGAGTGAACACACCTAGGGGTGGTAAGGGACATACAGAGGCTCTGGCGCCAGCTACTCCAGTTACCAGGCAATTGGGAACAAACTCTGTTCCCTCTAAGAGGGCTGAAGGCTCAGAAGCTCAGCTGAAGTGCATTTACACCAATGCACACAACATGGGTGATAAGAAGGATGAGCTGGAAGCTGTCGTAGGGCAAGGAGACTATGATGTCGTCGCCATCACGGAAACATGGTGGGATGACTCATATAACTGGAGTACAGATATGTTGGGGTACAAACTCTTAGGGCGGGATAGGAAGGGAAGGAGAGGAGGCGGGGTAGCCCTCTTTGTAAGGGAGGACTTGGATGCTGTTGAAATGGATTGTGGCGATGAGGAGATTGAGTGCCTGTGGATTAGAACCAGAGGAGCCCATAAGAAGGTAGATTTTGTGATGGGAGTCTGTTACAGGCCACCCAGCCAAGGAGAAGCAGCCAATGAGCTCTTCGATAAACAGCTGGGGTTAATCTCTAGATCGATGCCTCTCATTCTTGTGGGAGACTTCAATCTTCCTGATATCTGCTGGAAGTACAATAGAGCAGAAAGGAAGCAGTCTAGGAGGTTCCTGGAGTGTGTGGAAGACAACTTCCTTGCACAGCTGGTGAATGAACCAACAAGGGAAGGTGCCCTCGTGGACCTGCTGTTTGTGAACAGAGAAGGCCTTGTGGGGGATGTGGCAGTAGGAGGACGCCTAGGACTAAGTGATCATGAGATGACAGGGTTTTCTGTTCTAGGTGAAGTGAAGAGGGTGGTTAGCAGGACAGTAGCATTAAATTTCCAGAGGGTAGACTCTGAACTCTTCAGAAGGCTGGTTGGCAAAGTCTCATGGGAGACAGTGCTTAAGGGCAAGGGAGCCCATGAGGGCTGGGAGCTCTTCAAAAAGGAGATCCTAGCAGCTCAGGAGAAAGCCATCCCCATGTTCCGGAAAAAAAAAGCTGACGGGAAAAAAACAGCTTGGTTGAACAGGGAGATCTTGAGTGATATCAAGAAGAAGAGAAATGTTTATGGTCTCTGGAAGAGGGGACAGGCCTCTTGGGTGAACTACAGGAGGGAAGTGAGATTGTGCAGAGAAAAAATCAGAAGGCTAAGGACAGGTGGACAAGGTGCTAAGGGGCATGGTTTAGTGTTTGATAGGAATGGTTGGACTCGATGATCTGGTCGGTCTCTTCCAATCTGGTTATTCTATGAAAGAATGGGTGGATAACAGGATGGGTATGAGAACTGTTGGTCAAAGGAGGAATGTTATTTTTAATGGTGTTAATTGCTTTAACAATTATCCCGTGTGTTACAGTGTATACAACGTCAAGTCAATCATATGTTTCACCTGAACGCTTTAGTCAAAAAACAAAAAGGGGGAATTGTGGGAACATTTTACAGAGATGAAGGCCTGGATGCCATGGGACTGATTGATACTGAGCAATTCTAACAAGGCCTTGAAAGAGAGAACTGAAAGATAAACAAAGGCCAGCTGAAAGGAGGAATACAAGAGCTAGTTTGGTGTAGCCAATAATATGTTAGTAATAGCTTTATGAACAGTTACCTTTAGCCAATAATACACTGTAGATACCCTTGTGGGCACCCAGTTATGTAACTAAAAAGGTTTTATAAAGAAACAGCTAAGCTCAATAAAATGTCTTTGATCCATCAGTTTGAAGTCCGTGTGATCAATCCCCTCAGTTTTCAGTCCCAATACTTACAGATGCTTTCTTATTTACACAGCCACAACTGAATAACAATTTCAGTGGGTGTTTGAATGACTAGTTGCAGAACTGAGCTTCTGGATCGCCTTATATATTTCTATAGTATCCCTCACAAAGGTCTACAATATATATAATACATTATAAAGAATGCTCATATCCTAATATTGTCTATTAGGACATAGCACCTTAAAACATATTCTGGGTTGATTTTGCTAAAGCCAGTCCCTAATGAGTAATTAATGTCAAAATATTAAAACTTGACATAGGAGATCATAGTTGAAATCCAAAACATTTTTCACTAACACTACAGCTGCTGCAGCAACATTTCTTGAAGCTGCTTTTTTTCAAGCATGCAATAACATCAGTACTTCGATTATGCTTTTTAATTCCTGTAAAATTATTTTTTGTACCAGGAATATATTATTTAGAGTTTTCCAAATACTCCATTAGTATATTCTCACTCCAGTTTACTCCTGAAAAACAAACCACAATAAAGTGTAAGGCTGGCCCAACATCATATATTAATGAAAATAGCAGTGGTTTCAAATCAAAGGTGTGATGCTCCTAAACAGAAGTTGTCTACAATCCAAGAAGAGTGTGAGCATAAATTATACATAATATAAGGTGTACAAGGTACACCTTGTGTCATTTTAGTAAGTCAAACATAAATCCTTTCTGCATCATGGAGAGTTGCAGTTCTTTGCACCATTTCACATAAAACTGCTTCTAAACTATATAAGTGTCTTTGTAATTCCAGTAACCAGAAGATCCAACTTTAATTTCAAACACTTGTTGAAAATGAACATCTACAGATTTACTGGAAATTCATCAAGGCTGTGCTCCATTGAAAGGCATTAGAAAAAGTGTTATCAATGGCCAGTTCCTAGAATCTCTTGACAGAACTTGAAAAAACATTAGTGTTTCCTTCCAACCATGCTAATACTTGACTCTGTCAACAGAAACCTACTGTTGTACTGAAGACTACTGGAATACCTATGACGACACATTCAAGTTTCTCTTCTGTCCTCCAGACTTGACTTTTTCCATTGTCTAAAGTGGATTTCAATATTATTTTGTTGACTTTCTTTTAAAAATTTGTACTGATATGACTTGATTACCAAATTTTTAATGAGAAAAAATAATTAATGTACTGACAATGTTTTCTGTGAAGGAAGTCCCAGTATAAAGTGGATGTTGCAACACATTTCCTAGAAATGACAGAAAAATGAAAAGCTGCCAGTTTTAAAGTACCTTAGCCAGAAAACAAAACCAAACCAAAAAAAAAGCAGGACTGTATTTGTAATTAGTAGCTTGATTCTAATTACATAATTTATATTAAATAATATAAATATGAACAATGAAACCCACACAGGATTACTTCCCATTTTTAGATGTTCCATTGCTTTTCAAGACTGACTGTGAAAAACACAAGAAAATGTGTAAGAGTTACTAGTAGGTAAGACTATTTAGTCAAGGGTTACTGAGCAAAATAACTGCAGCACACCACGATGCCAGTAGAGGGTAGTGACCGGCAAATAAATTCTCAAAGCAGTCAAGAAACAGACATGCATCTCTACACGTCGATGCTACAAAATTCTGTGGAAGCAACACACCTTCTGACATAGCATGCTAAATACAGATAAAAATTGGTTTTGCTTTAGGGGTCAAGGATTTTTGCTTCTGAAACTATAGTGCAGATTATCTGAAGTAATGCAAACTAGACAAGCTGTGAGAGTGGAAGTGTTAGGATTTCTATTGAACCTCTAAAGAAAAATAATTTTTTTCCTATATATGTTCCCTCCAACACTGCACCTCATCCATGTCACCTGTTTCAGCTTTGCTTTTGTTTGCATCTGAGTGAGAAAATCTTGCAGCTTGTCCTGTTCTGCAGCCAAATATACCCCAAATATTTGTCCTGTGTTGTACTCTCCATCTTTTTCAACAGTGTGGCACTGAGAACATTTCTGAATAAAAATCTTCTTTATGTCACCCATTTTGAAGTACGTGAAAAATATTTTCAAAAAGGAAATTTGAACAATGTTACAGAAGAGTTCATTGTTCTTGGTCACATCTACTGCCTTGTACGCTTTTAGAAAATTGCACAATAATAAAAAAATAATGTGTCTCTAATGAAAATTTTCCCCAGGTTTAATTATAAAGGTAAGTTTAAGTAAGACATCATTAAGCTGCACAATTTCTTAACATTATTTGGTTGTTGATGGTCATGAATGTCTCATGGGAGACAGTGCTTAAAGGCAAGGGAGCCCATGAGGGCTGGGAGCTCTTCAAAGAGGAAATCCCAGCAGCTCAGGAGAAAGCCATCCCCATGTTCCAGAAAAAAAGCCGAAAAACAGCTTGGTTGAACAGGGAGATCTTGAGTGATATCAAGAAGAAGAGAAATGTTTATGGGCTCTGGAAGAGGGGACAGGCCTCTTGGGTGGACTACAGGAGGGAAGTGAGATTGTGCAGAGAAAAAATCAGAAGGGCTAAGGCTCAACTAGAAATCAGATTGGCAAAGTCGGTGAAAGATAACAAAAAATCTTTCTATAAATACATAAAAAATAAAAAGAGGACTAGGGAGACCATACAGTCCCTATTGGATGCAGAAGGAACAAGAGTGACAGGGGAAGAGGAAAAGGCTGAGGTACTTGATGCCTTCTTTGCCTCAGTCTTTAATTGTAAAGAAAGTTGTTCCCTCTGTGTACAAACCCCGGAGCTAGAGGAGCAGAATGAGGCTCCCATGGTCCAAGAGGAGGTGGTCAGAGCCTTGCTAGCCCAACTAGACACCCACAAGTCTATGGGGCCAGACGAGAATCACCAAGGGTATTGAAGTAGCTGGCAGATGTGCTGGCCAAACCCCTTTCCATCATCTTCCAACAGTCCTGGAAGACTGGGGAAGTTCCACTGGACTGGAGGCTGATGTTGTGCCCATTCTACAAGAAGGGTCACAGGGAGGATGCAGGGAACTACAGGCCTGTCAGTCTGACCTCAAGTGAAAGGGAAAGTCATGGAACAGGTGATCTTGAGTGCTATCATGAAACACACGCAAGAGTGATCAGGCTCAGTCAACACGGGTTTACAAAAGGCAGGTCTTGCCAAACTAACCTGATCCAGCTGGAGGCCAGTTACAAGTGGGGTTCCCCAGGGCTCAGTGCTGGGTCCAGCCTTGTTCAATGTCTTCATCAATGACCTGGATGAAGGCATCGAGTGCACCCTTAGCAAGACGACACTAAGCTGGGTTGAAGTGTGGATCTGCTGGAGGGTAGGGAGGCTCTGCAAAGAGATCTGAACAGGCTGGACCACGGGGCAGAGTCCAATGGCATGAGGTTTAACAAGGCCAAGTGCTGGGTCCTGCACTTGGGGCACAACAACCCTGTGCAGCTACAGACTAGGAGAAGTCTATCTAGAAAGCCACCTGGAGGAGAAGGACCTGTAGGTGTTGGTTGACAGCCGACTGAACATGAGCCAGCAGTGTGCCCAGGTGGCCAAGAAGGCCAACAGCTTCTTGGCTTGTATCCGAAATGGCGTGACCAGCAGGTCCAGGGAGGTTATTCTCCCTCTGTACTCAGCACTGGTGAGACCACATCTTGAATCCTGTGTTCAGTTCTGGGCCCCTCACCACAAGAAGGACATTGAGGCTCTGGAGCGAGTCCAGAGAAGAGCAACAAAGCTGGTGAAGGGGCTGGAGAACAGGCCTTATGAGGAGCAGCTGAGAGAGCTAGGGGTGTTTAGCCTGGAGAAGAGGAGGCTGAGGGGAGACCTCATTGCTCTCTACAACTACCTGAAAGGAGGTTGTGGAGAGGAGGGAGCTGGCCTCTTCTCCCAAGTGAAGGGAGACAGGACAAGAGGGAATGGCCTTGAGCTCTGCCAGGGGAGTTTAGGCTGAACATTAGGAAAAAAAATTTCACAAAAATTTTTCACAGAAAGGGTCACTGGGCACTGGCAGAGGCTGCCCAGGGAGGTGGTTGATTCACCTTCCCTGGAGGTGTTTAAGGCACAGGTGGACGAGGTGCTGAGGGGCATGGTTTAGTGTTTGATAGGATTGGTTGGACTCAATGATCCGGTGGGTGTCTTCCAACTTGGTTTTTCTATGATTCTATTATTTTTTTACACTATCCAATTTACAATTAGGAAAAAGCACCTTTTTTTTCCCCCTACATCTCTGAGAGAGGCAGAATTATGGGATTTGCCATTCATACCTTTGGGGATTAAGGTAGCCTTAAGTCTCATGATTGCTCCTTCAGTTGGAAGGGTAAAGGTCAATGTACTTTTGCCTGGAAAGCCAATCTAAAAGACAGTAACAGTAGTGCCTCAGGATTACCCCAAGGGTCACAGTGCTACCTAGAATGCCTCTAGAACTATAGATTTCTTGTCCTCCTCTGTTGCCTATCAAGACACATTCTTGGTAAAGGGGATTTCTGAAGGCAACAGCTCCAGTAGAGGGTGAAGGTCCCTGTGGGACAGTTCCCAGGGCCATGCCTGCTGGAAAAGGATGGATAAACAAGTACTTTTCTGCTTTTGGAGGGCACCAGGGCTGCCCTGCTGTCACCTAACAACCCCAGTCCTGGTGAGTCTTCCATCATTGCTCCACACTTCCCCTGTCAAAGAGCAGTTGTCATCCAAGCAACATCCAAGCGCAGAGAAAACACTCAGTACATTCTCTCCTGAGAATGGCCATTGCAGGCCCACGGGATGGGACTAAGCCTCACACCCTTCTTTCTAGCAGGAGTGGGAGACAGCAGGTGTCATCTATCTGGACTTCTGTAAAGCCTTTAACGTAGTCTCCCCTGAACATCCTCTCTAAATTGGAGAGAGATGGATTCAATGGGTGGACTGTTCGTCGGATAAGTAATTGATTGGATGGTTACATTCAGAGAGTAGTGGTCAATGGCTCGATGTCCAGATGGAGATCTATGACAAGCAGTGTCCCTTAGGGACCCATACTAGGATCAGTACCGTTTAATATTTTCGTTGATACAGACAGTGAGATCAAATGCACTCTCAGGAAGTTTGCAGATGACACCAAAGCTGAGTGATGCGGTTGTCATACCAGAAGGATGGGATGTCATCCAGAGGGACCCGGACAAGCTGGATAAGTGGGCTGGTGTGAAACTCATGAGGTCCTACACTTGGGTTGTGGCAATCCCCAGTTTCAAAACAGTATCGGGGATGACACGATTGACAGCAGCCCTATGGAGAAGGATTTGTGGGTGCTTATTGATGAGAAGCTTGACATGAGCACATGCATGCTCACAGTCCAGAAGTATCCTGGTATCCTGGACTGCATCAAAAGAAGCATGGCCAGCAGGCCAAGGGAGGTGATTCTGTCTTTCTACTGCGCTCTTTTGAGACCCCACCTGGAGCAGTGTGTCCAGTTCTGGAACCCTCAACATAAGAAGGATGTGGAACTGTTGGAACGGGTCCAGAGGAGGCTACAAAGATGATCAGAGGGCTGGAGCACCTCCCATATGAGGATGGGCTGAGAGAGTTGGGCTTGTTCAGCCTGGAGAAGAGAAGGCTCCAAGGAGAGCTTACAGAGACCTTCCAGTACCTGAAAGGGGCCAAAGAAAAGCTGGGGAGGGACTTTTTACAGTCTTGTAGTGACAGGACTAGGGGCAATGGGTATAAACTGGAGAGGGACAGAATTAGACTGGACATAAGGAAGAATTTCTTCACTATGCGGGTGGTGAGGCACTGGAACAGGTTGCTCAGGGAATCTTTGGCTGCCCCATCCCTGGAGGTGTTCACGGCCAGGTTGGATGGGGCCTTGGGCAGCCTGGTCTGGTGGGAGGTGTCAGTGCCCATTGCAGGGGGGTTGGAACTCCCTGATTTTTAAGGTCCCTTCCAACCCAAACCATTCTATGTATTAAAGGAAGGAATAAATCATTAAGAATAGTAAGACTAATAAGAACGAGTCTTGAGCAGCTTGCAGTAAGAAAGAATCTGCTTGTAACAGGAGTTTAGGTTGTTTACTAGTTAGAACAAGGACAGTCCCCCAGCTGGAACAAAGGACAGACCTGAGCACACTGAGAGGACACAATGACGAAGGAGATAAGATAAAGAGCATCAGAGGATTCTGAAGACAAAAGGAACTGTGATGTACATTCGAGAGTGGATGATAAGATATGATTATGAGTTCTATGTATGTTTAACCAATATTTCCCAAATATATAACCAGTGTTTCTTGGTGTTTATATGAGTATGTATGTTTAACCAGTATAAAAGTCCTGTAACCAGCCTCAGTGGACACACATATTAGATGAAATAATTCCCTGTGTGTCTGATGTCGTATAACATATTAAAGCAATACCTGCTTAATAATCAAATTGCCATTGCGAGAATTAATTTATAAGTTTTGCTGCAGTTGGTTTGTATGTTTTTACAGCTGCATCCAGCGACGGGACAGTGAGTTCTGTGCTGGGGTGGCCATTAAAGGCGGTGGGGGCGCTGCCCTGAGCGGGGAACAGCCTGAAAAACTCGCTCGGGGGTCGGCGCTGGGCTCCCGGCTCAACGGCCGCTCCCGCGCGGGGCCTGACGGGAGGGGCGGACCCGGGAGCTACCGCGGGGGGTTTAAACGGCCCTTAGGGAGCACGGGCAGAGAGGAGTGGGGTATGTTAAAACAGGGCAGTTTGAGGGTGCAGGGAGGGGTTAGGGCACGGCCAGAAGGGACTGAGAACCATGGTGGCTACCTGTCAGAAGATTAAGGCTGCACCAAGCATGCTGGAAGCTGCCATGCAGATGGAGCCCCAGTGGGCACATGCAGCTACCCAGACCCTGGGCTGCAGACAGTGCCCCCCTCGCACACCAGCTCGTGCCTCAGTCACTGGCTCCACTTGTGAAAGCTGCACTCGAGCAGGGGAACTCCATCGTATGGTAGAGGAATTAAGGGAGGAGGTGAAGAGGCTGAGGACCATCAGGGAGTGTAAGAGGGAGATAGACCAGTGGAGCAGTGCCCTCTCACTCACTCAGCAGCCTGCTGGAGCTGGTACTTCCAAACACCACCCACCTGCTAACTGCAAGATTGGGGGAACAAGAGATGGGGAATGGCAGCAAGTTCCTGTCAGATGAAGGAAACCTGCTCCCCTCAACCAGACAGCAAAACCCCAGATCCCCCTGGTGAACAAGTACCATGTGCTGCAGGTGGAATCCAATCCTGAAAATGAGCATGATGGCTCCCAAAGCCTAGAGTCTTTCCCTAGGCCGTACCATCCTCAGAAAAAGATAAAAACATCCTCCACTAAGAAGAAGAGGAGGGTGATCCGTTGTAGGGGACTCCTGCCTAAAAGGAACAGAGGGACCCATTTGCAGACAGGACCCGCTCCACAGAGAGGTCTGCTGCTTACCGGGGGCATCAGCGAAGGAGGCAGCTAGAAAACTTCCTTCCCTGGTCTACGAGACTAACTACTATCCTCTGATAGTAGTCCAAACTGGTAATGATGATTTAGTAAGCAGAAAGACCAAGCCATCAAGAAAGACTTCAGGACCACTGGGAAAATGATGGGGCTCAGATAGTGTTCGGCTCCATCCCAAGGCTAAATAGAGAGAACCTGGAAGTCAGGAAGAAGAACTCGATTAATGCCTGGCTCTGAGCCTGGTGTGAGGAAAGGGGCTTTGGCTTCTTTGATCACAGGGTGGCTCACGCACCCCCAAACTCTGCTGCTAAGGATGGGACATGTAGGTCTCCTAGGGGGGCTAAAGCCCTTGCTAAGAACTTAGCTAAGCTCATAAATTGAGCTTTAAACTAGATGTGAAGGGGGAGGGGATTGAGACCAGGCTAGACAGGAACGAGCCTGGACATGGGGCGCTGGTGATTCTGAGAGGGTGTGCTGGAGAGGACCACCAGTACATCACCACACAGAAAGTGGGAGTGAACACACCTAGGGGTGGTAAGGGACATACGGGGGCTCTGGCGCTAGCTACTCCAGTTACCAGGCAATTGGGAATGAACTCTGTTCCCTCTAAGAGGGCTGAAGGCTCAGAAGCTCAGCTGAAGTGCATTTACACCAATGCACACAACATGGGTGATAAGAAGGATGAGCTGGAAGCTGTCGTAGGGCAAGGAGACTATGATGTCGTCGCCATCACGGAAACATGGTGGGATGACTCATATAACTGGAGTACAGATATGTTGGGGTACAAACTCTTAGGGCGGGATAGGAAGGGAAGGAGACGAGGCGGGGTAGCCCTCTTTGTAAGGGAGGACTTGGATGCTGTTGAGATGGATTGTGGTGATGAGGAGATTGAGTGCCTGTGGGTTAGAATCAGAGGAGCCCATAAGAAGGTAGATTTTGTGATGGGAGCCTGTTACAGGCCACCCAGCCAAGGAGAAGCAGCCAATGAGCTCTTCGATAAACAGCTGGGGTTAATCTCTAGATCGATGCCTCTCATTCTTGTGGGAGACTTCAATCTTCCTGATATCTGCTGGAAGTACAATAGAGCAGAAAGGAAGCAGTCTAGGAGGTTCCTGGAGTGTGTGGAAGACAACTTCCTTGCACAGCTGGTGAATGAACCAACAAGGGAAGGTGCCCTCGTGGACCTGCTGTTTGTGAACAGAGAAGGCCTTGTGGGGGATGTGGCAGTAGGAGGACGCCTAGGACTAAGTGATCATGAGATGATAGGGTTTTCTGTTCTAGGTGAAGTGAAGAGGGTGGTTAGCAAGACAGTAGCATTAAATTTCCAGAGGGCAGACTCTGAACTTTTCAGCAGGCTGGTTGGCAACGTCTCATGGGAGACAGTGCTTAAGGGCAAGGGAGCCCATGAAGGCTGGGAGCTCTTCAAAAAGGAAATCCCAGCAGCTCAGGAGAAAGCCATCCCCATGTTCCGGAAAAAAAAGCCGACAGGGGAAAAAACCAGCTTGGTTGAACAGGGAGATCTTGAGTGATATCAAGAAGAAGAGAAATGTTTATGGTCTCTGGAAGAGGGGACAGGCCTCTTGGGTGAACTACAGGAGGGAAGTGAGATTGTGCAGAGAATCGGAAGGGCTAAGGCTCAACTAGAAATCAGATTGGCAAAGTTGGTGAAAGATAACAAAATATCTTTCTATAAATATATAAGTAATAAAAGGAGGACTAGGGAGACCATACAGTCCCTATTGGATGCAGAAGGAACAACAGTGACAGAGGATGAGGAAAAGGCTGAGGTACTTGATGCCTTCTTTGCCTCAGTCTTTAATTGTAAAGAAAGTTGTTCCATTTCTGTACAAACCCAGGAGCTAGAGGAGCAAAATGAGGCTCCCGTGGTCCAAGAGGAGGTGATCAGAGCCCTGCTAGCCCGACTAGACACCCACAAGTCTATGGGGCCAGACGGGATTCACCCGAGGGTATTGAAGGAGCTGGCGGATGTGATGGCCAAACCCCTTTCCATCATCTTCCAACAGTCCTGGAAGACTGGGGAAGTTCCACTGGACTGGAGGCTGGCTGATGTTGTGCCCATCTACCAGAAGGGTCGCAGGGAGGATGCAGGGAACTACAGGCCTGTCAGTCTGACCTCAAGTGAAAGGGAAAGTCATGGAACCGGTGATCTTGAGTGCTATCATGAAGCACACGCAAGAGTGATCAGGCCCAGTCAACACAGGTTTACAAAAGGCAGGTCTTGCCAAACTAACCTGATTGCCTTCTATGACCAAGTGACTCGGATGCTGGATGAGGGAAAGGCTGTGGATGTATCTTCCTGGACCTCAGTAAAGCCTTTGACACAGTTTTTCACAGCATTCTGCTTCAGAAAATGTCAGCCTCTGGCCTGGACAGGCGCACACTCTCCTGCGTGGAAAACTGGTTGGATGGCCGGGCCCAGAGAGTGGTGGGAAATGGTGTTAAATCCAGCTGGAAGCCAGTGACAAGTGGGGTTCCCCAGGGCTCAGTGCTGGGTCCAGCTCTGTGCAATGTCTTCATCAATGACTTGGATGAAGGCATCGAGTGCTCCCTTAGCAAGTTTGCAGACGACACTAAGCTGGGTTGAAGTGTGGATCTGCTGGAGGGTAGGGAGGCTCTGCAAAGGGATGTGAACAGGCTGGACTGCTGGGCAGAGTCCAATGGCGTGAGGTTTAACACGGCCAAATGCTGGGTCCTGCACTTGGGGCACAACAACCCTGTGCAGTGCTACAGACTAGGAGAAGTCTATCTAGAAAGCCACCTGGAGGAGAAGGACCTGTAGGTGTTGGTTGACAGCCGACTGAACATGAGCCAGCAGTGTGCCCAGGTGGCCAAGAAGGCCAACGGCTTCTTGGCTTGTATCCAAAACGGCGTGACCAGCAGGTCCAGGGAGGTTATTCTCCCGCTGTACTCGGCACTGGTGAGACCACATCTCGAATCCTGTGTTCAGTTCTGGGCCCCTCACCACAAGAAGGATGTTGAGGTTCTGAAGCGAGTCCAGAGAAGAGCGACGAAGCTGGTGAAGGGGCTGGAGAACAGGCCTTATGAGGAGCAGCTGAGAGAGCTGGGGTTGTTTAGCCTGGAGAAGAGGAGGCTGAGGGGATACCTCATTGCTCTCTACAACTACCTGAAAGGAGGTTGTGGAGCGGAGGGTGCTGGGCTCTTCTCCCAAGTGACAGGGGACAGGACAAGAGGGAATGGCCTCAAGCTCTGCCAGGAGAGATTTAGGCTGGACATTAGGAAAAGAATTTTCACAGAAAGGGTCATTGGGCACTGGCAGAGGCTGCCCAGGGAGGTGGTTGATTCACCTTCCCTGGAGGTGTTTAAGGCACGGGTGGATGAGGTGCTGAGGGGCATGGTTTAGTGTTTGATAGGAATGGTTGGACTCGATGATCCGGTGGGTCTCTTCCAACCCGGTTATTCTATGATTCTATGATTATGACATATAAATGTGTCTTGTAAGATACAGCTTTGTAGGTCAAGAGAAAACCTGAAGGGCATCTCCAGACACGGTTGGATAATCTGAAAAAATAATGAACATTCTTCGATAATTTATATGGTTCTTTGTCTTAAACTAGTACAAATACCCCCTGCTTTTGTAAGATGTTATGCCTTTTTTTAGAAGGACATCTGATTTAGTGCTGAATCGTAAAATAGAAGTATTAGCATCTTCGCTTTGAAGACTTGGACCTTTTCAGTATTTTACCAGTGAATGAGTGTTTCTCACAGCATCGATTACTGAGTTTGGCCTTTTTCGTGGCATCAGTATAAAAAGCCGCAGGGAAGGAATGAAGCCGCCAGATCCCGGGTCTTCTCAGGGGCGCGGCAGGTCCCCTCTGCCACTCAGGGAACGTGTTGTGACTGTGGGGGGGACTGAGCGCAGTCACGGCTCCTTCTGGGTTGAGAGTTCATCCCACACTGGACCCTCCGAGCGGCCCCACCCCCCCGCCGCCATTTTTGGGCCGCAGCCCCGCCCGCCGCCATTTTTGGGCCGCAGCCCCGCCCGCCGCCATGGCGCAGCCGGGGCCCCGCCCGGAGGCGGCGGAAGGGGCGCGGAGGCCGCTGCCCTCCCGGTTCCGGCGTCGCAGCCATGGAGGAAAGCGGCGGACCTCGCGCCTCGGCCGATGGGCTGGACGAGCCGCCCAACAGCCGCGTGTTTGTGGTGCTGAGCAAGGACACCGGGGAGGCGCTGATCCGCGAGCGCTTCTCGCCCTTCGGCGACATCCAGGACATCTGGCTGCTGCGGGACAAGCGCACCAACGAGTCCCGCGGCATCGCCTTCGTCAAGTTCGCGCGCAGCTCGCAGGCCTGCCGGGCCATGGAGGAGATGCACGGCCGCAGCCTGGCGCCCGACACCAAGCCCATCAAGGTGCCGCCACCCCGGGCTCCTCCTGGAGCTGCGAACGCCCGGGAAACGCAGAGGCTGGAAACTGGCTTTTCGCTTGTTCTTGCTGCTTTGTTATACTTGGAGCGCTTCCTATGGGAGGACAGGCGGAGAGCGATAGGGCTGCTCGGCCTGGAGAAGGGAAGGCTCAGGGGAGAGCTTACAGCGACCTTACAGTTCTTAAAGGAGGAGCTACAGGAAAGCTGGGGAGGGACTCCTGATCAGGGGGTGCAGGGATAGGACGAGTGGTGACGGTTTTGGAAGGAAAGAGGGGAGATTTAGATTAGACACTAGGAAAAAGTTTTTAACTGTGAGGGTGATGAGGCCCTGGCCCAGGTTGTCCAGAGGAGGTGTGGATGCTTTGTCCCTGAGGGTGTTCAGGGCCAGGTTGGTTGGGGCCTTGGGCAGCCTAATCCAGTGGAAGGTGCCCTTGCGCATAGCAGAGGGATTGGAACTGAATGATCTTTAAGGTCGCTTCCAGCTTAAACCATTCTGTGGTTCTATTAGCTGTGCTTGTGTTTGGGGTTTTTTGTTGTTTCCCTCCCCCCCGCCTTGGTTTTCTTCTGGGGTGCACGTCTGAGATTAATTTAAATTTCATTAATTAAAACGATTTTAAGTTATGTGTGTGTGCAGACTTTGGCCCAGTTGAGTAGTGAACTGCTCATTAACTTTTTATTAAGGTGCCGGGCTTTTTTTGTTTGCTTGTTTCTGTTTTGTTGCTACTGTTGCAGTAATGCATTTGTTGCTACCTCACTTGTCACCTTTGAGATTGGTAGTGCTACTGAATCAGGTTTTGGTATTTCTGACCATTCTTCGTTATCCCCCGTGGGAACTTCTGCTGGCCCCTGTCCTGTTTGCAGAACCATTTGAGATGTATTGTATTTGTGTCTTGTTGCAGATGCATCTATGATCAGAGGGAATGATTTTTTTTTTTTTTACCCTCCCTACTAGGAAAGGTAGCTTATGTGAAAAATTAATATAGAGACTTGTTAAAACAAACTATTTCTTTTCATTGTTGATACATGGTTAACACACTTTTTGCAGTGATTAATGCCTATGTAATTATTTTATTAGGTGTTTATTGCACAGTCAAGAGCTTCTGGAAGCCACCGAGATGTTGAAGATGAGGAGCTCACACGGATTTTTGTTATGATACCAAAATTCTACACAGAGGAAGATCTGCGGGAGAAGTTTAAGGTAGTGATTCACTATTTGTTAATTATTATTCTTAACTGGCTTCTAAATTTATCAGAAGGGTTTAACGCAGGGAATGTGATTTTTCAAATATTGTAAATTTTCACCCTTTTTAATTGTTCTAGATGTATGGAGACATTGAATATTGCAGCATTATTAAAAACAAGACTACTGGAGAAAGTAAAGGTTTGGGCTACGTGAGGTATTTAAAACCATCGCAAGCTGCCCGAGCAATTGAGGAGTGTGATCGAAGTAAGAACCTGATTAAATTCTTTCAAGTTTTTCACAATAAGTGTGTATTATCAGTAACGTACCTTTAAATTGTTAGTTTTGTTTGTATATACATTATGATGTAAATGTGTTGTGAGATGAAGTTCTATTGCAAGTAAAAAACGGCATTATTGATCTGGATTGAGAACAGTCATAGAATCACCAGGTTGGAAGAGACCCACTGGATCATCGAGCCCAACCATTCCTGTCAAACACTAAACCATGTCCCTCAGCGCCTCATCCACCCGTGCCTTAAACACCTCCAGGGGAGGTGACTCAACCACCTCCCTGGGCAGCCTGTTCCAGTGCCCAATGACCCTTTCTGTGAAAAAAATTTTTCCTGATGTTCAGCCTAAACCTACCCTGGCGGAGCTTGAGGCCATTCACTGTAGTCCTGTCCCCTGTCACTTGGGAGAAGAGGCCAACGCCCTCCTCCACAACCTCCTTTCAGGTAGTAGTAGAGAGCAATGACGTCTCCCCTCAGCCTCCTCCAGGCTAAACAACCCCCGCTCATTCAGCTGTTCCTTATAAGGCCTGTAATTACAGTCACTTGATTACATTCTTGCAGGACAAAATTTGCAAGTAAAATCAGTGAAAAGAGTTTGGAAATGGATACAGATTTTTCTTTTGTGAGTTATTGTTGGTGTGTCATTTAGGTCTCATACATAGGGGAACCCCATTGTAATGTGTCCCTGAGGTTATGCATTTTTAGTCAAATATATTTAATTAAAATGAATTTTATTATATTATGTCTTTATTATATTTTTATATACAAATAGATTTTATAATCCATAGTGATTCTGGTGTGATTGCATTTGTTTAAGAACAAGTTTATCTTAATTGAAGTTTGTTTTCATTTGTGACAAAATGAAAGAGTCTGGGTTTTATGACCAGCCATCTGTCACTTATGCCCTAGTACCAATGTTAACCAAATGTTAATGGGTTTTGGTGAGTCTGGTAGAAGGTGGCCACAGTTGTTAGGTGTGGAAACATGTGGCGTGTTGCTAATCCAGGAGGAGGAAGACTTTTGGGAAAACCTAACAACAGCCTTCCTGTTCAACCTCCTGTTTGACGTTCATGTAATCACAAATGTGAAGCAACTTGGCCAGGGGATATGGTTGGTTTTTTTCTGTTGTTGTTCTTGTGTGCTGTCCCCCCCATTAATATACATAGTGGTTCTACCTCATATCTGTCATAAGTGGTTGTGCAGAAATTGTATTTGTGACAATTCTTGCATAGGAATAGGAGCTTGAGATTAGTTAGCAGTTAAATTTTATTTCCTTTCTGCTGTGAAGTTAAAATGAAGTTAGTTGGATAGCCTGAGAGTAATACCTAATTTTTTCAGAAAAGCAAATCCTAAATCAGTGCAAAACATGCATAAGCTGCTATTACAGTATGGAAGTTCAAATGACTGTCTCTGGAACACCTCTGAATCCTCTCAAGTATCACAGAATGGTTGAGCTTGGAAGATTGCCCTTGGAGGTCATCTTACACAACCCTCCTGCACCATCATGGCCTAGAGTCCTGTCCAGACAGCTTTTTTGAATAACCCCAGGAATAGAGACTCCACAACCTCCCTGGGCAGCCTGTGCCAGTGCTCAGTCACCCTCACAGCAGTTAGTCTTTGTTGTGCTTAATTTGTGACTAGGAGTAGTCCTATGTGAAAGTTGTTAGCTTTCACATTGTTATGGCAGGCTTCAAGAATTATGGATTAGTTATCTTACTAAAGCCAGCACCTACTGTGTTTTCTGAATAACAGGTTTCTAAATACACTAATTGAAGAATGCAGATCTGGTCAGATAATTCAGATGGGCTGAGGAGTTGCTATTTGTGTTGTTTATTTTTTTTTTTTTCGTTTTTTTTTCAGGCTACAGGGCCATTTTGGCTGAACCAAAAAATAAGTCATCAGAGTCTGTTGAACAGGATTATTATAGTAATAACATGAGGCAAGAACCAAGAGGAAATATGCTTCCATTTTGTAAGTCACAGCTCTTTATACTAAAAATGATTTGTAGTCTTGAGTATGGTCGCAAAGTAAGAATGCACGTTGGAAGAGGGGAAGCTAATGGAGGCGTAGATCAACACTTAAATAGTAGATCAGGTGTTGGAGTTAAAAATGAGTTAGGTATTTTGTTTCTCTATTTTTATGTCTGGCTTTGCTCTAGTTAGTTGATTATTTTGTGGCCTGTATTGGTGAAATAAACACTTCAGCTTTATTATATAGGTGACCTAGATTACTTTTAAAGGCTGAAACACGTGAAATAAAGGCATGCTAGTGTGATGACTTGAACTATTTATTTTTATGTTGATTATTGAGGTGGGCAGCCGGAGTGTTGTATTTTTGAAAAAACTGAGGGCAGAATTCAAGAGCCAGTGTCCAAACGTCTGTCAGTGGTATCGCGGCTTCCCTTTATCCAAGAGCAGCTGTTTGCCCTCTTTGATCTAATCCCAGGACTGGAATATTGTGATGTTCAGCGAGATCCTCATACTAATAGTGGTGAGTACAAGTACAAAAGGACTTTTTTTTGGTTTTGTTTTTATGAATAGAAGGTATCTTCATTCTATTTTGATTCATTTGTATTGCGAAATACAGTACACTTGTTGGAAAGAATTAATGTTTCATGTATCAGTGACTGCTACTATCACTGATGCATAGACCCAAAAATTTAGTTTTGCTTGAACCGCTGCGTACAGGTAACCTTAATACCTCTAATAGGTAATAGAATCTAAAGAAGGACAGAATCAAAATCTTTGAGTTTTTTTTGGTCAAATTACGTTTATGGTTCTGACCTGAATAAAAGGAGAAAAATGGAAAATTATTAAACGTCTGCTTCTGATCTCTAAACAGGTCTTCTGAGTTTTCATCCTGAAATAAGGTGGGGGGGGGTGTCTCTGTGTAGAAGCTGACATGAGCAAAGGGCATTAAATTGTCCCCAAACAGATAATGTTGTGTATTAGAAGGATTGTTTTGATTTCAGTCTCTGTTGTTTTGCTCTTGCTGAGAAAAATATGGAAGAGCTCTCTTGTCTAAGAAGCTTGAAATGGACATGATTTAAAGAGTTAAAATGTAATTTTACAGTACTTGTGATTAATTGTTGATGATAATTGCATCTTAAATGTAACTGTATATATGTTTGTTTCTAATTCAGAATTCGGGAAGAAAATGTGTTTATGCTTGCATTGCTTTATTACTGTCTTTTCAAGTTAGTGTAAATATAGTTGATCGGTCACAAGTTAATTCCACTTAAGTTTTCTTCACAAATACTACTGATTTTGCTATCAAGTGATGTACGTTCTAGTAAGAAGAACTAATAGTTTTATATTACACCTGACTAAAATGCAGTTTATTCATATTGCTTTATTTGAATGTAATTGGTTTTTGAGATTTACCTGTATCTCGCTGAAACCGTGTGCACTGTATTTGTAGGTTATGCTGTGATTCAGTACAGTACTGCTGCATCAGCTATATATGCCAAGTATAAACTACATGGGTTTGAGTACCCTCCTGGAAATCGATTAACAGTTATTTTTCTAGAAGATGGGAGTGATAGCTCAGAGTAAGTACCAGTACATAGAGATGGAAAGTTGTAAGTTGAGCTCTGGAGTGCAAAATTTAAAAGCATAAATAAATAATTTTTGAATATAAGAAGCAACAGCAATGTCACTGTGTTCTTGCTTCATACTTGTAGATAGTATTTTCTGAAATTCAGCTGTTTCTATTTTTTTTAATCGTTCAGAGTAAAGAAAATATTTTAATATATATTCTTAAGATATATTGGAAAATCTTGGTTTTGTTAAGAATCTTTGTAAATGTCTTTGTAATATATAAAAAAGGCTGAAAGGTGTGTTAGATGAGGTTTTTGTGTTAGAATCAGATTTAAATACTCAATCTCTTGGTTGTGTTTGCAGTACTGCAAATACTAACCTTGTGAGGCGTGTATGTGGAGTAGAACTGTTGAGTGCTTAGGGTCTGACACCCTCACTGCACTGAGGTCATCAAAGCTTTAATTTGACCATCTCTAATCTGTTCTGGTGATTTGAATGCCCATTACAAGTTGGAGCTGCTTGGGTACACTCCTCTAGTGAATACTTCCGCTTAGTTTCATTCTAAAGGAATCTAGTTCACGTCAAACCTGTTCTGTGTAGAGAATGAGGATAGTAAAGAGGGACAATGGAGAGATTTACTTCAGAAGTTCATGCCTGATCTAAGCTAAAAAAAATAATTAATTACAGGCATCCTTCTTTCACACAATTTCCTTCATTCTTGAGTAATTCCTGCAGTTTCATGGTGCTACAGCATGGGCTGTGAATCTGTGCTAAAAGTGCAATTGCTTTTTCTTATTCCCCAACATAACAAAGGAAAGCTACTGGAAAATGAGAGCTGGAAGTAAACTTTCTGTGATGATTTTCTGCCTTATGAATTGAATCTTTGTGGACTTTTTTGAAAGAAACTGATTTTTTTTCTGTCTTGTGTCTTTTAGGTACCTTTAACAAAATGTCATGGGCTCTGTAGAGTTAATTTTTTTTTTCCTCTAAAGTATTAAAAAAATTGAGGAAGAGTTTTGTATCTCTGTGTAGACACAGATGAGTGTTTTCAATCAGCTGCAGCTAGCATACATGCTTGCAGGTCATGGCTAGTGTGTCACAAAAGCCTGACTTCATTTTTCATTACCTGCGGGAGTTTACAGATTTTCAGAGATGCCTTTAGATGTGCATTAAGATTCATTTTCTCTTGTTCAGTATAAGATTCCTGTAACTTAGTTCTTTTTTTTTAAATAGTTTATTATCACTTCTGCTTGCAGCCTCATCAGAAAAATGGCAACACAGCTGGTAACAGCACAGGTGTCAGCAGTGTTGCGGAATAACAATGCAGTTGTTCAGCCGTATAGGACACCGCCTGTAAGTTTCATGTAATGGATATTGTTAACTTTCTTTGTAATTGTAAGGAACTTCAGACATATCAAAAAAGAACACTGCTCACAGCTCACCTTTTCTGTAAGTGTTTTGGATGCTGTGTTTTTAAGATGTACCTCTGTTTGGTTTGTACATTTTTATTCCATTTAAAGGTGTCTGGCCTTACCTGGATTTATTGCCCAATTTAATGAAATAACCAAAGTAGACAAATTTATTAAGGTGAGAACTGGTAGAGCTTCTCTGTCTTGCGGTAGAAATAAATATTGTCAGTGAGCTAAAATGTCTCACCACCCTGCCATTGGTTAGTTTATACTTGCATTTTTTCCCTTGTTTCAGCAGGTACTTGGAGGAACTTCCAGCTCGCAGTTACTTCAGCCCCAAACAGATGCCATACTTCCACCACCCAAAAAAAAAGTTCCACCTGATACTCCTGTGAAAGAAAGGCTTTTCGTACTTTTTCATCCGTATCCATTACCCATAAATGTGTTGGAGGATGTGTTCTGGTAAGGCTCTGTTTACAAAAAAAAGTTCTGTAACAAAAAAACCCCAAACAAGCAAACCCTTGAGATGCTTAAAATAAGTGTTGAAAATAAACACAGATTGTCATGATGCAAACCCTTTCCAAAAAAGACAGGACACAGTTAGTAAATGGTCAATAGGTAACAGTTGCTTTTTGAAGCAAGTAATGGAATTCACCTTGAAGCACTGATGGTGTATCATGAGTCAGCTGCAGTTAAATGTCTAGTCTCAAAATTTGTAAATCAAAGAATGCAATACTTTCTGTTCTTATAGCCTTATTTATTTGGCGTTTTCTTTCACATATTTAAGAGAATTTAAGAGTGTTGGTAATTTCCACAATAACTTAGGGGAGTAAGTGTAGGGCATGTTTTTTTCTGAAATTCCCAGAGACATTTTGATGGTTTGCATCTTATTCACACTGTTTCAAGCATCCTGTCACGCTGCCTCCCTATGAGGAGCAAAGACTTGAGAAACTATTTTTGCCATCTTTAAAACAAAAATATAGTTCAACTGTTCTCCAGTATTTTATCATATTCGCTTTTCGTACTCTCTTGAAGAAAAAGATAACATTTCCCTCTTCTAATATCTGGCATTTGCAATAGATCTTTGGAAAGCCAAAATATTTTCAAGGTACCAGGAGGGGAAAAGAAACAATTGGGTGAAATTTGAAACTGTATTGTTCTGATATAGTGGATTTTCTTAATCAGAAGCTGGACAAGGAGGTGGCTGTGCACTCTAGTCTTGACACTTGTGTAACTTGAGTATGAAGCAAGCAGACTTTATTTTCTTAGAACCTTTCTTAATACACTGTCCAGGAATCTCCCAAGGACTTGGAAATTTGGGTTTTTCCACAAAGCTGTTGCACTTGCTTTCTGAGTCATTTCAGTGAAACCTTTTCAAAGCTTAATCTCAGCTCAGCAAGCTCATTAAAGTGAGATGCAAGTTGAGCCTTTGAATTACTTACTGGTTTGTATTTGTTTTGGTTTTGTGTTGGGGTTTTTTTGTGGTATCAATTAGCTTTACATTTTCTTTTAAGTAAGAGACAAATTACTTGTGTTTGTGGTTCTTTTGTAATATTCTGTAGAAAATACTGCCTATGAACTCCTGGTTTTATCCCTGTTCTGCCTGGAATTCTGTATATACAGAATATGACAACTGGGGGTTGCGGAGGAAGACAGCACAAGAAAATACACCATACATACGAGAATGTGATTTGATAGCTGCAAAAATTATATATACTTCAGATTGGGCAATAGGTATCTGTGTTGTGGTAAAACCTGCAAACTATCTTTTGTTCTTCTTTATAGTCGTTTTGGAAACTTGATAAAAGTTTACCTTGTGGCTGGAAAAAATGTGGCCTATGCGAAATTTTCAGACAGAGCAAGTGCTAGTGATGCCATAACTGCGTTACACGGCAAGATTGTAAATGGTGTCAGGCTTAAAGTAAGGTTGGCAGACTCACCTACAGAAGAATCTAACAAACGCCAGAGAACTTACTGAGCAGGTGAGTACCCACTCTGAACTCTTACTTAAACTGAAGTTCAACTATGTTAAATAATGATAGGCAAAGCATTTGCACAGCTAGCAACTTCACATTTAATTTGATATGCATGTATACATATATATGTATATATGGGGGGTGTTTATATATGCACACTTACACTTTATTTCAGTAAAAATCTATTTTTATAATTTGTGAACAAATACGGACCAGTTGATTAACATCAGCCTGGATGTTCACAGAAATACTCGCTTTATGTACATAATAGTATCAGTTAATATTGAAAAGAGTATGCAAAAATAAACAGTGGAATGGAGATCAGCTTGTGCGTGTCTTTCTTTCATCAAAACCATGTGCCCTCACAGTGGTGTTAAATAAAGATGCACAGTAGCCCTTGAAGGTTAGAGGAGGAAAGGGGGAAATTAAAAAAGAGATGGAAAGAACAAGAAAGGTGAAACCAAAGGTTTGGGATATTTGTGTCATCTATATTCTTAGAAATAAGGCATATCTGGAATACGTGATAGATAAGAAAATATTTTAGAGCCTGTTGTAGAGGGATTGAGGTGTGAGATTAAGACAATTAGTTTAAGAATTTATTAGTTGATGCTTATGGCCCCCTGAAGTTGGCTGAGCTCAGAGGTTTTATAGGCTTCACGGGACAAAATTCACTTTTTCTTTTAAAACATTGTTCTGATCCAGAGTATATAATTTTTATTTTATTAAATATCCGGGTTCTTACCAAAAGAGAACTGTATGGGGCAGGAGGCTAATCCCTGTTTTCTACAAGATAACTCCCAGCTGAAATTGTAGCTTTCAAATAATTTCATATTATTATTTTCCAAATAATTTCATATCATTTCATAGCCATATTAACTTTATAGGGAATGTACAGTTTTGCTCTAACTTATTTAGAAAACATCAAAGGAAATACTGACTCTTTTTGTATCAGTATTTTACTTCTGAGTTTCACTCCTTGTACCTTTCTTTGTGTAGATATTCTTTGTGACCTGGAAACTGCAAAGACCAAAAAAGATTTTGCCCACAGTGTTCTCTTCCTCCTTTTTTTTCTGAAGAACTTTCATGTTGTTCTTTTGATAAGCAGCAGTTACTAAAGATGGCCTTAGTACTTAAACCCAACTTGCTTTTTAAAGAAAGGGATTTCTTGCTTCCTTTTCTCTGCAGTGGGTTGTACCTCAAACTCACTTGAAACTTTTAATCAGCAGCTTAGGTGAATGCAATTTTAAGTAATTTGTACTCATGCTCTTATCTTTTTACGAAGGTTTTGTTTGTTTTTAATGACTTTTGCTTCCAATAATAAAAGGGTCTTTGTCACTACAGGAAAATACACGATGTAAAGGGTAATGTAATACCAGATCTGCCTTGACTATTTTTACTGGAAAAATGTAGACTCGATAAGGATCCAAAATTATAAAGATGATTTATCTTTACTTTTCATTTATTTGTTTTTAACAAAGACAAGAGTTAGAAGACTGAGAAGTTCTCTTCTGATTGTAAAGCTAAAGCTGATTTCTTTTATTCACACACACATGTGCACACATAGATGAGCACACACTCTTGCAGTGTTATTTTTTAGAAGGTTATTCAAGATCCCCAGCTGATAAAAGATGCAGTTGGTCTCTTAGCATTTAAATCTTAGCATAGACAAACAAAATTATTTGCTTGCTTTTTTTCCTTTAGCCAGTTTCTCAAAAATAAATGAGATACATAAAAGATTCCATCTGTGCTTCTTTTTAAAAGGGCTTGTACATTTAAGTTGGGCTTAATGACCTGCATTGAACTGAGTGACAAACAAGTTCTGCAGCAGCTTAGAGGCTTATATTTTGTTTTCAATTAAAGCACATGAAGAGGGATGGAATTCTTCTCTCTACTTCTGAAATAGTTTTGGTTTTTCAAAATAAATCTAAGAATATTAACTTCTGTTCCTTTTGAATTTTATCTGGAGGAAATAAGATTATCTAAAATGTCTGTGAGTTTTCACTTAAGTAATTGCCTGTTTTTGCATGGTTTTAAGTATTTTGTGGGAACCTCATTGCAATTATCTGTCACCTGCTGTGCAAATTATTTCACTCAAAAACAGAAGGAGAAGGAAATAATTTGGAATCTTGCAGAAGAATGTATTGTGGAATTTGGATTAATCTTTGTTGTAACCTAGTAGTTCTATTTATATACTGCACTGCCCGTAAAAGCCTCCCAGCAATGCACAAACAACAACCAAAACCCACAAACCCTCCAGCCCATCCCAAACATTTTTCATGAAGTTTTCAACAAATCCTTATAAAGCAGAGCATCTGCCTAGCATTGTATTAGAAATTAAAACCACAAATATCTAGGGCTCCTAATGATTGTTGCTGATTGGCTTTCAGTGATAGCAGATGGATTCACTGCATTTTTCCCCTTCTGAAAATATTTAGTGATGTTTTAAATAATAAGTTGAAAATGTTTATTTTGTCATTAAATGATTGTTTGCTCTTGTCTCTTATTCTTGTCCTGAAAAATTCCTGCATTGCTGATTTAATTTGCATTCATTTTTTTCTAGTTAAATTGTTATTAAAATCCTGGAGTTTAGCATGGATATTTATAATCACTTATTTCTCTGCAAAAATGTTTTTTATAAAGTACTCGTATCATAGTTAAAATATACTCCAGAATAAAAAAGTTAACTATATTTTGTATCAACATTATACTATGGAAAAGTTGCTGCTTTCACACACTGCTTAGAAATAGAGGTGGAACTTTAAAAGCTAGGCAAGCATATATAAAATTTTAATATTTTCTAAATATATTAAAAACCTTATTTATATGCTGTTGTAACAATTATTTTTTAAAATAAAAATAGGTATGTTGCTTTTTGATACTATTTTTGTACTTGTGTTTTTTCTACAGAAACTAAGTAATGACATGACCCTCAGCTAGCTGACTGACTGACTGAAAACGTGACTAGACATGGTTCCTGTGGACAGTGACAGCTTTTCTTTGCTTTAATTGTTACTTAGTGGATCTTCTTTCTCTATATATGGAACTTTCTGGTTTTGAAAATGCAGACATGCAGTTTTATAACTATGCAGGCATTACAAATTGTAAACTGATGGTTGTTCTTCTAGTAGTCTATAATGATGTATTACAGAAATATCTCTCGTGTTTAGCTGAAGTCCTCTTCCAAGATGGAAATTACAGTGATGGGGGAATAAAAGAGTCAGCATTTTGTGGCTCAGCTGGTTAATTGATAACGATTCGGATTATAACAGTTAAAACAGACATTTCTCATGATCCAAATTGTCTCAAAAACTGAAGTACAGCAGTAAATTCAAAGATGATGAAAAAACTGTTTGAAAAAGTGGTGGTAAACCTGATTGCATTAAGCTAGATGTAGGAAAATACCTGTATTCCAGAAAATTGTTCAAATATATTCTTAAATATTCTGTTGAATTGGGCCAAAAGTATTACTTATGCTTTGTATGCTGTTTAGTGAAAAAGACATTTGACTGTGGGTCAGACTGCCAGAGCTGCTTACTTTTATCCTTTCTTGTCCTGAGGTCTTTTGGTTATAAATGTGGGGAAAGAATGGAGTTCAGGGGTGGTCTTTTATTTGTTTAGAGGTTGGGTGGTTTTTGTCATTTGTTTTTTGAGTTTTTTTTTTTTTTTAAGAAGCTTTCAATGCTTGTGGTTATGTATGAATTAAACAATTCAGCATTTCAGCAGGATGAAGAGGAACAGTGATGAAGAGTAAATAAAGGTAGTTCGAATACGTATTTGCACAGATAATTTTCAGATGCAAAATACATTTTTGTGTATTCCTGAATACTGTTTGTTGAATTGAAAATATCCTGATTATTAAAATACCTTATGTAGATAAAATTGATAAATTTTAGTTGTATGCACACCACAGGACAAGCATGCTTTTGGATGCATCCTGCATCCAGTCCTGGTCCCTTGATGACTGATGTGGGAAGAGACGGCAGAGCATCCTGTAACTTCCTCTAACTCTGAGCACCTTCAGAAAGATTTCCTTCCAAGAAATCCCTAGCTCACAGGAATAGAGGGGTGAGAATGCACGTCTTGCTTCCTTAGTTACCAGGCATGGGATAGTGAACTGGATTTCAGAGTGGAGACAGAAAGTCTGTAAAATTTTAATGTGATGGGAGAGTTATTTACATTGATAAGGGGCTTTGAGGTGGAGTGGGGGTGGGGAAGGCAGAGTGATTGACAGCCCATAGTAGACTAGGATAGTGGGGTTTGTTTAAGAACCAATGAGAGCTGAGCTTTTGTCCTGCCTCCTACCTTCATGCTCTTAGCTGCTTTTCTCCCCACCAGCAGCATTAGGTTTAATTAGCCTCAGATTTCTTTTCTAGCAGGGAGATGGCTGTTGTCAAGAGGGCTGGGAAGAAAGATGTGTTTGTGCTGTGCAGCTGCTCAGTCACCAGTCTTGGGTCCCACTGGCCAGTGTCCCTGGTCAGCCTTTGGCATTTATTTCCATGCAGTTTACTGAGCTCCAGGACCATCCTTCACTTCTACAGTCTTCACCTTCTGCTTCTTCAGCCTTTTATTCTTTCCAAGAATGCTACTTCTTCTGGAAACCTTTCTTGCAGCCTACTTTATGGTGCTCCAAGCCCTCGGCTTTCCCAGTCTCAACAGTAAATGTGCAGAAGCACAACACCTTATAATCAGTGGGTTTGTATTGTGTCTCTTCATTAATTTAAACTATGTTTTTACTTAAAACAGATGATATTCTTTTCTAGTTTTATTTACTTTTAAAAGAGAAGAAAGAAATGAAGAGGTATTGGGAAATACCTCCAGTTGTAAGTAGCTGAAAGCTGTGGGTGAAACTTAATTTTCTGCACCATTTTCTAACACCAAAAGATATGTACCCATTAAAGCAAAGTCCCTGGTTGGAGTTTGGAGGAGGTGATGGAAAAATGGAGGAGGAGCAGAGTTTGGTATAATCTTTTTTAACTGGAAAATATGCTTACTCTAAATCTACAACTTTACCCTTCAGTGCTTTACAGTCAGTTGTCTCGGAATACTGCTAGGATACAATCCTAGATTAGCCATCTAGTAGTGTCATGTGACTTCACCTGCTATCAAATTAATGCGATTAGAATATTCACATGCAGCATACAAAATGGTTTTTATGTAGCAAATATTTTAAAACATTTATTAAATAGGTCTCTAGTACAAGAAACAGCCACATTTAAATAGTTTTTCTTCATTGCCTGTTCATCACAAGAAGTATCAATAAAAATATTTGTGCATTAGAGAGGATATACGAGAATGAGCACTGTCATTGCAATGGGTTCAGAAGTTTGAATTTTATGTGACAAATTGTGTATTTAAAACCAAACAAAGCATTATTATTTCATATGTTAAAAGAATATCAGAATTCAACCGCTCAAACTTTAAATTGGAGAATAAAGGTTAACTGAGAAACCTTCTTTTGCTTCTTTCCATTCCCCTAGTCTGTGTTGCGATACATTCCTTGATGACTCACCATCAGCTTTTTCCCCAAGAGCAGTTTATTCATTTGGCACAAAGAACAAAATTCAGTCAGGGCTGAATGGTTAAAGCAGGCTGTGAAATTCTTGCTTAATTTGTTGTAAATGTTAGAAAACAAAGAGTGAACAAAATGGGTTTATAATTAAGCCTAGAGCATGGAATCCTATCTCTGTCTCCAGCCTAGGGCTCACTTGTGAGGAGGGTTGTCACCTCTGGAAAAGTCCTGTTGGGTTTGTTGTGGTTTTGTTTCCTTCATCATCCTTATAAATTCTGATTAGAATTTGGGGCTTTCCTGTATTTATACAGGGGAAATAATTCTGACCAGGTTGCCATAACTCTGGAACCATCAAAGCAGCACCATTGCAGCCTTAACTGTACCGTGTACCTGTGTAGCAAGTCCAATGTTTTTAGAAAACCTCAGTCCTACTGTGCAAACATGGCAGGCACCATGCTTGTAGAGTGGGTCTGACACATGCTGCTGAACGTGTGGGATGCAGTGCATCTGCATGTTTAGAGTAAGTGAAAACACAGTCTGCAAGGAGTGAGCTACTGTGCCGGTGCAAGCATCTTTTCAGTGTATGTACAAATCTTCATTGTCCTTGTTTGTATCTCCTCAAGAGTGCTTTTAAGTACAGGAAAATATTGGCCATGTTATTTAGGCGCTAGGTGAAATGCTGAAAGTCTCTGTCAGCTGTAAAAAGAAAAATGCCTCATTTAGGTGTTAGAATTAGCCTTTTTGAACGTCTTCCGTCAAGATCCCCAGTCTGATGTGGCACTGAAGGTGGATGCCAGTGTGTTTAGGTTGTATAAACATCTCCGGGAGTGTGAAAACTCAACGGTGAAGTGACTGAGGGCCGTCCAAGATGGGAGAGAAGACTCAGCTGCTAGAATCATCTTTACATCTATGTGCGGGAATGCTTGATGCACACAGAGGATTAAAAAAATACCGTGTAGGACTTGAAGTAACACCACAAAGTAGCTATAGAACAGTGCTGATTTTTAATCTTTCTCAGTCCTACTTCTGTTACTGCTTGTCTGTGGGAATAGTGGGCCACTACACTCCCCTGGACATGGAAGATCAGTGCTCTGTATGTAGTCTTGCTTCAGGCTACAGAACTCTTGCCTTGCTTGTTCAGTCAGGTCTTGAACTGAAGAGAATTAGGCTGGTACTCAGAGGAAATCAGTACTGAGACTTTGAGATACCCTAAGAAGTGACTCTGAAACCAGACACTGTTGAATCAGTCTGTTAGGTGAGTTGTGGAGTCATTTGTAGTCATATAGTAACATTTTTTAGAAGATCCTTCAAAATCATTACTTGGCCTCCTTAGAGTTCAGTGTATTTCCTGAAAGCATTGATGTACTAGGCTTTTCAAAAAAAATCAGTTTGTGTTAATGTATTATGCTATTTTAAAGACCTGCAGCAGTTTTGACTGTTTCTGGCATTTGTATAAATTGTTTTATAGCACAACTGAAAAGTAGCTGGCATCCTGCTTTTCTAGGTCGTTTCATTGATAAAAAAACCTCTCTGTTGTGAGGATGAGCGTTAGTTTCCTGTACTGGAAAAAACTGTCTCATGTATATTCCTTTTGCTGCTGGTTAGTAAATTGGCTAAAACTCTTGGGGGTTTTGTCATTTTTTTTTTTTTGCAGTTATAGTGCTTTAATCTTGGTAAGTAGAATTTAGTGTGCTTATCTGCAAGTGACTTGGATTTCAGCTGTGTTCATCAGCCATTATTTCTGTTGTCATTGAACGGGGCTTTTGTACCTTTTGAAAATGAGGTAATGCAGTTTTCATGCATTATACTAAATGATGTCAAGTAGAAATTATATTATCCATTTATTGAGTCATAACCAGTTGGTCAGCAGAGGAGTTTTCTGTTCCTGTAACTGGAGAAAGATACAAATTTGCTTATGTTGCCTGAATGTCTGTGTGAGGGTATTTCTGATCATTAAGTGGAAAAAAAAAAAGGGAGGCTCTTAAGAGGGCCACACATACCAAATGTGATCTGTGAACTCTTGATTGCAATGAGCTCCCTTCACTGGTCTTGGGGCTCCCAACTCGAGATCTTTTTCTTTGGTGGTACAAACCACTACTAGAGTGCAGAGCCCAGGCTTACACTGAGCAGTGCAATTGGGTTTCTTTTGTATCCTTCCTCTTTCTTCCTATTAATGGGCTATTTGCTGACCCAGGGGACTTTCTCTGCAGAGATATCATCTAATGTCTTTGATTCCAGGCACCTTTGCTTGTCCAGTAACAGTAGCAGTAAATGAGAGACAGAAGGAATAGTCATATGTAAGTGGAAGCTTTTGAAGGTGAAACCAACATACAATTATGTGCATGGCTCCAGTTCATGAAAACTATTGATTTCATATTCTCATTTTACCATTTTATCTGTTAAACATTCACTTAAAACTTCGTCAAAGATTCTACTCAAGTTTTTACAGAATATCAGATTTGAACTGCAGTTTTAGTGGTAAATCTTATGTAAAGTAAGCCGGAGAAACAATAAATGAAAGGAGGAGAGTTAATGATTCCAAGTTCACTTGGCATCACTAGAGACAAAGGGTGGTGCGGAGCCGCAGCGCTGCGAGGCAATCGCCCCTGTTCCAGCAGAGGTCACTTGTGGTCTGGATGTGCAGATGGAGGCTACAGCTTAAAACTGACACGGCTTTTGAAACTCAACCCGCTTCCAAGGTAATCAACCTGTATATAGAATCTCTTAACCAAAGAAATTGTTGTGTTATTTTTTCACAGACAGAAAGTTATCTAATAGTGTATCAATTTCAAACACGTAATTTAAAATGTTTTAATAATTAAAGTAATTAATTGAGAGAAGAGAGAATCCTAATTTACCTTGAATATTTTCTCTAAATTATAATTTAAACCATTAATTTCTTCATAACCCCCTAGTTTTGAAACTCACGTGATTATTTTTACTTGCACAAGTCTCACATGTCTATTTCTGATATTTTTTGTCTTGCCTTCCATAGTTTTGCAGATGCAGGATTAGCCAAATAGCTTTTAAATTATTGTGGCTGAAACCTGGAACCACCATATACAGAACACCTCTTTATACCATTTCTTGATGCTTTTGCAATTTCCCTGTAAAAGATTCAGTGAGATAATGAGCAGGAACTAGAAAAGAAAGCAGAGGAAAGAGAATCAAACCAAAGGAAAGATAAGGACGATAATAAAAGATAATAAAAAAGGAGTTCAACATAACAAGAAACATTCTAGTAAAAGGTGAGGCATGGGGGGTGGGTTTCTGAGAGAAGATCAATTCAGGTATTAGGAAAAGCAGGATAATCCGAATTATTCATATCTTAAGACAGAAAAGATGAAGCAAAATTCTTTAAGATTTGGTTGGATGTAGGGATTGGACTCGATGATCCAAGAGGTCTTTTCCAGCCTGGTGATTCTATGATGTAGACTCTTCTAGATGGATTTCTAACATCAATGAGGTGCAGAAGCCTTTACATCAGTCTGTAGTAACGTCACTCTTGTGTCTTATTTCTCCTTTGTTTTGAAGTATACTGATTGTCATGCACCACGTACATTTGATATGGACGTAATGAATATTATGGCATCAGGATTACTTTTAAAGCAGTATCTGTTACTCAAAAGTGTGTGCTTTCTGTTGAGTGTCATTATGCTGCTGGGCAATTCATGCCTCTCCTGTGTGGTGGTTCTATTCCTTCTCCTTGCACTGACTGCCCACCCGCCGCTGCTGCTGTCTTGAGCTCAGTGAAATACTTGTGGCACAAATGTGTATTGGGTTACTCATACACAGCCTCTGCTTTGGGCAGGGACAGGCACAGCAGCAGGAGCTTGGATTACAGGCATGGTCAGACCTCCAGCAGCCAGCCTGATGCTGTATTGCACTAGAAAAACCTCCAGATGGTTCCAGACACTTCAGGCAGCTCTTGTAGCTAAAGCTGTAGAGACAAAAGGAGGCAGCTCTGTGTCAGGCAGCTCTACTGGGTATGAGAGTAAAGAGAAATGTGCAGCTGAACGTAATGCAAATCATGGATCAGCTGCTCAACTCTGCTGGTTATAAATGCTTTAAAGGAAGCTTTAAGGAGGAGCTGCTTGGAGGGATGGTGGCCTTTATGGCCTTGGTGCTTTATAGACATTGTAAATCACAGCTTGAAAATAACACTTCAGTTCCATGTGATCCACACATATCATAGATGGTGGGACTGTTTTGAACTATACACAGGACTGTCAGATTTACAGAAGACTTCTATTTCATCTGCTTTAGCCCTACGCATCTGCCTGCTCCCAAACATTAATTCTCTTTTGATTTTTTTTTTCTTGGAAGCCTGCAAAGTCTGTGGGGCTTGGGAAAGTGGGGCATCACTCAATGTGAAGTATGAATTGTTCAAATATAAAGGTAACATGCAGTATCTGCAGGACTTACTAAGACTGAAGAGTTAACTGCTGATCAGACCCTGCTCTATCTTTAGAGAGAGTGTTTACAAATCTTGAGCATGGGAGTAAGGAAACTACCTTGGGAATTCTTCCAACTCTTCTGAATTCTGTCTTCAGAAAGTGCTAGTAAGTAACTTTTTCTGATGTAATTTTAAAAAATCCAGGAGAATGTTAACAGACTGTATTCAGTTATAGGAACATCCAGACTATTGGAAGTGCAAATACATGCTGTACATATTTTCTGAAATTGAAGTTATAAGCAACTTCACCAATAAAATTTTGAGATTGCTGGTAGTTATTTTAAGTATCAGAATTCTAACTGAACTCATCCTAGGCACACTAAATCCCCCTCCTGATGTGTCTCTTATTCCTAAGGATAGCAGGAGTGATATTACATTTAATCAGCAAAACAAAATCAAAGGCATAGGCATGTGAAAACATGCACCATATGTTTTGGCCTGCTGACATTTTAAACTTTTAATTAAGTCTACAGAATTCACTTCTATTCAGTTCATATTATATATATTCTATTCAGTTCATATGATAATATTGTATTAAAATAATGCTGGTGGACACTAAAATTTGCTATTCTTCTCCATGACAACATACCAGCTTAGCTTCTTAAAATTATTGCCAGAATTCTGGACACAAGTTATCCAAACACAGATATCACAGTAGGGTTTCCCTTTGCCTGTTTAAAGGACAAAGATGGCCTCAGACCCCATTTATAACAACATTCTTGGCATTTTATCCTGGAGGCAATCAAACTGGGTGATCTTTGCTGCAGCTTTGGAAAAGTCAATGAAGTAGTTCTCAGAGTGCAGAGGAAGCTGTACCACTGTGACCCTTTTAAAAGCTATTCTAGGGGAGATACTGAGCGGTAAATTTTTTAAATGTTGAAGTTTTAAGGAATTTGGTCTCAAACAGAAAGTGGAGTGCTAGTAATAGCCAGCAGGGTTATAAGGATTTTAGTAATAAGTCTTTCAGTCACAGCGATCTCTTTCTTTTTGTTGTTGTAATTTAAAATACATAGATTAAACTGTTTATATGGCTTTGGTTTTGCAGTCTACACAATAAAGAAATCATGTGCATTCCTGTGAAGATGAAGCCATAGAACTACTATCCATTGCTGAAATGAAGTACAAACCAAACTCTTCTCCTTATGTTTGACTGGAGATAAATAACTATATAGAGTATGAACCATACAGATTTTGTTTATATGAGATTTAACCACTCCAGCTGATGTATCATATGTTTGTCTTCAAGGATTCTTGGAGTTTTGCCAAACTGCATTTCAGATTTGCTTTTCAGATTTCTAGTTTCTTCTATTTAATAGACTCCTCATAAATTGTGACTATCAATGTTAGATGTTCGCCTGTCATTTGAATTTTAAAACATCTCTGGGTGGCTCTACTTCCCTTTCCAGTTTCTTCAGTGAGAAGAAATTGCCATCTTTTTTATTTTATTCCTGTGATGATCTATCAATATGGAAGGTATTTTTGTTATATTGTATCAATATCTTACGTTACTATGCTTTAGGATTTCTCTTGCTATGTACTGCCCCAGTCTTCTGTAAAGGAGAGAAGAAATGGTGCTGATCTGAACAGATGAGTGCATATGGATTATCAGTATTGAAACTGAAGAGCAAAATTGTTGAGAAGAGAAAAACTGTTTTTCCGAATTCTCTTTGAGGGACTGGAAAAACCCCAAATGGGAAGATGATGAATGAAGTTTACTCCCACAGAAGGTTGGGAAAGGCAGGAGTATGCTTTCATATCTAGAGGTGCTGTCCGTCCTCAGTTTCTTGCACCTAACTGAGCAGAAAGAAAAGAATAAACCATGTGAATGGCTCTACATTCAGGATTTTATGTATCAGAAGACAATCCTTTCTCACACTGTTCTCTAGCTAGAAATTATCGCCCCACACATGTATTCCTATAGCTCTGTGTATATATTTTTAGCTGTGTATATGCATTTACCAGTTACACATTTTCATATGAAGGAGCTGGAACTGTACAGAGCACTTGCTTTGTTGGCTGCTTTTGGAGTAATTTTTAACATTGTTTGCCTTTTAGACTGCTACTGAGTAGCAAGCTAGTGTTTGCAGAAAACTGACAATGACTCCAAATTATAAAGGCTAATTTAGAGCCTGTTATTATGTGTGTTTAGTTGGGGTTATTTTCGTTACTGTTTACATTAGTTTGCAGCTCCTGTCATAAACTTTCACTTGCTATCTTATTGCCCTATTACTTAGTATTGCCAGATCCTTCTACAACTGCAGAGTCAGCTGTAAAGATCCTTGCTCCTCAGACAAGTAATTCTAGGCCATTTAGGTACAACAGTGCTTGCCTACAACTTTTGTAAGTAATTCAGCCCTAAGGAAGACTCAAAGAAGAAAGTAAATAATATTGTGTTGGGTGGCCAGTATCTGTAAAAGAAAGAGGATGTTGTTCTGGTTTCTTACTCCAAATGAAGTTACCTGCTGTTGGTTCTCACGTCAGCTGTACCTTCTGATTCTTGCAGATGGCTCTTCAGTCTGCTGGCACTCCTGTTCTTTAGTGCACATCCACTTTCCATCTTGCTGGTGCTTGCCTTTTGCTGCCTTTACAGCATGCGTCTGCTATGAGCCTCCCACTGCCTCTTGAATTCTCCCTCTGCCTAATTTGCTCTATTATCAGTCATTCTTAAATGCCTTTTGGTGCTCTACTTCATGCTCATTCTTCAAAGCATTTCCAGTTCACTGGTTACTACTGCTGTGCTCTCACAGTTTTACATAATTTGAATGAATTCCTAAAAAAGACAAGGTGTAATTCACAAAAATTTTAAATAAAAACACGTGTCTGCAACCTGTACCTTGCCTAAGGTTACTACTTTGCCAAACACACATGAACCCTAATAATCAAGGACAGTAAAGAAACAATATTGCTATCACAGGAGAAAATAAATATTTTCTTAAGAATCTGTAAGTAAATATTTTCAATGCTTTTAGATCTGCTTATCCTCAGTGTATGGGTGGTAAGCAAACACTTCATATTATGTTTTGTAAACTTCTCTGCTGCCTGAATTAAAGCATGGGATGTTTTAAAGGCATTTGTGCCTTGCCAAGAACTGTGGGAAAGGATTCTGTGGTTTGACTTGTGCAGGTTTTATTTTTGCATGGAAATCTGAACTATGCTTTATAGCTGCTTTTGGAGAATGTGCCTACTTGTCGTTAAAGAGACTAAACTTGAGAAGAACAAGTCAAGTTCTTGGATGGACAAAACAGAATATGGCTTCTCTACAGTATTTATGGTCTTACCTCAACATTTCATCAAGATGTTTTAACTTTTGCTCCTGGTGGTGTAAATTAAGAGTAAAAAACATTGAGAAAAAAAAAATCATGTAATTGGGTGGCAACTGCTCTGATTTTTCAAAAAGTTAATAGGCTTACCTAAGATTGGCTTATATCAATGTTTTTGCCGTTGTTTTTGAAGTGATATGATTATAATCTTCTACAGTTATCCAAGACGTGTCCATATGAATCCATCAAAATGGTGACATATTTCAAGCCTAAATTTTTATGTAGATAAGCCCTCAGAAGATGAGGAGGATGTCTGTGTGCATATACTTCACTAGAATTTTGCCAAAACCGCCTTTTTACATGTTTGTTTCTTGTTAGTTTAAGTATAAGCAAATTAGTTGGAAAAAAATCAAATTTCTGTAGGATGCAAACTGATTTGATATCAAGATCATTAGAGAATATTAAAGAAGCTGCTCAGAAACAAGCCAGCTAAATAATAACAGTTTTCTGCAACTTCTTTCTGTTCATGGATTGTTTTTTTGTGTCAAACGTATTAAGTGACCACTTGACTGAAATGAATAATGGTGGTGTTGAATTAAAGACAGGATTAAGAGTTGTGTTCTTTATCTCCTTGCCTTCTTACTTATTTCTTTTAAGAGAAAAATAAGTGACTATATTACAGATACTATTAAGCTTTCCATAATATATGTGGACTATTACTTAATCTTTCCATGGATTTTATATGAAAACTTAACCTGACAACTCCCCAGATCTCACTTAATGTTTTCCCTGTTTCGGTGCTTGGAAAATGTCAACAGAAAAAAAATTGTATTGCTTAATGAATTTCCTAATTTTACTCCACTGCTTTCAGAATGAGACCTGCAGGTTCACCTGAGAGAATAAAGCATTTTTTTCTGAGAAAGTTACCCTAAAAGTTACACTAACAATACTGTGCCAGGGGAACTTTTTCTGGAGATGGATAGGAAAACAGCCATGGCTTTTTGTATGCCAGGATCCCCCAAATGATCCCTTTCTGTACAATGATGCTGCCAGATCTGCAGCTGCCAACCTGAGAAATGGACGCCAGCATCACACAAGCTTTTTGTCTTAGCTTAACAAGTAGTGTAGGTTCAATAATTACAGTAACAGAATCCTGTAAATGATTTTTTCTGCAGAATTTGCCATTTCTCCCCTTCCCTGAAATTTGCTGGCAGTGGCATCTAGTTCTCTAGGGATTTGAATTGATTTTCTTGGATAACAGAATGTATTTCCCATCTTGTTATCATGAACCAGACAGCCAGGCTAAGCTGGGGGTTTAAATAGGACAGCCAGGAGGAGTCTGGTTTGCTAAGAAAGGTCTTGGAGCCATCCCTGGAGGACAGGACAGCGTGCCAGCCCTGGGGACAGGGAGCACCAGGCTCTAGCAGAAGGACCAACATGCCAGAGGTGAGTCAGTAACCAGATCATAGAATCACAGAATAACCAGATTGGAAGGGACCCACCGGATCATCAAGTCCAACTATTCCTATCAAACACTAAACCATGCCCCTCAGCACCTTGTCCACCCGTGCCTGAATCAACCACCTCCCTGGGCAGCCTCTTCCAGTGTCCAATGACACTGTGAAAATTTTTTTCCTACTGTTCAGCCTAAACCTCCCCGGGCGGAGCTTAAGGCCATTCCCTCTCGTCCTGTCCCCTGTCACTTGGGAGAAGAGGCCAGCTCCCTCCTCTCCACAACCTCCCTTCAGGTAGTTATAGAGAGCAATGAGGTCTCCTCTCAGCCTCCTCTTCTCCAGGCTAAACACCCCCAGCTCTCTCAGCCGCTCCTCATAAGGCCTGTTCTCCAGCCCCTTCACCAGCTTTGTTGCTCTTCTCTGGACTCGCTCCAGAGCCTCAACATCCTTCTTGTGGTGAGGGGCCCAGAACTGAACACAGTACTCCAGGTGCTGTCTCACCAGTGCCGAGTACAGAAGGAGTGAGTACAGATGGGTGAGTACGCAACCCATCTCCTCCACAGCAGGGTGGTGTGTTCCACGCTGTAGCTTCTCTGCGTAAGGTGTCCAGCGTCCTGATTCCAAAGGTGTGTCTGAGCCAACATGGATGTTGTTTCAGTCTGGAGAAGAGAAGGCTCTGAGGAGACGTTACAGCCTTCCAGTACCTGGACGGGGCCACAAGAAAGCTGGGGAGGGATGGCTTATAAAGGCTTGTAGTGACAGGACTAGGGGCAATGGGTATAAACTGGAGAGAGACAGATTTAGACTGGACATAAGGAAGAATTTCTTCACTATGAGAGTGGCGAGGCACTGGAAGAGGTTGCCCAGGGGAGCTGTGGCTGCCCCATCCCTGGAGGTGTTTAAGGGCAGGTTGGCTGGGCCTTGGGCAGCCTGGGCTGGTGGGAGGTGTCCCTGCCCGTGGCAGAGGGGTTGGAACTGGATGACCTTTAAGATCCCTTCCAACCCAAACCATTCAATGATCCTGTAAATCAGTAACACAAGGTGTACAGGGAAAAAAAAAAAAGACAGGTGATACAGCTTAAACGGAGGGAGCGATTTGTACGGCAGTTTCTAAGCGCGTGTAACGCGCTATTTTTCCCAGACCGGCCCGGTCCCCGGATGACAAAGCCCGAGCAGCGGGGGCGGCCCCGCGGCCTCCCCCCCTCCCTCCGCCCGCCCCCCCGCGCGGGTCCCTCTCTGGGGGCCGCGTCCCGCCGCCCACGTGCTCCCCGCCTCGGTTTTTTGGGCCCCGTTCTCCCGCGCGGAGCCGCTTTCCCCGGCGGGCGGCGTGCGGGCGGGGCTGCGGCGGCGCGGCCGCCCTCCCCCTGCTCCGTCAGCCGGGCGGGGAGCGGCGGGGATGCGGCGGATCGCGGCGAGGAGGTGGGCGCTGCGGGCCGGGCTTGGCGGGGCCGGGGGTGCGGGGAATGTGGGATGCGGGGCCGCCGTTACGTAACCGCCTGGTCGCGGTCGCCCCCGTCCCCCGCGCGGGGGTGAAACGGCGGAGCGGGGACCGCTCCCAGCGCGCCACTTCGCTGTCGTTCTGCGGGAGGGGAGAAAAATAACAATAATAAAAAAAAATATCCGGAACGGCCTGTCTTCCCCACTCGCGAGCGGTGCTGCAGAGCCTGGGGGAGCGCTTCGTTAAAGCAGTTTGGGAACCATCCGCTTCCCAGAAGCGCCGGAGCTTCACCTGCCGCCCTGAGCCGCCGGCGGCCGCCGCTCCCTCCCCTCGTTCCCTTCGCCGAGGCCGCGGGGCCGGTTTTCCTTCCACCCCCCCCCCAAAAAAAAAAAAGAAACCCCGTCAGCAATGCGGATGCCGTGGAGCGAGAGCGGCTGAAACAAAAGACCTTGCTGGTACTTCTCGGAGGAATTGCGAATCCAAGGTCGAACAGCAAACTGCGGCGCGGCTCGCCTGGGGTAACGTCACCGAACAAACCCGCTCACAGCTTGTACCGGGGAGTTTAAGCGCAAAGTGAGCCTTAAACAGGCCCCTGCTCGGTAGGTGAAAGGAAATTGCTTGGCGAAGGTGTGAGGAAATCGCTGTTTTAGGGCTACGGTTAACTGCATCGGCTCGATTTTAATGGAACTAGTACACTTAATTGCGTTCCTAACAGATTTTCTGTTCTCCAGATGATTAATTTGCAGAATGATACCAGCTCAAAGATTAAAATCTCATCAAATATCTAATGGTTTCTGTATAATGTAATTGTGTTTGGGTTATAATAGTTCTTTTCTAATTACCATCAACTGTCCATATAGCTGTAGGTGCTATAATTAGGCTTCTTTTATCTTGATATAAATGACACGACCTTGGTCTTTAGCAATTGTGCTTGGTATGAATCACACTATTTTACATGTTTAATAAAACATAGAGTTTTCTTTTAGTTTTGTTTAAAAACTACGCAAGAGCAGGACAGCTTTCTCTTTTCTCTCAATTTTAGATAAGTTAACAGATATATGCGCAACATTTATTATTTAAAATACCCTAAAGAGGTTTGTATTTAAACTACTTTTTCTGTGCAAGTAAATGGTACAGTGTCTATCTGGATAAAAACATATTGCAGGATTTGTGACTGAAGACCTTCTGAACATATTCCCTTGCTGCAGAGGACTGGAAGGGTTGACTTTTATTGTGCTGTAGTTCCTCAAGTTTGCTTATTCCGCTGTCAGTTCTCTATGACACTCCTGTATCCTTCCCCCATAGGGCTTGCCGTATGTTTAGGGGTGTTCTAGAATCATAGAGTGATTCGGGTTGGAAGAGACCTTAAAGATCATTCAGTTCCAACCCCTCTGCCATGGGCGAGGACACCTTCCACTGCATCAGGTTGCTCAAAGACCTACCCAACCTGGCCTGGAACAGCTCCATGGATGGAGCATCCGTGACTTCTCTGGGCAATCTGTTCCAGTGCCTCACCACCCTCACAGTAAAAAAATTCTTCCTAATTGCTAATCTAAATCTCTCCTCTTTCACCTTAAAACCACTGCCTCTTATCATATCCCTGCACTCCCTGATAAAGAGCGCCTTCCATCTTTCATGTAGCCCCCCTTAAATTACTGGCAAGCTGCGGTAAGGCCTCTCCTGAGGCTTCTCTAGGCTGAGGAACCCCATCCTCGTATGGGAGGTGCTCCAGCCCTCTGATCATCTTTGTCGCCTTCCTTTATTATTAGCAATATTGATAGCAGTCTTTCTCATTGATAGCCTTTTTTTTGTTAGCCCATTCTGGCAGCTTATCCATAAATCTCTGGATGCTCCAAGCACTACTTTTTTAGTCTTTATTTTGCTTCAGTTTCACCCAGGAATAGCAAAACATTGACTGATCGACTTGTAGGAAGACGTGGGATTCTGTAAAGTGTTGGTGTTGAAAGCCTGTTCTATCTCTCTGTTTAAATATAAATACATAAACATAAACCAGGACTTTGCTCGCAGATGTTAACCGAGCAGCCATTCAGACCTTAGTACAAAGCCACCATGGCTATTGGAAGATGAAGCCTTGTGATTCCTCAGTAGGCAAGTCCCTCACCTCTTGCTCTAAGAAGTGAGCTCCTTCCTTCAGCCCACGCCGGAGGTGAGGGCAGAAGGTGTTTGTAGTGCTGCTTCATCTTCCATTCAGTCCTTCAGCGCGTGTCTGTGTGTGGGATATGCACGTGTGTCTACCCCTTGGTGCTTCACATCGCTTCCGAGGTGCGGTCTGGCACTGGATTTCTTAGTGCGACAGAAGTTAATGGTTTTGCTCTTGTCTTGCCAAGTATGTGAAATATCAGCATGGGTTTCCTCTGGGAACGTTTTTTCTTTTGCATATACTTCTTTAGTTCCCTGAGAACTTACGCTTCTAGTACCGTGTGGCTTGGTCTCCGGGGGGTTGTATTTCTTAGAGAACATTAGCCCTCTGGGTCAGCCCTTCTGTGCCATGCTGGAGACCCTGCTGTCACCGATGCTGGTATAGCCCTGGGAGACTGAAGGGAACTGTCAGCGCTTCACTGCTGAAGAGGGGCGGTGTGTGACTATTTTTAATGTATGTGTATGTAGGCAGTGAGCCTGTCCTAATAGTTTAATTAACCCTTATGACTCCTACATATAGAAGTCAAAAAAATTGTCCCTGTCTTCTCTAGCTTTTTAAAAAACCTGAACAGTGCAAACAGTTCACAGAGATTTCTGGTGTATGTGGTGATTAAAAACTGGGAGGTTTTCTTTTTCTTTTTTTTTTCCCCCTAGTAACTAAATGCTTGCTTGTTTTGAAGCTTTTGACTGTGCTAGTATGGGAAAAGGCAGCAGTTTCTGTAGACAATTTTCATGGGAAATGTTACTCTAGGCAACTGTACTTCTATCAGGAATTTCTCCCAAGAATTTCCTTCAGGCTTGTGTTTCTTTCTTAAGCTGAGTTTAATGAGATTAAAAAAAAATCCTTCCCCGTGGAATACTAAAGTAAATGCTTACTTTTTTTTTTTAATTGAATTTGCAATATCAGGGTTCTAGATGTCGAAGGAAGCAGCAACAGGCACTATATAGAATGGAAAGTAAACATGCTCAGGCCATGTGAGGAATGTTGGATTTTTGGCAGATTCGAAACATGCTTTTGGTGGCAGACAGCTGTAAGAAGTCTAATGGCAAGGAAATTACATTGTGAGATGCTAGATATCATGAACTGAATTTGGTTGTAATATTATGAAATAGTAAGGAAACTATAGTACTGTACCTGCTATGAACTGTGCTATTTATGCATATTTGTAATTAATTTCACTATCTCTATACAGTTTTCTGACCTGTAAATGCAAGCCTACAGCTTTCAGCTATTTTCTCTAAGTCAAAATACAGACATGAAGGCAGTTAAAAGTTTTCTTTAAATGCTGCTACTGTTGCATGCGTCCCAGTGAATGGTGCTCCCAGCATATCCCTCTTTCAGGGTTATTCCTTTCAGAGGAGCTGAAGAACAATGCAAGAATCTTTTGGTGCTGTCAGCTGAAAAGCTGGTCTCAGAGGGGACAGCTAAACGTGAGACGTGGAAGACCATGGGAATTATTGAGAGTAGACAGTAAAACTTGTGTCTTTTAGGGAACCTTCTGGGCTGAATAGACTCATTAAGATATTAAGGGTGGGAAAAAGTGACTAGTACTAAAATACTAAAGACAGCTGTTGAAAGGAAAAAACAAGATTGAAGTGGATTTTTTCATGTGTGTGATTTTCCTTCTTTAAAGGGGTTAGACCAAGTAACATCCAGAGGTTCCTTCCAACCTAAATTATTCTAACTGATTTGGCATTAAAGGCAAAACCCAGGCACTACTGTTTTCTATTTACAGTGAAAAACAGATGAAACTCTGTTTTATTTTTTTGGGAGAATGTGTATCAATCCTACATAATTTCCAGCTAATTTAGGAGCTAGCTCCATGTGAAATGTGTCAGTTTGTGCTGAGGGCTATATAAAGTTGTGAGTGATAGCAGGAAGGAGCTGCTGAATCTCCAGGCTTGTCTTCACAAGAAAGCTACAGCTGGTAGTTCATATAGTTTCAATGTGAACCTTCCCATCACCTCCTCAGAAACCAAAAAAGATTGTATGTTGTTACTTCTTATAACTTTAAAAAGAGAAGCTTTGGAGGAGGAAGAAGAGGAAGAGAGAGTTGGAGATTGTTGAAGAGTAAGAGGGTGAGTCTGGAATGTATGGCAGTTATAATACCCTAAGGATTAGGAGAGCTTCATAATCATCCTCAGAAACATCTTGCTGTAGCAGAGAGAACACCTACATTTTGAAACAAAGTGAAATCATTGTTTTTTTTGAGTTCCTTTAAAGTGAATATACTTTAACACTAGTTGAGAGCACTTCTCTTAAAGAAAATAATCGATGCCTTAGCTTAAGGTGTTAAGAAAAGAAGTCTCTAGTTGATTTTTGAGCCTAATATAGAACTTCAGGTAGCAGGTGTCATGTTGCATTAGATTTGAAGATTAAGTTTTCTACCAAAGTCAATTTCCTTCTGGGAAACTTTTTGTTCGTTTCTTTGGTTGGTTGGTTTGTTTGGGTTTTTTTGTCTTCCTACTGAGGGATGGTATCTGTATTTCCAGCAGAGTGCAGTCACTGGACATCTGTGTTTCTCAGTCAAATATTTCACATTCCTGGCATTTAAGCCCTCCCACTACTCCAATGAATCTTTTCCTTCTTTTTTTTTTGGGATGCTGAGAATACAGTGGATAAGTTTAAGCCACCCAAAATTTAGCAGATAGGAATTCCAGTCATGATTGTGATCTCTTACAGTGTGATTTGAGTCTTTGTATTCATAATTCTGCTAAAGTAAGAATTTTATTTTCCCTGTTTTATGGTGGAAATTGAGAGATGGAAATGCCTGTAGCATATAAAATATATAAACCCCATGTAATTTTAAGTTCACATGAAAACTGTGAAAATCACACAAATCACAAAAGCTATGCCTAGTGCCTATTGGTTTGTATATTACTAGCCCAAGCAGAGATTCTAAGGACCTTATGGATTCTTACTTAAAAGACTGGATTAATTTATCTCTACAGGTATTGAATGCAATCCCACCCTCTAACGCAATTGTTCTGTTGGTACAGAGCTTCTCTATAGCATATATAGTTTCCAATTAAGTCAATAAATTATACCTGTGAAGTATTCAAAGATAAATAATGTACTAGATCCTTTACATCCGTATAATAGGGCATACGGCTGCTTTGTTATAAAACCAGTAAGCCCAAAGTAAGTAATATTTGTATATGAATTATCTATAGATCAGTTTCAAAATAGCTTATCTTGGAGTGTGAAATCATTTTTCAGATGGTAAACTGAAAAGTTTTCTGTTGAGAAATGGAGTAAGCTCAATTTGCCTAAAGAAAAGGCTGTACAAAACCTGTACCATGGGATGAAGGCTACCTGCCCAGACAGGGGAGACCTTAGCTACATCTGCCCAGCTCTAGCTGACCCGATTAATCCTGGAAAATAAAAAAAGCAATAGATGAACTTTGTTCTGTAGCTGTCAGTAACTTCACACTTTCTGTAACATGTTTAGGGTGGGAGACCAAAGCGTTAGAGAAATTTTACTGATTAACCTTAGACAGGGACTCCGGAATTGGTGAGACATTTGATAGCTCATGTTTACAGTTTAAATGTGAAAGCAATAAATAATTAAAGCAGTAGCCTGAGGTGCAGGAGATGAGGGAGCATCACAATGGGACACGCACATACCTCTGATACTTGAAAGTTGAACTGAAGTGGAACAGCCTGGCAGGACGTCCGGGCCACCGGCCAGGACTTGGACACACCTGAGCAGCTGAGCTGAGCGTTTTCTTCCTCAGGGTCCCGAATGACAGTGGCATGTGGACCTTGATTTGTGTGTGTCATAGAATAGACAAGCTGGTACAGAAATGCCACACCCATCTTGCTTAATAGAACACAACTAGATTATGTGATGCAGACAGCTATCTTTCCATTCTTGCAACCAACCCACCTTGTTCTCCTGTGACAAACCCAGCACGGATAAGGTCATGGTAAATAGGATTTAGATCAAGAGAACTTTTTGTAAATATCTTACAGGAGTGGTTCCAAGCTGGTGATTCTTCTTCCTGTTTCACCTCTACCTCCACCATCTCTCTTACACGTGTGGTCAACTTGCTTCTGCAGTGGGACTGCAGATGGGCTCTTGTCCCCATTTCTACTATATGATCCTTTTTATGCCTGACCTACTTACACTGCCTGACACCCTTGTGATCTTGTTCAGGGAAACATCTTTTAACTGTTTCTTCCCATCCTGTCTTTGAAAATAAAATTCAGTCTTGTTTGGAAAGTAAGGGCACTGTGATTTGAGAAGTGGGAGAGAAATGAATCAGGCTAGTCATTGGCTAGTCTTTTCACATTATGGTTTTTGAGAGTTTGACTACAAGATAAGATTCTTCAATTATTTTTTTTTCTAGAGTAGGAAGACTTTTAGGAAACTGGTGTGGGGCAACTTAGTTTTCTTTTATACCTTTATATGTAGGGTGCCAGTAAGCCACGTTGCTACCTGCTAAGGCATGATCTTTTGAGGAAGCTGGAAAGGCAAAATTACTGTTGGAGAACCGCAGAAATGACACCAAGAGTACCAGATAAAGGGACTTACAGCTCATAAATGAGAACCTGGAACGGTTATTTTTGTGACAAATGTTTTTTTCAGAGTGGAGTGGATCAGCTGAGTGAGAAGGTGGTGACTGATGGCGGAAGTGATATTTAGGTAAAAGGAAAAAGCTTCAAAATAAAATAGCTTGTTGAGATCTGAAACAGGCAGCTGGAGTTGACTCATCTTGAGGTCCCTCTCTCCCCAATGTAAGCATTACATGTATCCCTCTAGGAATTAATTATGTCTCTTTAAAGTCTGTGTTTCTTGGTTTTGATCTAGTTCTGGAAAACAGACTTTCTTTAGGAGACGTTTGCAGAAAACAGAAGGATGGAAATGATATGAAGAGGACCTATAGGATACTCAGAGGATGAGGCTGGATGTGAAGTATTGGTATGTTCCCAGTACTGCAATATTATCTCTGTAGCCATACAACTTCTGTGTCTTTCATTGTAATGGTTGTTGACCAAAAAAAAAAAAAAACAAAAAACCACCAAAAAATTTATGTAGTTTCCCTTAACTGTGACCTGTATTTGTATAGGTGTGCAAATATGCTATAAGAAGCTAAATGTAAAATATATATAGTGATCCACTAAGTAGGCTTCTCTCAGTCCCTCCTATGACTGGCAGTGTAGCCTGCATATAAAACCTGTGGTCAGTTTGCAGTATAAGATTTGGAGTGACATGCAGTGCAAAATAATCTTTTAAAAATATTATAAGCTGTTTTCTTTAGTAGCTTCACACTCTGTCCCCTGCCAAGTCACTGAAATATCGTTGCACAACACAGCTTACAATTAATGCGTAAAGTGGCTTCTGTCTCTAATTAATACAATAGTGGTTGTGGTTTTTTGTGAAATTCAAGTTGAGTATTAATGAGGTATGCCTCAAACCAGCTTGGAGTATGAGGATTAAAATTAGCCAAACTGACTATCCCTCAGACACTTAAAGGACTCTTCAGTAGCTCCACATGGTTATGCAGTATTTGTGAGATTAAGGAATAGAGGCAGTTTCAAAAGTAATTATGATATGCTTCTTAATTTCTATTTCTGGCAATGCAAAGGTTGCAAAGTTGCTGTTGGATTGGCAAAGTAGTTGGTTGTTCTTAAATGTAACAATGAATGTCTTGGCTTCATAGCTCTTACCCTTTCCATAACTGAAGAAGAGAAAATGTGCTACAAATTTGAAGTAAAATTTTGTGAGCTACACTAGGAAGAGGAGAGAGAGTAGCAGATTCTTTGCCTTTGAAATTTACAAATGCCAATTCATAATTTTCCTTTGTTTTTCGTAGTGTTTTGGTCAAATCAATGTAACATGAACCTATAAACAGTAAGTTTGGGTAGAGGAGGTGGTAAAGCAGCCATGTTGTAATCATCTGGCCTTTCTTAAAGCAGTGATATTTTTCTTAATACCCTTAGGTTTCAGGTTTTGCTCTTGAAATACCTAGACTGGTTCCCCAGAGGCTATGTAGCAGATCATTGTTCATAGTTCTGATATTTTGTGCCTTGATTGCCTCATTTTTCTCTTAACTGCACCACCTTTATAGTTCCAAACTCACACTTGCTGTCTGCGATGTGTGCGCTTTGTAATAGTTGAAATGTTATTTGAACTGTTGATGCATTGTACCAGGGCTGTGTGTGGAGTGGAGGGAAGGATCATCGTCTACAGCTCTGCTACCTACTGACTGACTGGTTCAGAGCTGTACTGGCCCTTGGCTCCCAGCTCATAGTGCAAACGCACGCTGGCATTATTAGCCCCTGCCACTTTATGCTATTCCTGGTATAGTTACTTTCTGATATATTAATTATTAGTTTTCCCCCCCAATACTCTTTAAATTTTTGAGAGATTTATTGAGTATTTTTGAATTTTTATGCTTTAATTTGAACTTTGTGAGCGCATTAACTCCATCATTTTGCATAAAGCTCTCAAATAACGTCAAATAAACCTGTGCTGTATCTCTTTACTATTCTGTATACTATTTACTGTTTGAATTACTTGTAAGTTTCACAGCATTCTTTTGTAAAGTTTAAATATATTGACTTCAGCTTTTTCTAAATTTTCTTCATTCTTTTTCACTTGTGTTATTTGTAATAAGTCCATAAAAATAATTTCAAAGATGCATTAAAGAATAATGCTATGTAAAAAAATAGGTAGATACTAACAGTAAAGAGTTGATAAACATGGTGATGTTTCCTAGAGGGCAGCAGAAATAAGCTGACTTAGATCAGTTGAAAGGGCTTTAAGCCAGAGCAGTTTAAGATGGGATTGATGTAAATTAATCTAATTGTACTCCCTAGGAAAGGGGCATTATCTCATAACAAAGAAGTTTTATTTCTTGATACCACTGCATGTGTTCAATGGTAAACTCTGTTTCTTTCTTCTGTTCTGCTTTCTCTGGTTGTGGACATGATGCTTATTGTTGAGAAATGCGGAACATATTTATGAAGGGTATGGCAGATTTATTCATTTCATACTTTAACATCTTTGGCAACATCCCCATGTTGAAAGCTGATGGAAACAAACTCCTTTTTAGGCTGCAGATATTGTGAGGAATGTGTAGTGCTTTCTGAAGGGAGGTTGTGGAGAGGAGGGAGCTGGCCTCTTCTCCCAAGTGACGGGACAGGACGAGAGGGAATGGCCTCAAGCTCCGCCAGGGGAGATTTAGGCTTGAGATCAGGAAAAAGTTCTTCACAGAGAGGGTGGTTAGGCATTGGAACGGTCTGCCAAGGGAGGTGGTTGAGTCACCGTCCCTGGAGGTGTTTAAGGTTAGGGTAGACGAGGTGCTTAGGAGCATGATTTAGGGATTGGGGTATCGTTGGACTCGATGATCCAGTGGGTCTCTTCCAACCTGGTTATTCTGTGATTCTGTGATTCTTCGCTGGCTCTTGGGTAGTTTGCCATGAAAAATGTCTCGTAGCTGTGTGATATAACTCTGAAAAAACCACCAATGTTAGATAAATCCGTTTATAGACTAAATTTAGTTTCTTATAAAGAAATGTAGATGGGGTGTGTTCATTACTGCTCTGGGTTTCCAGCACTGAGATGGGCTTTCTCAGCTCTTGCCCTCTTTATAATTCTGCCTCTTCTCTGCTGATCGCTCCCTTCCCGTTACTACTCTCTGAATTTCAGTCCTGTGCCTAGGTTCACTGATCCCACCTGGAGACACAGGCATGTCCCCTTGTCCAGGCTGCTGGTCCATGCTGCTCTCTTCCAGCTGCCCCTTGTGCATCCTGGCTGATGCACCCTCTGTGCTTCTCCTGAGGGTCCTTTGCCATATCAGGAGATCTTTGGTAAGGCCTGTCAGGGGCTGGGAAGTACGAGAGGAAAAAAACCTTGGAGAACCAACTGTCTGGAAATTCATGGTATTAAATATTCCAAGGAAAATCAGTTATTTTCCTAATAGGCTGTATGCCTAACAGGAGTGTAAAGTGCCATTTCTTAATGGCAGCAAGTGAAATACTTCTGCACTTTATGTTGGTGATTCTGTTAAGGTGGGTTATACATTTCAGCCATGCTGAAGCAGATTTGAATGTAATGGTACAACTTCCAAACTGAGAAGGACAAATCCGAGCAGAAATAAATGTGTATGTGTATCGTGACATCCAGCAAATAATTCAAGTAGACCTCTCTGGACTACTTCTTTTTAAACAATCTCGGTATGCTGCAAAAATGACTTTCACTTCTTCAGGTTCCTACAAATTGCAGCACAAAAAATCAATACTTTTCCAGCTAATGTCAATTTTTTCCATTAAAGGATAAATGAGGAAACGTGAGGCTTCTAGGCTGCTGTGACTTCTGTGCACTTCCCAGACAGCTAATCTTTATTTATATTTTGTGTAATGTGTATTTAGTGCTTGTAATTTTATTCCCATTGCCAGCCTTTGCATGTGTTTATGAGTTAAATAATCAAATAATGATGGAATTGTGGTGCATTTTTAAAGCCTTTGCTCAAGTACGTCAAGTTAAGACAGTGAATGTTTTATTTGAGGAAATTAAACTTAATAAAAAATGAAAATGGTCCCTATCATGGGTTAGTTTTCTGCCTGTTCAATAATGTGATGGCTTATGTTATTCCTGTGGTCACTGAAATTTGTCAGTGTTTAAGCATTGGTACTGTGGAGGGTTTGTTCTTCAGTTTAATTTTTATTAACAGAAATGTTCTAATTTATGTATCCCAGAACAAGAGTTTCCTAGTAATATAGTCACAGTAAGCCCAGTTATTTAGCTTAATTTTGTTTGTTGCTTTAATGATCTTCTAGATATTTCTATACACATCTTTTGAAAATACTGTAGATTTGAGTTAGAGAAAATATTTTTTGTTATCTGAAGCAAAAATGGACTTTGCATTTCTATTTCCATGGATTTATCAAGAGTAGCAAAAGAGTGACATCATCAAAGGCATCAAAATAGGTCAAATGTGAAGCAGATGTAAAAGTTCAGATTTTGATCATTATTTCTGTTTTGCCAATAATGATATGTGCATATATGAGCAGAACGCAGGAGGCAAGAGCATTTGCCTTGCCAAATGAAAAGTAGAGAAGTAAAGTACTTTAGGTCAATGCAGCTCTGTTCTAGGAGGAGATAGATCTCACAAATAATGGTATTAGAATTTTGCTGAAGTTTCTCCCATGATTGTTGCTTTTACTGTCGTTCCAAAGTTTGTCTGAGCAGAAGAGCAACCTTGCTTGTTAGCAGTGGCTGGCAGGGACTGTGTTGTGTGAAGTTTCACTTGATGACCTACGTTAGTAACAGTGGGGAATGTGTATCTTGGAAAAAGGGTCTGAGGAGAACACAGTTTAGTAAATGGGCTCTGTTGTTTGGAACTCAGGATGAGAAACTTTAAACAGAGACAGAATATTTTCCTCTTTGGATACCTAATTGCAGAGTGCAACAGGTGGTTCTGAATGAGCTTATATCTTGAATACCTTGTTCAGCTGCAGTGTGAGCGCACGCTGAGCAGCCAGGCGTCACCTGGTTTGGGCAACTGCTATAGCTATGCTTGTACATACAAACTTCTGTGACTATATATATATTGATTAGCAATCTTGCAGTGAGCTGCGTAACATATTTCAGTATTTTTCATTTTAGTTAGTGCTTTACATGCTTCAGTACGTTTAGTATCATGTTCCACTGCTTTCTGCATGCAAAACTGTGTTTTCCTCTCTTTATTGTTAAGCTATCTAGCCATAAGAGGCAAAGTCAGTGTTGAAGAGAAGTGCATAAAGGATAAAGTAAATGGCAGAATGTAAAAATAAAGCAAACCATTTTCAGTGCTGTTACTAGATTTAAGAGAGAATATGAGATTTTTACAAAGTGTTTCAAAGACTAAAACATAAGGATTTGAAAGGAATCGACTTCAAAGTCATAGCAGTCGTGTATCGCAGTTGCCTCATCTTGCTAATGGTCTGGCTGGAGTGATGTAGAACTGGAGACCAGTGCTCTACAGAGAATTAGAAAGACTTGGGAAAAAAAAAAAAAGAAAAAAATGTGAGGGAAGTAAATTTCCTAACTTTCCCAAATACATGAGTGAAGCCCTGTTTGGTAGAATAGATGCAATTTTCCTGCATGAGAAAATTTGTTAAAAATCAGTGAAAATAAGGATTAATGTGAGATTGTTTTCCCAAAACACTACAATTTCCAACTGAATATCTGCCCTGCTCCCTCCACCCCTGTTTTAGTCTGCCTTTTAGAACTTTTATAGCCAGGAAGCTGTCCCAGAACACCTATTTGTTAGGTGTCACTATGTAGCATTAATACAATTAACCTTAGGAATCCTTTTTTCCTTAGTATATTTGCTTGGTAGTCTTTCAAGACTTATTTTGCTGCTATTTTATGACGTTGATTAATTTTGGAACAGGTACTGCATACAGCAGGGGAGTTTCTCGTCTGTGTAAATGGCTATGGGCATCTTGGCTGAGGTTGCTGACACATATTTGGCTACATGCTGACTTACCGGCTATTGTCAAGGACTAAGGAATGTTGAAAAAATAAAATGAGTTACTTAAGAAAATTACTGTTGTCCTTACAGTTGGAGTGATCTCTCCTCCAAAGGAAGAAAAAAAATTATAAAAGAACTTGAAAGTTGATATTGAGATAAAATAAATCTCAAAGTTAACAAAGTATTTCATTATGTTGGGGTATGAAATTGTCCTAAAGTGCCTTTAAAAAAAAAGTATCTTTTTTCATTCAGTGGCAATATATACATTAATGAAAAGTTTGAATTGAAAAACACTGACTCGATTTCACTTTTGAGTAGAATTTGGATGCTTCTCTGTAATTCAGTCCTCTGTTGCAACTTTCTGGAGGTATATATTTTGTAAAAATGACAGTATTATGACTGGTAATCCATAAAATCCATAAGATTTTTTGAGCTAATATTTATGTTTAAACAAATACATCACAACATATTTTCATTGTCTAGATAATAGATGACTTGGAGTCAATGCAGTCTAACAGTTTTATTCTAGTGAATTTACAAATACTGAATTGCCCTGCATATATTTATATACACACACATTTTTATATATATATATACACAGTGATATATATATATATATATATATATATATATATATATATATATACACAAATGATAAATTCAGGCTCTATATATATATAGCCTGAATTTATCATTTGTGAATGGCAACAAGGAGCAGAGGGAAAAAAAATTATCTATATTTCTGATTTTGTCATATCTTCCATGGTTTTTAATATAGTAACACTTTATACTTTCGGCATATTCTTTTATGCATTGTACTCTTCAGGACTACTCTTAGTCCTGGAGTTTGCTGCCAGATAATGTTAGGAAATTTCTCAGTAGGTATGAAATCAGTAGACAAGAATAAGAGAAGCTTAAAAAGGAGATGTTGAACTTCAAACTGTGGGGTTTATGGTGTTAGACATTCAGAAGTATCTGATGACTTGAGCTGCAGTTTCTGACATGAACCGTTCATGTCTTCATGGCCAGCAAAACATGAAGTAATCCCTCTATCCCATTTTCAGCTTTGGCAGTGGTACATAATGTTTCTGTTTCTGATTCTCCTGAAGAGGGAAGAGAACATGTGTATTTTGGTAAGTAGTTTTATTCGTTAAAATTTATCATTAGAAATCTGTACATATTTTGTTGACTCTTGCTCTGGAAAATCCAAATTTATCAGCATATCAAATGAGAATAAGAAGCTCTCAGAGTGATTTGTCAATGTCAGTGAGCAGAGAGAGGAGGAATGCTTAATGAACCCTGTTTGATCAGAGTCTGTGATAGCCACCACATCTTCCTGGCTCCGGCCAAGACTGCAGATAAGATCTTCTAGTGGTTGTTAACAGTAGGGGTGGAGGTGTGGATTGGATCCTGGCAATGAGGGGCCTTAATGATACAAGAATAAGTCTGATGTCATCATGGAAGAAAATATTTTGTGTCCTGTCTTGAGCATGAGTTTATACCTAGTGCTAATAAATGCCTACTCTTCAGGTTGAGAATCAGTCCTCATAAAAATGCAAGTGAGTATTGTGCTTCTTCCTCCTGAGAAATCATGACAACAGTAATTGAAACAACCAGATTAATGTTCTGGAGATCTTTTTGTTATGTTTAATGCAGCGTTAATTTAGGCTATCCTTTAATCTTAAGTACAAAAGACCATGAACGCTTTCTCTCTTTACTGTATGTCAGTGCAGGATGTCCAGAGAATGCTGTTCATTTTGGTGCTAGTGTAGTCTATGAAATTTCAGCTTATAAAATTTGGTAGAAAACAATATGGCTTTTACAATTATTTGATGTTTTATACTATGTATTTGCTTATTTATTTAGTTAGGGTATTCTTCTAAGTATAGTACGAAGTCCATAAAAATTATTTGTTTTATTGAAGATTAGTGTGGATACACAAGTACAGCAACAATCAGTGAGTCTCTGCTGTGTGATTTGAGGCACTCAAGCAGTGTCCTCCTGGAGCCCAGCTGAAATAAGTGAAGGGCTATGTGTGCTGTAGATTCCAAGTCCTGCACATAAATATCTGTATGAGCGAAAATATCTTCCAAAAATTAACTCAGAATTGAAAACAGAATGCAAAACCATAAACCCCACATTAAGCTGTTTTGGTTTCCTCTTCATAATACCAAATAGTGCAAGGAATTTTTTTAACTTGCCGTTTACTCAAATAACTCCTGAGAAAATGAGCACACTGGCAATAGTAGTAGTTATAAGGACAGTTCTTGCTTTAATTTTCCTGTTAGTTATTTTTGGAATACAGTCCACTGTTTTATTAACCTTTTAGAATGCATAATACTTCATAATAGAGAAATACGACTCCTGTTGTCACTTCCTCTGGGCTTAAATATCAATAGTGTGTTCTCATATTTTTATATTATGTATGTTAAAGTATCATTATGAAATTGAAAATGCCTCTGAGTATGTTTTATGAAAGCTGAAAGCCCCCTAGGATAGTGGCAGAATGTCACTGACCTTGTTGATGTATTACGTGCTAGCAGTAGCATTTCAGGATGCAGGACATCTTGACTGTCAGTTATCTGTGACCTGGGCTTCTCAGATCTTGTTGTTCAAGTGTTCTCAGTGCTAAAATCTGCTTTCTTATGCTAAGAGAACTGGAGTGATTCCCTTGGACAGGGAAAAATGTCTGAAAATGTAAAACACTTGTAAAGAAAGCGCCACATTTCTGGGAGTAATTGAGGCAAATAAAGTTTTTTGGCCAAAAATAGTTGCAGGTGCTTGCAAATTTAGCTAAGCAAACACTGTAATGGAGCTGTCTGATCAACGGTGGAGAAATCCAACAGAAATCGTGAAAGTTATATCTCTTGCTCTGTTTAGTAGGAAATATTGTCAGGCTTTGGGAACTGGGATGAAAAAAAAAGGGTTATAATTAAGACAGCATCCTTAGAAAAGTACTGCAAATGATTGTTCACTGTTTTCGTTTCCTCCATGTGGAAGATGAGCACAGGATGGCTGTGGGACCTTAGGTCTGCTGAGCCCTGTGTTCCGCCTCTGGAACAACTCGCAGCAGGGAGCACAACATGCTGCTCTTCCTGGCGCTTTCTAGAAGAGGCATCTCAGCTCAGGAGACATCTTTGCCTCCCTAGTTGGTTCATTCACTTTCTAGACCTCAAATTTGGCTTGTATATGTGTTTATTGTAGTGTGCTACAGAGTGTGTAGCTTTGAAGAAGCTCAGGGAAGGCAGACGTGGCATGGGCTAGTTAGCGTAGTTCAAGTTATTTTGCATCTTTCTGGTAGGGTCTTAAGGGACTCACTGTAAGTTTCTTCATGGTGTCTGTCACATGGCTCTCCAGGGGTGATGAAAACAGGAATAGTTTGAGTGGATCTGTACCTCCTGTGGGCCAGGTAGAAAATACAGAGACAGTTCTTTGATCCACACAAGGTTTTTTTCATTCTTTTAAATGGGAGTTTACTGATTCATTATACTCTGAAAATGTTGACTTTTTGTACCTTTGTTAGTACATTTGGATTAAATTTAGCAAATATTTTCTGTATAAGTAAAAATAAAGAAAAAAATGGAAAGCTGAAGTTATATTTGAATACATTCATTTTGGTGTGTCTTGATGTTGAAATGGACTTTTTCCCCCAGGTTACTTGAAATTTCTCCTGTCTTCCTCCTTTCAGTCTTTCAACTAAGAGCAACTCCCACTATTGGTACAGCTAAAGTAGGTTCTTTTCTCAGTTAAGGTTTTGAGGTTTATGAAACATATCAATAAACATGCCTTAAGAAAAATGTGGCTGTTCCAAAAATATAAGACAGACTTTTCTAGTTAAGAAAAGCCATCCCAGCATATGGTGTGTTTCTTTTAAGGTGCAAAATATTCATATACTGAGATGAACCTTCTGGAGGAACTTTGAGGGAGTAGCTCCTGATCTTAAAGCTTCTGCCTTTATTTCTCTGAGCAGAGATTTACTTTCTGAAATTTTTTCTTCCAGATCTCTAAAACATGCTAATAGTGCCCTGCCAAACTCTTGTTGACAATCTGTTTCTCCTAGGAAGCTGTTACATATAAAAGGCTTTTTTAATATATTTAATTTTTGTAGCCAGGAGAAACATTCAGATTTGTTTTCAACATGTGTCTAGGACAATATTAATACCTATGGCATAGTAATTATTGTAATCTTGTATACACATTATCTTACCTGACTGTATCTATGAAATAGATCAGTGTTTTTATGTGATTGACATGTTATTGTATGCAGAGTTGCCTCATGTTTTTTTATTTCTGTGCCTCGCTTGCTATAGCAGTAACCTGTGTTCTCTGCCACAGTGCTTGTGTGACCTTCTTACAGACTAGCAAAGAACCCATCTTGTTTGCTCAATATCCCAAAAGATAATTAGGAACGGTTGCCTGAGCAACATAGCATCCTTGACAAATGCCAGAGGGATTGCTGTGGTGCCAGTTGGACTGCTCCATCAGAAGTGGCATGCTTCCACGTGCAAAACAGTGGAGTAGCAAAGGAATTTTGTTTCTTTTGATTTGTTTTTTATTTTTGCTTGGACTTTTTTTATTTCTGCTGATGTGGTAGAAAATAAACAAAGGCGTGGAGTAAATAGAAGAGTAGGGAAAAAAGAATTAAAAACCAACATGAACAAGGAAAGGAATTCTGTGGGAAAGAGAGGTGGGGGATGCTCTGTGTTTTTACACACAGGAACAAAACATTGGGAAGAATCAAATGGAAAAGAGTGTCAATGTGGAAGAAGCATTTAAACAGAATAAACTTGTTTAGAAAAGGAAAAGGGGAGAAAACATGGGAAATGCTGGAGGAACAGTATGGTGGGGGAAAATGGGGAACTTCTTTTTTTAAGCACATACTAACGGAAATCAAAACTGTTTCTTCATGAGAGGTACAGTTTCTTTCTTTGCTGAACAATCTGTATTGTGGGGGTGTTAGAGTTTGGTTTAGGGTTTTATTTATTTATTTATTTAAAAAAATCAGTAGGCTTATTGATGCTTTGATACTTGGGTTTAGTTTCCCTAATATAAAACCTGCCAAATATCCCTTCTGGATGGCTTATTGGTCTTATATGGTTAAGGCAGAGTTGTGTGTTGCAGCCAGCAGTACACAAGGGAGCAATATGGCCAGTATCACATCTGTCTGCCTTTTTTCTTCTCAGCTTGAATGAAAAGTTACCTGTTTACAGCTAGGATAACTGCGGGAAGGCCTTGGCACCCATCCAGACAAAGGGCTCACATTCATGTCTTTACATCCATAGTGGGATGCTGTAGCTACTTTCCTGCTGTTAACCCGCCTAATTTGCCTTGTTTTCTACACATATACTCTGTGAATTCTTGGATAGCTCATGTAGTGTACAAAATATTTGCTCCATCTGCTCAGAGCATTTGAGCTTTATAATAAATTGAGAGCAATTCAGAGATTTGGTTCTCAACTGCTTTCTTTAGCCATTAAGAATTACAACACATGGAAGTCTCTCAGAATAAAAAGTAAGCCATCATAAGAGCACAACAACAATAAACTAAACAGGATATAACAAATAACCTTCTTGCAGAGGTTTTCCTGAGAGATATCTATATTTGACTCATTATGAGTCAGTTTATTCTGCTACTTAGGTGCAAGTTTCTTCAGTTATTGCAGAAAGACGTTCCTTGTTAGTCCAGAAGTGTTCAACTGCTTTTCTGCTAAGCAATTTCATTATGGATCATGTAATCTTTAAGGCTTTTTTTTTTTCTCTAGTAGCATGGTTTGATGGGATCAACAAAATCTGCTAAATTCATGTGTGTCCTAATTTATTAAAATCTGATTTTTGCTGGTTATTGTAGTACTGTGCCATGTCAGCTATTTTTATGTAGCTGCTACTGCTGACAGTCACAGTTACTACAGAGGACTCATGCATGTGGAGGTTGGGTTTAGAAACTTGGGTGCACTGGCTTATAATTTGCAGAGCTCTAATGCAAAACTTGTCTCCCTTTTTTGGGCTGCTTATATAGTTGATATGAAATTATTTGATACTTTCATGGAGTCCACTTTTGTTCACATCCTGTTTGTATTATAATCTGACCAACATTTCTTCATGGTATCACATAATGTTTTGACAGCAAGGTGAAGTTCTGATTATCTAGTCAGCTTCTTATACAAACATCAATTACCAATGTAGCAGAACATAATGGACCTACTGTGTAAAAGTACTGATATAGCTTGCCCTGTCCTGTCCCTCAAAATTCAGGTGTAGATAAAAGTCTTCCTATTGTTTTATGAGTGTTATAAATAATAAGTTATAATAATATGTTACAATAATAAGACCTAACTTAATTTCTCTAACATTTATGGAATAGAATAAGTTTTATTGACTTTTTTTTTGTTCTTTCTGCTTTGGAGTCAAAATCTCTTTTATGGTATCTGTATATAAAGAATTCTCGTCTACTGTCTGAAAGCCATAAAACAGGAAAGAAAAATATTTATTTAATCTTTAATACAAAAAGTGGTTACTACATACTTTGCAAAGGTGCATATTTCCTAGGTTGTTCAGTAAATTCTACCTGATGTACCTATAAGTTCTTGTATTTTGAACAATACATTCATAATAATAAAGTACTTCTAATCATCATAATTCCCCTTTAAAAAAAAGAATGACTGTTCTATAATTGCAGATTTTTTTCCTCATTTATCTCCCTTACATATATCCTGTGTAATCTTAGTTTCTATTCAGATCCCATGTTTCCCAGATGATCTCCATGTATTAGTATCTTTATTAGATTAAAATAGAATTCCCGAGACATTTTCTCTGTGTTTGCTATTAATGTGATTGGGAAGGGACTCTCTGGGCTGTTTTATTTATTTCTTTACTTGTGTTCATACGTTGGGATGCCTTGTCATAAATACTTGTGCAAATCAAGTGGATTGGTGAGTCACTGTGATGTTAAAGTCAGATTATAGTTACTCCCCCCATCTTATTCAGCTCTTCAGAGATAATGGTCACTGGTAATGAATCATCTCTTCTTGACTTCACCAATATATTCCTACTAATTCTTTGTAACTTTGTTACTATGGCAGATGTAGTACAGATACAGAACAAAATAATATGGACTACTTACTATCATGCACATCATAACCAAAAGGTACTAGCTGATTTCCAGTTGCAGAGCTTTTGGTGCAGTACAGTTCAAGATACGCTTCAGGGATTGATGCTGCAATTTTTTTTTTAAATAACTATGTAATGAGGTTTTATATTAGAAACCAATCAAATAACATACCAGCTTTGTACAGGCAACTTTCAGAACAGGTCTGCACTTCTGTAGGCATTGGGGAATTCTTTTTAAGAGTATAGGAAGAGGTGATTGTCTTGCTTAGCCTGCTATATAACACAAGAAGAAAACCTCTACATATAATTCCTGCAATGATCCAATTTATCTGCACTATATTTTTTTTAAATAATTCTGTTCTTTACTTATACCAACTCCATTTAGAAACAAAACAGTACAGAAGCAGAAGGAACTACCTGAATTACTGAATCCAGCCTACAGCACCACATGCAGTTTTGCAGTGGACAGTTAAGTCCAGAAGGTCTGTAAAAGGACCTGCTGTGGCCAGAAATCAGAAATATGCCCAGCATTGTAAATTACATTGTATTAAAATCCTAGAGATAAAAACATGAATTTAGCTACCAAGACAGCATGACTATTTCCATTGTCTTGAGGTACCCCAGTGACATGGAAGAATGTATATGTCCCCAGCAGGTGTTTGTACTCACACATCACGTGCCGTGCTCCATTCTTTCTTGCTCTCTCCATAAATCCTGGCAATCTGAGCTAAAGAAAAAACTTCTTGATACTAAGTCTGGTAATTGGAGTAACGCTGTAAGTATGCAAGTTCTTGAGAAGCTGTTCATTGCCATTAGGATCATCAGTGCTCTCTGCTTGGTACCAGATCTGTGTCTTCTGTAAATCTCTGATGGTTCAGGATCTTTCTGGTAATGTGGCAGTGGAGGAATAGGGTGCTTTCTGGTGTGAGCAGATGCCTGGCACCGATAGAGACATGTGGTCTGACTCCGTTAAGAAAAAAGGAACAGCAAACCCAGTGTTGGTTAACATACCTTCCAGCAACATCTGTTGTCTACCCACTTCTGCAAAACCAGGCATAAATCAAGTTGTTTCAATAGTCCTGCTTGAAAATGTGTACTTTAGTTCTAGTGTAAATATGGTAGCTTCAGCTTGAACAGTGCTTTGTTTCTTTGTCCAAATTTCTGAATTTAGAGCAAGCTGAAATCCAAGCCTTAGTAAATGGCACTAAGTATGAGCACTGGTGACGAGTGTTAACCTGTGCTGTGTGTTAAGTGCATGCAGTGATGAAGGAAATAACAGCATTTTTTAAAAAGGTGTAATTGCAATAGTACTGCTGTTGGCAGGGTCAATTCCAGAACAAAAAAGGTCACAAATAATTTTGCTAGGAGTACTCTTATTAAATGTTATCCTATTTGTGATTTATTTTTTTAATTTGCATTTTCTCTTAAGCGTTAAAGTCTTTTTCTTCTCATTTTTGAGGCTGGTGAAAGGAAAGGTTGCAAAGCCCACTGGCAAGATCGTTTCTGTAAGATGTTTGGAAGGAAGACAGAGAAAAGGAAGGGCATCTGGGCTCCTTCTGAGTGTGATGGCCAGAATGATGACGCAGCTGTCCAGTATGCTGTGGCCAGTGGTAAAGCTTATATACATCATCTTCATTAGTCTAGGGTTGGGTTTCTTTCCTTAAACAGCAAACCGTTTCTCATGATGTGCCAAGCTGCTAATTGTCGTAGCAGTAATTTATGATATAATGGACTAAAGAATAGATTTTGTCATAATTTCAGCTAGTTGTATTTCCCAGGATAAACTTGTTTATTAATTGTAATTATCTTCAATTAAGAAGAAAATAAAGAGAGGATTATATGCAGTACAAAATCTAGTCAAAAGAGTTGTTTTAAAGATTCAGCTGTGGATTCTCGTACTACTGCAGCTGATCTGACTTTTGAATTGAAAATGGAAATTCTTGGTTTCTTTCTGAATTCGGGATGACAATGACTGAATAATGCAACAAAGTTGATCAGCAGATATGAGCTGCTGAAGAGTAATCTGATAGTGTATACTAAGAGAAAACCATTTCAGATGAGTTTTAAAATATTCTCTTTTTCATTCTGGTACCTGAATAATTAGGACTAAAATGCTTGTGTGAAGCAATAGACTCAACATTTTAGTTTTATTTCTTTTATATTTTTTATTTGTGTGTCAAATTTGAGTGTGGTCTTTTAAGTCATTTGTATTTTGCCTTATTCTGGAACTGCTGGACCCTTGTCTCTCGTGTGGCCGCCCTGTTCCTGCAGCTCCATGTGTACTATATATAACCTTTGACTGTAGTTCAGAAAGACTTGTGTGGTGGGGTTCTTCCCCTTTTTAAAAGTTTTGTCAATAATCCTAGTTTAAAGAAATTATTAAAGCATCTCAATTAGGATGCAGTTTTTCATATTGCATAATTAAAGGTAGCATTGAAGGTGTCGAGATGAAGTATTTGGTCATTGTGTGCACCGTTCGTCCTGGCTCTAACAGCAGCTTTTCTGATTCAAGAAAGGTGATGCAAGCAGCATCTGTTGCTTTGCAGCAGCTTTGCAGCAGCATCAATCTTCACATGTGTGTCAGCTTCTTGCAATGAACAAGTATTTAATGGCACTATTTCTCTTTGGTGTGTTTAATTTGTATGTGATAGAAACACACACTTAGGAACTGATCTGCGTCTTTTTTGTGGTAGAACACTGAGAAAAGTTTTTTGTCTTTTCGGTATATCTCTTAGTGTAAGAAATAAGACTTGTTAAATGACAGTGTTGATTTCAATGACCCTCTTCTGGTGACAGATACATACAGGTGTACTATCTTTGAACTATTCTAATACACAGACTCTTTTTCCAGTTTTCCAAGGTGATCTTGTACACCAAGATATTCTATAGCTGTCTTTCTCTGAAGAATGCAAAGAATACAGGGCAACAAAGATGGTAAAGGGGCTGGAGAACCGGCCTCATGAGGAATGGCTGAGAGAGCTGGGGTTGTTTAGCCTGGAGAAGAGGAGGCTGAGGGGAGACCTCATTGCTCTCTACAACTACCTGAAAGGAGGTTGTGGAGAGGAGGGTGCTGGCCTCTTCTCCCAAGTGACCGGGATCAGGACAAGAGGGAATGGCCTCAAGCTCCACCAGAGGAGGTTTAGGCTGGACGTTAGGAAAAAATTTTTCACAGAAAGGGTCATTGGGCATTGGAACAGGCTGCCCAGGAGGCGGTTGATTCGCCTTCCCTGGAGGTGTTTAAGGCAGGGGTGGATGAGGAGCTAAGGGACATGGTTTAGTGTTTGATAGGAATGGACTCAATGATCTAGTGGGTCTCTTCCCACCTGGTTATTCTCTGATTCTCTGATTCTTTGTCTCATGTGAAATACGGTACTTCAATGAATTGTCCTAAAGTTCTATGATGACAATTGTTGTGCACAGGAATGGCATTTATATAATGATGGTCAGGTGACACTTGCAGATTTTCAGAAAGTGCTGGTGTTTCTGAGGGTGCTAATTTATTCCTAGAGAGCTGCCCTGTTCCTGCAACTCCATGTGTACTATATATAACCTTTGACTGTAGTTCAGAAAGACTTGTGTGGTGGGGTTCTTCCCCTTTTTAAAAGTTTTGTCAATAATCCTAGTTTAAAGAAATTATTAAAGCATCTCAATTAGGATGCAGTTTTTCATATTGCATAATTAAAGTCCTGAGTATTTTGTTGTGGTATATTAGAATGAAATATTTCTGTAATAATTAGCTCTTGTGGCCTTTCAGCCCACAGATGGGCAAATGGTAGAAATCTAAAACATTCTTGTTTCAGGATAAATAAGGTATTTTAAATTAGAATAATTACTGTCACTGTGAGTAGAAATCCTAATTCTCCTCTGTGAATGTAGAGCTTAGGGTACTGTAAAATATTACCAGTATCTGCAGTGTGAAGCATTGACAGTGAGTCATACGCACTCTTCTGCCTTAAGTGGCTTCAGGAGCAATGATAGTGCAAACTCAGCGTTCCTTAGATCAGACAGCTCTCCAGAGGCTGTCAGGCAAGACTGAGTGTCAGTAGTCATAGTGGCTTTTTTGGTGGGAAAGCTATTATTTATTGCATCGATAACACCAGTGCCTTTTTGGATATGATAGACCACTAACTGGTGTCAGTGAAGAGTGAGATTTGGTTGCTGTCAGTCTGCTTTTAAAATGTGACCCAGTGCATTCTGACTGTTCCTGAGTTTCAGATTTCAGCTCTGGTATTTGACACGGATATGCCACCTTTGCTGGATAGGAAGTTGCTAAGATTCGTCTTATAAATGAAATGATGAACCTTGGGTTTGTTCTGATATGGAAGTACACTAAAATGTGCAAATTTAGGTACATTTATAAAACATCCTACATTCATCTAATATTTGACTTTTTTTCCTCCTTTCTTTCCAAATGTTGAGGGAAAAAATAAAGAGCTTTGATTTTTTTTTTTCCCCCCACTGGCATGTTACTGTATCATTTTCTCCAAGTGCCAGATAAATGCTGTTTAGATATTTGCAGACCCACAAACTGCTGCCCCTACTATGCTGAAATGCTGGTTCAAAGAGAACTCACTCAACATTATTCAACTGTTAAAATATAATTAAATAGATATGGGTCTGTAGGGAAAATACTGCGTGATGTAGGTTTTATTTGTTTTTTCCTGTTAGTTAGTTGAAGAATGTCACTTTGGTTTTATAGTTTAATAACCTGTGTTTAGTAATTATGTCCAGGGTTTTTTTTTCTTGGAATAGTGGTTAATATCTTGGAGCGTGGTTTGGTTTTGGTTTTTTTTTAAGGGAACCTACCAAGTTAATTATGCAGTTGCAGTAAACTGTATGAAGATGATGAGTACTGGCTTGATGACTACCTGGCTTTGTTCTTTACTTTCTAACATGCAGCTCTGAGCTCCCCAATTTCAGAAAACCCATTCTGACTGGAGGTGGCAGCTGCACTTTCCAGTTCCAAGGTACCTGGAAACAGGGGAAACTAGAGTCCCTGATGGTCAGTGATAAGCATTTTAAATACTGCTTCTCTTGTCAGCTCATTCAGGCAGGTCTGTTATGGTGGCTAAATCTACTGTTAAGGATTATGAAGATGGAATTGTACAACATACACAGCAGTTAGATAAAAAAAGGGAGTTGAAGTCCTACTGATGAATAAGTGTAGACTACCTGGAAAATTCCATTTATAACCAAATTTCTTCATAGCAAATAAAATAAGGGATTTGATTTAAAATTTGTGAGTACTGTATATCAGGATATATTGTGTTCAGGACAACATAATTGACTGGAGCTTTTATTGTAGCCCTTCTTATCTTTCATTATTTTCAGGTTCCAAATTGTAGTATGAGATATCCAGGTAACTGATTCTGTAGTGGAGCTTCTATTTGTGGCAGACTTTTACATGATATCAGTTGAGGTGACATTTGATTTCTAAGCACAAATCTTACCTAAAAAAATAAATTTCTATGTAAATTTCTAAACAAAATTTTATTCTAAATAAAAACCTTATCTTTCTAAATAAAAATCTTAATCATTGTGTAGCAAATGTAAGACTATTTTAGCTGATGGCATGGGACCAGAACATTCAATGTAGGCAGGTTGATTTTCACCCCTTCCTTTATTTTATGTAGTAGGGTTGTGATCAGGGGTTTTAAAGGAGAGAATAGTAACTTGAATTTTGCCTATCTGGAACAGATAATACATTTATAACTGGAAGATACCCCAAGAAAAGGGTATTTTGGCTCTGTTCCATTTGTTTGAACGTACCATCATTGGAACATTTCATCATAAATTAGATGATGAGTCATTTCTGAGTCAGGCAAAGAAAAAAAAAATCAATCTAAAAGAAACCAAGCTTTGAAATGAGAATAACAGCCAGGAAGTAATAAAAATATGGAAAGTTGGAAATCTGGATATGAAATTCTCTAGCATCTCAATTTTGTATGCTTTTATTTGTCTACTGGATGAAGTAAAGAAGAAAACCTTGCTTAAAAATCTGTCTCCAATTAATGGAAGCTATTGTCAGTCTGTTATTGAATAAGTAATTTAATTGCATTTTCTTGAAATAGTTGTTCTTATATGACCAACAGTAATTGACTTAATGAAGTACAATATGTGTTAGGTTACGCTGTGCTGAGAGTGTAGAGGAAACCTCAACACAATGTTGATTATATGAGTATTGCTGTCTTTGATCATAAATAACCTTTCCTCAAATGTTTACCATCCGTGATGGTGTGGGATTAAAATTTCTGTATATATTGGAAAGCTCTCTGACCCAAAATGTTTATGACCACAGAAAACTTCCTTCGAGTTCTTATTCATACAGTTTACCTTACACATGTTCTCGTATAGTTGCTGCAGTTCTTTAACTTCTTGCTGTGCCATTTCTTTGTATTTGAGGTTCTCTGTAGACTTAATGGATGTGATTAAAGAAACTTACACCATTAGCAGGTAAAATTAATATTGCTGTGGTCTCTGTGACATCCTTAGCCTTTGATATTTTTGGTATGTGGATTAATAGTGTCTTGCAAACACTGTGGTATTGGCACTTGCCTACCGCAGGTTCCTAAGGGTAACCTTTGTAGGCTGAAATAGCTTGTTTAAGCAAATGACTGCAACATATAATTACTTTGTTAATTAATATAAAAGCTCTTTATTTTTCTATTGCTTCCTTTTTGGATTCATAACGATGAGTTAGAAATAATCATTATAAACAATGAAATAGGATTTTTATTTAAACTTCTATGTGAAAATATGATCTGAGAAAACAGGCTTGCCCTCTATAAAAATGGTTTTGGGAGCTAACTCCTGCTGAGCTGTTCTCTGGAGGCTGGGGCAAAACTTGACTTAACACCTTGTGCCAAGAACAGCATTTCAAATAGGGCAGTGTTTTGGTGTGGAGCTTGAGAAAAAACATCTTTTTACAGATCATGTTGACAAACACAATCTGTTATTGGTTTGTTAGTGTAAAGAACAACACTTTGAAAGCAGGCAAACATAGTTCTAGAAATACCTTTTTAGGCCATGACAAAAGTCATAGAATTATAGAATCATAGAATTGTGTGGGTTAGAAGCGACCATGGAGGTCATCTAGTACACCCCCCTTGTAGTGAACAGGGACATCTTCAAATAGATCAGGTTGCTCAGAGTCCTGTCTAACCTGACCTTGAATGTTTCCAGGTATGGGGCATCTACCACCTCTCTGGACAACCTGTGCCAGTGTTTCACCACCCTCAGCATAAAAATTTTCTTCCTAATATATAGTCTAGACCTCTCTTTTAGTTCAAAACCATTGCCCCTTGTCCTGTTGTTACAGGCCCTGCTAAAATGTTTTTCCCCACTTTCTTATAAGCCCCCTTTAAGTATTGAAAGGCCACAATAAGGTCTCCTCAGAGTCTTCTCTAGGCTGAACAGCTCTCCCAACCTCTCCTCACAGGGGAGGTGTTCCAGGCCTTTGATCCTCTGGACCCACTCCAGCAGGTCCATGTCTTTCCTGAGCCGAGGGCTTCAGAGCTGGATGCAGTATTTCAGGTGGTGTCTCACCAGAGCAGAGGGGCAGAGCCACCTCTCTTGACATGCTTGCAATGCTTCTTTTGATGCAGCCCGGGATATGGTTGGCTTTATGGCCTGCAAGCTCACGTTGCCAGTGTACGTCCAGCTTCTCATCCACTAGGACCCCCGGCTCCTTCTCTGCAGGGCTGTTCTCAGTCTCTTCATCCCCCAGCCTGTATTGACATTGAGGGTTGCCCTGACGCAGGTGCAGGACCTTGCATTTCTCCTTGTTGAACCTCATGAAGTTGTCATGTGAGAAACACTCATTCACTGGTAAAATATTAAAAAGGACAAAGTCTTCGAAGCAAAGATAATAATATTTTTATTTTACAATTCAGTGTTGAATTGGATGCCCTTCTAAAAAGGCATAACATCCTACAAAAACCAGCAAGTATATATACTAGTTTTAAACAAAGAATATAAATCTCTTCAAGGTTGATCATTACATTTTTTTGGCATATTCAACCATGTCCGGAGACTTCTGTTAGGTTGTTGTTGCCAACAGTATCTTGTTAGACAGCTAAGCATCATGTATGGATATCATCTACATATTATTTCTTGATACATGACAGGTTTATATGGCAAGATAATTAAACATGCACATCAGCTGCAGCAAAATTTATCAACTAATTCCCACAGTCACAAGCCCTGCTTCTCCAGTTTGTCAAGGACCCTTTCGGGGGCATCCTCTCCCTCAGGGCTGTCAACCTCGTCACTCAGCTTGGTGTCATCTGCAAACATAAAATCATAGAATGGCCAACTATAGAATGGCCATGGAATATCCAACTGTGGGAAGTCTAATATCCAGCTATGATTTTCCAGACACTGGCAAAATCTTTTTAATTTCAGCATTGTCTTGTGAGGGTAGCTCTGATGTACACTGTTTTTACATCCCTGTGCTGCAACAGGCAGACCATATTTAGGAATGTTCTTTTAGCCCTATTATCTCTAATCTATGGTATGTAGTATGTCAGAGAAAGACCCATCTGAATTGTGATTCCTTCCTTCCTTCTGCAAAATAAAACATTTTGGGTCTGTGCTTAGTAAATGTGCAGATGCTGGTTCTGAGTTAGAAGTCTTTTTTGATTGAGCCTGTGATATATATTCATACAACCATTACAAGATAAGTAATAGCTCCTGTAGCACAACACATGTATGTGTTGGTTCAGTTGTTTTATGTGTATCTCTTCAGTGGAGACTAGATAGATAATGGAGATTAAATGAAATAACCATAGACCTGCACTTACGCCAGAAAGCAAGGGATGAATGTGGAGTGCAATGCTCTTGCTCCATCAGCTGTGAAACTGCATGGGAGAATTGAGGCAGAGAGAAAAGCAAGCAGAGGAAACTAGAGGGAGAATAAAAAAGTTGTTATGTTTTGTGTTGATGAGACTTCTTTTTTTGAAAACACAGTACTGTTACGTTATAGATGTGTGATGTAGAGCCTCTTTGTGTACTTGAGGAGGTAGGTAGTGGGATTTTATTCAGGCAGTGGAAGCACATATACAGTGTTGTAACTGGTCATTTTGAAACCAGATGTGTGTCAGCACTGCATAAACACATGGAACGGTATTCTTTTAACAACAGAATATCAGCAGTTGCTGTAGAGTCATAGATTTTTTTTTCATTTCTGTTAACAGCAATTGAAAATGCTTCACATTTTTGCTAGGAATTTGTGGACTTGAGTGCAAAGCCATTACCTTATATTGTCCCATTAACACTTACTCCTTTTCAAAGCTTCTGATGGTTTGTTGCAAATTGTGAAAATTGGTATGGCCATATTCTGTTAGACTTAGTTTTGTATAAAATACTGAAAGCTGGTTGGTGCTGTGCTGAGAGTACTCGGCACTTTTACAGCCCTACCTTTTGATACTGTAGCACAGACTATCCTGTCTATACAGCGCAACACGCATTTCATTCAGATGATTTGAGACAGTAGCTGCATGCTAATTCAAGGGGTTTTTTTTTTGATACTTTTCCCAGTACTTAGAAATGTTATACTTCTGAAATACTTTTCAATGTAACGTTTCATTATAATCCCATCACAAAGAAACAACCATTCTGCTCATGAGTAGACTACCCCAAATCTGAGGAATAACTAAGGAAGGTTAAATTACTGCAAAGTCATACTGACTTCATTGCATCTGCAGATACAGCTTGGTTGCTCACCATGCTTAATGCAGAGGTCTAATTTACAGTTATATGCTGCTTACTGAATTTAGATTTGACAGTTTTGCTTGCCTGATTTCAAAACAAAGACGAGATATCTTATGGTTTGCTTTGGACTTGAAACTCAATTTTTGTAAATTACTCATTATTTTAAAAATAGGCTTCTCTGAATTACATTTTGGAGGCCTGCTTCCTTTCCTTTACATAACTTGTTTGTGGTCCAAATCCAGAGGGCTACTCACATACGTTAGTTGTGTTGCTAATCTGAATCCCTAGTGTTGACAAAGTGTAACTAGTAAGAGTAAAAATTTATAAGTACTCCATAGAATTATTGTTCAGACAGATTAATATTTCATAGAATTATAGAATCATAGTATGGTTAGGTTGGAAGGGACCTTAAAGATCATGCAGTTCCAACCCCCCTGCCATGGACAGGGACACCTTCCACTGGATCAGGTTGCTTAAAGCACCATCCAACCTGGCCTTCAGCACCTCCAGGGATGGGATGTCCATGACTTCTCTGGGCAGCCTGTTCCAGTAAAAAAATTCTTACTTTTGCAATGCTGTGTGGAAGACATGGGTCCAGCATTGCCATCAGCGGCAGGGGTAAAACAAGTGAGGATGTGACAGTCCCTGCTAACATCTGATACTGATACTTAATCTTTCAGTCCTTCTGGGATTTGGAAGACTCTCTGGGTGAACCCTAAGAGACTTGGAGGAGCTCCCTGCTTGGTTGTTTGTCCTACTCATACCTAGATTGAGAACAGCCTGTATTTTGGTTAGATTTCATTGAGTTAAAAGCCCACTGAAATAATTCTGCAATTCTGATTTCTATTATTTCAAGTATGATAAAATCTTTTAGTAATGAAAGGACTGGTGGAAAATTGTTTTTTAAGACATATATAGGAAAAGGACAAATAGGAATTGACATGCAGAGGTGAAACAAAACCAACACTTGTACCATATCAGGGACCAATGGTGTCAGCCAGGACATGAGGGTGGAAGTGTCCGCGTCTCTTATTCTGTTAAGGACAGTGCCGTTGTTCAAGGAAAATGTTTTTACTGAAATGCTTGATTTTTGAATGGTCTTCTGGATAGTTACTGTACAGATGAGGAGACTCTAAATTAATAATGAATCATTCAAATCACCGAAGAACAGTAAAAAACCAAATATTTCACTTCAGGCTTTAAATTCAATGAAATATTCCAGGATTTTGAAGTATTTTAGTCCTTTTTTCCTCTTCCTTAAAGTGTGCATGTATAAAAACTTTATTATATAAAATAAGTCATAATCCTGGTTCCAACAGCGACAGTTTCTATTATTTCTAATATGTAATTGGAACTAACTTTCCACTCTTATTTCCATTTTTATTTGAAAAAGATGATAGTAGTTCCATTGCAACAGTCCCCCAAAAGAAACCTTTTGAGTAGTTGATGTGGCATGAGGCTGCAGAACTTTTTTGTGGGTTGTTTTTCAGGCTTTTTCCTACAGTGTTGATCTTTCCATCAGCTGAAATGGCAACAGATTTAAGCCTGCACTGTTGTTTAGTTACTCTTGGTCAATCTTGTGTTACTTCACCTACATGAAAAATTGCGTTTTCTGAGTTAATAAAATAACTATGTAGTTCATTGGTATATTGTGTGGCTTTTTAGACCTCATGCATATGACGTAACATTAACTGCTTCTAAAAAAAGGAAACACAGAAGATGTTGAGCAGTCAAGGCTTTCTGTTATTTCTTTGACGTTCATAAGCATCAGAGGCGAGATGTTATGTTAGATGACATAAGGTTTTTGGTTATTTGAGTTCAGACAGAATTGCATATGTTGCAGAACTAAATCTTACATTTCCTTTATACATTAAACAAGGTCACTATTCATGAAAAGCTATCGCTTGGTGCTTGTGACTGATGATTCATCATGTCCAGCCAACCAGCACAGAAATGGGCAAGACTGCAAAAAAGCCCTCTTTTAGCTGTATTTGTTAACTTCATCGGTTTTCTGCATTAGAGTAGCAATTCTGTTGACAACTAGATTTTGCATGCGTCTCCTCCTCTGTGCTGTCACCGTAGCTGAGTCACTGCCTTTGGCCGGTGCAGGCCAGATGCTGGATATACCTTTTGGCTGTTCTTTTCAGTTGCGGCATTTGCTATTCGCTTTGACATTAATGCATATCAGACAGCAAAATGCTTGAGTATTGCTTTCACAATTAAACCTCATGTTTGGCTGCTCAAACTTGGTAGTAGCTGACCAACTCAGCACTTGTACTTACTCAGGAAAAGAAGGAAACCATCCCCCCGGCCCCGCCACCAATATCCATCTTCTCTCTTATCTTATCTTAAAAGAAACCTCGGTTTTTCAGCTTCCAAGTTCTGTGACATGTGTCAAAGCTTGCTGCAGGTTTTGTATTTAGTCTTCCTCACTGTTTCTCTGGGAAACTCCAAAAGGGGCCTCTCTAGTGATGTCTGCTTCTACAAACGCAAAGTGAGAAACTAGTATTCACAGATAGAAGAGCAGTATATCATTTTGTGTGTTACCTATTTTAGAAAAGTTTTAAATTATCCTTAAATGATCGAAGGGGGTTAAAAAATGTTTTTTGTTCTTATCATTGTAGTTAGAATGAAAAACATATGTAAGTTCCTTGCAAATTTAACATTATTTGGAAAGTTAAAAAAAATTAAAATGAAGAAATGTGGTTTCCTGTATAATTCATTGAGGTTTTTACATGGTAAGATTTCCTTTAAAAAAGAAAGAATTAATTTTTTTTTTTGGATGAATAGACTGCTAAATCAAAGTCACAAAACTTCGGAACAGAATATAAGATACTGGTGATTTTAATTAAGAATGTGTACTAAATCTTTGTTAAATATACTAGGTTACTTGTATTTATTGATAACATTCGGCAATGTTACTTATTTGCTGACAACAGTAGTAAATTTAGTAGAACTAGTAAAAAAGCCTGAAACATGATTTAATTTGTCAAAACTGAATTTATTTCTTACTAGTGAAACTGAAGGATTATTCTGAGCCTCTTTAAAATCATATTGAAATTAGGCAGTTTGGGTTTTCTCTTGAAATTGCTTTGGGAATTTTGCATTTGGGCACAAAAGGGAGCGTATTATTTCCTAGTAAATATTCTGCTAAAGCAGAGTGACTAACACTGTAGCGCATAATTAACTGCCAAGTGCCATTTAGAGCTTGAATGGAACTGTTACTGCAGATCATTAATAGGGGCTATGTGATGATTGATTGCAAGTTGCAAATTCTGTATCTTCTGTGACTGGCTTGACTTCATGCTAAAATTAAACTCTTTCTTAAAACGCTTTTGAGAAGTACGGCTGAAAAACACTTCTAAGTGCTGATGTTGATGGCATAACTTTAAGACCCTCATTACGAATTGTTTTGCAAATAAAATTACAAATGGTTAGTAATAAAACGATCATGTACCACAAGTTTAGTAGTGTTGAAATAAGACGTTTTTTGTTTTTTGTTAAGCCATTCAATTTTTGTTCAGATCAAGGTGAAGAAAAAATGTCTCATATCTTAGCTCTGGAGAAAGGGCTGAGAGATGCCCTGAAGCACAGACCTGTGTATTGTTAAGTGGCAGGGTGTAAGCCTTCAGGTCTTCAAATTCTAATTGTAGGCTCTGTTTGCTTGTTTATTTTGTTCTTATAACTGGAATCTGCAGCAGTGGGCTCTGCCATGAAGAGCAATTTTTTTGCAAATACAGAATGTATTTTACATTGTTCAAAAATTTGTTGTTGTGAGCTGACCTTCTGGGCTATACTGTGTAATAGTGGGGCATATGTAGAGATTGAGGTGGGAAAGGAAAGATAATTTCAAAGGGTTGTGACTGTGTGCAATTTGTGAGAAGAGTATGAACAGAGAAAGAGTAAAAGGGACCTGGGATAGTCATGAAATACAGAGGAGTGAGTAACAGGGTCTTGCAGGGAGGCAGCGTGCATGAGGGAGAGAAAGAATGAAAAATATTGGAGTAGGGACAGAAAGGTTGAGCTTCGACGGGGATGATTCTGCAAGACATAGATTAATTGTGCAAATTTGGGATGATGCAACATGAAAACAGTAGGGAAAATATAATTTGTAGTAAAAAGTTAAAATGTTAGTAATGTATAGTGGCACGTTAGAGATTTGTGTTTCTGCTGCTCCATTATCCCTACAAGTCTTCTGTGCTGGTTATCACAGGCTATTCATATAGCACTTGGGGGATGGAACTGTTACTAAGCATCAAATAGGGTGTGAATGCTGATCACTAGCCCTTCTCTCTGGGCTATGTAAAATTAACCCGTTTTTCAGTTCAGTTGACTGAGCTCGCTACACCCAATTTCTGGATTGCATAGCTCCATCTGAGTCTCTCAGTCTTATTTTTAGCTGCCATTGTACACGTTGTGGTTTATCATGTGTCAAGCAGAGGAAAACTAATTTCATGTCTTGCAAGTGGTGCTAAAGCAGCCGATCATGCAATAATGATGATCACTCACTGAAGTGTTAAAAGTCAAATCAATTTTAAAGAGACATGAAACAGGATTCTCAACTGGGCATTATTCAGCTTGGTGCTTTCTGTAAGACACCAAAAGGTACTACATTTGAGTGTCCTGTCTCTCATTATGAGGAAGCTTAAGTAGAATTTCTGTATATTATGTTCAAAGAGAATAGCAGTAGAATTTCTGTGTTGATTGTGACTGAAGCTTTTTTTTGTGTGTCTCCTTATAGAATCATACAATGCATTGGGTTGGAAGGGACCTTTAAAGGCTGCCTAATCCAACCCCCCTGCAGTAAGTAGGGACATCTTCAACCAGATCAGGTTGCTCAGAGCTCTGTCCAGCCTGAACTTGATTGTTTCCAGGGATGGGGCTTCTGTCACCTTTCTGGGCAACTTGTACCAGTGTTTCACCACCCTCATTGTAATAGATGTCTTATATCTAGTCTAAATATACCCTCTTTTACCCCTTGTTTAATCTTCCTTCATCCCTCAGATGTTTTGTTATAGTATGTGAAGCCCCCCAAGGAGTATATCTTTGGGAGCCAGTCCTTGCATAGCTTACAGCAACTTTGCATAAAGTTAGTGGAAGAGTGCAGTGTGGCTCATTATGAGTGTATAAGCGTTTGGCTGTTGTGAAATTCATCTGTTTTTCGAATAATTGCTCAAGCATGCCTCTAGCCGGCATGCCGTCGAAACATATCATGTCTGCTACTCTGCTGTGTGGTTAAGCAGGGTGCTGAAGTGTAGAAATGTAGGAACAAGTACATTGCTGTGGGAACTAGGAAAGTTACCTCACCATTTTGCTCAAGCAACCCGTCAGCCCTCTTCTTAATTACGTAAATACAGACCTTTCTGCGTATATGGCTGTAAAATGTTTGTCACTTTTTTAGTTATACTTATTCTCTAAACTTCATCAGATTTTGAAAAAAAGTCCTTACAAAAGCTATGAGAGCTGACGTTAGATGCCTAAAGTCTTCTATGAATATTAAATGCAGCGTATTTGTGTACTAACTGATTTTGTATTTGGAGAGAGCTCTTGCATGTGAAAGGCAAAGGTTTGTGGTTAGACATATTTAAAGGACAATAGCATGCACATTCTTAATAATACAGGGAAATTAATATTTGCAAGAACTTATTACGATTTGTGATTGCTTCGCACCACTGGACACTTCTGCATTGGTGTTGGATAATTCACTATATTATATGGTTTATTTCAAACAGGAACTAAGCTGGAAAATTCTCTTGGTTCTTTTTATGTTGCATCATCAGAGTAATCTCGTCTGGTTTTATAATCTCTTTATGTATAAAAATCAATACATATTAGGAGTAGTTTTGTGTCTATAATTTGTCTTGGAAAACAGTGACTGAGGGAGAACACACAGCTTTTCAATGATGAGAACATTCTAGGACTACTCATATTTTTTTCTGTGCAAGGTGCCTGAAGGCACTTCTGTCCTCTTATTAGGTTGTGCTTCATGCACAGGCAGAGGCAACTTAGTGTAGTGTAATTTCAGCTGAAATAATTAGAAGTGTTGGGAGTAGAGGGTTTTTTCTATGGCAAATGAATTTTACTTTTGAGTACTTCTACACTGTGTTTTTTGTCAGTGCAGCTGAATGTTGATTCATTAGTATTTCAAAAATAGAGGAAGAACTAAGAATATCTAGCTATTGAGGTGTGCAGGACTTAGTTTTTAGTGCGATGATGGGAAATAGTATGTGTTTCCCTCACAGAAAATAGTCAAGAGATAACCAGTTGTGCATTGAGAGAAAAAGAATTTTCTTTTTTGGTTGTTGTGGGGTTTTTTTGTCACTGATTGGTTCTGTCAAAAAACCTGCTTTTGAGCAACTTGCCCCGTCTTGTGCTCAGTTTGATTCCAGTCACAGTATCTTAATCTTTGGAGGAGCTTCAAAAACTATTATTCTATCTCATGGTCTTTTCAGCCATGCCTGTGAATCCTAATGTTTTGTAAAGTGCTTGAGACATCTTTTGTTCTTCTTTGACATGAACAATAATAATCTATTTTTCTTTTCTGTCTTTATAAGGAAACCATCCTTTAGTGAGATGCAAAGAGATTCAAGTGCTAATGATATAAGAAAAAATGACTTTATGGTGTGTTCTACTCTTCCTTGGAAACATGTTTACATGTTTTAAACATACATTCCAGTAAGATAGATTTCTGTAAAGCAGTAAGAAAAACAAATATTAGCAGTGATCAGAATATATGTTTCTGAAGGACACTTAACATTGTTCCATACAAACAATCAGGCTTAATACATGCCTAGTGACATAGGAGGATAAAATTGGTGAACCTTAAGTGGAAATGAGACTAATGGAGTGCACCAAAGATGAGGATTGAGAATAAAATAATTGTATTGCTTTTATTTTATCATTCTTTTTCTGGGTTGATTTGGGGTTTTTTGTTGGTTAATCGGAGAGGGAGAGGTGCTATATTATGATCTAGCCTTAATTCTTACCATGGAATAGGCCATTAGACTGCCCAGAATGAATTCCAGCTTCCAAATCAGCAGTGACAGCTGAGATTAGGAATATATTTTAAAAAACATAATTAAAACCACCAGTCTTTGTCTGAAAAATTCTTCTTAAACCCTTACAAACACCCATTGTAATCTTTAGTGTATTTTAATGGTGTTTAATTATCTTTACCGTTATAAATCTGTGCCTTCGTTCTAACCTTCATGTATTTATCTCTTATTTTTGTCCCATTAGATTTTGTTATACCTTTGAGAAGACTAAATTCCTCTCCCCCTCCCCCACATGTAATGGGCTATAGATTGTTATCCAGTGACCCTTCAATCTTCTCTTGGACAAACTGACTAGATAGGCCTCTATAAATCTGTTCGTAGTGATGTTTTTCAGTCTTGTTGTCATGCTCATGGTTCCCTCTTGAACCCATTTGTGAATGTCTTTGAAATGTTGGCAGCAGAACTGGACTCAGTGATTTAGTAGCAGTCACAGAGGTAATACAGCCTCCCTATTCCTTCTCAACGTTTTGCTGTTTTATATAAAAGCCATTAACTGTATTGTCCTTTGCAGCTGTGATCCAGCATTGACACTTACTGTTTGTCAAGGTAATTGCCTCCAAGAATTAAATGGCATCTCGTTTTTTGTTCCTGGATACGATCTTCCTGAAAAACAGGTTTGGTGGAAGCTCTGGCTAAACTGCCAGTTTTGGTTTTCTGCTGTCTGTTCTCTGTGACCTGAGTAAATTCCATCAACTGCAGTCTTGTGTTTGCTTCCATAAAGACGTTGCATTTATATTGAGATAGCACTGATTTTTTTTTTTGGTGACACCCTCCCTACAAGCATTTGACAGTAATGCTGTTCAAGAATCAGGATAATAACACAGACAGTTCTTAATTTGCTCTGAACCAAAATTTTACTTGTTACATTTTAAACATATAGCAAAAATGTAGTGTTCATCTGTTAGTGGAAATAAAACATGCAGAGAAACAGATAGGTTAATAAAAAAAGGGCAGTAAAATGCAGTGAGACATGGATTTCAGGGACCACAACCATCTTTTAGGCCCCTGCTCTCTGGCGGATCAGTTCCATTTTTCTGAAAATATTTTGTAGCTCATTTATGAGGGAAATTGGGTTCTTTGCTTTAGATCACTGTCCAGTTGAGACTCCAATTAAAATGCAACTTAAGAGTCTTAGGCTTCTAATCTATTTTTCCTTTGTCCAAGTTCCCAATGGTAAGGAAAAAATAAATTGTTTCTTATTTTAAAGAGCTTGTTGAAAATTGTGAAGATGAATAAAATCAGGATACATACATCTTCTTATTCGTTAAAGCATTTACTGACTTTTGATTAAAATTTACAATCTCTTTGTGGCTTTTTGTCAAGATCTGAAAAATGTGATTATTTGAAAAAAAATTCGATGGAAGCAAAAATCTTCAGTTTAAAAAAAAGAATGGAGGGGTAGAATACTGTGTGTGGTGTTTTTTTGATAGTTTGCTTGTTTTTCATGTTAGTGTAGAAAAGATGATAGCATCCCCCTGTTACTTTTTCCTGTTTATTGTTTGTCTGGTATATATTGTGTATTTGTGTTTACGTATTTGTAAATATGCACACGTGCTTAACCCTCAGCTGACTGGAGTCTGTTACAAATGCACACAGCGGTTCAATATGCTGTCTCTGTAGTATGCAAAAAAATTCCATGCCATGCAAATCGATAGTATTCTATTACTGTGATAGCCTGAGGAACGTGGAACAACAAAGACATCACATCCTAATGAAAATCCTAGTATGCCTTCAGCTATTAAGTCAATCCTCAGAGACTGCAAATGAGTTCAGTGTTTATTTTGAAATTGGCATCTAAACTGGAGGTTTGGACATAACTGGAATTCCACTAATTGCCATGTGTGCTTTGGGGCTTCTGGAAGGGTAGAAAACTCCGCTTAATTGTGTAGGCAAGCAGAAGATAGGAAAGACAGATGTCCTGATGACTTCTTGTCTAGATCTAATTAGCTGCTTTTTGACCTCATCCATCTATTTGACGAAGTCTGTCATACTTCTGTATTTTACAGACATATATGCCCGCAAAAAATTTTTTTTAATATTATTTTTACTTTTTATGTTATTGAGACATACTTTGACTAGCCACTGAAAAAAAACAATGATACCTTGATGTTAAAGAAATCATACTGAGGTAAAGTGTTGGAGACCACTATGTTCTGTTAAGGACAATGTGAAAATAAGAGTGTCTCAGTGATGTTTCCTGATACTGCAGTCTCCTGTTTAATATGCTTGACAACACTTTCAGTGAAGAAATTTTTAGTAATACTCAATCTAAATCTCCCTTGACGCAACTTGAGGCCATTTCCTCTCAACCTATCACTTGTTATGTGGGAAAAGAAATCAACACCCGCCTCGCTACCACCTCCTTTCTGGTGGTTTCAGGCAGAAAAAATTTTTCACTGAAAGCATTGTCAAGCACTAGAACAGGCTGCGCAGGGGAGTAGTTGATTCACCATTCCTGCAGGTTTGTAAAAGATGTGCAGATGTGGCATTTCGAGACATAGTCTAGTGCTGGACTTGGCAGCATTAGGGTTATGGTCAGTGATCTTAAAATGTATTTTCCAACCTAAATGATTCTAAGATCGTGGTAACTGCAAATTGCGCTGACCAGTTTTAGCAGTGTGTCTGTGTCGGAGCTCCTCTCCAGGGGTAATGCTGGACTTGACTAATTTCCTGCCTTCAGCAAAGTTCTAGATTGTCCTGAATGTAGGATAAAAAGTGATTTGTGGCAGTATTTAGGCTCTGTATCTATTGCTGTATATAGGATCAGATTGAGAATTGTATATGCCAATGTTGTTATGAATGCCTGCAATTAGATAGTTATTATCAAAACCTTGACTGTGCAGTTTTTTAAATACTTGAAAGGGGCAATGGTAATACAGTCATATGAAGTGTAGTATCTTCTACTTTAAGTAAGAATTCCCAGTTTTCCTGTAGCACCTCATTTATTTCTGCTTATAAATATTGGACCTGAAAATCATCAGTGGTCACTTTAGATCAACACTTTTGGTATCTATGTAGGATTTAAAATACACTAATCAGAGGTTTAGGATATGTGATTTTTTTATTACTACTCTGAATATTAGTCTTGGAAGTTATTATGGGAGCAATTGTGCTTTTAAAACCGTTCTAGAAAAATGCAGGAAGTTGAGTTTCATGATGGGGATTACAGATTTTGAGTTAAGAAAAGGTTACTCATTTTTTTCCCCTATTGTCAATACGTCAAACTTAATCCATAATTTTCTTGAATTTGGAGTTTGGAAATCTTAAGATGTATTGATTAAAGCCATTTCCTAGGAAGCTGATGTTTTGCTAAAATGATGTGGCTGATTCTCAAATACTGGCTGCAAAGGGGTTAGTTCACTTGTTTGTTAAAGAAAAAAAAAAAAAGACAAATTGTTTTTTTCCTGTAAGTGGTGTATTAAATCACTCCAACATTGCCACCGCACTGAGATGTTTTATTTCCATTATATTCTTGTGTTTCTAACATTCATGTAAATGGTTATGATTTTCCTGCACAGAAGGTCAGCAGTAAAGGGGAGAACAGACTGTTACATATTCCTCATAATGTCAGAAAAAAGGTTGGCCACTACTGAGTGCTTGAATATAGAATGGTCATGTTATGCAGCCACAGAGCAGCACAGAAAAGCTCACCCAAATGAAAACCAAACCCATATTGATAGACCAGTGTGAAGGCGGTTTGCTTGAAATAACGCCAGTGACAACTGCATATTTTCAGTTCGTTTATGTCTAGAGACTCAATTCTGCACCCTAAGTTGTCTTCTCAAATTACACCAGTACTTCACAAGATATTAAACAGTCTATAAAGCATTCTGGGCATTCTTGCAGACAAGACTCAATCAAAGTGAGAAACAACATAACATTTATCACAGAAGTCACTTATTTGAATTCAGACTTCATTTGGAGGTACCCATTCAGAACTTCTGTTTATCTGTTATATGACATGCAGGTTTATTTATGACTCTGGATTTATGCACGTAATGTATTTGTACATCTTTGTCACTTCTGCTAGTAGCTTTTTTGCAAACAACGCTGCAGATGTTGTAGTTGCCCAGGCTTGGTGGAACATCTTCAGATTTTGGGAGAGGACAGAGATTCCCTAACCAGTATCAATGGACTTGCCATATGATGGTGTCTTGTAAAATAAGTTAGCATTAATATCCATACCAATGATATTGCTGATAATCATTACCACAGGCTGTTTCTGTCCTCTGTTGCCCATTTATTTTGTGCAATTTATACAGCTTATGTTTCTCAGGCCTTTGCCCAATTTGCTTCCTAATGTATTGTCTCATTTCACTCCTTAAGTACTCAAACCTTTTAAACCTACTGCATTTTTTTCCAATAAAAATAACCTGTCTCTATTTCATTTGTCCCTTTCTTTTTTTTTTTACTTTTTCATTTTTACTTTTCGCAATGTAAACATACTCAATTTGAAAATGGAATTTCAGATAAAGACAATCTGTGTTACTCCAGATAAAATGTAGTTTCTTCAGTGTATAAAACTAACAGTAATGAATTTTCATATGGACAGTCAGTGTCTTCTTTAATATTTTTATACTATTGAATAATTCAGTCTACAGAATTCCCAAGAAATACTTTAAAGAGAAATTGAATTAAACGTATTATCATAACCTGCGATAGAACAGGAAGAGAAATCAGTAAGCAGCTCTTTGTGCTTCCATGTCTTTCAAACTATTTAGCGTGACATTGATATAAAAAATAGTCATGCTACATTTTGTTACTGGATTGATCATTTATTTTAAGGCATTTGAAATAATTTTGTTTCATATGACAGAAGGAAGGACTTCTGGGTTAACATAATATCTACTGTAAAAAACTGTTTTCTAATAGGAGAAATAAAGCATGTAATTTTCATTTATTTATTTAGACAGACTGAAAGAGACAGTAACCCTTTGTGGAGAGAAAGGAAATGAAGAATGACTTTGTTTTTAAGACCAATTTATTGTTATTTGATTGATTTAAAAAAAATGGGGGGGAAAAAACCAACCTACAATACTAATAAACTCAGAATAAATAAGGAAGAAATGATTGTGTAATCAAATATGTTGAAATCTGAAACCGAACTAGTGAGAGAATGGGGAATCCCTAGGTTTCCACTTTTTTTTTTCCTAGGCTTAGTTAAGCTGTGACGATTGAGATCAATCCCCAAAACATTATTGGGTAAGACATTATACCTTGAATTCAGAGGCTAGCTGAATAAATAAACATGGTAGGGGTTAGTTCAAAGAATGTGGTGGAGTAGAAGTATTTATAAAGGAAGTGTTCAATACCAAATGTTTAAGAAAGAATAAACAATTTCTTATGGTAAAGAATCTTTTGTATTTTTCTTAAATAAGTTCTTATACTGGTTTGTGCACAGTAATTTTGTATTTCTTTATGACAAGGATTAGAGATGCTTTGCCGCATTTGGAGGATATTACAATCATGGTGCATAGTATTTTTCCTCAGGCATCAGGGTTAAAGACCTCACTGCGTGTTGTGCTTACAAGACTTATTCTTCCCTGGACTTTGGGCAGAGCATCTTATCTTTCTGTATATATCACCTTACATAAAAATTAAGTAAATAACCCAGAAGAGAATATACTGAAGAATCAGTAAATAATTGTTATGATTACAAAATTACAAATGATGTTTTAAGTCCAAAATAGTTGACATATCAATGAGAAAAGTTAAAGCAATTGATACTTGTGATGAGCAAAATCTTTCTGCAGTGCCTGGTTTTCAGGTTCATGCTCGAGGCAAGCCAACTTATGGTCACATTTGATGAGCTGGGTCAACTTATGATCCTAAACTGACAAGTGGTTTTGAGCAGTTCATGAAAGGTTTAGTTGCTATGGTGCAAAATGCAGCCTACAGGTCAATGATACTTCGATAAGCAGCAATTAATAAGCAATGGTCAATACTATTACCCTCGTTTATGCCAGATAATGCCATTCTTTTTGACTTGTCCAACCAAAATCAATTAAAATACTTTCTAGAAATATTCCACCATGATATATGGCTTGCTTCTGTTCCCACTGAAGCCAATAACAAATTTGCCAGTGATTGATGGGAAAAGCTAATGAAAAATATCTTGAGAGCATTGATTTCATTTTGGTAAATTTAATTTGTTGGCCAAAAGCTTAGCTTTATGTTAATTTGCTTCAATCTTAGTTACAGAAAGACTGGTGTCTCTTTACATCAATTTCACTGCATTTATTCCTTCTAGCACGCTCTAAAAAAGATGTATTGCCCAAATTTTAAGGCAGAATTGGGAGTTAACCTCTTAGCAATATAGAGAAACTGAATACAAATTCAAAGTGCAAGAAAGATAACGTTAAAGCTCAATGCTAGCTCTTGCTAATTCATGTTGTTAATTTTGTTGTGCTTACAATGTTTGTTTTCTCAAATATCCCACTTGCCTTTTCTTTACTTTTAACCCTAAACCCTTTCTCTATCAGAAACTTCTATGTATGAGCAATAGCAATTTTGTATTGAAATATTTGTTGCTGTTAAATAGGGCAAGAAGAAATGTTTGCTTCCTGTAGTGTGAAGTGGGGTGGTTTAGTTTTATAGGTCTTTTTTTGGGGAGACAGCTTTTAATAAATCAGTGTGGTTTGAACTGGTTGTTGGTTAAGTTCAGCTCTTAATGCTTGGGCAACGCCACAGAACCACTGAGGAGTTTGGCTCAGGTGTAAAACACTATTTTTTTTTTTTAAATACCTTTCAAAAGCAAAACCCCAACAACTGTACAGATTCTCAAACCTGGCTATTTACAGAACTGTTTTTCTTGTGTAAAAATTGCTAACATTGTGTTTGCTTCTTACAACAGCACCTACGCTTCCTAAGAGCCTTAAAAACACACTTGAAGTGCCAGATCACCATCCTCTTGTGCCAATACTAAATATAAACTTTTTTCACATGAATCAAATGAAGATCAGATGTTTTAATAAGGGGTTGGTTTTAATTTGCCCGAAGGCTGTTCTGCTAAATATTTTTTTTCAGTGAACTCATAGCTGAAAGTGACTGAAAATTTGTCCTTTTAGCTATTAAATAACTCAACTGTTCTGCACATCTTTGTGAACTAGGATTATAATTTTTATGTTTTAATATTTATAGTGAGATTTTTGATTTATATGAAAATTGAGTAGACCCTCTTTGGTTTATACTTGTCTAATGCATATCTAGGGTGTGAAAATGCTGTTGAACTAGATCAGCAGTCCCTGGCATGCTAGGATACGAAGGAAGGCCTCTCTTTTGGTGCAAATTTATCATGTTTTCTCTCTGAAGTTCTGGAAGAGTGTGCTGTGCAGCTTGTTTCTTCCTGCCTCCAGCTGGCTCTGGTAGCTCCAGCACAGAGTAGCTTCTTAGGCTTCTTCTATCAGGAACCTGTCATCCTGAAAAGAACAGAGAATCTGCTGAGATATTCAGGCTGTGTGGGTGGCTTTTGCTGGTGGAACAGCCATGTTGTCCCAGTGGGATCCTATGTGGGCTCCTTGGATATTATATGGGATCTGTAACGCTATGGGAGACTCCTTGATGGAGATGGAAGCTCTGAGACATGGATGAGAGTCGTACTTTAAAAGTGCTGATAACTAATAAGGGGAAGTCATTCCACTATCCATAGTACAGCAAGCAGAAAAGGTGTGTTGCTTACGAGTCATCAAAGATCTTGGCTTTAGTAGGAGGGTGTGTGTTTGTTAGGGTTCAGTATTAGGAAGCTGATGGCCGTGAGCCACAATGTAATTAATTACTTAACTGCCCCTGTGTGAGTATCTGGTTTCAGCATGATATTTGTGCACGGATATCTGTTGTGATTGGAGAAACTAAAGCTCTGTCTTCAGTATGTAATTTCTTGAGCCTCCTGTCAGGTCTGAGTGGTAGTTAATGTATTTTTGTCCTGATCTCATTTAACATGGTGCACGACAAGACCTCTCTGCACAGTCATCTAAAGCTAGCTGTGCTGCACTGACCCTTGGCATGCGGTAATCACAGTTTATGTGAAAGGGCACTCTTTCAGAATTAGAGAGCGGGAGATAGATAGACAGACAGACAGACAGACAGACAGACAGATAGATAGATGTTAGCTTCAAGCAGACTACATAATTCAGTTTTGTCTAAGGTTAATGGAAGATCAGACACAGTATCTATCAGCTGAAGCAAGGTCAAAGTAATCTGTTAAGCACTGAGACTAATAACTCTGTTCCTGCACTATCATGATGTACTCAAAACTTTCTGGTAGTGTTTCACAGGTAGTGTTTGACTGTGTATTGATGCAAATGTCCTCTGTGTTGCTCTAAGTATCTAGAAGGATGTTGTGGCTCTGGAGTGAGTCCAGAGAAGAGCAACAAAGCTGGTGAAGGGACTGGAGAACAAATCTTATGAGGAGCGACTGAGAGCGCTGGGGTTGTTTAGCCTTGAGAAGAGGAGGCTAAGGGGAGACCTTATTACTCTCTACAACTACGTGAAGGGAGGTTGTGGAGAGGAGGGTGCTGGCCTCTTCTCGCAAGTGACAGGGGACAGGACGAGAAGGAATGGCCTCATGCTCTGCCAGGGGAGATTTAGGCTTGAGATTAGGAAAAAATTCTTCACAGAGAGGGTGGTTAGGCATTGGAACGGTCTGCCAAGGGAGGTGGTTGAGTCGCCGTCCCTGGAGGTATTTAAGGTTAGGGTGGATGAGGTACTTAGGAGAATGATTTAGGGATTTGTGGGAATGGTTGGACTCGACGATCCGGTGGGTCTCTTCCAACCTGGTTATTCTGTGATTCTGTGTGATTCTATTTTTCTGTTTTGGGATGGAAATTAAAGGTTTGAGTAGAGAGAAGTAAATGAGAGAAAGCATCCAATACTTGGATAGTGGTAATACACATAGCAGCAGCTGAGTAAATAGGAATTAGAATGGCCCCTGTAGCTGTGGTGGGTTAACGTTGGCCAGCAGATAAATGCCTACCGAGCTGCTCGCTTCAGCTGGCATGGGAGGAGAAAATAGGATGAAAAAGCTCATTGATCAAGATAAATACAGAGGCTGCTGATCAATTACTGTTGCGGTCAAAACTCAGCTTAGGGAAAATTAGTTCACTATCAATTAAAATAGATTTGGTCAGTAAGAAATGAAAGGAATGATGACACCTTTCCTCCGATTTTTCTCAGGTTCAACTTCACTTCTTCATTCCTGACACCTCCAGTCTCCCCCTGCCCTGAGTGGCATGGGGAGTGGTAGCTTTTGTGGTCAGTACACAACCGCTTTTCCTCTCCACTCCTGCCTCCTCACACTTTCACCCTCTCTTACATGGGTTCCCCACAGGCGGCAGTCCTTTAGGGAAAAATCTGCTCAGCATGGGTGCTCCACAGGTCACATTTTTTTTGAGGACTGTTCATCATCTCCGTGGTCTGCAGGGGAGTCTCTTGCTCTGGCATCTGAGGCACCTCTTCCTGCTGCTCCTTCTCTGACCCTGGTGTTCACAGAGCTGTTTGACACTTGCCTTGTTCATCTTCCTCTGCCTTTATGGTGTTTTCTGCCCTTTCTTAAATATCTTTTTGCTGACAGGCTCAGCTGTGCCCTGTGGTGGGGCTGTTGCAGAACTGGCTGGAACTGACTGTGTCCAGCTTGGGGCAGCCCCAGAAGCTGTCCAGCCCCGCAGCCCCATGCAGCCTGGTCACAGCACCCACATGGCTGCCCGAAGTGCCTGAGTTAGGTCCTGGGTAGCTCCCATCTTCATCACTACATTTTTTTTGGTAACAGGGATTCAGCAAATATACTGAAGTTTTTCTCCAGATGAAAAGTTTTATACCCTCTGGCCATAGTCTTGTGGCTGAAAGCATTTTCTGGTCAAAACATTTGTATTATCTTTCAGTCATTCTTATGAGCAAGATGTGAGTGTGTGGGGAACTCTGAAAGCTGCTGAAACTGAGTTGTCCACAATTTAGGTGCAGCCACCATCTTTGAAAGAGTATACTGCTTTTAAAAACCAACTTGCAGAGTCCTTAATGTAGCCACAGGATTTTTAAGAAGTACTGATTATGATGGGGTCTTCAGTGTTGTTTGTGTTTTAAGGGAGGTCCTAAGAAGTTACTTGATGATGTTAAGATATTGTACAAGATGGAATAATGACCCCTTGTCAAAGATTTGTAACTTGGCCTGAGAAGTGCCGTAAATTCCGTAAGCCTTTCTGTAGGGACTTTTGAAAGAATGCAATACCACTTCCATCATCTGTGAGAATGCAGAACAATGTATTTTTGTTTGTACTGGGTGGTTGTTGGGAAGGGAAGTAAAAAACTATGAGATCTGGTGGAATGAACAGTGACTGTCAACAGATTTCTTTGCTGCAGAGCTACTTTTGAATGAGGATGTATTTGTTGACCTTTTCTGTCACATTTTTCTTTATTAAGGTGCAGTTCTGCTGAGATTTGATTCCTCTTTGGCGCTCTATAAACTGTGAAACAGAAGGATGCAGAAGACTGTCCCTTGCCTTTTTGTACATGAATGATAAGAGCACAAGATCATTACTACAAGTCTGCTGCAAAGATGAGTTCAGAGGAGAAGAGTATATCTCCAGCTCACAAAACATCCACTCCATCACATAGAAGTGCCTCCTCCTCATCGTCATCTCAGAGAGACAGGAGGCAGGTAAGGAAACAACGTTTGTAACATCTGGTGAAATAATTCATTTAGTCCCATAAGGTGGCTGTTAGTTCTCACTAGCTCTGAATTCACTTAGTTATAGTACTGAATGATATTAGTATAGGCAAGAATTGTTGATTTTTATATTTTTTTTCCAGTTTAGAAAGTGGTTTGAAAAAGATTTAGAAGCAACATGAGCACTGTGTGTAGTGCTGGAGCAGAAACTATGTAATCATAGGACAAGTAAAAAACATGCTCTGAAGTCTTTTGGCAAGTGGTTGCTTCAGCAGCATGAAGCTACTGTTGCTTCAAATTGTTATTTGTTGTCTGTGAACATCTGTCTTTGTAATTCTAGGAACAGAGATGTATTATCTTTTTACAAGGTGACATTCAATTTAAATATCATATTGTTCATCATTTATAGAAGCATCTAAGAACTTAAATACTTAAATAAAAATTTACACCAATTGTCCCATGTCATATAGTACCAGTCCAGTTAGTTGGGTTTCCGTTTTCAAGAAATGGGACACTGGCACAGGCTGCCAAGGGAGGTTGTGGCTGCCCTGTCCTGGAGGTGTTCAAGGCCAGGTTGGATGGGGTCTTGGGCAGCCTGGTCTAGTGGGAGGTGTCCCTGCCCCTGGCAGCGAGTTTGGAAGTAGATGATCTTTAAGGTCCCTTCCAACCCTAATTATTCTATGATTCTATGATTCTATGATACCTGTCATCATAAGGAAATGGATGCTTAACTTTAAGTCCACATTTGGTCACTGAAACATGAAGCATGATTTTAAAATTATACTGCAGAGTTCGATGGTGTGAAGCATCCAGAAATCTCTTGGATCCAATAATGTCTGATGATGCTTAACAAGTATATTTAGGTATGTAAATGTGGACAGGAAAGGCTACTGCCTGGCATTCATTTTTTTGTTTTAGTGCTTCCAGTGTTAAAGGCAGAGAAATATCCAAGAGAATGAATGGATGGGCAATTTCTTCTGCAGTGAAACGTATCTGCAGCATGCAACACAGAGTGAGGTGCAGTGGTATTATATCCATGGAAACAAGCAAACAAATGTTTCTTTTGCGCACCTAGACACAGGAAATCAACCAGCTTCATTGTACCACCTACTATAACAATTGTATTTCTAATTTCTTTCTGTGCTTGAAGTGTTATTTGTGTATGTTTTTGTTTTCATAGGCTTTCCCTCAAATGCAATGATAGCTGTGGGTGGGGTATTTGATTTGGAGGCTGCTGGGTTTTAGGTTGACAAGGCTTGAAAATTCTGTCTTGCTTCCTCCTTAGACTTTTCATAGCTGTTAGGAGAAAAGAACCCCTTCTGAAAGGGTAAAATGTATGCATGTGGAAAGTGATGTGACTGGATGAAGTGTCAATGTAACTTTCATTGTCATATGTGAGGATAATATCTGATATTTTTAGATGGTTAATGACTGAAATCCTCTCTTGATATAATTCTTGTCAAAGTCATACCAGCAATTATGGAGCAGTTTCCCAATTAATTATGGTGAACGAGTGTGAACATGACTATGATACGTCATTTCAGGGAGAGTGGAAAATGTGCTGTGTATAATGCTGGCATTTTAATGTAGCTTTTTTATTTGTGCAATATACATCACCTAGGAGAATTAGGAGTCAGCAAAAGCTTTGACATTGCAAATTTGCAGGGTCCATGACCAAGTAATTGATATATAAACAGACTGCTGAAGCCAGCAATAACCAAGAAACTGGGTTCAGATTTTTGTCATCGTAGGAACTTTGTTGTCATTAATTTCCCTCAAAAGCATGGTTAAAAGCATTAGATAGAAGAAGGCCCAGGACCAACCTGGTTTGTTTAACCTCTGATCTGAGCAGGGTGACAGGGCAGTTGTGGCATCCTTAATGGGGGATACTTTAGAGTGTAGCAGCAGTTTTTTCTACTGTGGAGCTATTGCAGAGCATAGAACCCCTGTGGTTTCAACTATAAGGGGAGTCTCCCTAAGAAAACTGAAGAGTCCCCATGCAAAGTTGAGCATGAAAACTGCAATTCTGAAAGCCTTTTTTGTGCTCAATGCTGGAAAGGGAGAGTCTTACTTTTCATTCCTCATGAAACTCTGAAAAGGCTAGTCATGTCATATTCTGTTGCACAGCAAAAAGGAAGGAAGACTAACACTGCGATTAGAAAGTAGAGCTGATTATGATAAAGTCATATTTTATGTATTCATTGTGATGTACATCCTTTAGAAATATTCTGTATTTTACTTATTGACTAAGTATGCAAGTAATACTGCAGACTAATATCTTATATATTCTCTGCAATGTGTGGGTAGTAGTATTGTGCTGAGAAGGTAGAAAGAATTAAATATGTTAAAGAGTTAACAATGTGAAATTTGGTAAATTGGGGCCTGAACCCAGGCTATTAAACAGAAGGAGTGATACAGGAGGAGGGTAGTTATAATGCAATTGTGAACAAAGGAGAGATTTGACTTTTCTGGCCGCCATCTAGCGGGTAGGTAATACATGATGTGAAGTGGATTTAGCAATGTCTGCTATTTTAAATGTGAGGATCCTCTTCTAATGTCTCGATTTTCTGGGAAAGGTTACCAGCTGTTGTCTCTTTCTCTGCTTCTATTTGTTAGGTTGCTTTTTTCATCAAATCCTTGGTTCTTTTCACACACAGCAAACACAAAAGGAGAAAAGCTTTTAGTCCTATTGCATTTAGCCTTGTGTGGTCACCTTTCTACTAGGAGTGTTTTCTTATTTCAAATGACTGTTGTCTTTCAGCCTTATTTAAAGAGTGAAAGATAGGGCCTTTGAAGGGAAAAAAAACCAAACACAAACAGATTTTCCAGATCAGCAATCATCTGCTTTACAGGTTTAATGTTGAGATTTTTTTTCCTTCCTGTAGGAGCAATATTGACTATTAGGAGAAGATGTGTACTCAAGGGATGCAGAAAGGGACCTTAATTTATAGAGTAACTGGAAGATTATAAAAAAGTTATTGCAGTAGGTGAGTCTGGGGTTGAAATATATGGTACCTCTCAAAAAGGACTAATAATTGTTATCTGGATATAGGGATGCACAGGCAATCTAGACCTCATAGTGCTATGCACTGCATTAAGCATGTATTAAAATATAGTTGCTAGCATTAAGTGCTGATTAGATGAGGCATAGATTGGGAGCAGAAAAAGAGAGAGATGACTTGTCTGTTGTCTCTTTCATCAAATAATGATAAAGCATGCTGCGAAGGGATGTGCATAATAAGAAAATATCCTGGGTTCTATGTAAATTCTAGGGTTTCATGCTTTCAGCTAACATCAAGAAGAATAAAAATAGAATTATGAAAGGAAGTCTCTTGGCTAAGAAAACCATCATTAAGTTTTTCCCAGGAGATCATGAGCTGCAACTTTTTCATAGATGTACTGCAGGGACCATCAAGTTCTGTGAAGTAGAGTTCACATGGGCAATCAAGCAAGTGGTGCAGGACAGAGAAGTTAAGAAGTGCCAGAAGTGGGTTGCTCAGCTGTAGAGTATAGAAAGCAGAAGATACTTGATTTAGGGAATGAGACTTTTGGTCAGGAATGAGTAAGTGAAAGAAATGACTAGGGAAGAGAGAATCAGGTGGGCTTTATGAAGTTGTAGAACATAAAACAAAGAAGCAAGGACTGGTTTGTACAACTGGCTGGAAAAGTAAGGGCAGAGTAGAAAGAAAGAAAGCAAGGGAAAGGTGTTCTCCTGTGATCAGGAATGTCTGAGAGAGTTGGTTGATGCGTAAAAGGGGAAAAAAATGGGCTCAACTAATCGTTCATTCTAACTGCTTGATGCTTAAGCTCTTTTTGTGTGGTTATTCTAAACAATAGCAGATTTATTTTTTCATCTGTCTTACAGAAAAAGTGGTTTAGTATTTGAGAATGAAGTTACTTACTACAAAATACCAAGATTTAAAATGAGACAAGTGCTGTCACTATTGCTTTGGCTCCAATTGCTGCCACGCCTTGCTTGGCAGTTCAGTGTGAAGTAGTAGAGCAGTGGCATGGGAATGTTCATGGAAGGAGCAGCTCTGGAGGAAGCATCTATGGGATTTCAGACAGTAGTGCTCCTTGATGTAGGCTAGGTCAGGAGGGTGAAGTCCATCATACACATATCCATCTTGCCTACTGGAAATTAAAGTAATTTGGAAGAGTTTATATCTTCTCACTGTCCTATTTATTTTAACATTTTTGGTGCTTTAACTGGGTGCCTGAGAACAATTAGATATTTTGAGAGTTCATGAAGGGATCACAGGGAGTGTTCTTGCTCATGTAGATTAATTTTTTTGTTTTAATATATTGAGATACTCAAACTCAACTTTCTTTCTTTTCATCAGTTTCAATCAGTGACATGATATGAAGGATGCTTTTGTGGCTTCATTATAGAATTCAGCCCCATAAACAATGACGATATAATAGACTGGAATTTTTACAAAGCCTGCCTATCTGTCCAGTATGCTGTAAGACAGTATTGCTCAAATAAGATTGCAATATAACGTAACGTAACGTAACGTAACATAACATATTCCATGTGGAAGAAATGTCTCATGTCACTATGTCCCTTCTTTATTCTTAAATCGAGTAGCGATCTGCATGCTTACTTGCTGCTGACAGCCTGATGTGGCTTCTGGAAAAAATTCTTGGTGATTACCTGTAATCTCACTTGTTGCTTTCTCTCTTTGACTTTAAAAGAAAGGCAGGTAAGGACAGACAGTTATCTGGTTGTTAAGATACAAACCTGAGAACATGGAGCCTTATTCCTAGCTTTGCTCTGTAGCAAAAGGTAGACTTATAAGGGCTTTTTTACTTCTCAGTAGTTTGTGAGAATTATTTCAAAGAAATTATTAATGTCTTTGAGAGTTTCAAACTGAAAGTGCTAATAAATGCCAAGTTCTGTTATTGCAGTGATGTAATTCTCTTTTGCTCTCTTGGCTAATTTGCTCTCTTCACATAGTACAATTGAGGCAGCATTAGAGCAGAAAGTATTAAATAAGTACTTTTAAAGGAAGCAAGTCACTGGAGCAGGCAAATGTTCTGAGGGACCTAAGAACAAAGTGGCAAAATGGTTAACAAAATCATAACAGTATTCTTTAAATTGGTTAGTTTGTACTATTCCCCTAGATTTTTTTTAATAAATATCTGGCATTGATGGGGTCTGCAAATATTCCTTAGGTTCAAGAGGTCACGGTCTTTCTTCTATATCTGAAAAAATGTCTGAAACAATGGGTAGAGTAATTGATGAAACTGTAGGGCGTCCATGTGAGTGTTGCATTAAGTTCAATGCCATAGCACTTGTCTTAAGTGCAGTCATACATCTCAGGTCTGTTATATTCCTTTTTCATCATTTAAGCGGATAACAGTGAAGTACTTGGTGAGTGAACATGTACATATAGCAAAATTGGAACGTTAGAAGGTAAGGACTTTCAAAGTGAAGCTCTCTCAACTATGTATTTATCTGGGGACAGGGTAGGAACCCGTGTAATTAATAATTGGAGCGAGCTGGTGCATATGGAGCCCGAGGGTGTGGTAGGCATCCCTGAAGACTGATGCCTCTGTGTGTGTGTGTGTGTATGTGTGGTCATGTTCAAAGTATGAGGCATTCCTGGTCCAGCTCTGGGAGTCCTTGGGGGCAAAGCTGCTGGTGCACATTGGCAGAAACACACATCCAGGGACCCAGTTCAGGCTGGATGCATTAGGCTCGCTGTCTGTATGTTATGAAGCCAGCCTGCAGGCAGGCAGCAGATGTCTCTTGTCTTGTGCCTTTATTTCTGCCTAAAATTTTCACAATTTTCATGGCAGCAAGAATAAGTATGTTTGTGTGGATGTGCACTGGATGGGGGCCCCTCCAATCAGTAGATATTTGGATCAAGAGTGCTGCTGCCCTTGGTAATATCTATAGTGGTTTGGAGACGAGATCTCCCAGAGAACAATGCTGGAGAGAAATAGAGAGAGATGCTGCCTCTTTCTAAGAGAGACTTGGCCTTAAAGCTGTTGAAGGAATCAAATGGACTGGAGCAGTCAAGAGGAGACAGATATCTTGCTCTGTAAGGCAAGCCAGCACAATGTCTGAAAGACCTGTGAGGAAAAAAAAAGCTGTGCAGGAGACTTGATTAAGTTCTTGACAGTGATAATGTGCGTGCCAAGCTGTCCCACGGTGCCATGTGTAAATGTTCTCTGAGCTTCATAAATACTGTTATCTGAGATATCTTACCTCTACGTGTGCTTTACAGACCGCATGAAGAATGCTGAAGTTTGGGTATGTGTTATGAAGAAAGAGTCCTTATTTTAAACTGTGTCACTTTGATTCAAAATGGTGTTTGTAGCTATGTTCTATTACAAAACTTGGGAAATTGCTCGTTTAAAAGCTTAATGCAAGTTATGACAGATAATTTAGAGTGGTGTTTTCAGAACATGGTCGCTCTTGCATTCTTCCTGTCTCATTTTTAGCCCTCTGCCATGCTTGCATCTCCATACCTACATGAGCATATCTCACTTTCCTTGAGAAAATGAAATAAAAGGTCAGCTTGCACTTCTTAAAAAAATAGTATTCATACTATTTAAGTGTCCTCAAACATAATTGATACTATTGTGATATGTACTCAGTTTCTAACTGCAACTTGATCCAAAATGGGCTGACTGGCATCATTGAAGAATGTGTTTGTACATACAGACACACACACACAAATTCAGAGGGAAGAAGTGCAACACTTCTGAAGTGCTGTTTAGGATTTCTTGAAAACAGTTTGAGGGGAAGGAGGAAAATAAACATGACTTTCTTTTCATTTCCTCACTGGGAAGAAACGAAAATGAAAATGAGAGAGGGTAATGGCAGGTATGATATGAAGGCTTCTTTCAAGACACTCATGCGTGATTGGAATTATCCACATTCAAGACGTACAAATGTATTAGGCAGAATAAATGTGTATTAGTAAAGCTGTTTGCTGTCTGACATCTCTTTTTTTGTGGTTTTTTTTTTTTTATTAAATAACTTATCCAGGAATTAAAAATGAAGCTGTTTCATCCAGGCTTCTTTTTTTCCCAGAAGGAAAAATAAACCTGGTTAAGCATTTTCCAAACTCCTTTTTCCCTAGCTCCTATATTTTTGTACTGCATATATTGAAGTTTAAAGGATATTTGGAAAGTCTCAATAAATGAGCAGCTTGCGCAAGGATGTGAAAGTGAGCCCTGGGAGGAAAGGGCAACCATTTTAAAAGTGAAAACTGCATATATTTTCTGAAAAAGGCCATTCAACATGTCTAGAGTACTTTAATTAGTTAACAAATGAGCATATCAAGGAATGGTTTTCTTCGGATATGTAATTTTATTTTCCCTCACTTTTTTAACATCTGTGCTACTAAAATGAACTGCCAATCTGAGACTATTTAGCAAAATATGGATCTTTTTCATTGTGATTATTTAATAGAAATAACAAACCTTTGTATCATTAGCAGACATTTGAGTTTTCTCTGTCAGATATTATCAATTTATTTGTTCTGTTTTGAGACAAAGATGTTAAAAGTGTCCAAGTAGAAGATTGTCATTATGGACTCAGATTGTGACCTGGTCATCATTCCAAACCATCATCCTGGCAAAGATTTCTGTTACAATGATAGCCCTTTTCTGCTTTATCCAGTTCTTCTAATACTTCCTCCCAAGAAGCTTTTCAGAGGAGCAAGAGATTATTTTTCTTCAGAGTTTGTCAAAAAGTACCTTGAAAATCAAAGGCATTTTTGCTTTCAGAGCCGAAAAGCATTGACATGAAGTGCTACATACAATACAAAGCTACATTTCCAGAAAGGGCTGACAGAGAGCTCCTGAGCTAACAAATCCTTGATGTTTTTAACACAAGAAGAGTGTATTTTGCATAGCCCAGGAAAGAATTAGAGACATACATAGCTTTATGTTATTAATATGCTGCTGAACTGCTGCTTAGATATACTTGACTTTCAGTAAAAAGATTACATAGAGAAAATGTTGCTCTTGAGTACATTTCTGTACAAGAGGAAGAGAAAGAAAAAAATAGGCTGACTACATATGCTGTTCATAAAGTATTGTTTAGTTCCTTTGTCTGTTGCTTGGTAGCTGAGGTCATTGAAAACAGCTATGGAACATTGCCAATAGGAGAGTCTAAGGATGAGAGTAGGACTGTGGTTGCTTTATGCAAAGGAAAAAAATGAGCTTGAAAAAAGAAAGAAGAAATGCTTTGACACAGTTGTTTTGTTTTTCATTCACCCTTCTCTCACATATGATGTTCAAGACTATCTTTATTACAGCATCAACAGAAGGGAAGCTAGAGCTGACTGAGAAGGAGCCTAAGATAAAAGCCAATTTCAAGGTTTTTCTGTTTGCAAATAATATTGCAGATTAACTCAGCATATATCATAGCTCTAGTTTAAAAGTAGTAAAAACTGGCATGTCTGTAGTCAAATCTGTATCTACCTTACTGCTGCTGCTGTATTTCAGCTGGAGAATACTTTGGTTTTAGTTGAAAGTGATTAATCATTGCACTTTATAGTAAACAGAATTTAAGTAAGAACACAAGTTTGTGTGTGGGTCGCTGGGTTGCAACAAGAATGCCAGTGAGCAGCAGATGATAAAAGATGCACTAGTTAGTCCTTTGGATTGATAAAACAAAAACCCAGAGAGAAAAGCTCTTTTAAATTACTGTTGTAGAACAGTGTATGGCAAGGCCCCATTATTATGGATGTTGAAGACTGCTGAGTGCTGCAAACAAGCAAAATGACCCACCGATTGTTTTTTATTAATTAACAGTTAGCCACGTGCTATGCATATTTCTGAACTAAAGAGAGTCTGCATCCAATGTGATAAATCCGTCACCAGCTTGTTTTTTTCTAATAAATGAATAAATTATAAATTAGAGAGAGCTCAGTGCATAAAATATAATTTATTTCCATTAATTAACTAAGCAGCAAAGCAAAAAGGGAATTATGAATGCCTGTCCTTCACTAGATTTCATATCTCTACTTACCCAATATCCCTCTTCTTTCCTTGGGATGTCACATTCAGTTAAGAAGCGTTAAGCTCTTCAGCCTCTGGCTTGGTGGCGACCAGATGCTCTGTGTTGGCATTTGTTCTGGTGAATGAAGTGAGTGGGTTACTGAGCTCTTAACAGAAACAAAATTGGCAAGATGTGTAGAAAGATATTGTAAAATATGTTTTCTATTCTTTCCGTCCAAAGAAGATGAGAATATGAAACAACATCATATTGTTATTCTGTCAGCTTCCTTCTCCCTCACATGTCTTTGGGAAGCAACATGAAAAAAATGCAGGGCAATATCAACATTTGTGCTCCCCGCCTGTAGGCTTGTTAGGGATGTTTCAGGACAAATACATACATATAAAATGTATGTTGCGAGTAGTCTCAAAGATGAAGGAAAATTTGTAGTTAGGACTAAGATTTAGGAATGGGATTACACAGCAATTTCAGTTAAACTTGTAATATTGTTGAATTAATTTCTAAGAGCACACAGAATTTGAATGGTGCTCGTGTTTTCCTCTAGGACAAGCCAGCTGTAGCGCACAGGTTATCCTGAAGCATGAGAGAAATCTGTAAGGGAGCAGAACTTACCTGTGTTCCTGGGACAGGAGAAATGAAAGTAGCAGAGTGATTGATGGGTTATTCATTTTTCTGTTTGTATATACAAAATCCAGAAGCTGTATTGATCTGCCTCTTTCTCCCTTTTCTTCTCAACAGAATTTTTTAACTGCTTCTTTTACCAACTCTGCTTTTCTTGTTAAAAACAAACCCAATCCCCTTTGATAAAAATACATCAAAATCTGAACAATTTTTATTTCTGTAATGCTAATTAACTGAACTCCTGCATTATAGAAATAGCTGCTTTTCAAAATGCGAAATAATTGTGTGATTTTTGGCTGTGATTTTGCAGAAAAATAACATGCACTAATGGAAAACATTTTGCACCAAGTAATGTCTTGTAGTAATATGCTGGAGAAATGTCACAAATCTAAAGAAATTATTTTGTTTCAGTGTAATGTTGGTCACGACTGAAAATAATTGGAAAGCAGACATTTACAGACAACAAGACAACGTGTCTTGAAATAAGAAATGTGAAGAAGTCAATTTTAATTTAAAAGTGTTAATTTTCTTATTTCCAAATAAATAGTTGAGTAAGTCAGCATTCATTAAAGTACTGTTAGCTAATAATATATTTCTCAACTGAAATGGAACTGTAATGAGTGAGGACTGTTAAAAAAATAAAAAGGCGCGAAAACCTCTTTGCCTTAAAATCATGCAACTGAAAATGTCATTGCCAAGATGGCAAGCTGAGGGCTGTTGGGTTACTCTGCTCTAAATATTGTACAAAATGAAGTTGCAGTTACGTAACAACAAACTGCACCGGCTGCTACATAAGAGACCTTCAGAACATCTGTGCTGGGCGTTGCTCCATCTCAAGATGGAGGGATTCCTGCCTTCCAAACAAAACTGGCAAGAAAGTTGGAAGTCCTGATTATGCTAATCAAGAGACATTTTAATATTGCTTAGAAGAACAGATTTAGGTTTTCTTGTATGTTGTTTAAATGCGGTACTGTGTGCAGAAGGCATATTTACTCTATTCAATGAGAAAACATTACCACAGATTATCACTAGTAGCTTTGTGGTGCTCACCTCAAACAAGCATATTAAATTATTTGATATGTTATGTAGGAATTGTGGTACATAAATGGAAATGTTTTTCTCATCGGGCTAGTAATAGACATTGGGCTAAATAATAAGATCGATCTTTCTTTGGTAACAGAGGAGATTTCAAAGTATAGATGGCAAAGCTTTTGCTGGTTACCCCTGGGGAATGTGGCAGGTAACAATACTGCTGCTTTTCCACATGTTTCGCTGTAAAATTAAATTAAAAGTAGTTAAAAATAAATGCCAATTATTGTTGCATAGTGGCAGGGATGCTTATTAATCTCCTTCGACAAACAGAGACAGTCCCCATCTTTTCTTATTCTCATTCAGAGCTGCAAACTGAAAGAGAGCAATGAAGCTCTGTGTGTTGCTCTGCAGCAAGGTGTGGTCTGTTTCATATGCATTTATATGAATAGCTGTGTTTGTTTTCCATTTAGATTGGTTATGGTCCTTATGTACTCGGTTATCTGTACAAACAATAACATTTACTCTGCTGTTTGTATGTATTTTTATATTCCTGATTGTTTCTGCTGTCCCTTGTACCTGTGTAATATCTTCTTCAGTGAATGTAAAGAAGCTTAACTGTAAGCAAAATATAATTGCTGTTTTCAGTTGAGAAAAACTTACCCTTCTCAGAGGGCAATTGCAATTGCAAGCTTGTCATTTTGTTACAAGTCCTGCAAATGAAATAGCTTTATTTCATGTCAAAGTGATACTACTTGTTGTGGTAGAATTCTTAGCAAATAAGAATATGACATGGAGCAAGATTTCACCAGAGAATGAAATGCAAATCGAAGCAGACAGAATGTGGTTATTTTCTCCTGTTCCAAAAATGCTTTTCCTTTTTCAAAATATGAGTGAAATGATTGTGGAAAATGGAAGATGTTTTTAGATGTCTTTTAAGAATAGCAGGTTTTTTTTCAGGACTAGTTGTGACATTATGCACTTAATTTTTGTACCATGCTTTGAAGAAGTTTTATACTATTATCATACATAAACCCAGCTGTAATGGTTTGATTATTGCATTGCATAAATGTTCACCAGCAAGCCCAACCCAGTAACTGATCTTTGAGAACACATGTAATCTATTAAAAGCACTCATGAAATGAGTTCCCGCACCTCATCTGACAAGTCAATAACAAGATGCTAAGGTGTGATAATGAATATGTTAGACCCAGGAATACCTTATGTGTAATGGTTTGCTTCAGAAAAGAGTGTAGGACAGTGCCGGCTACACAGTATGTATCCTCAGTATCTTATATCTTAGCAGAAACCTTAACAGGTCTGGCTAGAGCACTTTGCATATCTGTAGGCAAGAACCGTGTTACTTGCCTTTACTGGCTTTTTTTAGTTCCCAGTCATTTCTAGGCTGCGTGGACTAATCAGTGTAAAAAACAATAATAAAAAAAGAAAGAGAGGAAGGAAAGAGAGGTTTATTGGCTCAGAACACGTTTGTGCATTTATGTTATGCATGGGTAGTATTTGGTATCTTTTGACCCATGATGCTGATGTGATATATAACGAGTGTAATGGTTAGTTGTTTGTTACTTAATATGTAAGTTGCTGGCTGACAGCTGGCTGAACATGAGCCAGCAGTGTGCTCAGGTGGCCAAGAAGGCCAACAGCATCCCAACTTGTATCAAAAAAGGTGTGGCCAGCAGGAGTAGGGAGGTGATCATCCCCCTGTGTGGGGTGCAGGTGCATATCTCAAATACTGTGTTCAGTTTGGGGCATCTCACTACAAAAAGGACATTGAGGGTTTGGAGTGTGTCCAGAGAAGGGCAAAGAAGCTGGTGAAGGGCCTGGAGCACAAGTCTTATGGGGAGCAGCTGAGGGAACTGGGATTGTTTAGCCTGGAGAAGAAGAGGCTGAGGGGGACCTTATCACTCTCTACAACTACCTGAAAGGAGCTTGTAGCAAGGTGGGTGCTGGTTACTTCTCCCAGGTAACAAGAGATAGGACAAGAGGAAACGGCCTCAGGTTGCATCAGGGGAGGTTTAGATCTGATATTAGAAAAAATTCCTTTACTGAAAGAGTGGTGAAGCATTGGGACAGACTGCCCAGAAAAGTAGTGGAGTCTCTATCCCTGGAAGTGTTCAGAAAGCATGTAGATGTGACACTTTGGCACATGATTTAGTAGACATGGTGGTGTTGGACTGACAGACTCAATGATTTCTGAGGTCTTTTCCAACTGCAGTGATTCTGTGATTCTATGATTTAAAAAGTAATGTTGAATGATAAGTTGTTATCTTTAATTATCTTTTTTTTTTTCTTAGAGTGTTCATATTTTGGAGCGGAAGGCTTCTTCAGGAAGCACAGACCCTTCTTTAAGCAAGCAGTTCCTTGAAAGTGACCATATATCTCTATCTAAGGTAAGCAGAACTACAGTCTGCAATGTGGGTGATGTTTCCCTCTGTAATCACAAAGTAGTTTGACTAACAGCTTTGGGATATTGTTTTGTACCTTTCTGCTAATGAACATATTGTGAGCCTGCCTTGGAGCTCCATATTCCCCAGGTGTCAGAGAGGCGAATGATCTTTAGTGGATGCTACATTAGCAAAGCTAAAAATTTCATTGTTATTGGTGGTCTTGGTCTTTTTTTACTCACGGATGGCCCTGAGGAACAAGTTTTATGATCTCAGAGTGTGGAGCTGAAATGGACTTTGAGAAATGATCCAGTCCAGTCAGTCCTCTTACTAAAGTAAATAAAATAATTTCCAAGCCCAAAAATGCTGCTAATCAGTAATGATGTAAATTTAAAAAATATGTCCTATTGACATTCCTTATGAGTAGTTTCTTAAACTTTAAAATATAAAAACTCTTGTGGAGATTTGCTTTCCTGAGGGAGAGAAATGGCTAGAACTGTGGGGGTAACACCACCAGTTCCTGTGAGGTGCAGCCTTGTGTATGGTGCTTTGCAGTCAACTTCTTCCTGGCTGAATTCCTCAGTTTTGGGATAATTGGTTCCAAATAATCAATTCCACTTAAAGAAGGCTTAATTTTAAGATACTTCATATAAAAAAGGAAGATTGTTTCTAAAAGGTGAGGGTACTGTGATGGAGTATTTGGTGGATAAGAAAAATCTGAAATGAAATGTCTGTAAGTTCTGAAACAGTTAGTAAAACAAGTTTAAAAGAAAACATTCTAATCATCCAGGAAAAATGAAATTGTTCATTCTCTTTTATTTGCAAAATAAATACTTTGCAGACAAAAAAGACTAGATTCAGAAAGCTGTTCATAGTGGCTTCTTTAATCCCAATACCCAAGACATACGGACTCAGGGACTGTAAGTTGTTCTTGTGTTCCCCTGGTCCTGTGGAGCTGTTTCTTATGCAATATGTAAGGAATTGTAGAGGTCCTAAGGTACTAATGCTGCACTTTAGAATCAGCATTGGATGGGTACCCTTCAAATCACTTTCACTCTGATTTTCTCCCATTTCTGGCTGCTCTTGCATTTTGTCCCTTGTATTGGGCATATCTCAATATGAGATATGATGAGGTATAGTTAAGTAAGATTGTTAGGATGGTTTAAACAGCTTTAAGAACAGCTTGTAATACTACTGCAGCAGAAGACAGGTTTCAACATTGCACTGAATAATTGCTCAGTTTGTACTTCAATATCGGGCCTTTTGTTTAAATGAATAGTTGTATGAGATTGTGTGATTTCTAGTTCAGAAGTAATCAATACTGTTGTTATCTAGTAGATAAAAGACTTATGCCTTCAGCTGATCTTCTAAAGGAGAAATCAATATGGTGAAGAATCAGGTGGCCGAGTTGCAGAGAGAGAACCTCTGCTCACCCCAGGAAACTTACAGTTTAATTTGCCCCTCTCAAGTGCCAAGTGCTTCTTCGTAGGGAAAAAATAATGCATATGTGCTTCTCTCTGCAGTAGTGGAAATGAATGTCCAAGCAAAACACAGTGAAGTAAAAGAGGATGGTTCTTGAATGTGGCATTTACAGGCACTGGGATAGGTCCAGTTTATAGTTACACAGGGAAAACTAAACTGAGTAAACATTTCTATTTAAAATTTACTACAGTATGTGTTATTTGAGATAGAACTTTTCACCCTTCTCTAAATAACAAGACCTTTTTGAAAATAGTAAATTGGAAATTTGCTGTTAGTTTTAAAATCGTATTTGTGTAATAGTAATATTAACATTGTCAGGGCTTTGTAACTTACTTGGAAGTGCTACAAAAGACTGGCAGTGCTTGGCTTTCAATAGTTTTGTGGGAAATGGAGGAGACAATTTTTTTTCCCTTTAAATATTTGATACTGTATGACTGACTTCCATCCTCTCCTGATAATATTTCATAACATTGCTTGGAAGTGTGACAGATCAGTCGAGAAAATGCAAGTTTACAACTTTATAGGATACAATTAGTAAAGCGGAGTCTTAATGAGCAAGCAATAGGAGATTTTTAAATTGGTACAGAATATTGTTGATTAAAGTACAGAATCACAGAATAACCAGGTTGGAAGAGACCCACTGGATCGTCGAGTCCAACCATTCCCATCAATCCCTAAATCATGCCCCTAAGTACCTCATCCACCCTCACCTTAAACACCTCCAGGGACGGCGACTCAACCACCTCCCTTGGCAGACCGTTCCAATGCCTAACCACCCTCTCCGTGAAGAATTTTTTCCTAATCTCAAGCCTAAATCTCCCCTGGCAGAGCTTGAGGCCATTCCCTCTCGTCCTGTCCCCTGTCACTTGGGAGAAGAGGCCAGCACCCTCCTCTCCACAACCTCCCTTCAGGTAGTTGTAGAGAGTAATAAGGTCTCCCCTCAGCCTCCTCTGTAGCAAGAGGACAGAAATAAAGGCATGGCTCTTTTTTTCTCTTTAAAAAAGTATTGTTCTTCATTTGTTCACTATGGTATATTATGAGTCTGGATTGAATTGTAAAAGTCGTCATGCATAAGAAGAGGTGTGTACAAGAAATAAGATTTCATTTGCTCCCTGAAAGGCATACAGCATCTGAAATTATATAGTTCCTATTCTTTTCTCTAAAGACAAAATTAGTTAACTTCCCCATAAATTTCTCTTAATGCAGTGAAAATGAATGCAGGAAAATTTTAAAAAGATAAATTTCCTTTTGCAGATTTTTAAACTTGCAGTTAGCCTGTGAAACTGTCATAAAATGCCTTTCAAGATAAGAGCTGTCTACATTCAAAACCAACAACAAACCAACCTCTTCTACTTGTTCTGATTTCAAGGAAAAAATAGCTTATCCAGAATCAATGTAGCTCATACTTTAAAGATGAGAAAATTTACAGTTGTTATGATCAGGGAATACCACAAAGGGCACTGTTAATATATGGCCATATATTTAAAAGTACAGTTTCTTCTTCGTTTCATCACGTGATCCCATCTTTTTTTAGAGAAGGAATACTCTGAGTGAAGGTACATTTTTAATATGCAGATTCTGCCCATAACTCACCTGCAGAATCTCTTCAGTCCTTTGCTACAGTGTAGTGGTAATTTGTGGGGTGCTTTCTGCATAAAATTAACCGGTGGTCAGAGCCACCTGCACTTCCACACTGTTCCCTCCAGCAGGAGATCTGACCTTTCTTATACTTAGCTCAGCCACAATATGATCCTGTTTTCATGTATTTGTATGTATTTATTTCATTGGGATACAGTCCTTGTGAACAGCGTGTCCAGACTCAGTCTCAGATTGTTATTCAGTTACAATGTCAGACTTCTTTAAAAGGTTCAACTTTATGGTAAGGATCATAATTAAGAAAATATTCATATTCAGTAGTTTTACATCAGATACAGCAAGACATAATATAGTGACCATGTAGTTTGGTATGTAAATAGGCTGATTTAAAAGCCCAGCCCTCCTTACTCTTGTCTTACCCTGGAGAATTTGTGCTACGTGTAAGTACTGTTTTTCATTGTGTGTGCACAGTTGATTAATCAATGTGTCTTCGTACTCTTTCACCAGGAACCCGACAGCTGGGAGATCATAGAGGGTCTGAAAAAAGGCCAGACCAATGTCCAGAAGCCAGACAAACATGAAGGTTTCATGCTGAAAAAGAGAAAATGGCCTTTAAAAGGTTGGCACAAGGTAAACGTCTCATAAAACGGTCAAAAGATTATTACCTTGTTTTATTAGCTGGGATTTTTTGTCTAGAGGAAATTAGGATGTCGAATAAATACCTAGGATTTTGATGCATGACTTCTTCTTCAAATTGTGTAAAGAATTAGTTTGAACACACAGCTTATGGCTTCTGAATTGCAGTTCCTGCTGCCTTAATGATGTATTCAAAAGCCAGGCAGAAGTTGTAAATAATGTAGCAGATGCCTTGTGGTTTAAGAGGTTTAATCAGTATCCCTTTTGTTCTTTCCAATGTATTATAACAAAAGGTAGTTGTGTACTAAGATTGCATTAAGTTGACATGAAAGTAGCTTCATGATAGCAAAGGAGAACTGAGGGGCTTTTACATGGACCCAAGGTGTTTGTGAGGGAGAGCATTCTCCTTCAGTTGTGCTGACTGGGCAGATTTGCTTGGCTTTGTCCCTGAATTTTGCTTGTCTTGATTGCAATCCTTAGGGCATGCAGTGAGGCTGTGCACTTTTGACATTAGATGTCTCGATTTGAAAGAAAATAATCCACCCCAAAACATAACCTCAAATCTCCTGTTTCTATTTAGTTAATTTGGAGATGCAACTCCATGCATAATTCTACCTTTGGTTAGCCCTAAACTTGGTCTTCATGAACTCTTTACTCTGTAGTTTTATATTATAATAATTACAATTCCCCCACCCCCTTTTTAGCAATAAGATGTGTGGATTGATGCTAACCTGTCATTTTGTAGCTGATTATACTTGAAGCAGAATTATTTTCTAGGACAGAATGTGTTCTGCTGCAAAGGACAGTGAACTCATTTGTTATAAGTGGTGTTTTTTCTGTGAAAGCATTAATTTTGTTTTATTGCTAAGCACTGTGAGACTTACTGTGAGTCCAAATGAAGTCCATACTGATATATATTACACTTCTTTATCATTTCTAAATGCTACACTAACTTGCACATATGCCTGCCATTCTTTCTCATGCATGCATATTTGCCTCAGAATTTTTGTTACTTAATGAGGATTTGTAGTTTCAGAAACCAAATACATAGGCACTACTTGAGTTAAGTCTAGGAACATTAAAGGATTTCAAAGTGACATGCCTGAAACACTGCAAGAACAGAAAAGGAGAGCTTATTACAAAAAAAATTCCCAAACAAGCACACCAAAAAAACCCCAAACAAAAAACCCCAACAAACCACTGCCACCTTTCAAAAACCCCCAAAACTATTAATCAGTTGTTTAAGACTATGTACAAATAACCCACTGCTTCCACTCCTTTAAAACATATTATGTCAATATGTTATTTCTTGGATATGTATCTATTTCGGTAGCGAATTTTGTAGGAGAGCAAGAGGAGTCCAGATTTCATAGCTCTATAAAGGAGCTCACTACTGATGATCTGTTTTTCATGTTAAATTTAGAGCAGTTACTTGTGTAAATAATTTTTAATGTAATTAATACCTTCACGGCATCCTCCTCTGCTCTGCCTTGTATTTCACCTAGGCATTTGTGCTGCACTTGTGTTTACAAACTGCAAATTTGTTAATAAGTTTCTTTTCTTTCCCCAACTGCTGCCTCCATATCCTGCAGCTTCCATACGACTTACTTTGTGCTGAGAGCTCAGTGGGAAGTTTCAGAGACAGTAATTTTAGCTTCTGCTGTGTTAGTGTTCCACTCACAAAACCATACCATCCTCTGCCTATTGAACGTTGCATGTCATATTCTGGTGGTTCTGAATCTGCTTTAGTAGCATATCAGGAATAATGTGTATAACTTGGAGAGCAGTTTCTCATTTTCCAAGTCTGGTGTGCTTTGGCATGAAATACAAGAAAAGTTCGTTTTCTTTTGTGTGTGGAACTTAAAGAGACAGAGCAACATGCAATTCATGTCATATTCTTATGAAATCCATTAACGATCATAGGTAGTTAAAAAAATAGAACCAAAAGACACCCTGTTTTTTTTGACATCTTATTAAAGAAGTGTAGTCTCCAGGAAAGCGCTGTTTTCTCACTCTGTGTGAGAGATTGGTGCCATCTGTTGTGCAACTGACATAATTGTCAGGACCATCTTCAAGAGATATTTTCTGCCGTCTAACTATTGACCCTGCTCGTAGTGTCTGTTTAACAGATTCACATCATGAAAATGTTGTCTTTCCCTTCCATGCCCAACAGCTTAGACTGTTTAGGATAATATTTTGCCAAGCTGTAGATTTTTAATATAAATCAGTGCTTTACGTTAGACTCTAAAAATATGTATTGGTTTCTATTAATTAGCATGTTTTGAAAAGTAGCACTGGTAAACACAAATAAATAATCTCATGTAAAGGCTGCTGGGCTGTGTCCTGCTAGGCTGTATCTTTCTGCTGTGTGCCTAAGTCTATGCTAACTTGTCTGTAATGCAGCCTGAGTGGTCTGGTAAATACAAGCTAGGGCAACTTTAATTGCAGGAGAAACATATTGTGAATAGGGGTTTCTGCTCTCTGCTGTAAGAAAGAACAACTCAGCAAACTAAAAGTGTAGCAATGGCACAGATTGGCAGCATCAGTGCTGGTATCTGTGTCAATGAAGATGTAGTGGCTTACGTGATATCAGTGACTATCACTCAAAACATATCACCCATAACCTGAGTATGTTGCTGGGAATGCTGTGACTTTTACGCTTGTATTAATACCTGCATTGGCTAGATTACAGCTGGGAAAGTTATAATCGGTACAAATTACAATCTGCATAGAGGCCTGCCAAGAGCCACAAAGTTTTGGATGGGAGAGCAGTGTCTTGCATTCTGCATTTTTTTTCCCAGCTGGAGATCAGAGGGACCACAAGAACATCCATATTTGGGTCTTCCTTTTGGAATGTAGATTTTGCACACCAAAAAATTTTTGATTTCTGGGTAGGGAAGGCAAGTTCTTAATTTGAATTGTGACCATCTTCTGTGGGAAGAAAAATCAGAGGAAAATGTAGAAACAGACATAAGAAAAGTTAGGCTGAAGTAGTTACTTTGTATTTGTTGAACTGGCTGGAAAACTGGAAAAACAATACTCTGCATTATTGAGGTTTGTAATGTTTGTAATGTAATGTTGAAAAAAAAAAAGAATCCAGTTTTAGTTTCTTAGAAGATAATTGTTCAAAAAACAAGCAAGAAATTTATTCATTTTTGTGTTTATCCTCTCTTTCCAAACCCAAAACATTCCTTAATTACTACAGACTAATCCTTTTCTTTTGCAGATGAATTATTGTACATAGTTTAAATTGAATCTGCTCTTTAAGAAAGATTTTTTTTTCTTTCAGAGGTTTTTTGTCTTGGATAATGGAATGCTGAAATATTCAAAGTCACCAATTGATGTAAGTAAAATTGAAGACCACTTTAGAATTTGTCTTGGAATTCAGCCTGCCAGGGTGATTAAATCTCTTACTCACTCTAGGCATGTTTATGACAGTGCCTACATGTAAGTTTTTCTTGCATACAAAGAGAGATCTGTATATAGAAAGTATGTAAGGTTTTGGTTCTGTCTTCTAGAATTCTACCTTTTGTTAACTCTGTGAAAATAAAAGCTACATTATTTAAAGTAGTTTATTTAATGAAGGTGCTTCAGAGATTAACCTGACCATGTATTTTTTCCTTTTTGAATACTTACGTCAGTCAGAGCTGATTATTCTGACATACTTGGAGAGGACAAAGAAGTGATTACAGTATACTCGAGCCATAGAGGGTAGCATTACATTAGGTAGATCTGATACCAAGCAGTAGCAGCAGGGAGCTGAGTACTGTCTAATTTCCTTCGCTTCTCACTTACCTGTAACTGTGTAGTGGTGTGAACTAACACACTTGAACATTGGAGTTGGCTCTGCACTGAGCACTTCTTGTGAGAAACTTACCTGTCTATAAATGTAAGTGGTTAAGCTGACTACTACAATTTTTGGTTTTTTTTAAATATTACATTATATTAAAATGTTCGTAGAATGGGAAACCATTTCAGCACCAGATATTTTTTCTGATAAGAACAGTGAAGAAGTGTACCATACTACCAATTTCTCACCCTGTTTTTTAATTTTAGATACAGAAAGGCAAAGTCCATGGGAGCATTGATGTTGGTTTATCAGTTATGTCTATAAAAAAGAAGGCTCGTAGAATAGATCTTGACACAGAAGAACACATCTATCATCTGAAGGTAAAAAGTGGTGCAAATGCTTATTATTTTTTAATCCACAATGGAAATAAATAAAACTGCAAAAGTTGTGTGGAAGAGTATTATTTTGAGTGTTTTCTTGAGAGTTAATTTGTTTCCAGGTGAAGTCCCAGGATTCATTTGATGCATGGGTTTCAAAATTACGCCACCATCGGTTGTACCGTCAGAATGAGATTGTGAGATCTCCGAGAGATGCCAGCTTTCATATATTCCCTTCGGCCTCTACTACAGAGTCGTCACCAGCTGCTAATGTGTCAGATGGAAAGGTACGTAGTGCTCTTTTGTCAAAAAGTCATGCTTAGTGGGCTTGCTAACGGACAGATTTATTTTCTTATTCTGAAGTAATATGGTGGTTAACTGACTGATAATTTAAACATTTCATTATGCCTTAGGTACAACAAAATAGCTTTCCCTGGCAGTCTCCTATACCTTGCAGTAACAGCCTTCCTGCCACCTGCACTACTGGTCAGAGTAAAGTAGCAGCCTGGTTGCAGGACTCTGAAGAGATGGACAGATGTGCGGAAGGTTAGTCTTTACCTATTCATTGCTTGTTCTTTCAGCAAAACTTCTTGTTGGTGTAAAATAAGAATCAGTCTGTTAACTGATTAAGTTGCATCTTTGCGTGTGCATGAAGTAGCTCCTCAGGTAATTAGATTCTTGTGGCAGGAACTTTCCTCTTTACATGTTTTGGGATGTGGCTTTTAAAATTTATCTTAATTGTCTTGATGGATATCATTGTTAAAATATGATCAACTTTTGAAGTCCAAACTTCTTGCTTACTCCAGTAGTGCTCAGCATCTCTAAAAATAAAGTTTTTACTTAGACACCTTACTACCAGGGATTTGGGCATTTCATTTTCATAATGCAATAAAGTGCCAGCGGTGGATATCATGGGGAAAAAAATTCCATACTGAAGCACCTAATGTATTTTTGGTTTCTGTCTGTTAGATCTTGCTCACTGTCAGTCAAACCTTGTAGAACTTGGTAAACTTCTTCAAAATTTAGAAATACTACAGAGAACTCAGTCAGCACCAAATTTCACAGACATGCAGGTAAATATACTTGAACATAACTCATTACATTGATACATTTGTTCTTTGCATTAAGAGAAATACAGAGGTGTCTGTTAATTCAGAATGATTTTCTGAAATCATAGCAGCTCTTGGATAGAAGTTTTATCTTATCTGTTTATCTTAGTGTTGTGTAATAATGTTTAATCTGTAAAAAATAATTAAGATGTATAAATTGAGTTAAATAGGATGAATCAAAGGATCGAGTCATTTGCAAAGCAAACCTGAGAACTGTTAAAATAGAAAATATCTGTACACTGGAATAGTATTTAAGGGGCTTTTGTTTTGTGGAGTAAGATACCATTTTAAGTTTCTTAAGGAGTGGAGATCTAAAGACCCTCAGAGATGAAGTTACATGCTCTAGGAAAAAAGGGCATAGTACAAAGGTCCCAAGCATTGGACTGATTCCCAGAACTAGGTAAGTTTTCCTCTTGACCACAAAAAAACAAGAACAGATCCTAAATCCTAAATACTTTCTTCTTTTTTCACTCAGTCCACTTGAGCAGACAAATCTTCCAGTTGTGTTTGGTGCTTTGAGAAGTCTAGTTACAAAGAGGTGGTGCAACTTACTGTTAGTTTCAAGGGGATGTGAACTCTGCATTTCCTTGAGTACTCCTAGAGTAGAAATCCATAAGGATTTCAAGACCTGGTCCTAAGTATTGCGCAGCTGTAAAGAGAGTATACCAGTTGTTTTGCTAAATGAGCTATATTTAACGTGATTTGAATTGCTACAGCTGGTCACTACTGTAGCTGCGGGGCCCAGCAGCAACAATTTTTTCCTTTCTTTCTAATTTGTAGATGTCTAATGCTACAATTCTTTACTAACTTGCTCTACTGTCTGTGTTGCTTGTGTCAACTTAATAGTACTTTGTCACTACTTCTAACTATTTGTGTAATGTAGGCTAACTGTGTAGATATTTCAAAGAAAGACAAGCGGGTTACAAGACGGTGGAGAACAAAAAGTGTCAGCAAAGATGCAAAAATTCAACTTCAGGTACTGAATGCACATTGTTTTACTTTTTTCACTGTACTTTTAAACATGAAATTATATATAAGCTGAAAGTTGGAAGTCAATGTACTGTCTCTTACATTCCTGATGAAGTGATTTAAATCTGTTTGTTGTTTAAAACCTAGAGAAAATAGAAAAGTTTTAATTTGATTTCGCTCATATGGAAACATACAGAAACAAAAAATCCCCATACAGATACAAAAAAAGGCAATATGTATGCAGCAGACAGGTGACATCAAGGTAACAGCAGAAAACATGAATGAAATACTGAACACACCAGTTGTCTTTGGCAAGACCTATACTAAAAGTGTTACCAATGAGAAGTATTTTCACAGGTCTTCTGCTATGGAAAAGGCTAGTATAGGTACAAACTGAATAAACCAAAGAATAAATTATGTGAAGAAAGAATTTACCTCATTACTGAAAAGTAAAAGCACAGAAATCAGCATAAAATGCTGATTACTGCTAGATCCAGGTGTCTTAGTGAGTTTTGTCAGAAGCAGTTGTGTGTTTTGAAACCTATTCCAAAAGCTAATCTTTTTTGTAAGTGAGCAACTTGATAATGAAGCCTGCATTCAATTGACATCAGGAGCTAACAGTCATCACTGTGCTGTCCTCTATGGAATGAATGTCAGCAACTTTTGATCCATTTTAAATTCCTTGAAATTCATGCAGACTTTGAAAGCCTTTAATATGTTCCCTAGAGGTATAATAAGGAGTTTTCTATGACTCAGAGGCACAGTAAGGTGATCTCTGTGACTTATTTAAGATTAATAATCTTACGGAAATAAGAAATCGTAGTTGCATCAGCTTTCTCATTGCTGCTTTTGTAGCTGCAGTTCTGCCAGATAAAACACAATAGGTTGAACAATGAAGCATCTGTTAGGATTGAATAGGTTTATTCACAAGAGAATTTCAGTAATTGATGTCATCCTGTTGCCTTCAATGAAACATCACTGTGTTTCCCTGCTGCTGATTAACACAGGCAAATTAAAGTATCAGGAAATAGGTGCAAGTGCTTGATGCATATGAAGAGACAGAGTGGACAATGCATGTTCTCCTTTCATGCCACAGTGGTCTTGGAGCAATTCCTCTGCACAGAAATGATGAAAAAATGATGAAAGCAGTCAATGAATGATATTCTAGTATGAATCAGGAGGAATTATGAGCTGTTACTTTGTTGCCTGCACTTTGCCAAAGTGGCACTGATCTAGGCTTCTGTCATTTTGTCACTCTACTTTCAAACTGCTGTTTGTGACTTGGCAGGGCTTGTGTCTCAGCTCCTGAAATTCTCAAATACAGTCGATTTGCAGGTTCCCCTGAGAGAGTTTGTGCCGTTCTATGTGTCTCTGTCAATTATGAACTCTGTCTAGTCTGGGACAGTGTTAACTCCTGGCAAGCTTAATGCTGGAAACGTAAAGCTTACTTTGTTAGAGCAAAGCATTGAGTTATTGATGACTGATTCATAAATTAATTTGCGTTGAAACAGAAACAATCAACCTATTCTAATTTACATGGAAGTTGAAGACTCCCTTTTTGGCTGCTCTGTTGTCTTGCCTTGTTTGATGGGCTCAATACATTGTTTATTCTTCCAAGGGCTGTCCTGTTGCCTGTGTGGTCTAAAGCTGTGATCTGTGGAAGATGGCTTCACTGACTCGTTATGTTATTCTTAATTTGCTCATGTTGCCATTCCACTAAAATGGGGATTTTCTCCCATGCCTAGGTACTTTTTAAGTTTATGGTCCCGTTTTGTTCTTCTGTTAGGAATTCTTTCCAGCTTCATTGGTCTTCCTTATAGGTCATTTTTTCAAGTACTCCAACTCTTCATCAACTGTTTTTCAGGACACAACTGAGAATCACTTGGTCTAATTTGTGCTTATTTGTTCATGGTAATTTGCTTTTACATGGTTGACATTTGGTACTAAGAAAACTTCTTTAGTTCTTTTCCTTTCCCCATGTCTCCATACATCTTGTTAGTTTTAGGGGATAATTCTAGTACTAACATACTAACTTTAACCTAGTTGCACTATTAATTCCATTTGAAGTAGTTGCGCCAATTTATTTTAGAATTTGTAGCCATTAACTACTATCAAAAGACCCTCTGATAATGTGATATTGAGCAACATCCTTCTGGGAACATAAAAATTATAGAGCTTTCTGTATAAGTGTCTTGTTCATGAGTAATGAGGAACAGGAGTGTAATTTTTGTTAGTTCAGCATCTGCTGCTTAAGCTAAGGACAGAATTCTTCCCATCCAGATTTTCTATTGTACTTGTTACTGTTCTTATGTTAATAAGATAGCTTTTATTGTATTACTGCTAACACATTCTAGAATATGAATGCCAGGTATATAATGGTTTTAAAACGTAGTTTCTCTTGTAAGAAAAGCTGTTTGCTCTGTTTCTTAGTTATACATATTTACCAATTAGGTATAACAGTTCTGTATGTAGTTAATTTTGCTTATGCAGATAGTTCCACCAACTAGAGCAGGGTTAATCACCAAGGTAAAATTGAGCCTAGCATGTGAGTATATGTGTGCAGGTTTGGGGGATTTAGCGTGTTAAATTGTTTAGAATAAACAGCTTAATTTATAAGCCTTTAATGAGAGTAATGGACTGCTCCTCTGAAGAGAGATTGCTTTTATGAAGGAGGTTTATTTTGTTTTTAAAAGACCTATTTAAAGTCTTATGAAAATGATCTGCAATAACAGGTTAGTTGGCCTGTGTTCATTCATTTTGCTAATGTTACATGTATATAAAATCTGAGTGTTTTTTACTTTTTTCCCTTTGGGTTAAAGACCGATTTGTCATTCTCATGACAATCAATAAGTCTTCAAAAGAACAAAAAAAATATTACTGAAAAGCAGGAAGATGAAATAGCATTGATTTAATTTCATTCAAAAGCTTGGAGTTGTGAAGTTTCAAGACCAATTTTTTTGGGGGGTGAAGAGGGACAGGGGCAGGAAGTAGTTTAATCCAGAACCGTATAGTATGTAGCAGCATGCAGAGTCAGCTTGCTCCACTGAATCTTTCAGCTTCAAAATGAAACAAGACCCAAAGGCTGCTTTAATAACATTTCCCTTAAATAAGTATTTCTTTATCTTATAACTTACATTATGACCTCACTTTCTGTTGTGTTTAGGGGAGTGTGTGATTCTGCAAAGCCCATTGCTCCAATTTTAATAATGTATACCTGCATTCATAATCTTGCCTATATTTATATTTGTGTATGTCTCTGTACATATATGTATTTCTCTGTGTCCCCATTAGTTAAACAAGAATATTCTTCCAAACTCTTATCACAAGATACCTATATAGAGTGCAAAGAGCTGTAAAGCATATAATGTGCTCTCTGCTTTAACAAAGTTTTTACTCTATATTTTAGTGGTTATGTACATATTTTTAATGTGAGAATTTTATAAAAGATTACAAAGCGAGGGTTCTCTTACTGTCATCATCAGACAACCCTTCATTGTCAGTAACATTGTGACTGTTATCAGCTGGAGTGTGGAAGGTATGGCCATGTTTGGATGCAGCACCCATACTGATGGGAATGTCACAGGAGCAAGACACTTCAGCTGAGGACTGAACTATAGTATCCTGTACTTCAGCATGGTGTCCATGTATCAAATCTATACCATTGTTATTTATATGGCACTCAGGCTGCTTTCAGAAAACATAAAAAATTATATAGATTTTAAAACACTGACATGGCTACAGGTGAAGATACAGGGGAAGAAAAATGTAAAGAGTTTGAAAATCGTTTTCTAAAATCAGAAAGGTGGCTTTTCTAGTCTTGTAAAATCTTAAAATGGCTTCAAAATAATGATATTTTGATTAGACATTAAATAGAAGGACTTTGTGATACGTGTGGAGCTCCTCTGCATTAGACAATTGCTTTCTTGACTGTAATGTACCATGATGTATTTTCTTAAAAGTAAAATAAAACTGTAATTAAGCAGGTTGAGGCTGCAGTTCAGGCATGCAGGAAGGGAGGTTGTTGTTGGAATACTTAGTTTTCACTTGTGCTGTGTGATCTGGGTTTTTGCATTACTTTGGAAGCCAAGCCTTCAGTAATGTATGGGACTTCAGTAATGTAGCTGGAACTCGAAGAAGTGATTTGTGAAGAAAATGAACAAATAGGCTCAAGGCTGGACACGGAAATGCTAGAGCCATGCTAGGGATGTTTGCATAAGTAAGCTCAGTACTGAAAGGTTTTACCATTGAGATGCATGTATCTTCAACAACCACGGTTCATCTACTTCCACTAATGCAAAGTGATCTTTCAGAATAAACCTTACAGGTGGTCAAATGACTGCCAGAAGGAGTTAGGTGTTTGTGTTTCTTGCCATGCCATAGCATCTTTTTGTTTTCTTATTCCATAATTGCCTTATGACTCTGAATGGCAATGCTAATAGGAATTTTTTTTTTTTTGTAGTCTTAGTGAATGCACTGCAATCCAGCTCATCTGGAGATAATTTTAGCGAAGCATCTAGCTTTTTTATGTCTCTGGCATACACACCTGAAAGTATGTGACATGTCCTCAGAATGTGTAGGCCATGAGTTAAAGAAACTGAAATCCACTTAAAGATTCTCCCTCTCCCTTTTCTGATCACCTTTCATCTTCCTGTGTCCCATCACCCCTTCCCTTCTCTTTTTCTACTTCCTTCTCTTGCATTCACTGTCAGGAAGGGCCGGCACCGAAGGGCCAGTTCAGCACAACACGACGCCGGCAGAGACTAGCAGCTGCAGTGGCTACAACAGTGAGTGGATTTAAAAATCAAGGGATAGCTCTAAAGATGGGAAGCTGTGTACTTGGATGTGTAATAAGCTTATGGAAATGTTTCTTGCGCTTTTTGGAGGTGTCAGTGCTACCCACTTTCAGCTGAGTTTCTAAGAAGTGGTCGGACCTGACACAAATTAATTCCATAAATGTGGGTCTGAGCTTGTTAACATGGTACATGTCCCTCCTCCTTTCTGCAAGTGCAAGTGACAGTTAGAATCAGGCCTTGCACTATTTGAAGGTGTCTTTGCATACTTTGATATATCCTATACAAAATGGAAACAAAGTATCAAATTCTATTAAACGATTCTCATGACAGTCTATAGCAAGACAGCAGAACCAAGGAGATTTGTAACAACCAACCATGGAATTATGTAATTTCCTGATTTTTTTTTTAAAAGTATTATAAGGTTAGCTTTTTCATTTGAGACACTTCCTGTTTACATTTCATAATCCCAAAAAGTCATATTACTACCTCTAGTGTCTGTGTTTAGTTTTGCTAAGTCTCCAGGTCTTTGGTGAAAAATCTGGAGCTATGAAATCAACACAGCAGCTGTGAATTGGAAGAGGGAAGTGCTTTTTGTGAAATCAAATTAGTGTCAAAAGGATATTTTCAGCTGCTGCTCTATCACAAAAGTACTTATTAGGAATGCATGATATAGATGCTAATACTAATCCATCTACTGATTAGTACAGCAGCTAGATAGAGAAGACTCAACGTAGCCAAAGACTGAAGTGAACATTAAATGCATACTTCTTACCTAGTCCAAGCAGTGAATGCCTTCACCAGGCTAACGTATTTCAGGTTCTGCTGCTCCAGCCTGTAGCTACTGTAAAATCCTCTAGATCAGACATAGCTACTTGAACCACAAAACTCAGTTACTGTTAGGTCCTCCTAAAAAGCATGAGAAAAATCACTGTTTCTCCAGTTCCCAAATTAAATCATCTAAATGCAATCAGTTGATGCTGAATCTGTGCTCAATAATTGATTGGCATTCCGACCTCATCAGTCTGCCCACTTAGCAGAGAAATCTACCTGCTTCTCTGTTTACATGGATGAGCAGTGTCAGTGAGAGGCTGCAGTGGGTTCAGCATTAGTTAAACATCGTTGGCAAAAGCGGTGCTGAGGAGTGTTTGAATGAAGCAAATACAGCCGGACTTGGATTGCAAGGCAGTAGGAGTCCAGGGATTTACTGAGCTGTTTACCTGCAGCTGAAGTGGGGGCCTGTTGAGGAAGGTCTTGGAGGAGCTGAAAAATGAGCAGGGGAAAGGAAGACTACTGGCACCAAAATGACTCTGCAGGTGTTGGCAGTAGTTATGGCAATGGCTTATCCTTGTCTTATCATAGAATCATAGAATCACCACCAGCTTGGAAGAGACCCACCAGATCATCGATCCGGATTATGCAGCAAAGTGCTTGTCTCTCCCAGACAGTGAGGCTGTGTGGATAGACTAAGTGATACAGAATTACATCAGTTAAATGCATGGCAGAAACAGGAGGTTTTCCTTACATCTCTCTCTACCAAGAACAGTCTGTTCCTGCTTGAACATGTATTTCTGAAGAAGGTAATGGATGAGTGAGTGTTATACCCCTGGCATAAAGTAGGAAGTCAGGAGTAGGTATATCTGAGGTCATGTCTAGAGAAGTGTGTGTGTGGAAGAAACTGGTGTGATGCATCAAGAAGCTAAATATTTTTAAAGAACCCCTCCAAAATAACAAAAAACCCCAAACATCAAAACTCTAGTGGGTAATAAAGTCAGAATCAAGTCACCAGGGTTGTAGAGAGAAAGCACAACAGTAAAAGGAAAAAAAAGGGGGAAGAGAAGTATGAGTGTAATGTTTCTTGGACTTTTACCTACTCAAGAGAATGAAAGAGTTTGTTCAGTGTGCGTTTTTTTTTCATCTGTTGTGTAAAGTAGCTTGGAAACTTATCTAAAAGATGCATGTGAGGAGAGTTCTTGTCACTCAACAGTTCAGTATTTTTGGTTCTTGCATTTAAAGCAGCTGGCAAAGCAGCGATTTGTCTCTGTCATGTGAATGTATATTTCTTGCAAGCAGTGTGACAGTATTTGTAAAACATGTAAATGCTATTTCTAGAACATACTTTAAAATGGTATTTTTCCAATAAACCTCACTGCAAAAACATTGCTTTTCAGCCTGGCCAGTTGAGGTATGAGGCCAAAATGATGAATCTAAAGCAGATCTCTTCAATAAGGTTTGTCACAAAGTGACTAAAGAGCCCCTTCCCCTCCCCACCTCATGTGTGGGCACCCTGCCTGCAGCTCTGACAGTCTCTGTGGGGCTGGAGTTGCCTGCCTCATCACTGTGGGGCTTTGGGGACTTTCCCCCAAGCTCCTGTATTGTAGCTGGGATCAGCTTTCTTTCCTGGCCTCTGGGTGGGCTTGAAGATTGGATGCTGCACATATAGCTGTCTCGTAGCCACCTGCTCTGCCCACCTGGAGCCACCTGGAGCAATTGAACCTTTGCAGTTCTTCCAGTTAGAAAGTTCTGGGAACATGCTCTCCAATTTAGGAAGTGAAAAGGTTTTGTAAAGGGAACTTGGAATTAACTTAGGTTTAGTCACCTTAGTCAATTAACCTAGTTTTGTTGGGCTGTTGAGAGAGGCAGTCTGGCACTCACAGAGATAGTGGGGTAAATATCCTGGATAAATAGAAGGAATTTATTTCCTGTTAATGAAGTCTTGATATGAGGCCAAAATGAGGTCCAATAAAAAAATATCCACTGTGTTGATTATAGCTGGAAATCAAAATACATGAGAGAAGGGAATAAAGTTTATACTGGATAACTGAATAGGTGCTATAGAACTATTATGTTATGTGCTATATGTATCTGGAAAATGAGGAAGAACAGGATGGAAAATGCCGTTTTCCGGAATATACTCATGAGCAGAATGAGATGTAATGAGTAGATCCAACAGAATTTTGAGAGTTTCAGTGAGGAACTGGAAACCTAAAACATAAGTTGGTGACAGCCTTTACAGGACAGGATTGATAAAACCTGATCTAATCATATAACAAGGTACCAATTTCAAATAACGATGAAAGTATGGAACGTACCTGTTGATAAAAATTCTTAGTGATATGACTTTTTATGTTATCTGCTGCTTTTTATCGTGCATCAGAAAACACGTTTTATAATTTGGCCCCATTTTTCATATTTAAATAATTACACTGGGCTACAGTGGAAATTCTTGATTCATACATTTAATTGTTATAGTAAAATAAATTGGATTTCATGTATTCAATGTGTTTAAAAGTACTTAAATGTTTAAGTAACAAAATGTTGCATTTAAATTTGAGAATTGGATTCTTGGCCTGATTTTTATACAAGTGTGCATAAGTGGTAAAAGTAAAAATAAAACTCAATATATGCTCACACATACACAAATCACATGTGTAACAGTGGTAGCCATACACTGCATATGTAGCATATAGGTACTGTTCAGTACATGATATGTCTGTATATAACTTATAAATATTTGCAAGTAATTTTTTTATTACTGTGCCAGAGACATGTATAGAAGGAGACAAAGTAGAAGAAATGAAAATAAACTAAATTGTTTGCTCCATCTTATTAAACTGTATCTCTTTGCATTTATTTATGGTTCATGCATTTTTAAATGAAAATCGGGAGGAGATGTGATTTTTCTTTTTTTGATTGCTGTTTGTGTGTTTAGTTAGAAAGTGTAGAAAGACTGTATGCTTCTTTCCAGTTGTCAAGTACAGTGTGTCTCAACTCAAGATTTACCAGTATTTTTTAAAAACTTCAGTGATATATTTAATAATATTATATCTTATTTGTAGATCTGAGGAAGAACTTGCATACTTCAAATGCTGATATTGTAACAACAGTGTCATACTACATGTACTCTCAAATGTCCGAATATAAAGCTGCATGTGTCATGGTTCTATTTTTCAGTTGTCTTTGAAGCAGTAGGAAACAGTCCATTCATGAAAAAGTTAGAATTGTAGTGCTGCATTGTTAGCTCTTAACTATCTATTTAGGCTTTCTTTTGTCTGTTTCAGTGAAAAATCTCAGGAGAATTATATATCAGCTGTGCTGAGATTTAGGAGAGTAAAAAGTTGCATGTGCACTCTTTAACATGTTCTTCACATTATGAACTAAGTTGTCTGTTTTCAGAAGAAATCTGTATTTTACTTCAGCAGTGTCAAAATGCTGGTTGCTCCTTAAACAATATTTCTTCATTGTTTCTTGCTGTAGGTCCCTTTCAGTGCTACAATGTCACCTGTTCGACTTCATTCATCCAATCCCAACCTTTGTGCAGACATTGACTTTCAAACTCCCCCAAGCCATGTAACAGACCCTCTGGAGAGCTCTACTGAGTACATGAAGCTTCAAGAAGAATTCTGCCTGATGGCACAAAAAGGTAGCTGGAAAAGTCAAGTCTTCCCTTTGTTGTTGTGCTTCTGTGTTGCCTTCACTTAGTTATGTCGAGGGGATTCATCTGCATTGGATGAGACTGCATAAGAATTTTTAGCTGGTCAGATGGCTTCAATAAAGTATTTTCAAAGCATGTCATGAATACAGAGATAAGTTAACTCTGTCTGGTAAGAGATTTTTTTAAAAAATCTTCTGAACTGCTTTCTATGTCTTGTAAATATGTGACTGAATTTGGAAACTTTCTGTTTCTCAATAAAATGCTCTACTTCTCCCCAAAGATGAATTGGAATGTCATGGCTACATATAATGCTGTGCAATTAACTTCTGTGTAATGTTTTCATATTAGTGGAAGGAACAGAAGAAGAGCTTATTACTAGAATGTGCTTTAGAAATGCCATTTTATTGCCAATAGAGGAACGGTCATACAAACTGAAAAATGCTGTTTTAGAAGGATTTAGTATGTTTGCTGTGTGTTATATAATAAACAGGAAAAACATGAGACAGATATCTTAAAAGATGTCAAACACCTGTTTAAAGACCAAGTAGCCTTCTTTATTAGTGCAATGTTGTCTTGACAGAACTGATTTCATTGTTACTGATTTCATTGAAAAGAAAAATAATTTAAAAAAATTGAAGAAAAGAACACTCATTAGACACATTTTCTAAATATACACCTTTCCATATGTTCAACACCAAAAATAAGCTCAGATGCATATCTGTGATACTGCAACATCAAGCTGTGTTTGTATGTAATTTGATGTAGATTACTTGAAGTTGAGATCCTTGTTTCAGAAGTAGAATGGAAGTCTCACTCTGTGTCTTGGTTGCTGAAATATTGCAATGGATATCAGTGTGCAGTTCTGTAGCTGAGAAAACTCTTTTTTTCTTTTTGCTTAGTGCATTCACTTTTGAAGTCTGCTTTTAACAGCATAGCTATAGAGAAGGAGAAGCTTAAGCAGATTGTTTCAGAGCAGGATCTCACAGGCCACAGTGCTCAAATAGCACACCTCAGACAGTCCCTCTCTCAGGTATGTTCTTGATTTCTTTCCAGCATGTCTAGCTTGCCAGACACACTGTTTCTTTTGTACTTTGGCTGTACAAAAGAGAAAAAAAAAAAAAAGCCAAGTTTTTAACAAGAACTAAGACATGTTATAAGTCTAACCTCAATGCATGTGGAGGCGAAAGATGTAATTAGTTTGTGCAAGCATGTATCTGTTATGGTTTTCCAAAGTAAAGGAAGAGGATCAAAAGTTATTATACAAATGCTAGATATCTTTTCTGGAACTATTTCCAGCACACCTGAGGAGATACACTTGTTTTCTTAATTAAGTTTTAAATTTTGTTTGCATGTTTTCAGATTTGTTGATATGTCCATGTCTCTAACTGCAAAAGGAATCGTGGGTTACAGGAAAATCATGGGTAAATTGAATTTTCAGATATACACCTGGTACTGTGCAGCTTCTCTCCCACATAAGCCAAGGGAAAATTATCATTGGCTTTAGTGGGAGAAATGAGGTGAAGTGACAGTAAGTCCTCAGGTTGCATAATAGCTCACATTTTTTAATTAATTGTCAAGGAGATATAAAGGCTTTTATTCTGAAGAATGAATTGATGTAGATTACTGCATTTGCAAGAAAAGTGAACAGAGGTTTAAAGGCAAACAGTTTCACCCAAATGGGTATATAATTTCATATACTTATTGTTACTAGGTTGGAGGTTTTTGCTAAGAGATTAAAACTGATGCACAGTGTTTCTATAGATACAGATGCATAACAAGTTGCACAGACTGATTACTGTGTTATAATAAAGAAAGGTTAAGGACTGGAGATAAGGTAACCATTTCTGGGTATGGATACAAATTTAGCTAAAACCTCTTGAGACTTATTAGCAGCTTGTATGAAATCAGTGGTCATATTTTCTTCTTGTTCCTGGCCTCCAGAGTCAGTCTAAAAGTCACTATCACACATCAGTTCATAGTCTCAGTGGAAAGTAAGTGGAAATTTGGCCTTAGTCGTACTCCTGACCAGGTTTGAACAATTTAAGGAAGCTACTGCCAGGCTGCTGTTAGTCACCACCTTCTCCTTCTAGTAGACAGCAACTGCGAACGTGGCCAGACCATTTCAGAACAAAGCAAAATGGGATAATTTAAACTGTTCAGTGACAGTTTCAGCTAACCTATTTTACTTTGGTCCTACTTTGTTTCAGTACATCCATGCCATCTATTTCTCAGTCAGCATAAGATTCTTGATCCATTGTAACATTAATTTTCTTCTAAAACAGTATGTCTATCTGTTGATCTTTTCTAAAATCCTCAGTTTTGGGAATATATTAAAGCTAAGTCAGTTTGTGTTCTAGGTCTGTGACATAATTACACGTTTTCTGGATTTCAGAATCAGACAATATGTATGTACCCAAATTTATAATCTAGACAGGGCTTTGAAAATGAGAAAAAATCAGCCGGTACCAGACACCAGTTGAATTCTGTTGGTGCTTGTGGTGTTCTAATGGATCAGTAGCTTGAAAAGAGTACACACATGCAAATATATTGAATTGATCTGATTGGGCAAACACTAAATGATAATAGAATTTTTTTAATTTTTGTTGGAAGGGAAGCAATTTTGTTTTGCAGGCTCTAGGTCCCAATAACCTTAGTTCAGAAAGATCTGTGTAGTTTTAAATTAAAAAATGGCTCCTTATGCATTTTGCAAGTAGTTCCTATTTGTTGTTCTGTAGTTTCATTCTTTCTTGCTGCATTCATTCCCCATTTCCATAATGTATATAAACCACCACTATACCTGCCAAAGAGCTATCTGAAGTGTTAAGGTGGAAAGTCTCTATTACATTGTGGGAGCATATCTGTCCCCTCTGCCTCATGAAAATTACTGAAAGCAAACTAACCAAAAGATTGAATCATGTTAGAGAGGATCTTGAAGACTGAAAATGGAAGACAGCGCATTCTGTGATTTCTTAGGAAATTGCTGGGAAGAAGCTACTGTTTTGGGGGTTTTTGCTTAAGTTGAATGCTGAGTTTTTAATTTTAAATGAAATGTACAATTTTTATTTTAAGGCTCTCAACCAGAATGCTGAACTAAGGAGTCGCTTGAACAGAATACATTCAGAATCTGTTATTTGTGATCAGGTTGTCAGTGTAAATATTATCCCTAGTCCTGATGAGGTAAGACTTTGGCCTTTAATGGATTAGAATGTAATCAAACCTTGCTAATTCTCACTAATAGCTGCAACACACTTGGGAAATTAGAGAATTTTTCAGATTGGCAAATGTCAGATTATATTTCTCCTATATAATATAAAACTTCTGTCTTTTATTTTGCATATGCCATAGAAGAACTTGGTTTCATCTTTGCAAAGAAACTGGGAAGGACTCCTGTATTGGAATATTAATTATTGGCTGTGGGAATTAGTGAGGTTTTACTATATTTGTATGTAAAAGAAAGTAGCTAAGCAATTCTGTATCTTAGGTTCTTACCAAATCAACAGAACAGTTAAGTATTTGATGGCCTGATCCTGCAAGTGCTTAAAGGGCCTGATGTTTAATAACTTAAGTGGCATTGCTGAAAAGTCTGTGAACAAGCACCATACTAATACCATGTTTGCAATATGTAGTCTTTCTTGTTTTTCTGTCCTCAGTCAACAGATACCGAACATTTGTATTAATAACACGTCAGCTTCCTTCATGAGGAGGAAAATCTGCATATGCAAGCTGTAATGTGTTACAATTAATGTGGTCACTTGGACAACCATTCTGCTTGCATTTTTCCAAAATATAGTTCATTTTTCATTTCCATTATTTTTTTCTACACATCTGCCATTTGAATTAGCATACTTTTGTCTCCTAGTTATTAGTTCCAACAAGAAAAGAAGGTGAAAGTATGTTTCCAATCACTTTTGTGTAGTTGTTGTTTGAAAATGTTGAAACAATTTTTCCAGAGTCCTCCATGCGGATGACTAGCAATGGCAGATACAGGCAGAGTGGTGCCATAGCAGAGCAATTATCAGTGAAGTTCTGAGCCATGACCATCTCTTCTGTTTCGTATTTTTTGTTTGTTACCTGGTTCTTTTTCATATGTACATCACTATCTTGGTACAAGTGTGTCTGTCTGAAGAGGTTCCCAGATCTCTCATTCGCAACTTCTCTTGATTATTTTATATAGAAAATCTTGCATTGTGTAGGTAATGTGTGAGCAGCTTTTTTCAGGTAGAGAAGAACACGTATCTTTCCAGGTCCCTCTAACTTATACAAAAACTTAAAATTTCAATCACTTCCTGTAAAGATAACAGTGGAACAGACTTTAGTTTCTATTGTAATTCATCAAACATCATGAACTATCTACAAGTTATGAAAAGGAATGGGGTTTGACTTCTTGGCTTGTTTCTGATTCTTTTTTTAAAATGCATTTTTAAGGCAATTATATAGAGTAATTCTACGGGATTAAAGTGTCAACATGCCTATTAGCAAGACTTCTGTAATAAGATTAGTGAGGATGGAGTTGCAATCTGAAGAGTTAACTCTGTTTAGAGGGCTTCAGTAGTAGTTTCATCTGTATTATCTCCTTCAAGCAACATCCTGTGTAGGCTAGGAAATTTAAGTCAGAAGCCTGTTTCCCTTCACAGCAGCAGCATCTTTGGTAGAATGGAACAGTAAGAGAATCTTTATTCCCCCTGCGCCTTCTGTAAGTGTTGTAGGGTAACATGTTGAAACCTGGTGGTCTTCGCATCAACAGCAGGAAGTGGAAGATATGTTCCACTATTTAAATTATCTTGTCCCCCATACTGATACACACAATGCAGTTTTGAACCTTTGCCTTTGTTATTAAATTCTCTTTATAATAAATCATAGAACTTTAATTGCATTGAGTCAGGGTTAACGGCATAATTCAAAAGAGATTTGGATTACAAATGAGGAATAAAGAATGTGTATGTTATAGCCATCTTTCTGAATATCCAAACATTTAAAACATTTGTTAGTAAACCAGTTCACAAGCACATTTACTTTGCGAGTAACTTATAACTCCCTCACCTTATTATAAAGCCTTATATTTGAGTTTCAGTTGTATCAGTGCTAGCTCCCAGTGATGGAATTTGTTATGACCAGGTGTCTTTTCTTCTGAATTTCTTGATTGAACTTGTCTGACACAAGCTAGCTATTGTCCACAAAATCATTCCTCTGGATGCAGAACTAGATCCATGATTATTTGCATTGCTAAAACTTAACAGCTGATACTGAGCAGACTGCAAACGAAGATGTGTCTCACTGCTCAAAATGAACTTTCTTTTTTAATTGTCAAAGTCTCATCTCTTAGGTACATACAAGCCCTACTAAAATGCTATCTTTACTATCCGCGCTTATATTTGACATAGGAAAATTGTTCAGGTGATATACCCCATCTATGCGTATTTCTTTAATATTAGAAACAATACTTTTATTTTTCTGTGCTTCCTTTACAGACGAGTGAAGAAATTCATGTCAGTTTGCCACTGTCTCAGCAAGTTTCTAATGAGAGCAGACTCTCCATGTCTGAATCCGTTTCAGAGTTCTTTGATGCACAGGAAGTGCTTCTATCTGCCAGCTCATCCGAAAATGAGGTAGGCTATGACAACGTGCTGCAGCTTGCTGTTGGGCAGACGTACCTATGGCTGCCACTAGCAATGATAATTTTTTTATAATGATACTTAGAATAAAAAGGTATGAGAATGTTTAAGGTGTAGATAAATGAGCCTGAAACTTCTATGTGATTGGGTGCAGAAGTGCCCTGAAGTGTAAAACTGAGTTGAAAGTTGTTTCTGTTGGTAGCTTGTGTCTTTGATAGACTATGGCGGTTTCAGATAAGGATGATATAGATAGGAGCAATTATGTCTGACTATATAGTCAACTAATATAGATTTTAAAATAATCATCTAAAGAATAGTCTTCTATAATACACATAAAGTTATTCTCAGTAATCAAAGAGGTAGACAAAAGCCTGAAAAATCAGCACAGTCAACCTTAAAGTTGAAACAGCCAGGTACAGTTCAGGCTCTTGAATCATGTTGTTGTCCACAGCTTTCCTGTGCTATCCTGAATAAATTCTTCCATTTTTAAAATGTGTATTTTTTTAAAAATTCTTTTTTATAAATTCATAGTAGTACTGTGGTCTACCACAACTCTTCTGTAAGAGGACATAAGAGCATTGCCACCATGTATTCTCTTTGACAGGGATTGCTAATGTGCCATGAGTTGGCACAACCACAGCTAGAATTCTTCATCTAAAAAACTGAGTGGTTCCTTGTCTTAGTGCTTTTGGCAGGTGTAAAGTACATATAATCTCAGTAGTCTGGATTGTCTATATCGGCAAGTAGCATCAGTGTGTCTGTATGGTGTAAGCAAAATAGAAACTTTACAAAATCACCCCAAATCATACAGGCCTTATAATAAATTCTCTGTCTTAAGTAAATACAGTAAAATATTTTGAAATATTGTTTGGAAAAAAAATTGTTAACAAAATTTCTTAAAAATAGTCCGAATGCTGATGCAGTTCTGTTTTGCACGATGGGTCGATGTTTTGTTGTTTTGATTTTTTTCTGAAACACAAGGTGGATTTTTTATAAAGAGCACAAATTTGACTATCTATTCTCACTTCCCATCTCCAGCACATTACCTTATGAATTTTTTGTTCATCTCTGATCTAATTTGAAATTACCCTTTTGTGAATTTAAAATCTGTATTTGTCTTCATAATAAGGGATTCAGAAACATAAGGAGAGCATAGCATTTGTTTTGACACTTTTAGAGCATTGGCAGTATGAGCTGATTGAAACACCTAGTTCATTTAGTTAAAAGCTCTGATTGGGCGGAGGTGATATCTTTGAATATTTGTGTTTAAATTAATTATTGTTTTCTAATTTGTCAGCATATTTTATATGTATTTGATTTAGTTTATATTTTATTTATGTTTCAGGGTTCTGATGATGAATCTTATATCAGTGATGTGAGTGATAACATATCTGAGGACAACACCAGTGTTGCAGACAACATTTCTCGGCAAAGTATACTGCTATGTTTTAAACTTTGGGAAATTACATTGCTTACACTCATGTACCAGATTTACTGCATGTCTGTACAAGATCATCTCAGCTGAAATCACTGAAGCTGGGTTTGCTTGTTCTGTTGGTGGTTTGGTTCAATGGATAAGTCTGGGTTTCTGAATCTGGTGCTTTCTTATGATAATAGTTTTTTCCTTTCCCAGTTCTTAATGGTGAGCTAACAGGAGGTGCATTCAGGAATGGACGGAGAACTTGTCTTCCAGCTCCCAGCCCTGACACCAGTAACATCAATCTGTGGAATATTTTGAGAAATAACATTGGCAAAGATCTTTCCAAAGTATCCATGCCAGTTGAGCTAAATGAACCTCTGAATACCTTGCAACACCTTTGTGAAGAGCTGGAATACAGTGAACTATTGGACAAGGCTGCTGAAACAGATGATCCTTATGAACGCATGGTAATAAATCTAGTGTAGTGCTTATGTCTGTATTAAAAAGGGAGCTGTTGAGTGGAGATCTATGCTGGGTCCTCTCTTGCTTTTCCAGTTCACAGACAACAGACCTTTGTGCTGGGTCAGACAAATGCTGTGAACAGTTACAGGTGGTAGGTTTGATCTGAGCAAAGCCAAGGAACTTTTTTTGACTTCAAACCAAGTCCTACAATTGGGACTTACTCATCTGAAGATGGATCTCACTCTCTAGGACTGTACATACAGGCAGTGTCTGTTGCTAATCCTGCAGCATCCTTTCTGGTTCTCAGTGATCAAGTCCAGCACCCTCCAAGAGCTAATTAAGTCTATGGCTGGCTTATGAGTAAGCTGGGTATCAATTAAAGTCATCCTAGGCAATTTCTAATTGAGAAATTGTAAACCACCAAACCAAAGTTTACCTGGGCAGCCTGACTTCAGCTTCCCTGTAATTATGTCTTGATTTTTTTAACTGACAGCCTGTGTTCAATTCTTAGGGTGTTTTGATCTGTCATGTCTTTTTTTCCTTAGAATACACAGGGAAAAGCTATTAGGGAAAAGCTGTCAGCATTTTTGCTGACCATATCTACTGTTCCCTGGTTTGGGTTAGCAGCACTGTGGATAACTGGGGCACAACAACCCTAAGCAGATCTACAGACTAGGAGAAGCCTGGATGGAAAGCTGCCAGGAGGAGAAGGACCTGGGGGTGTTGGTTGACAGCCGACTGAACATGAGCCAGCAGTGTGCCCAGGTGGCCAAAAAGGCCAATGGCATCTTGGCTTGTATCAGAAACGGCGTGACCAGCAGGTCCAGGGATTATTCTCTCTCTGTACTCGGCACTGGTGAGACCGCACCTCGAATCCTGTGTTCAGTTCTGGGCCCCTCACCACAAGAGGGATGTTGAGGCTCTGGAGCGAGTCCAGAGAAGAGCAACGAAGCTGGTGAAGGGGCTGGAGAACAGGCCTTATGAGGAGCGGCTGAGAGAGCTGGGGGTTGTTTAGCCTGGAGGAGGCTGAGGGGAGACCTTATTACTCTCTACAACTACCTGAAGGGAGGTTGTGGAAAGGAGGGTGCTGGCCTCTTCTCCCAAGTGACAGGGGACAGGACGAGAGGGAATGGCCTTAAGCTCCGCCAGGGGAGATTTAGGCTTGAGATAAGGAAAAAATTCTTCATGGAAAGGGTGGTTAGGCATTGGAACAGGCTGCCCAGGGAGGTGGTTGACTCACCTTCCCTGGAGGTGTTTAAGGTGAGGGTGGATGAGGTACTTAGGAGAATGATTTAGGGACTGGTGGGAATGGTTGGACTCGACGATCCAGTGGGTCTCTTCCGACTTGGTTATTCTGTGATTCTGTGAACTGGGAGAAGAGAGGTTTCCTGTGGCTGTCATAGCCATGTGCTCATGTCCATGAACTTCCATGTTCATATGATCTGCAAGATATTTCTTCCTTGCCAGTGAAGAAGTTGGACCTCTCTTAGGTTAGGTGATTGAATCACAGAAGGGAGATACTGTAAGGACTGGAGAGGGTTGAACTGAGTAAAGCAAGGCTTTTTGCTTGTAGGACTGCCTCCTTTGTTGAAAAGCATGGAAGGTGAGTATTGCAGGGGTCAGGAGAGTTTAGGAAGGAAAAACCATTGTGCAACTGAAAGCTTCCTTGGAGGTATGGATTCAGTCCCTTTCTTTGCTACAGATTTCTAGTGCAATACTGAGCATACAAGCCAAACTTTTAACAAGACCTTAAAAATATAAATTGCATACCAAGCTGAGGGATGTGGGACTAAGATGTTTTGAATACTCAAAGCATCAATGATAGCAATGCTGCAAGTATGTTACCTGCTTCTTCACCATTCTTTGAAAAATCAAGACTTTAAATAAGGATCCAAAAGTAGTGGAAACTTTTTTTCTTCCCATTGCTGTATGTATCATAAGGACAGGAAACCCTCATTTCTCTGTAGAGTCTTACAGTTAAATTCATGAAAAGATTTTGGAAGAAAGGAGATATTTACTGTTGAAAAAAAGCCCATGAAAAGTTTTTGGAAGAAAGGAGATATTTACTGTTGAAAAAAAGCCCATGAAAAGACCGTTACTTCTTTGATGCTACATTTATGAATAATATGAATTGACTAGGGAATGCAATATCCATTACACAGTGGGAAGAAAACAAAGCATATAGAAGTTTACGTGAGTGTTACATCCTTGTGTGAGCATGAGGAGAGGGGGACCTGCTTAAGTTTTGCCCTGTTGTTAGCACGTTATCCATAGCTGAGTGATTTTTATCCTTTTATTGCTTTTCCAAAGTTTTGTTTGGACTTATGAATGCCTGCTGTGATTTTCTTTTAAGCTCTGCAAAAGGGAGCTGTAATCTAAATTACTGTAGCATGTCACTTAGCTTATTACTTCCAGCTAGGTCTGGTTTAGAGATTACTAAGTTTTCAGTTGTACATGTAGACAAGGGGGCTGAAAAGGCTTCACATGCTTGGAAGATTCTGAAATTAACTGCATTAAGGAAATCTTAAGTGAGAGCTCTTCATGTTTGGAACTAAGTTAAATAGTCCCTGTTGGAAAATGCTACATGATCTTGTCATTAGAAGTTACCACGTAATATTTATTCACAGGGAGCATAGGCTACAGCTGGGTCTGTATCATTAGGCAAAGGTAGAAAAACAGCATCTTATGCAGATTGTTATTTTAGCGGACTGTTGAAAGAGAGTGGTGAAAGACATGAGAAAAATATGTTATAGCAGCAAAAGAAGTACAGTTTATACTGCTTCTGGCTGGGATGTATGACTTCACTGTCAGGCATGCTTCGTTAAAACGTATTGTTTACTGTTGTGTGATACTACATAGTGGTGGCCTGTATACAAAAAACTCTGTCTATCCTCACTTGTGTTCTTGTCTGTATTTTTACAGGTTCTTATAGCTGCTTTTGCAGCATCAGGCTATGCCTCTACATATTTTAGAGCGGGAAGCAAGCCATTTAACCCAGTGCTTGGTGAAACTTATGAATGTATTAGAGAAGACAAAGGATTTCGATTTTTCTCAGAGCAGGTAGAGCTTGTGTCTGGACAGACTCTCCTGTTTAGATTTAGATTTTGGGTTCTTTGTGTTATAATTGTCTTGTTTTTCCTTTGTAGTTACAATGGTTTGCTTTCTTACTAGTAAATAAATGCTGTTAGTAGGAGTAAACTTCATTAAATGCTAGAAGGTATATATTTTTATAGCGATCACTAGGAAGTGTTTGAAGTGCGTAGCTTTTAAAGTACAAACTTAAGTTGCATCTATTTTCATAGCAACATAATAAATAGTGTGGGCTATTTAGTGTTTTCATGTCGCAGTTACAGTTGTATTGTCTTTGAAATGAGAATGAATTGTTTTTAACTCAGCCTATATGTTTTCCAGGTTAGCCACCATCCTCCCATTTCGGCCTGTCACTGTGAATCGAAGAACTTTGTGTTTTGGCAAGGTATACTTCTTAATTAAAAAGCATAAACTACTTTTGCATTATCAAGGAAAAAAATTTGTCTGTACAAGCTGAGCTTTGCTTTTGGAACTTACTCAAAATTTCTGTACATATTATTTTTGCATATTACAAACTGATGCTCTGAATTATTTCACTCCAAATTTTAATTCTTAAGAGTGAGCAGACACGTTACAGCTTCCCTTGTCCCTTATTATCTGTTTATACTTCTCTGCTTAAAAGCTTTTCACCAAGAAAGTTGTTATTTTGTACAAACACAAGCAGTTCTTTTTACACAGTTGAACAAGCACCTCTTTCTTTCTTTGTATCTGCTGGCATATGCATTTAATTTGTATTGAATATTTTCATGAAAGATTTGACAGTCACAGGCATGACTCCTATAAGAAAATCAAGCTTATCTTTAGTTTTTCTGACCTAACATCATTGTCTAGTATTTTCCTTTCTTTTGTATTTTCATGACAACTTCATCCTGTCCTGTTTTAAACCTGATGGTCTAGCATAGATCATCTCATACGCCATGCAGATCACTGCAAAGGGGAGACTTTTATCTTTACAGTCAGGTAAATCTTTCACTGTTGTATTCAGATATCAGGTGGAAAAACAAATTCTGGGGAAAATCTATGGAAATTCTGCCAGTTGGAACGTTGAATGTGACTCTTCCAAAGTAAGCTACTGTTCTGTTTCTTCTTGTTTTCAGTCTTTGCTGCAATATGATCTGTCCTGCCTTGTGATTGGATTGGGGGAAGTATACCCATGGGGTACTGAAGCATTTTTGAGCCTAAAGATCCATTTAGAGTTGTGGAGGAAAAAATATACAGAGGGTGGGATAGAAATATGTTAGGAGGGAGAACCCAAGTTTTGCATGTACAGTACTGATCAACTGTTCATAACAAGGCCGCGGTATAGGAGTGCCAGCAGCTAGTACTGTCCTTACAATGTGAAATCATTTTTCAAAATGTACATAAGCCAAAACATGTTCTTCAGATGTTGACAGAGCAGTGAGAAGTTGTGTCACCGCAGGTAAGACAAGTTGCAAGTTGTAACTCCTGACAATATGCAAGAAGAGGATACTTTAAACATTACTGCTGGTTTTGTAGTACTGTTCCTGCTCCTGTAAGTTGCAGCCAGCGTGTATCAGTATGACATCACTTCACCTCTTTATACATCTTATGAAGTTGAAGTAAATGCACTCAGGAGTATCTTTGTCTTCATGGTTTCCCCTCAGCTCTGAGGGAGAATGTGCTTTGCATGGTATAATTTCCTGATTTTATTCCTTTGTTTGACAGTAGAGGTGCTCTAACTCTGACCAGTTGTTACAGAGTGAAAGGGATGATGTGCCAGTGACCTCCTGCTTCCTTCTTCCTTTGTGTTATCTCCTTTCCGTATTTATTTTGTTTTATTTGTACTTCAATTACCTGGTCTGCTTATAGCTTCAATTTGGCCTTATGCTGATCTTTGGGTGACTGTCCTGCTTCTAAAGGAATTGTGGCCAATTCACTTAATTCTCTGAGGACAGTGAATATGTCGTGTGGGCCTTCAGTAGTTCATAATGCATGATTTGTGGCTCATAGCACAATTCTTCAGTTCTCTGCACTACAGCTTAGGTAGGCTCATATGTGGAGGATTAGTAATGTACTCAGAACCAGTGCTTTATTAAAGAAAGCGATTGTTTAAAATTTTTTTGAGGAATATGGCATTGTATTTATGTTAATGGTGCCATGTTTTACTTTTTTTGTCCTTAATTATCATGATAAATATGTTTACCCCTATTTGTTAACCGCTTCCTAGGTATGGAGACTACTATGTCTGGAATAAAGTCACTACTTGCATACATAATATTCTTAGTGGAAGGCGATGGATAGAACACTACGGAGAGATAACTATCAGGAACACAAAAAGCAGTGTTTGTATTTGTAAACTCACGTTTGTAAAGGTAACATATGTATTCTAGTACATATAATATATTCATAAAGTTGCATAGTTTAAGCATATATCAAGCTGTTTCTTCAGTCTTCCTGAAATCCCCATTCCACGTTTTGTCTTATCAATATTTCTAAATTGTCAAATGACAGTGCTATGTCAAATGGTATGACTCTATCCTATTGAACATTTTATATCAGTTTGTTGCATTGCTCTGTAGCTGTATATTATATTGTTGTTGGCTTTAGGCTAAAAACGAAACATCAAAATTCCTTTTCTGTTACCTCAATGAAAATGCAAAGTCACTGTAGACTGTTCCATTTTACTTCTATCTTTACCAGAATTTTCACTGTCAGTATTTTAGGTTAAATGCTGCTTTAGTCCATAGCAAAAAATATCCAGGACCAACTATGAAACCGTATCACTGTATAGCTATGTTACTGTCAATTATTTTCCCTAAAATAAGTTTATCTTCATATTGCAAGAAAATACATCAATACCATTGCACTGTTAACAATGGTGCGTAACCGCAAATCTGAAATTATGTTTTGATGGATGTTTTGAGGATGGACAACTTATTTAGTATATTCAGTAGGTGAAGATGTAAGAAATAGATGTGTCTAAGAAAAGCAAAACAGGGAAGAGAAACAGAAAGCAACAAATAACAAGTAATACTGACTGAATGTCTTACTGACAAGAACAGTAGTGTGCAGCACCATTCAAAGCATTCCCTTACATATACAGGTATATTCAGTATTTCTCCATTTAGAAAGAAGAGAGTTAGCTGACTCTGATCTTGCAGGTTTCTAAGTGTGATTTTTGCTGAATTGTGTAGGATTTGGGTTTTGGAACAATATGGTTCTCAGATGTGCAGATAGTTTAAATATCTTTATACAAAAACTTTATATCAAATTATTCAAGGTTTCTCATATACTACATTAATTAATATTCAGATCACCTGCATTTTGAATTGCAAAAATTGGACAGTGGGTGCCACATATTAGACTCATGCAATATCTGTATTGGTACAATGGGTAATGTGAAAAACAGTGTGAGCTACTATTTCCTTGTTAAACTTTTAGGTGAACTACTGGAATTCAAATGTAAATGAGGTCCAGGGTGTTGTGATAGATCAAGAAGGGAAGGTGGTTCATCGTCTTTTTGGAAAATGGCATGAAGGCCTTTATTGTGGGGTTGCACCTTCAGCCAAATGCATATGGAGGCCAGGTAAGAAGCTTGGAATAAACTCTGGCTGGCACTGTAACGTAACACTAAATTATGTAAAGCTGTTTCAGCCATCACTTCAAATACACAAAAATACTAGTGGAGAAATTAAATTACTGGTAAAGAAATAAACAAGAATTTACATGAGTTTATAATAATGGTAAAAGGAAATGTTCTTACAGGGCATGGTCTTCTGCATCTCAGTGTGACTCCTGGACAAATATTATGGAGTTTTGGGGTCAACATAAGACTAAAATGAAGAAAAAAAAAAAATTAATGTTTGGACCTGTCTGCCTGCCTTTTCACAGGGCAGGGTAGCTTATTTGGTTTCAATGAACAGGAGATGCCAGTTTGAGTTTATTGTCTTAATGCTTTATTAGTCTAAAGAATTGGTCTTCAGAGTTGGTGAGCTCCTGTGATTTCAGGAGCTGAATTCAACTTCCTTACTTCTTGCTTAGAGGCACCCAGGTTGAATTAGTCATCCTTTGCACCTATAGTATCTTCTATGCAAAGTGACAATCCAAGGGTTGCAATTATTGTTAGTATTTTGAACTCTGTATTGATAGTATTTTGAACCCCGTCTTCTACCCTGCTCTCTGCAATGTTTACTCTGGCTCTCATTAGGGCTGAAGGGGTTGGACAGTGCCAGATCAGTCCACAAGTGAGTGTTATTTCCAAAATTAACTCTGGAGACCAGTTAAAATTAGCTTTTATACAAATATTTGATGAACCCACTTTTGAAACTGTTTAACTTGAAAATCTTGAAAGCAGTAATTTTTATTTGAAGTGGAAGGAAGATGATGAAAGTTTTGAATATATTAGCATGTAATTACAACCTCTGCAGGATAAGCAGTTTAAACTAATGTTTAGGGAATTTTGTTCCACCTAGACAATAGCTTTGGATGCTTTTTAGTTGTGTGCAAGACTAAAATACATTAATGATCTTGCTGTTATAATTTAATAAATAAATTGCATATTTAGAGTAATAATTTAAAAAGCTTTTTTCTTTCTAATACACATTCCTACAGGCTCCATGCCTACCAATTATGAACGTTACTATGGCTTCACGAGGTTTGCTATTGAGCTCAATGAATTAGATCCTGTAATGAAAGATCTTCTTCCTACAACAGATGCGCGATTCAGGCCAGATCAAAGGCAAGAATGCTTATTTATACAATTAAAATTTGTTGGGTTTAAGCCTGGGTTTGGCTGAATATTGTATTTTGTCTATGTCTTCACCACAGTCGAGACTAAGCTTTGGAGGATTCTGCTAGCAGACAGGGAGCAATGAAGCTGGTGAAAGGGCTGGAGAACAAGTCTTCCGAGGACTGGCTGAGGGAACTGGGTTGTTTAGCCTGGAGAAGAGGATGCTGAGGAAGACCTTATTGCTCTCTACAACTACATGAAAGGAGATTGTAGAGAGGAGGGAGCTGGCCTCTTCCAAGTGACAGGACACAGGAAAAGGGGGAATGGCCTCAAGTTCCACCAGAGGAGGTTCAGGCTTGACATCAGAAAAAAAAGTCTTTCACAGAAAGTGTCATTGGGCACTGGAACAGGCTGCCCAGGGAGGTGGTTGAGTCACCTTCCCTGGAGATATTTAAAAGATGAGTGGATGCGGTGCTTAGGGACATGATTTAGTGGTTGATAGGAGTGGTTGGACTCTATGATCCTGGAGGTCTTTTACAGCCTAGTGATTCTGTGATTCTGTTTGAAAGAAAGCAGAAAGCATCTTGTTGGTAAAGTAGAACTATAGTGCAAGCTTTGGGCAGAGGTAGGATTCCTCATAACAAACTGGAAAGACAGGCTCTGAAATGTCATTCCCTCCTGTGGTGAATGGAAACAACATTAATTGCCTCCTAATTCTCAGTCCATGGTACTTCAATATTTGCGATATGCTGAAGTTGTTAAAGAAAGCGTATGCCTTAGGCTATAGGTCAAGTACATGTAACTGAGGAGTCACATCTTGGTTATTCTTATTTTATGAGGTTATGGCTAGATCTGAAAGCTGATGCAACACAGACAACAGGCTTGGCTTCTGCTTGCCTTTTTGTGATGGTTGGTGCTAGAAAATCCCTTGTTGTAGACACTGTATGATTGCTATAGGACCTGCTATTATTCATATAGGCTTCTGGAGGAAGGAAATATAGAAGCAGCGGCATCTGAAAAACAAAGAATAGAAGAACTCCAGAGAGGTCGGAGGCGGTACATGGAAGAACATGGCATTGAATACGCACCCAAATTTTTTAAGTGAGTCTTTAATTTCGGTAATAAATCTCTGTTTTCTACAGTGTAACAAGAAAAAGTACTACAAGAACTGCCACCAAGGTAATTTGTTAATTGTGAAAGCCTGAAAAATGGCAGGTTTTAAGAAAAATAGTCAGATACCTGATCTCTGCTGGAAGCAATTTTTACAATTTAAAGCTTCATAATTGAAAAATCATTTTCTCACAATGGGCAGCAGCTATACAAGCTTGTTGCACCCCTTGACCAATATTTTTTTTCTTTGACTTGGAATAGAAATATAATATTAGGATTTAACTATGTTATTGTGTTAAGTAATTGCATAAACAAAGTAATAAATAGTGACCTGAACAACACTGTCATACATGTATATATATAGATGTGCATATATGCATCATAATTTACTTAAATTACAATTTATTTTTTTCAAGTGGAAGTGTTTTTATGATTTTTCTGAAAAAAAGGGATAATCATACAAAACAGCCTGATGTTCAGTGTGGTGAATCAAAAGTGAAAAAACTGAATGTGCTTGACACAGTTTTGTTGTGGACGATCAGGAAAATACTGCAGAGACAAGCAATATAACCGGTAAAAGACTTGTATTCAGTTCCCCTGCAGGCTTTATGTGGCTCTAAGAACTGCTCACACAAATCGGACAATAGATGTGCAATCTTAGCTGTTTTCTAAACCTTCCACGTCTGATACCAGAAGAGGCTGGTTTTGAAGTCCCTGACTGATTTTGTGTCCTTTAGAAATATGAAATCACATGTATGATTGAGTTAGACTAAAGAGGTATGGATTCTGATGTCACGTTTCTTAAGAGCAGAGGTCTCTGGTCAGAACTCTTTTTCTTCATCTGTTTCTCTTCTGGTTTGTTTTTGTTTTTTTTTTTTGTTTCCCTTCTACAGAAAAGTTATTGATGCTAATCAAAGAGAAGCCTGGGTTACCAATGATACCTACTGGGAACTGCGAAAGGATCCTGGATTTAGTAAAGTAGAAATCCCTGTGCTCTGGTAAACTGAGAATGTAGATCTAGTAAACATATCACTCTGAAGAAAAGAATAACTATGCACAATATGTTTCTTATAGATAAGCGTGGTTTGTGGGTCTACAGAAAAACCTATCATTCGCATTTATATTCATCTTGATAACAGACTTGTGAAAGTGCATTAGACCAGGCCCCTGACCACTTCTGGATCTTTTTAATTTTGCAGCAGCCATTAAAAAAAAAAAAAGAAAAAAAAAAGAAACAGAAACCTTTTAAAGTTTCATATGCTGAAAATTCAGAACAAAAGAAGCAGATGAGTTATCCAAAGTCACTCAGAAGAGGTGGTAAACAAAAAACTGCAACCGGTGCTTTAAACAGACATTAAGAGTAATGTAATTTAAATTTAAAAAAAAAAAAAGGAAGAAAAAGAGAAAAATATCTGTTTTGTTTCAACTATTTTTGTTAAAATCTCTTCTGTCACAATACTGTCATTTCTGGCTTCAGGTTAGTCCTTTGGTGTTATGTGCTTGGACTGGCCTTTGTCAAACAGATATGCTTTTCCGGAAGCTGTTCCCATTCATATGCCATTGTTCATGCCTTAAACAAAATATGAAGATGTACAGTAAGTAATTTTAAAATATGTATCCTTAGGCTTGTGTGAAGGGCAGATTTTTAAGGCACTAGAATTTTATTATAGAAATATTGGAGAACCTGCATTATTTAAAATCAAAAGACGACAAAATTCTAACTATATTTCAGAGGAATGAGATCTACTGTACATGCTTTAGCTTTGGGAAGCTGACTGTATAATCAGACTGAAAAGAAACTACTAAATGTTTGAGTTTCATGCAGTTTTGGTAAATGCATATGGATTGCTAGTCAGAAAGTTCATATTCTAGATGACTGATACTGAAATGCAATCATCACTGTTACCACAGGCTGGACATAGTCTCACAGTGAATCTTATTTTTCCTGCTTATACAATTAGAAATTTCTGAAGCTTTGCAGGATTAAAACTACAGAAAGAGTTCATAGAAAGGTCTCTGGCTTCTCCCTAGAAGCTGAATAGTACTGTAAATGCAACTGTTTCCTGCCACACACACTGTTTACGTTTCTGGCACTGTTTTTTCCACATCCACTGTTCTTATCCAAATTTATATTTCGGAATATGGCAGAGGGTCCCATGCATTGTAGCTAACAACTACTACTTTTGTTGCCAAAATAGCTTTTGTGCAAAATTATATTTTACAGTTTTTCATAAAGCGATGCTATATTTTTTGATTAAGAACCAAGTCTCTTATCTGTTGCTAAGCCTCAGTTAATATGTGTGGGAGAAGGCTTGGCACTTTCTATTTGAAAACCTCTGAAACATTAAACAGGAGGAGGGCAGATTTTGATAAAAGGAAAAAAAGTAATTTTATTAAGTAAAAAATGCATTCCATATGGTATGATCTAGTCTTCCATTTATGCATTTGTTACACATCCAAGCACTGATGATAGGTTAGATTTCATGCATATATGCTCTATTTCTTTCTACATATACACAGCGTACATAATGCACCTGAATTTTTCTATTAAAGATTGATCCCGGTAATGAGACCTAAAAATTTATTATATATATGTGTGATCCTGCCAGCAAAGCTGCCTGAACAGTTCTCTGTAGTTTACCACACATACACAGCTCTCCACTTGCTTCTTTCTTTTGCAGAGTTAGGTTCTTGCAGAATTGAGATTACTTTGATTATTTAATACGCATTTAGTTCTTCTCCTTGTTTGTATCGCAAAGCAACTGGCAGAGCAACTATCTGCTAATGAACTCCAATTTCTGCACACAGTCCTGTTATCAGGAAGAATTATGAAAGCCTAAAGAAAAATAATAAGTAGACTTTTAAGAATTGTGAATGCTTCTGAATTGCTTATGAATAGCTGGTATGAAAGAACTGTGCAGATTAACAAAATTTTGTCCAAAGAAATTTGAGTTATTCAAAGAACAATATCTTTTTCTTTCCTAGTTGAACCTCATCTAGTCTGATTTCTTTTGTAGTTCTGAAATTGCCATTATAGAAAATTAAAATATTTAAAATTTTGGTGTTTTAATCATATTTGGTTAACTTCATTGTACTTACTTTAATGACATTACATTATGAATCAAACTGGCACATTGTGTGCAAAATAGCAGTGAATTATTCTGTGTCATGTTCCTTAAAAACAACATTATTAAACATCTGCTCACCTCATGCTCCAGTCTTCATGTGCAGTTCACCGTGACATTGGAAAGTATTACATGTGTATGACTGCAGGTACATTTGAGGGACATAAACTGTCTTTTTTTTTTTTTAAGTGCTTTTTTAATTTAAATATAGAAATAAAATCTTTAGTTTCACAGTGTTCTGCTAGTACTCTGTGATTGCCATTATTTGCAATGCAAACTGAAACTTGGAGAAAAATAAAGAAGATATCGCTGATTTACTTATTTTTACAATTGCTTATTTGACACTCATTGAAATAAAAATAGCATTAACACTTGTATAATTAAACAAAAATCTGAGATATGCTAAATGTTTGTATTGAAGGCACTTTTAAAATGTACTGAATATTAAATTAGTTCATTAGTAAGAGGAGGAAACACAAAACAATGCGTCACAAAATATTTGCAGTCTTAATCAGAAATTGAAAAGTGCTAGCAGATATACTATAAAGCAGTTTCTTATAGTACAGAATTCTCTTGATTCTGTGCAAAATATTTTATTAATATTTTTACTGTAAACTTGGGTGATACCATCACATATTTTGTGCTGTTTCTAAAGAGAATGGGTTAACAGAGGATAAGTCTGGGGGCTTCTATTCAGATTATAATTTTTAGCCTGTGAAATTTCAGCAGCACTGAGTCGTGTGGGATGCTGGGCTCTCCACGTCCCCTGCCAGTGTAGTGCAGAATGGGCTTTCTCATGTTGCAAAGAGAATGCACTGTTGCCTCCTTTGCAGCCTGGTACCCGTTGCAAGCGCCTGCTGCCTTTCAGCAGGGCTACAGTTCGGCCATCCGTTCCCAGCACATGGGATTTTTCCACCCCAGCTGCAGACGTTTGCACTTCCTTTGAACTTCACGAAGAATCTTCTGGCCCAGTCTTCAAGCTGAGCAATATCCTTCCAATTGAAGCTCTGCCATTTGGCATGCCGTCTCATCCTCCTAATTTAATGTCATCTGAGAACTTGTTAGCCTGTAGTCTATGTCTTCATCCAGGTCACTGGAGAAATGTTGGTTGACATTGGCCACAAAATTGACCTCTCTAGAGCTGTCCTTGTGGGCTGCGGGAATGGTGATCAGTGCTCCTCAAGCCTGGGGATCTGGGCAATTTTCAGCCCACCTCACTCCATGAATCCAGGCAGTATTTTCTTCGGAAAAGCATGAAAAATGCCTACCAACTCAGTAATTTAATTGCTGTAGGTTTGGTATGTGATGCAAATTAGTGCAAAATGTTTGTCATTTAAAAGCTTTTAAACAATTTAAGAAGTTCCAACTTCCACTACAAAGACATACCCTTTGCTTTTTCCTGTGTTTTCTCAGAACACATATTTCTGTATAAAATACACAACTCTTATGCTTTAGTTTCACAATAGTGAACTGTACTTTCAGTTACTATTTTAAAAACGTATCTTAATTTGTTTCCTGTTCTGGTACTGTGGATATGATAGGGTAATAATAACTCTTTTCCTTAAATGTAATGTCATATAAAGATTTAGTGTAGCTTTATTCCTGCTTTAGATCTTTGTTAACAACATGGTAGATTTCTTGGCATATTAGAACTTGTCATCTTACACTGGGAGACACATTTTGAATTCATTGATTTTCATATATCATTATGATTAAGAAGTCATCTAGATACCCATTCTAATTTTAGACAGATACAAGTTGCATGAAATAAACTTTTCTTCTGGTATTTGGTTTTAAAAGTGAACTCTCACTGTAATACTCTTTTCATCTTACAAATAAGTCACTGTTTTTGTTTTCTTATGTTGAACTTCTGACTCTGAATAAGCTTGCATGGCAATTGTAGGTTTTATTTGAATAGCATATGACAGGCATATGTCCAGTATTGCGGTCCATATACATGACAGTTTTGAAAGACATTGCTCTTAATTCCCTACTGAACACTGTCAGAGCTGTGTGGAAAATAATTACACAAACCTTAAGGCACACTGGGAGCCAGTGCTGGTCCTGCCCTTGTGGGCATGTGGTGAGGAGCTTGTATCTGGGCTGTGCCCTCTGTTTTCCATGGAGGTAACGTGGGATTTTCTCACCCTTGAGCTAGTGCAATGCAGTCTTGTTTGTAGAGTTTCTCAAAAAATCAGAATTTTTAGAAATACCCTGGAAGGGAGAGGGTGTTCATTTGTACTTGCACAGAAACTAGGAGGTCTGAATATGGCAATTCTCAAAGTTTTGCAAAAGTTGCTTTCACTAGCAAGGCTCTGTTAGTATAGGGAAGATTCGTGTGTCTGGTATTGTCTAGTGTAGAGATAAACACTAGCTGCTATCATGCTGTTGGCTGCAGTCATAGTATGAGGAATGAACTCTATTTTAGATGTCATTAATACTGCAGCTGCATAATGAATGTAAAGGAGTAAAGGCCCAGCTGAGGGAAGATGATTAATCCTGACAGCCATGTGGAAGAAACTATAGTGGCCTCACTGGTCACCCCATATTATACACAGACTTGGGAGAAAGCTACCAAAGTTTACTGTGTCATGTAACCATTTACCATGGCAGCTACCAGGGCTGAAAATACTAGCTTGGGCTTTCTACCTGGCTGTCATTAAGTAACAGTTGTCAAAATTGTATAAAACCTGAATTTGCTCTCATGGCACATGTTAATAAAAGTTGAGGTAGGCAGGAACACAGTGGCAATCAAGGTTTTTTGTTATTGTGCTCAAAATTGTGTAGGTATATTTAGTATAAGAAGTAATATACTTCTCTACTTTACCGTCCCTGCTTACTTTTTTAATAGTTATGGTATCACTCTGAAGTAATTTAGTGGAGAAAGTTGTTTTTGTTTTATTTAATGGAAAAATATATGTGTGTATTACTAAAGGTTTAATTTTTTCTTGGGAGAATATTTCCCTGAGCTCCATTAGAGCAGTGAATGGCACCCACAAGAATGTTGCAAATCTCAGTAAGCTCAGAGCGAAATGGCTTCTTTACAGCAATTTTTTTTTTGTATTCTATATTGCAAAAGCAAATACATTATTTGCTCTTTAAACTATGGATGGAAAACACGTTTGTTCATTAGCTTTTGTGTAAGCTACATCTTTCTTCCACTAAACTGAAAAGCCTCTTTATGGAAGGATTTTTATGTGCTGTTTTGCAGATTTAAAAAGTGATACCAATGTACTCGTAGGTGTTTTATATGCCCATCTCCTACTTTGTCAAGTTTTTTGATATTATAGAGGCATCGTTATCTCTTTTTTTTTTTTTCTTTCTTTTCCCATCCTTGCAATGTTTGACAAACCTCAGAAAAGAAGAGAGAGGAAGAGACTGAAACAGAGAACCATGAGAACAGTCACAGCAGATCTGTGGGAGGCACAGCTGTAACAAAATGGAAAGTTTTTTAACTTCTATGAACTAAGATGTCAACAGAGATACTGACTCTGTTTCAGGCAGGTTATCTTAATACCATTTTTCTTTCATGATCCATGACAGCAAGAAAAAAGGGAAGCTTGGTGATATTTGTTTAGAATTAATTCTAAAGGTGAAGGAATGTTTTTACTTCTTTTATAAATAGAAATGACCATAGCCAGAATTTGGCTGAAGGTGTATTGGTAATATGGACAAAGAGAATTACATATTTTATAAATAAGGAAACTGTAAAGTTGGAATATATAACCAGCAGTGTGTAATATGTTCTGTCTTGACCTATGAATAATTCATTGAAGTATGGTAAAGCTACTTGTTCATACTCGTGGAGCAATGATCTAGATGTTGTCTCCAATGAAACACTAAAATGTATTTCCATATTGACTGCTGCTTTTAATGCTTTGCATTAATGAAAGAGGGAGATGCGATGCTAATGTATAATGTTGCTGGTCCAGAACGTTAGGGGTGAGGAAAAAAAGAGAAGACAGGAGGAAATTCCATCAAAAAGTTGGAAGTGGATACCTTACCTTTAACACCCCGAGCTTCAAAATGATGCGCTGTACAAGAGCCGCACACACAGTGGTGGTACATATTCAACCAGAACTATTCTTCTTCACTGATGTACCCACTCGTTGTACCGGTCAGTGTAGCCATACATGCAAGATCTTCTGAATCTGCATTACTACTTATGATTATGCTTTTGGCCAGGGGTTGATTTGTCAGGTACACCAAGGACAATCAGTGTTAGAATCAGGATAGCAAACTCATATTTCTTTTCCAGTAGTCCTGTACAAATGCTTTCTTTCCTCCTTTGTTAAATTCACACGAACAAGAAATATTATAGTAACATTTTCAAAACTGATATAAATTTATTCCTCAGTATTTTTACAGGCAAATCAAGAAAAATTCGATGATTAACTGTGCTGAAGAAACACAGACAAGATCTTCAATTGTCTTCACTTAATATTTTATAAAATATTTGAGATTGAATCACCAATAATAAAACTGTACATAAATATGTTAAACTTCCTTTGTCACCTATCTTGATGTCAGTGAAAATTATCATTCCAATTTGAGTTTAGACATTAGGTCTGCCTAGTTGTTGAAATAAGCATTAGTGGTATTGTTTAATGGTTGAAATAGAGCATAACAAATTCAGATCTCAATAAATCTTATTTTTTTTTGGCTGAATCTCAGACAAGACCTGACTATGAGCTGAAAAGTAAATGCTGATGAGTGTATTTTGATATACAGTAATAAATGCAAAACCAGCAACTTCTACTTGAGTTAAGCTTTCACACTCCTTAGCAAACGCACTGTTCTTGTTCTTAGCAATTATTTCTAAACTAATTGTTTTCAAACATTCGTTCTACACTGTCATGGTTTTAAACCTAGCTGGCAACTAGGAACATGTAGCTGCTCACTCTCTTCCTCCTGCCCTGGTGGGATGGGGAGAATTATTGAGGTGGGAAAAAAGCAAAACTCGTGGGTTGAGTTAAAGGTAGTTTAATAGGACAACAAAGGAAGACAGAATACAGGAATAATAATAGTAACAGAATGTATGAAACAAGTGGTTCACAAGGAATTGGTCACTTGCCTGATGACTGATACCCAGCCTGTGTCTAAGCAGCAATCCCCGAGAGCAGTGAACTGTAGCCCCTGGCTGTGTACTGAGCATGATGTTATATGGTATCAAATATCTCTTTGGCCCACTTGGGTCAGATGCCTGGCTGTGCTCCCTCCTAGCTTCTCGTACACCTGCTCACCAGCAGAGCATGGGAAACTGAGAAAGTCCTTGATTTCTTAGCAGCAACTAAAACCAGCGGCTACTGGGAAGAAAATTATCCCAGCTGAGCATAAGCATTACCTGACAGTAACTAAAACAATACATGTTATCAACATTATTCTCATACTAAATCTAAAACACAGCAGCTGCTCAGAAGAAAATTAACTGTATCCCAGCTGAAACCGAGACACTTCACTAAGTTAGTTACATGTGAAGTCTGAGTTTTAAAAAATAAACAATGTTTGGAGCTCCACAGAAATAAAGAGTGGTGCCTCTGTCTTGTACATAATGCTCAGATCTTGTTAAACCTCTAGCTATCAGAGTTGGGTGGACCTATAGTAGTTACTCACTAAGATTTCATCCTTCAACAAAAATAAGTATGTCAGCTTTTCTGGATGGGATTCTTTGTATATTGATTTGTGTCTATGTCATTTACTATAAAATGAGTAAGAAATCAAGCTGTGCTAGCATTTGGTGTCTCAAAACATTTCCTTCACCAAAATGCATAGCAAACTCCTTGTTCTTTATCTGCTACTGCTAGATTGTCTGAAGCAGATATTTTATTTAGCATGTAAAAAGCCATCATAAAATTCAGCTACTATGGTATCCAGAAAGATTATTATGCTAATTCTATATCAGGATATTAGGTATATCTTCTTTTTACTGGTTGTAACCAGTAGCAAGACTCTTCTTTGGGTCTTTATCTACTTACCTTTGTATAATTAACTGGTTTGTGAATTATGATTTCTCTGTATTTTCTCTCATTTTTGCATAAAGTTAATATGAATTGGGAATAATGTCACACTTTTTCAGTGAGATTAGATCCTGTAGGCATATGTATGAAATGTAGGAAATTTTAGTATTTATACCTTGCTCAGACTCTGAGAATGTTGTTAGAAGAATAAGGTTTAGATTAGTTGTCAATTTTACACTGCCTTACTGAGCTTCTTTGCTTTTAATGGCCTTTAATTTCAGGTGGGAAACAGCCCTGCACCAATTCATTAGCAGCCCAAAACGTCAAAACCTAAATAGCTAAAAAAAGCTTTCTTTGCTGATTGCCTATATCACTGTGCTATTCTACAAAAAAATCCACGTTTGTTGATTTCTTGCATACCTCTTTGTGTAGCATACTTGGAAATGGAGGCACTCAGACTCTTTCTACTGTGATTATGCTCTTTTTGCCTAGAAAGGTATAAAGAAACTCGCTTCCTGGTTTTTTAAGATGAATTTTAAACACAAATGGTTGCTTTCTAGAAGCATTACGTGTAGAGGTGATAGTACTTTCGAATACTAGGTAGATAGTGTCTGTTTTAGAGACAAATAACAGACTGTAACTAGAAAGGGTGTGTGTTCTTAGATACACCAGACAATATTTTTTCTGGTGTTTGAAAGCAATAGAAAACTGTTACTTACGGGAAAGAAAGTAAGAAGCATTTATGTACCCTGCTGTCCAAATGTTGCAGAAGGAATTATCTTTGAGCACTGTAATATTAAACCATGCCTGCAGCATCCTTAATTTTGTTTTCAGAAGTTAACTGTGGACTTCTATAATGAGATGAAGAAGAAAAGGATACTGGAAAAAAAAAGCCAGTACTATAATTCCTAAGTAACTTAGTAGAAAACTGATTTGCAAATACTCGTTTTGAAAACTGTATAGGCTACTTAAAGTATCACAGTTTTTAAAAGTGCAAGTTTAGTCCTTCATATTGCATTCATTAATTTAACACTTAAAACAATAACCTTGATTGATCTTGATTGCTTTCCTGCAGATGCATTCATTTGTCCTTGATTATTCACAGGTTTAGAATATATTTCGAAATGATTCTTCTTTACATCTTATTCATTCTGCCTTCAAATACTGGCTGTCATCATGCCTGTGAAAACAATTCTGTTGCTCACAGCTTCTAAGCATCAACAGCTGAAGAATATAATAGGTTGGATAGAATTTGTATATTCCAAATCAATAGACTTTTGTTTCACATGCAAGAGCAATGAACATCTCCCTTTTACTTTTCTGCTTCATCTGCTTGGACTCTGATCTTGCACAAGTATCAGTACAATCTTAGCATAAATATTACAAACAGTCTCATGGAAATCAGTTTAAAAGATGTAGGTACTGAAGTTCAAGTAAAATGTTCAACAGTGACATTCTTAAGAAATCAAAACAATGTACCTGCTTACACTAGGCTTTGTAGTACTTGATTTTTAATTCCTACATGCATAAACAAATGCGCACCTATGCAGGTGTGGCTGAGCTGCTGTTGATACTCCATTGAACTCTGAGCTTCCAGGTGAGTGGGTGATCGAGCTGCCCAAATCTATTTCAGCTGTGGGCCTAATATACAATCAAGCCTAGATATTCAACTAGTTTTATTCACACTTAATTTTGAACATGTGCACTGCCTTGTGGAAGATAAATTTATGAAATAACGTTGGTTTGACAGCTTGCCAGTCAGAGCAATATATTTGGCTTTCCTTTGACTCTCTTGCATTTTGGGACCTTATTCTGGGACTTGCAGCAGTTAAAACCCAATTAACTTCGTGTTCCTGCAAAGCTCAATTATGTATGACATTTGGAAGGAAGAACAGGAGATTAAATCAATGACAATTCATCATATTAGGTCTCACTCTGGCAAGCTTAATTGTAAGAATATCTGCAATTCCTTTCTCTGTTTCCTTGTACTTTTGCCATGATTGTGCCAACCCAAAGTGAGGGTACTGCATGCCAATTAAAAAAGTGGAATATTTCTCATTTGTGAAGAAGGGGGTGGCTTACTAAGAGTATGCTCCTAGTATCAGCCTAGAAAAACATGAATGTGAGAAAGTGCCTGCCCTCTCTCCTTCTAGGCTTTAGCTCATAAATAGAATTGCGTTTTTTGGTATATCGAGTTCTCTGGCTACTTTAGAGGTTGAATCTAGCCAGGAAGGAGCAGTGAAAAAACAGTTTTAAGTTCCCATGTAATGAAGCTGCAACACTTACGCTGTGTCTTTGCACTTGTGAGTTGGTTTTGAACATGCTGTTGTAGTAATCTAGAGTGCAGATGAGGCCTCATGCTGACTACCTCTCATGCAATAAAAACCAAGCCCATACAATAGTTAATGTTGATTACAGTCGAGGTTTTTTGGCTACATGATTCAGAGAGGGCGTAGTGGGGAGAATAGTAAATAAAAGAAGGTAATTTAATTAAGATGTTATTCCAGTGATGTATGTGGTATACACAGTACCTACAATGCCAACTCCAACTGAGGGATGTCCTACAGCTTCTGGTAGGAAATAAAGGTGAACTTGGCTATGCTGTAATTTATGTTGTGCTCTAAAATGTAATAAAAGATGACATCTATTTCCTTCAGGCTGAGCCAAATGTACTAGGACATTGTGTTCAAAACCACACACACAGTTCTAGTTTTTGAGGAAACACGATGCTCTTTTACCTGTTGCAATTTAATTGGATAATGCATGTACAAATGACTTGTTTAGCCTGCCAATGAATGTTGCTAATGCCTTACCAAAAAAAAAAGCATATTTTTTGTATTTTTTTCCTCAGAGGCAAATCCAAACAATGCTAGATTTGGGAAACTGTTTACTGAAAAGCATTTTCTAATAGATCCCTGAAGAAGTGCAATTGTGTAATTATTATTGTTCAGTGCATACAGTACATTGTCTCCATCACTGTACACTGCTGCTATTAGTGCTTGTTCTAATAAATCTCAATGTACACTGTTTAAACTGTTGTCATCTGTGTTCTGATTTATTAACATAAGAAACAGTTTAGAATATGGTTGTTGAATGAACAGTGTGTTAACTACTTAAGTGAATTTTCTGCTAATTGTAAAATTCTTAATATACATCGTACAGATTGATTTTGGAGAGGTGGGTGATAGTGGCAGCAATAGCATTGAAACACTGGCTTCCTACTAGCATCATCCTATTCCTTTCAAACCTTTTTCCACTGCAGGATTATTTGTATAAAACTTTTCCCATGCAGTTCCTTTAGATCTGGCAGGAGCTACCAACTGCAGTCTCAAAGAAGATAATTTTCTTTTTGGCAGTTCCCAGTTTTATCTTCGTGCTACAGCTGGTAAGAGCCTTTTGCTTGTTTTTTAACTTCAGCTTGCTCTTTATGATTAAAGGGAGCTTGCAGTATGTTTCTCAATTTTTATGAGAGGGTGTAGGGAAAATGGTTCCTGATGTTCTCTATTAAAAATGAAAAATGAGGTGAGGAAATGAAAAAAACCCAAAACTACTTGGCACCTACCCCTTCTGGCATCTTGGAAAAATAACAGCATGTGGTATTTTTCCATTATGTGTTCTTGTCAGTTGTTCAGCCCTTATATCAGTTACATTTTATTTTAAAATGAAATCATAATAGAAAACAAGGATTTGATTGAGAGGAGAAGTTAAGATTTTTGTTGTTTCTTGGCATTACAAAAAGAACAAGTGTTCAAACAGTCTGGAATGCTGCCTGAGCGGAAAGTAACAGAAAAGGAAGGGAAAACACTTTATTCATGAATGGCAATGCTTTCTTTCTTGTGTCAGAGTACACATCTGATCTTGTCCAAACACATGCTCTGAGCTAGGTTGTACACCGGGAGCTTATTAAACCCTGTTAAACAATTCTATGAGTGAAATTCAGCTCTGGTTTCATACTTATGTAGTTGGAATCCATACTTTGCCTCTGAATGTTTTGCAAAACAAATAAAACACTTGCGGATGACTATTATTCAGCAAAACTACTGTGCATAACTGAAGGGTGAAAAGCTATCATCACTTAATTGATTGAAAAAACCAACACAGCAAACCTAAGCGAATAGATTAGCATGCAAGAGTCCTGTGAGGCAGCACTACCAATCTGACATTTAATTTAGCATAAAAACTATTACTTAAGTATGGAAGTGAATTTAAATTTAATCTAGCCAAGAGACAGATGATACTTCTTCATAACCACAGACTTGTAGGCACTGTGGCGTGGTGAAGTGAGACAGAGTGGGAAGCTGTTGGTAAGATTTTATCCTGACTCAGCTAAAGGAGTTGCCCACAGAAAGCTGTTCCAGATTTCACTGCTGGTACAAAAATCTGCTTGGATGTGATGACACACAGCATTTTCTGCCCAGCCAATGTATCAAGCCACATGGTTCTCCAAGTCCTCATTAGCTGATTAAATATTTAAGCTTATCTAAATGTTAAAAAACACAAATATGCAATATTTACTGTTTCTGCACCTGAAAATGCAAAATTATTTTTTAAGTAAGTAATAATTACTAAATCAGTTTAAAAGAAACTAAACTGAAATATCATTCAAAACTAATCAGTTACTCTGGGCTAGCTAAAGAGGTACTCTATTTTGACTGAGTGGCATGTCTTAATTTTACTCAAGGCCAGTAAATAAAACTCTGCTTTTTTTTTTTTTTTTTCCTGAAAGCTATGTCTTAAGACATAACTATTAGGCAGGGTAACTAAGAGATAGGCTAGGCTGTATATCCCATACTGGTATCTAGAGTGTGTATTAAGATCGGTGAATTAAAAAAAAAAATTAGAACAAGTTAATAAAGTATGTGGAACCACTTTACAGACATGAATCAGCATGAAGAGGTTTTTTACCTGTGGTTAGATTACATTTGTAATCACATGGAAAAGTTCTGAAGTAAAATCAAATATGTAGTTGCTTTTCTCACTAATAGTTGACTGCCTGTATCCCCTTCAGCAAAGGAATGAAACTAATTACTACCCCAGTTTTCTTGGGCAGGTTTTTTGATAAGTCAGTAGAGGGGAAAAAAAGTATGATTAAACACTTGCGTTAGACTTGTTGACTGCAAGTGGACGCCAAGCTCTGGTAAGGAGTTGGAATTATTTTTCTTTTAACTGATAAAAACTCAAGGTGTAGATTGTCTTTTAACTTCCTCTTTAGGTTAATTTTGAGGGCCTGGCATCACATTTAGCCGTCAAGGACACGGAGGTGTTAATAGAACTCTTCAATTCTAGTTCAAGAGCCAATTTCAGCCAGCCAAAGATGAGTATGTTAGTCAGGCTGGTTTTTGTTTGATGACAAGAATTTTTTATGTCACCTGTCTGTTAAAATGATTAGTATCTGGAAGCTACTCAAGTATCTTCTTACTTTATGCCTACACATGTGAAAAAAATAAAGTTAGGAAACTAGATGAGGAAGTATTCTCATAGCATGAAAAGGAACAGCCTGAAGAAGCGTAGCTGTGATTATGGAAGAGGATACTGAATTCTTGCATGCCCTACAAACACCTACTTCACTATGTCTGTTTATATAAATACTCAATCCAGAGATCTGAGTGCGCTTTACATATTAGTCAGTTCGTGCAATATGCTGTTCAGGGAAGGGATTTTACCACAGCCACATGCAGCAAGTTTCACAGACTGAGGTTAATTGCCCGGTGTCACAGAATAGCTGGTGGCAATGCCAAAAATAAATCCAGTTCAAGCATGCTGCTCAGATTAAAACAAGGAGAAGCAGCGAAGAACAAGATGTGTCTACTACTGAAGGAAGAGATAACTGTACCAGCTCCCATCAGACAGATTAGCATGGACAATGTGAATTACATCACAGCATACAAATCCTTTGATTTGTAATCTTTCTTCTGACATAGTGGCATGGCAGCAGCAGCAGCTCCAGTCCTGCATCCTCATATAGGTGGATGCACAAGCCCAAAGAGGTGCCCTTTAACACAGACAAAGCCACTCACCCATGCAGGGAAAAAGGATTTAGCTTTCTCCAAAGGAAAAGCAGCATTAAACCTACTTTAGGTAACACTGGTCATACTGGCTTGTTTGTTTCAAGATTTGTCTTCACAAACTAATAATGATAGATGATGAAAATAGCTTCATTGTGTGCAGTAATGTTTATGTAACAAATGACCACTACTTTTGGCTGAAACGTGCCTGCTTCACATAGTAAGTTTAAATGCAAACAAGCAATCTTGGCAAATTTCTCCCCAGAGTACTACTTCTGCATTTCTTCTTGGCAGCTAACACATCCATCTGCCCATTAAAAGGACTGCCAATAGTATTAGGGCAATTACAAAGAAGCAAAACCTGGGCTTTTTCATATAATTTAGCCAGTGATAGTCATTTAATATCATGTTATTAAGAGACAGACATGAGACACAGATTAAGTAGTCTGCACGTCCATGAACAAAGATCTGAAACGTGAAAGGTAAGTCTGTGGGTGACCACATAAAACCATGACTACAACGTATGCTCCTTAATCTCTTTTGTATTTCCTTTTCATCATTAACATGGCTCTAGTGAGAAGGCAGTGAAGTGCTACAAAGGAGCCAGCTGCGCAACACATTCCCTTTTCATCAAGTGAACAGATGTCACTTGTATAAAGGTGAAAGGGGGATGATGTCAATCAAAGGCTATAGAGAATCCAGTTGAACTCCACATCTTGTAGCCTTTCATTGTTGTAACGCTCACAATACAGTGCAGTTTTTAATACTCTGATTGCTGGGGAAGTGTCATGCTCTAATACAGCAGCTCCTGACACAAGATTTATCTTTTATGTGTACTGTAGCACAGACTATGAATATGTATTATCATTGTCATTCACTATTAGTATTAGTGAGTGTGTGTATCTGTCTTCCAATTGACCATTAAAAGTGACCTTGAAAATAATTTAGAACAACCCTAATGGTGTGTTTTAGATACCGGTATAGAAAAGAACAAGAGTGTTTCCAGTTCGTTTTACATTTTTTTTCAAATTCTAATTGGTGAAGAAACTTCTTATGCACAGAAGTCCAATATAAGTAAAATATAAAAGTCCATTAAAATACTTACCTCTAGGAGGTTCTTATTAAAATTTTCTCCTGAGACTACAGATAGTAGTGGACAGAAGGACCTGTCTCCACAGGAAATAAAATACCCTTTAAATGTGGGGAACTTAAAAACATTTTAGAACTAGGTTTCTGATGAGTTGCCTTCTCAGATTTCTGAGTTCTCTAATTTTGACATGGTCTATTTATCTTGCTGCCCAAAGAGATTTCCCTAAGGAACCAGTTCAGTTTCTGATACGTAAGAAGTGAGTACAGTTTTTTACTGCTTTACTAAATTGAGAGCTTAATAAAGTAAGTGTACACAAAACTAAAATATTGCCATATCTAATTTAATTGTTCCCCTGTAGTGCATAATTAAAATAGCATTTCTGAACTGATTAAAATTTTTCACTGCAATAGAACTATATGATAAAGAAATCCAACATGAAAGCACCTCTGCTGAAGCTAATTCTACTGAGAACCTTATGGCATTTCACTGATTCCTCTCTAGGGAAGGAGGAGGAGCAGGTGCTGATCTCTCCTCTCTGGTGACCAATGATAGGACCCAAGGGAATGGCAGGAAAATATGCCAGGGTAGATTTAGGTTGGGTATTAAGAAAAAATTCTTCACTCAGAGGGTGGTAGAGCACTGGAACAGGCTCCATAGGGAATCTAACAATATTCAGGAAGCATTTGGAAAATGCACTCAGACACATGGTGTAAATCTTGGGTTTGTCCTATGCACGGACAGGAGTTCACAGAATCACAGAATAACCAGGTTGGAAGAGACCCACCGGATCATCGAGTCCAACCATTCCCACCAATCCCTAAATCATGCCCCTAAGTACCTCATCCACCCTAACCTTAAACACCTCCAGGGACAGTGACTCAACCACCTCCCTGGGCAGACTATTCCAATGCCTAACCACCCCCTCCGTGAAGAATTTTTTCCTTACCTCAAGCCTAAATCTCCCCTGGCGGAGCTTGAGGAAGTTGGACTCTATGATCCTTGTGGGTTCCTTCCAACTCAGGTCATTGTGTGATTCTATGAAAACCTTCATCTTGCTTTAATTTTCTTTACTTCCCACAATTGTGTGTACATACCATAAAGCTTTGTGAGCTGCACTCACTGCAAGCATTATGCCAAGTGACCCCTGCATCACAGCAAACTCCTAGTTCAGGTTTTCAGCATAACGGCGGTTCTACTTTCACTCTCAGTAACTCCAAAGTAGCATAAGTCACAGTATTAAACTAATTGATTTTTCTTACACAATACAGTCTCTAGACAAGCTTAACCTTGACAGGGGAAAAAAAAAAATCTAGTGCTGTAGTTAAAAAGAAATCACAGCATATATGCAACAAGGAACATATTTGGCCCCATACATTGTTTTTGCCACCTCCTGAAATGTAACAGGATCTGTATTACACAGATTCTTGCTTTCTAGGGAAACACTCGTGCCATCTGCTGGAAAGTTATGGAATTTAGCAGGCAATTTTTTCAGTACCATTTTATTATGCTGGATTTTAGGTGTTAAATTCTTGCACTTGTTCCCCAGTAAAGATCTCTAGGTAAATGTAATGGAGTTCACTTAAGTCAGGTGGCCTGGCAACTGACAGCACCTTTTTGTACACTAAGAAGATATTAAACAAATTAGTAGCATAATTTTGTATTGATTATGTGGGCTTAACCCTTTCCAGTGAAAAAACAACTCAATTAATCTCTTCAGTTAGCACTTAAAGACTCATATTTCCTCTCAACTGACTGGTTAATCATGCTAAATTGATGATATGGTTGACTATGATGAGAAACAAAGTCAGATCAGTTCATGTGCACCACATAAACTTCAAAATCATCTGTAGATGATTCTAGATTCCTAGATTGAAATTAGTGAGACAATTCCACATTTTAAGTTCCTTGGATAGGCCTCTAGCTTGCCTGCACCTTAGATGAGCCTATAAATGCATTTTTAGATACCCCATAGTAACAGGTATCCGACATTCCTGCAGGGATAATATAGGATGACTATCTAATAATAAAACAAATATCATTACGGAGTTAACTAAAAATTACAAAAAGCATTCTTCATCCTCAAATGTTAAAGAGAAAATAAGGCTGCCCTCTAAACTTTACTATTAAATAGTCTCCAGGTTGATATTAATATGTTAGGAGAAAACACAGCATTTACATATCAAAATTCTCAGCTATACCCATTGTATAGAAACTGGACTCCTCTTGCATGTGAAGTAAACTCTTGCTGTCTGCTGCAGGTGACAATACAGCAAAGAAACTGTACAACACAGAGCTGAATAAGCTACCTTGGAGCTGATCCCCATGTTGAGGCTTGTGATGTTGTTAAGCAAACTTGCAGACACTTTCAGTCTGTGGGGACAGATAATGCAAACCAGAAACCAGACAGAGCATGGTAGATAGGATCAGAGACCAGAGTTAAGCTAGAGTTACAGGGACAGGAAAGTAAATTAAAAAAACCCCATAAAAGCAGAGCATTATATGTTTACATCACTTCATATTTTTTCTTGCACAGAATGCCACTTCCCAACTATAGATGAACCTGCTCTGCAGATGAATCAGCAAATGAGGCTTCTGCCAGTAAGTCTTCAGAATTTTTTTTTACGAATTAGAGGCAGAAGGAGTAACACAAAGAAAGTGTATTCTCATGACTGAGAAAATGGGGAAACTGGAGGAATAATTTTGTCTCTGACACCAACAGTGAGTTCATAAATTTTCGGGCTTACTTAAGAACAAAGGTCATCACAGATGAATACTAGACAAATGGGGGGCAGGGGATTTTTTTGATCATATTTTTTCATTTGTTCTTTAAAAATGAAATGAAAGCCCGCTTCTGCTTCCCCCCTGCTCCCAGACATCTCTCATCTCATGCTTTGGCCCAGGCATTTATGAAGACCTTCCCACCACTTACTCCTTGGCTGAGCGTTCACAAGCAGGTGATGTAACGGCTGCTGAAAGGCGATACGCTCTCAGCAGACCTACCAGCTTTCACGAATGTGTAATTCATACTATGTCCCAGAGCACATCTGGGCTGATTTCTTAGTAAAATAATAGAATTCAGCTGCAGCCAGGATCCAGCTCCTAAAGGGAAGCTAAACTTCGCAGAAATTACTGTCTTCTGTTTCTAAGGTTTTGATGTTCTTTTGTTTTTCAAACAGTGGCATTAAGCTGCCAAGGAAAGGGCAACAATTTCCCTATCAATTTACACTGGTAATTAATTATTCATCATAAAGAATTAGAGAGCTGAAGGTCTTTGAGAGAAGTCTCTAGCAATACACCATAGAAGCTTGGTAGCTAAGATCCAAAATATAAATTGATCTAAAAAACCAGTGTGACAGCTTTAATTTTTTTTTAAAACATATTAATTTGTTTAAAAGAACATTCTAAAAGGAATTGAACATGGGCTTGATGTCTGGAAGTTACACTTGATACAGAGCTTTTTAATATTATCATTACTAATGTCATAATATGTTTGCTGCTGCAACCAAAAACTTCGTTAAACAGGTTGGTGATGGAGGAAGACTAATTCCAGTGCCCAGTCTCAGTGAGGCTGATAAATACCAACCTCTGAGCCTTGTGATTAAGAAAAGAAAATGTTCTCTTTCAAAAAAATCTAAATTTGCTTCAACACCTTTCACGTTAAAAGACATTCTTCTAGGGGAGAAAGAAATTTCTGCAGGTAAGATTTCTATATTTTTACAAGGTAGAAAAATGCATGTTTCCTAGTAAATACAGAACAGTAGATATAGTTTAAATTTTGCAGGTAGTGTGGTTCTTCAGGACATGGGTAATAAAGTTTGTCTTTCTTATTCATGTAATAAATACTTAAGAAAAAAGTACAACTCAAACTGGTAAAAAAACCCCAACTGTCTGGAAAAAGAGTTAAAAAAGTCAATAATGCTAAAACATCTTGATATTTTCTGAACTCATATGAAACAAATTCTGTTAAATCTTGTGTTTTTTCACAAATTGCAACAGATTTGCCGTATATGTATTGATGTCTGTTGATTAATTGCTACTTAAAATTTGGCTTTGTTTTTCACCTTTCTCTGTGTACTTGCTTTTACATATGTAAGAATGTTCTGCAGCTTCTCCGTGCTAGGAATCCCCAGTGAACTGGGCTCTGCGCAGGCAGAAGCATTTGCCAGCACTATCTAACTGAAGGAATAGGATTTCCATAAGAGTTTTCCCCATGTCTGTAATCTTTTTTGAGTATTTAAAGCACTGGTGAGAATTCTGTGAGAATGAGGAAGTGCTGTATTGAGCTATGTTGCCTATATTTTCTTGTACGTTCCTTTGAGAAGTCTATGTAATTCTTGTTTGCATGCTGTTTTCTCAAAAGTTTCATTACTTTATTTGCTTTTGAGCAAAGGTCTATTTTGACAAAAGCATCGATCACATTCATTGCACAAAAATTGCATTAATTAAAAACTCTACTAAGACAAACCTGTACGAGCACAAGACAGAAATACCCGTTGACCCCACAAAGGGGTGATTCCAGGACACAAGCATGAGGGAAAAAAGTGGAATCTCACTAATCCTGCTAGCCTTGCATTCAGAACAAGTCAGCTGGCTTGTCCTGAATGAAAAAAATTGAAAAATCTCATTAAAAGGTCTGATAAAAAGATTGCAAAATTTCATTAAAATCTTCCAAAATCTCATTAAATTCTCACAAAACCTTGTGAGCTTTTTCTGTAAAGTTTAGGTATCATATGCAAAAAGTATCATCCTTTAATGTAAGTAAAGAACTTTTTAACTGAATTTCCTTTTTCATATGACAAATACAAGTATTTGCAATATTTTTAGAATTATGAATCATACATAAACTTTTTTTCTAAAAATAAATGCTAACAGGATTCATACAAGGTGACTTTATGTCAGTTTGTTCTAGAAGTATTAAAGGATTTAAAAAAAAGATTAAATCCCAGACTTTCAGATGTATTTGGGTGCTTAATCCCTGTGTTCTACCTGCTCTATTCATTTTAATTTGGCAACAAATGCATCCTAATATTTTTTGTTAGTGTAACAGAAATGTATTTATAGTTATAAAGAAAGCTTTATAGAAATACTTTGGCACCTACCCTTTGATTGTACAATAAGTCAGTGAAAACATTCAAGTAAGTCAGAATGATCTCTTATCCTTCAAAATAAAGTGACATAGTCCCTGAGATCATCAGACATACACAGAAAGTGTGGTAAGTCTAATTGTGACAGGCCAGGTAAAAGGCAGCATTACTGGCACAACCCTATCTCATTCAAAATGTGGCAAAACTGGCTTCCACTGCATGTCAAATCTATACAAGTACCAACAGCATACTTGCTGGTAAAAGTACTTTAGGAGAATAATGATAAGCACAGAAATTTAGAAATGGCCCCAGTCACCAATTTGTGCCCAGGACACGTCACCTGCAAGAGCATGGGCACAACTCTCAGAGAGAGTGGCACTGAAATCTCTCAGACCCCTTTGTGCTCTCTTTCATTTAGTCATCAGTAGTAACACTGATAAGTAAGTGCTTAATGTAGCTCTGAATTTCACATCATCCTATTTGATAGGAATGGTTGGACTCGATGATCCGGTGGGTCTCTCCCGACCTAATGATTCTATGATTCTATGAAAATGGTTAAGTGCATTAGGAACAGTACCATTTATTCTCTTCTCGCTGTGTAAATATACTTTATTCAGACTTTTCACCACACCATGGTTATCTTCTTTTACTCAGGTGTCTCATCTTACCAGTTGCTCAACTATGAAGACAAATCAGATGTTTCACTTAATGGTAGAAGAGGAAATCAGATAATGAATGACGTTGGTTTTGATGTTGCTGGATCAGATTCTGTTGCCTTTAAAGCTTCATTTGGCATAGTGACCAAACATGAGGTTGAAGTACCAACATTACTTAAAGAACTTACTACAAGGTTATATTATATATGTTGTTTTCTGGTTCCACAATTATATTTCATACAGTTGGATTAAAACTCTGAAATGGTTAAGTTTTGATTACTTTAAATAGCAACTTTCAATAGCAGTCACCATCTGATATTTTCCAAGAGTCTCAAGTTGGATTGCTGGGATTAGACACATGACCTTCTGCATGATACAGATGGTCAATTTTTTCTGAGTTAATTCTCATTGAATTACAGTGCATCTTTCAGAAAAAAAAATCCAGACAGAAAGAGTCCGTCCAAGGTCTTCTCTGTGTTATTCCATACTACTGAAAATTTGAAATTTACCTTGAATGACATTACCCAACTTCAGGTTTCAGAAATAGGATTTCTTTGCCTTTGCCTCATGCACTAGAGACCCATATGTATTATTACAAATGTAAGTACTTCAAGGTTTTGTGAGGTTATTACACAGCCTTTTCTTTGAAAAGCAAAGTAGATTTGTCTGCTTGAATTTTTCATAAACCTAAGTGGCTCTTCTCTAAATGCAGTCTTCACTTTTCCCAACATCCTTTTTTGAGCTGTGGAGACTGAAAACAAACTTGGTATTCCTATAGAGGAGGCACAAATGTCAAACACACAGAAATACGATGCAACTAGTTCTAGGTGTAATTCTCTAGTTTAGATTTCAACAATTATCCTTTGGCCACACTGTCATCCCAGTGAATCTCAGTAAATTATTTACTGTGCATGATATGACATTTGGTATTTTCAATTATATGTTGTTTTCTTGTAGTTATTTACCAAGCAGTGCATTTTATTTTGTATCCATAACCTCTCTTGTTCTGCAGATATTTATTCCTGGTTTATTTGTAACTTATAAATATTATCATTAATAATTGGGGGTGGGGGAAGTTGTCCTTTCTCCTGACAAAAACACTCAGTGTTACAGGACTAAGAGCCAATGCCTGTAAAATTCTTCTACAAACAATGTTTTCATAATTATTCCATGTTTATAAAGGAGTTATTTTTTTTAAGTTATAGTTGACACTTATCAGTTAACCAGTTTTTAGTCCACGGAATGTATGCCAGATTGTATAGGCTTTAAATCAAAACATTGCATCATTGTATGCTTTATAGAAGCTCAAAGGTATGGCATTACAGCTACTGCTTTTAGTATCTATTTTCCATAAATTCTTACTGTTTGCTATGAATTACATCCATTAAAATAAAAAGTTATTAATTACAGTATGTTGACAATTCCCTGTTGTCACTAAGAACAGTGTCAGACGGACAGTCTTAGAATTTTCCTGGATGTCCCAAATATTCTAAAATTTTACATTACCAGTTTCCTGGAATTTTTTAGTGCCTCTGTTTCCAGACACTGAAAATCAATATTAAGTTTCCAGAGATCTCCTCAGTCTGTTGTTTTACTGCTATGTGGCAAAATTTACGGTGATTTATTAACTGATTTAAAGTTATGGATTCTATTAGCCGCTTTAGAAATTGCTAATAACCTCTGAATTTCCTTCCTGTCTCCCTCTTGATTTTAGAAAAATAAACTTTGATCATTGTCTCGTCCATCAATCAAGAAAAAGTAGGATGGAGATTCTGTGTGTGGTCATGGAAAGTATTAGAACTACAAGGCAGTGCTCATTAACGGTCCATACTGGAATGCGTGGAGAGGCAATGAGGGTAAATATGTTTGACAAAGTTCTGTAACTTAAATGAACAAACATAAAAAGTGTAACATAAAAACATATAAATTTTATGGTGGGGTTTAGTTGCATGTTTACTGGTGTAAGCTCAGAAAAAGTCTGAAGTAAATCAATATTTTTACACTGGCGTAAAATGAATGAAAAGTTGGTCTTTGTTAGTGTCGCTTGTGTGACTGAGAGATGGGAAATGCGTGAAAGGATGGGTAGAAAATGAGCCATTGCTTTGGGTGAAGCCTCAGCAAAATTGTGGGATTTACTTCTTAGCATGAATATCCAATAAAGATATCTTTCATAACTATGTTCATCTTCTATAGTACACTGGAACTTCAGGATATTTCAAGGGTCAGCATCTTACTGCCTGTCATATGCATAATTTTCAACGAATGATGCAGGATAAGTTACTATCTCTGTATGAAACTTTATGAGAATGCCAAGTTGTTACTATTAAGTACTTACGTAGTGGAATTAGATCTTCAATTTCAAAGCTTCCACCTGGCTCAAGATATACAGTTAATATATAATTTTGTTTATTTTTTCATTTAAATTTGTAACTTTTTTCTTTTGATGCTTTTTCTATAGTTTCACATTATCGAAGATCAGAATTCTAAAGGGCGGGACAAAGCCATTGTTTTTCCTGCACATACAACTATTGCTTTTAGTGTATTTGAACTTTATATTCATTTGGATGGTAATTTTGGTAAGTGATGTGCAGTACTGCCATTACTGCTATTATTTATAATGATTTGAATTTTTAAAAATTTCTTGCTCTTGGTTTACATAAGGTCTGATCACATACAATGCTTTGCTTTGACTTTATGCATAAGTAGGCTGATTTTCTAAGGGAATCAATTCTTGAAAAGATGAACAAGGCAGGTTCTAGAAGAGAGTCTGTTGTGGAAATATTTTTTAAAAAGTTAAGTATGATTTTGCAATTTTTATTAAATCCTACCATTGCATGGAAGAAATCCTCACTTCCTTGTATTTCTAACCTGCAAGGAACAGGTTTATGAGGCCAGCTAATCAGTTTTGCATAAAGTAAGCAAGTAAAAAGAACCAAGTAAAGAAGAAAGTGCGCAGAACTTCTAAACTAAGCTAACATTTTTTTTCTCTTGGGGCTTTAATTTCAGTCTGATACATCATGTGTGAGTAGCTGAATATATTTAGGAAGAAATAATCACAATTACTGGAAACTAGTAAAAAAAAAAATAAATAAAAGCATAGCTCCTGTAAGTTTTTCTCCATTTGGGGAAATGATAGTGCACATGCATTTACATTATTTGCACTAATTAAAGTGTAGCCTATAACATTATCAACCTTATCAACATTGTTTGTAATAAACCAGAAAGTCAATTTAGGATTTGATCTAGTAATTGATAATGTCAACAGCAAAACTCCCTGCTGACTAATGTTAGATAAAGTTTTAACCGCCAGATTCACATGTACCTAAGTACAGGAATCTCTGTAACAGTCTCTCAACTGTTTCAGGAATTGCTTGAGACCCTATTTCTATAAAAACAAAGTAGAAAGCCTAATTAGGGAAGTAATCTTTGTCTCTGCACATCTGTACAGCGCTATGTTTTAGAAGTTGCAAATACCTCTACACCCTTTGGCATACACAATATAAACCTTCCACGACAAGAACTCTGCATTGTAAAGCACCTTTTTACTGAACTGTGAGATACCTTTACCATTACATAAAAACTTCAAATATACTCCAAATAGTAGGTACATGCACAACATTTTTCCTAAAGTCCTTATCAGTGAAATAATAAATGAGGCAGATATTTATATTTGCGTAATAAAAGAATTTTAAACTGAGAAATTCTAAAGCATGTATTTTGAATTCTTTGTAATTGATTATCCATTTTCAAGTTATGGATAGAAACTTAAGCGATAGCTGTTTTTATTAAAAAAGTTTCAGTAGATGATTCAGTCAGTGTTGGAAGAGATGACTACAGAACTCAAAGCCTTGCTTATTATTTTTCATTTTTTATTTTCAAATAAAATTATAGAAATGTTTCTCCTTCACTTATATGACACTGACTGTCTTAGTCCCATAACATGACCTATAGCGTGTAGAAACCCAAACAAACTCTGGCGATGTTATGTTGAAAGCCGCCAACATCTTAAAATGTGTTACTTGATTCTATGGGTTATTACTGTGTGCAGACTTGTATTAAAAAGTGGTAAAATCCATTAAAAACATTAGCAAAGCTGAATTTACTGTTAGCTTTATAGATTAAAACCCATATTAAACTTTGTTGTACAATTATTGTTTTATATTTTGTTCTTCTAAAAACTTACTTTTCAGAACTCTGTGTGACTCCAATTTCAAAAGGAGGATTTGAAAAAGAGAAATCTGGATCATCTTCACTGACCAAATTAAGGATGTTGAAGAGTAATCTGCTTCATCGAAGTATGACTTTTGATATTTATATCCAAATGTCTTCATTAATTCCTGAAGAGTCTATTTTTCTTACTTTAATTTGTGTGCAAGATGAATTAAAGAAGAAATTTTTGATGGAAAATGTACCTCTTCAGATTCCTTGTGTATTGAAATGATTGTAAAGTTATTAAAATCTATATTTGAGAACCTGACTCACCAATAACAAATTTGTTGTTGCTATTCATTAAAACTCCAAATGTCTTAAAATAAAAATCTGTGGGTAACTAACTGGTTTGGAGTAACTATACAACTAACTTCAGTTAACAGTAAGCCTATTTCATATGCTTGACATTTACAGCTAGTGTTATGTAATACAAGTTATAGTCTATACACAATGTTTCAGAGAAAACTCTTTAAATATCAGACAATATTAATTTAAATATTTGAATGTAGTCTTTAGGCTATGTGTTCACATGGCAGGGACATGGGTAATGTATCATCGTTCTATTTTCTCACCCTGATGTGAATACAACATCCAACAAAGCTAAGTATAACTCTAGCTATATTTTCTTCAGAAGATCATATACTTTTAACACTCTTTGGTCTAAGTACTTTGGTAATCTACAAATCTGAGTGGGAAATAAACATTGTGAAGTAAATACATCCTTCTAAAGGCTGCTCTGTATAGGTGTCCTTGTTCCATTGTATCCCATTCTTGATCAAAGGGTTTTTACAGACTAGAGAATAAATCTTCCATGGGTATGACACATCTCACTAGCTGTGGCTGCCTAGACGTTTGTCATGCAATCTAGACTAATCAGTCTGCGAAGAGAGACGAAAAAGGCAGATAGTTCTGAAAGGGATTTCTTCCTGGTGTTTTTGCATCCTCAGAAATCTGCCAGGAAGTCAGCAAGGAGTCCTCCAGATTTCCTAAACCTTTAAATTATTGGTGGGGTTTTTTTTAATAAATGTTTTTAAAAGGTGCATTTACTATTTACAATTTTTATAAAATAAATCTAGAAATGCAGAATTACAAATGGTTAAACAGGAAATCATTCAGCTGTGATTTGATCTGGAACCAATTTTTTAAAAGCCTGTCTCTTGCCTATCTTTTAGGTGCATTCCTAAAAATACTATAACTATATAGGTCATATAAAAAAAAATCTGGCCTTTGTCAGTGCCTTTTGAAATTTAAGAAAAATTTTCATCACACAGGACTTTTGATGGGAAACAATCTACAATGTATCATGTTTATATCGGTTTATTGAATCAGTTATTTCCATAATTAGATTGACAGATTGTTTTGTAAACAGTTAATAATGTGATATCAAACCATTTCTTCCATTTTGTGTGTGTTCTTTTTCAGATAAAAGAGTAGTGGATATTGTTCCTACCTCTGATGCTTACCTAGAGGACCTTTTTACAGATTATTATGAAAAAGCTGCGAGCATGACTGATCTCTCCACAAGCTATCTCAGAGAAGGGTCTCATATCCGAATTAATTTACTTAATAACAACATCCCCAAAGGTCCCTGTGTGCTTTGTGGAATGGGAAGTTCTAAAAGGGAGACAGTCTATGGATGCCTCGAATGTTCTTTTAACGGACAAAAGTATGTACGACTGCACGCTGTGCCCTGTTTTGACCTTTGGCATAAGAGAGTAAAATAACCGAGCTAGGTAAGTGCCTGTTGTCGCAGACATGGGCATAACTGTGCCACAAACTTTTTAGAATATGACTCAAATTGTTGAAATGCAATGTTTTTCCTCTTTCTAGGACCTTCTCATTATCACGGTAACGAAAAATATAAACTGAATTTTCATGTAAAAATATATGCTGTATCTTACATTAAGTTGTTTACACAAATTTCTTGTTAAATCTCAAAATATTGTCTTTATCTATGCTGGCATATGATGGTAAAATGAGAATACTTGTTAATAATTTAGTGTTCTCATGAATGTTTAATTGATGTATTGGATTAAAAAACACGGTAAAACTTAGCTCAGTCTAATGTTTCATTTACAAAAGGGAACAGCTAAAACTAGGGATAGGCGTTTGACATTAGGATGCCATTACCATACGTCAACATTTTTTAAAGATTACTAAAAAGTCCCAGTCAGTCCTCTTTCTGCAACTGGATTTTAGGTCACAGTTGCTCTTGCCTTCTTTTTACGTGTTCACAAAAAATTTATTAGCAGAAAATGTTTTGAACACGTACGAAAATAACAGAACTACATCCTTCCAACAAGACTTCCAGGGTGATAGTCTTTAGCTGGTAGATCCCAGCCACAGAATATTAAGTCTGTGTTGTTGAGAATATAAACACCAGAGGGCACTATGGAATTGTGTCCAATACGGAGATTGAGAGCGCTGTTTGTCAGTATTCTGTAGTAGCTCTTCCCATGGTATTTTAAACTGGGAAAACAATTAAAAATTTTTTTTCCTACATTTCAGAATAATTTTAAGGATAACCCATGTATGGAAGCTTTTTCACTTGTGTTCCCACTGTCACCTATGTACAGCTGATTACTACATGTTGAAATAAACACAGCCATTGCTTTTCACAAAAGAGGCAAGTATGTTACACAAGTTTTACAATGACACTGCATAAGCAAACCAGTTAATTATTGCTATATCTTTGCCTTTTTCCAAAGTGAGGAAAATCAGGATGACGCCCAAGTAATTACTTGTGTTTGTATAGAATATATCCCACCATCTTCCACCTCATCCAAGTAAATCATGATAGTGTACATTTTCAACTTGGTGCTGCTGAATAAACTGGCTAAGTTAGTAATTTTACTAAGTCAAAGTTTTAAAATCCATTTAAAATGCTGCCTTTCACAAACACTAAATTATTCATGCTAATATTACACCCAAGAGGATATTTTAAGTTGTTTTAAAACAACATTTGTGGTTTTATCTTCACATTCCATACATGGCGTTCATTGATTTTAAGGCCTTTTACAGCTAAATTTGCTGCAAACGGGAGTTCCCTGAGAAGCAAGCTTAGCAGCCCGCTGAAGCTGAAGGGAGTTACCTTCCAGGGATTCCATTTTCCCCTTTTATTTTACAGGCAATTAAGAAGTTATGTTCTAACTATGTCAATGGGTACTGGAACCATTTGTGTGTGCTTAGTAAGACAGAAATAATTATTTTCATCACTAATTTATGCAAAAGACTATTGAGCAATACTTCAGATTAGGACATGATGCAGAAAACACTAATAATAGATCATGGTGATTTCCAATTTTATTTCTTTCTTTTGAAACGTAACACATTTTATTAGTTGAATGTTAAACCCAAGATTTTTACAGTCATCTTAAGAGATATAAAAAGATGCCACTGTGAAAAAACCATACAAAAAATGCTGTGGCAAAGTATTATTATTTAAAATTCAGTGTCCAGAAAATAGCCAAAAAATTTTTTTTAAGTACTTAGAGTTCCTCATGCTGGTAGACATTGTACTCCTTTGCAGATATAAAACCATCTCCATCATGGTCATTCTTCTTAAATATGTCAGCTAAGACTTCATCATGGACTGAGGGATGACGTGTTTTGCCATCTCTTGCAAATTCTTCTTTCAAATACTGGCTTATCTAGAAGGAAAGAAAAAACTCCAACCATTGTGGCTTTCTACTGTCAAAGACACTTGGAGAATTTATGTACCGTATTGTGACTCCAGTGCAGACATGCCTAAAGTTTGTTTCCCCAGAAAGTCCGAGAGATACCAATGTATTAATCAAAGTGAGTTTCAACACTGCACAGTTTAGTTTGTGTCAGCACACAGAAGCTTTACATGATCAACTGCAGCAGAGGCAGATCATGTAAAGGTAACTCTGATGCAACTATACCTATAGTTTCATATATTATTAATTCTGAATTAGTTACATCATATTACCTCAAGTTCAGAGAGTTTCTTGTCACTGTCCTTGTCTATTTCATTAAATGCTTCAACACTGCGAGGTCCCTTATTTACTGCATAAAGTTCAATCTCAAAGATCAGTGTTGCATTGGGTGGAATCTTGCCCTGTGCTACAAAAGAAGTTAAAAAAAAAAGCATTAAAAACCCAGACATTCTGGTCAGAGATCACATCTATGATAAATTCACCCGTAAGAAGTCTTTTTTTTATTACAAAAGGCTGGTTTAATCTTCAGTTTAAATTCTGGGTTTAAATATTACACAGCTAGACAGGAAGATTGTTCAGACTGTTGGATAAATGATTTTGAGAGAGATCTGCAAACAATATACCTCCTTGAAATAAAATTATACTGTTCGTATGAATTCAGGTACCTTTAAAAATTAAGAGAAGGGTTGGTGTTATGAAAATCAAGTATTTCTACAGCTGTCACTCCTTCATGTAGCATCATAGGATGGGGCGTATTGAAAGACTGATTCTAAGACATATCCCTTCTATCTGCAATCTGATTTAAAGGATTCCAGTAATAAACCAATGCTCGTATGTGTTTTCTGTCTGAAGAAACAGGCAAGCAATATCAGGTTTTACTAGCTTACTACAAATTATACTTATGATTAGGAGACTTTATACAAAATGGTATTTAAAATATATGTCTCATTAGAAAGAAGCAATAGAATGCAAATCCTGATTCACAAAAAAAACCCAAACCTCAACCCACTCAACCCTAAACGTCAAACTACTGGAATATTTTGACTCGTCTCTGAAGAAAAAAAACCATGTTAGACTTCATTATTCCTTTGTCAAAGCATTTGCTGATATCTGATGTAAAAACACCACTGCCTATAAACACAGGTCTATGCATCTGGCAAAAAAGGGGAACTGAAGAGAGACAGTAACAAATTAATGAGGTCTAAAAGTAGTGCCAAAAGAGCAGCATGAAATCATGCAGTATGGAATTAAAATGTAAACATGCAAATTGCTTCTATTCATAGCCAAAGCCAGTGAGCATGACCTTGCAACCTCGGACTTTTAACAGAGTTTTGAACTTGTGCCCATCCTACATAAACTGAAGAAAAACTGAAGAACCTTCTTTGTTTTTAAGCAGATGGTGAAAAAAAGCTATTTCTTGAACTTATCTAAAACATTCATAGTAAAAATGACAGGTTTCAGAGTTCAAAAGATTGTAATCTTACAAGCTTTAAACATGTAGAGGTTTTAAATATATCTGAATATATATCAGGGTTGATACACTATTTCAAAGAAAAGATACAATACTAGAATTCGGTGCCAGTAGTTTACAAAGATACATACCAACAGAGGAAAGATATGTAAAGATTTAGAAAGCCACATGCATCTTTTCTAATTCAAGATTAGGCAGGCATCTTCCCCAGCATGCAGGAATACGCTGAGACAGAGGACAGGTATGCTGTAGGAAAACAATACATTCTTGAAGTGCTCCCTAGAACAAACAGTTAACACTAGCATTAAAGAACATACTTTTATTTGTGTCAGTGTTTTTCCTTGTTATTATGAGACAATATTATGAGACAATATTATGCTCAAGGGAAAGATTTATTCCTAGGAAACTTCACTGGCTACAACGCAATTGTAGGAAAGACAAAAATTCTGCCTAGTATCACTACCAAACAATTATTACAGAGCAGGAGCTAATTTTCACAGAAACTATTACACCAAGGTCAGAGCTGAATTTAAGCCATCTACAATTAGGAGCACTGAAACACTGCATAAACTCTCACTGGAACTTTTTTAAAGTAGAATGCACACTTAAGCATCATAAATTCAGATTAGATTTCATGCATCATTCTGTTGCAATTATTACATAATGTGATGATCCATTAACTATCCAAAATGTAAGCAGGAATTTAAATAAACTACTTAGATTAATTCTGTGGCATGCACTGGATTACATTCCATTTTGTTTAGAAGACACAGAATGTCATTAAAATGCTAAGTAGGCAGGAGTCAAATAACAGACACTAAATATGAATATAATAGATTAAGAGAAAAAATGCTGATATGAGTCATGAAGATCTTCCTTTTGCCATCATTTTTGTATTATGGGAACACTTTGAGAAACGCACCATGTGCCATGCACTTAATTCTAATGCAAACTGCAAGGCACAGGTGTGGGTCTATGATGAAAACTATTTAAACTGCATAGGAATGAGCAGGAGTAGGTTGCACAGCTGTGGTCAGCACCTTCAGTGCCTCCAAATATAATGGAACACCAATTCTTACAGTCATTTACAATACTGTATGTTTGAAAGGGTAAAATGGAGGAAAGACAAAGTTGAGTATTAAAACTTTTTTACCGTATCCTTGCTGTCCGTATGCTAATGACGGAGGAATGGTCACTTTCCGTTTTTCTCCAGGACACATATTCATCATACCAATATCTAACCCTTTTATGACTTGTCCAACACCCAGAACGAACCATTTTGGATGACCTTCATTTTGTGTCCGACTATAAAATAGGAATGTAAGAGGATAACAATGAGTTTAGTATCTTTATTCTTTTTATTAAAAAATAACTTTAAATTAGCAGCCAGTAAAAGTGTAAATTAGATTATTAAAACACCAGAATGTTTAGAGTGCGAGAATATAAAAATATTAATGCTGTTTCTGCTACACTTACTATTAATTTAAGGTCAAATCTTGAGATGCATATGGGGCAACCTCAATTTGAAATCAAGTAAATCAAGTAAAAACCCTAACATATTACAAAAACATCCAATCTTCCTTATGATATATACTGCATGCCAGAAAAAAGGTGGTGCTGCAGGAAGTCTGCAAAGGGAGCAATTCACTGCCACGAAGCAAAAACATCTTCAGCAGTTCAGATCACTGCAGGATGGGAGGAGACGGAGCATGGAGGTGGGTGTTGGGGGAACCTGGCAATCTTGCCTGCAGCACTGTGTGCTCCCACACCACTCTGTTCAGTTTATATATTCAGTGCTCGAGCCAGCTTCTGGTCATATGAAGTGTCCCCAGCATGAGACCTATAGCGAACAGTGACTGAGCAGCATGTAGCTCAAAAGGCAAAGGGCAACACTGTATGTGCCAAAATCAGTCACATTTATGGGCAAACAAAAAAAGGCAAGAAAGTGGTACTGTTAAACATAGAATTACCCCCTACTGATTTTTCCTTAAGTGATACAAATGGGGAAAATGAATCAAGATTCTGTATAAACTATGTCATTGTCTTTAAGATCTGTCAAATACAAGTAAGGAGTGAGCTAGCTACCTAAAAAAAAAATAGAAGATTCTTGTCCATAGTATTGCACAGGTTGAGTCCTGCCTCACTACTAGGACGCACCACCATTAAAAGCAAGGCACGGTAAAAATAAAGCTTTAGTATAATGGTTTCTGTGTAAAGCAAGCTAAACAAAGACGAAACAGCCTGAAGACGGATGGATGGTACAAAGTGAAAAAGCAAAAGCCTAAATGCTAGTATTGGGGAAAAGAGGAAGGCAGCATAAATTGAGGAGGGAAGCAGCAACAGAGAAAGGGAATAAAGACTGCAAACCACTAGTGTAATGTGGCTGCCCCACATAATGCCAACTATGCAGTAGCACACACTGTACTTAAGTTTCTGTCTAAAACAGTCACTCTGCATCGCTACCAGGAGCTCCTCCTCCAAACCCAGCTTTTCCTGCACAGATTACAGCACTGAGCATGGTGGGTGATAACATGGTGGGATATTTTTCTTTGCTGTGCCAAAGGGGTTCTCCATGCAAGGTGTGGGATGCAGGCTTCCAGCAACTCTCCCAGTTGGTCCCCTTTGGTGGTGACATCCACCAGCCTCAAGCATGGCTTTAGTTTCCAGCTTACCTCAGTGCTGGTCCCTCTTGACCCTAAGTAAATCCTACATCCTTCAAGACTTAGCTGAGGCAAAAAGAAAAGGCTGAAATGGGGTGAAAATGCCAGCAAATAAACTCTCTAAGGCTCATTTTGGTGTTTTAGAAAGCAAACATCCTTTATCGGGCCTGGGCAACGTGAGGAAATGATCTCCATCAATCACGTGCTGCTAAACAAACACTGGTTACAGAATATATTTCCCACTTACATGCGTATATAGAAATTTTCCCACAAATCTTATGCATAGTCTATCACTTTCCAAGGACTAATTTTAATGTTATTATGAACTTCACAACAGTCAAATCGCTTGCCAATTTGAAGCTGGCTCCAGCTCACTTGTCTGATCTTGCATTTGAGATGGGGAAACACTACAGACAGAGGTGATTATAGAAGAAGACAAATTTGTTCAACACAGATCATACTTAACACAAGATGTTATCATTGCCAATGAATGAAGAATATAACAGTGTCTGGAAAAACACTGTTTGAAAAAAACCCATGCTATTAAAAACATGCTATCAGAGGGACATTCTGTCTAACTTTCAAAAAATAGTTACTTGGATGAAAAACTTGACTCTACTTTGAACTTAAAACAAAATATTCCACTTTTTACAACAGTAACTACTTTTTGTATCTGGGGAAATTACTAATGCTAACGTGGTGTGGCCACGCTGGCGATGAAGTGACAGGGCCCAGTCAAGAGGCGACAGAGGTGACCCGGGGATGATTTGCACTGCACTGCTACGCGTATTGTTTAATCAGTAGCTTCTTGCATTGCTATGGTCAGTGGAATTGTGCTCTGTTATTCTTGGTGTAGACAGCATGAGAGAGAGGCAATAAGCAGCTGGGGCCAAAGACTCCGCATTTTTGGGGTGATGTAATTTGTTTATTCAATGATATAAAAGCTGGACCCCTCGCAGGGATGGTGGGAGACTTCACCTACGTGTAGCACCCAGTTGTCAAAGTTCTCCAAATCTTCACTGCAGAGAGAAAAGAAGGGGGTGTGTGTGTGTGTGTGTGTGTGTGTGTGCTCCCCAGGGTATGCGGATGCTGATAATAGGATACTGGTGATGTATCTCTCTTAATTACCATAGTTCTCATATAGTAACGATTCGATGTATTCCCTTTAAAGGTGTTACTGTTAACTTGTTAATCACTACTAATCACGTTATATTTCCGGCCGTGATAAGTGGTGTAAAACTCAATCTCGACTTCACAGCGTATTCGAGAGTTCGGGCTTTTACGCCGATGATGCTTCGCGCTCAGCCCCTCGTGATCGAACGGGGGGAGTAGCGGGTCCCGGCCGAGGGGAGGGTCCCTGCCGCGCTCGCCTCGCCCCCTTCCCGTCCCAGCGCCCCGGGGACCCCACCTGCAGTAGAACTTGGACCCGTCGCTGGCCAGGAACCCGTCGTAGTGCGCGTTCAGCAGATCCCCCTTCTTGCTCCTGGGGCTGCAGGCCTCGGGGAGGTGCAGCACCTCGATCTTCACCTCCTCCGCGCCGCCCTCGGCCGGGGCCGCCAGCAGGGCGAGCGGCAGCAGCAGCACCGGCAGCGCGCGTCGCATGGCGATGCCCGCGTGGCACTGCGCTCGCGCCGCCCCCGCCGCTCCGGAAGCGCGGGCCGGAAGCGGCGGCGCGGCGGCCGGAAGCGGCGCGCCTGGGAGATGCGGAGCGCCCCGCGGGGCGGGTGGCGGCGCCGGGGCCGCCGGGGCCCGCCTGAGCCGAGCAGCGCCGAGCAGCGCCGGGAGCGGCGGTGGGGGCGGGAGGTGAGCGCCCCATCCCCGCGGGCGAGCAGGAGGATGCGGCCCGGCGCCGGGCTCTGAGCGATGGAGGGGGTCCTGTACAAGTGGACCAACTACCTGGCGGGTACGCGGGGGCCGGGGCGGCGGGGCTGGGGCTGGGGCTGGGGCGGGGGGAGTCTCGGGAGCTGCTGCTGCCGGAGTGGCATCGTTCGCCGTGCCCGTTGTGAGCCTGTGGATCCCTGCGTAGCCCCAGCCCGGAGCCTGGGATTGCGCCTGGCCAAGTTAGCCACGCTACAGGGAAACGCGCCTGAAGGGGCTTATTTCTTTGGCCCAACTGTGAGATTCCCCTGTCACCTCTGTTTTCTCTCAGAAACGGCAGCACGCAAACTTGCGGGGTGTCCTTGCTTGCGGTTGAGGGGACATTTAAAATTACGTCTTTGAATCGCTGGTGCTAAATGTAAAACGTGAGTTCTCTTTCGGGTGGTAATTTTCTTGAGTCTTTGCCCCTGTATCCTAACCCACAAAGCATGGAAAAAACTTTAGTTTTGGATGCGGTATTCATTAAATGTATTTTTGGAAGTGCTGCAGACAGAAATGCACCAAATGCCGGTATTTACCATTGCATTTCATTTGCCTCTTTCTCTGCTGTAAGAGATACCACCTCTCTCTGGAGACAGGAGTGGGCAGACGGTACTGTCATAGAATCGTAGAATAGTTTGGTTTGGAAGGGACCTTAAGGATCATCCAGTTCCAACCCCCCTGCCATGAGCAGGGACACATCCCACTAGATCAGGCTGCCCAAGGTGACATCCAGCCTGGCCTTGAACACCTCCAGGTATAGGGCATCCACAGCTTCCCTGGGCAACCTGTGCCAGTGCCTCACCATTCTCAGGGTTAAGAAATTGCTTCTTGTGTCTGTTCTAAATCTGTCCCTCTCCAGTTGATACCCTCTGCCCCTAGTCCTGTTACTACAAGCCTTTGTAGAAAGTCCATCTCCAGCTTTTATGTAGGCCCTCTTTAGGTGCTGGAAGTTCACTATAATGTCTCCTCGAAGCCTTTTCCTCTCTGGGCTGAACAACCACAACTCTTAGTCTGTCCTCATAGGGAAGGTGCTCCAACCCTCTGATCATCTTTGTAGTCCTTCACTGGACCCATTCCAACAGCTCCATATCCTTGTTATTCCAGAATTGGACACAGTACTCCAAATGCAGTCTCACAAGGGAGGTGAAACATTTCTATTCAGATCCTTTATAGGACTGATTGTTTCTCCAGAGCAGATCAGTGTTGGATCATGTACGATGTTTCATCAGGCCTCGTGTTTGACTGCTTTGGCAATATGTTCTTTGCCTTCTTGTTCTTTGGTACTTCACGTGTGCTGTTCTGCCTCAGCATATGCAGCTGTTGAATGTGGAGTGGTGGGAAACACAATTCTGAGGGTTTATAAAACATGGGCTGCGTTGCATGGACTGTGTGCACTTGCTGTGAACTGAAGTGCACAGAGCATAATCCTTCAGTTCTCAGAGTACATACGTGCGCACATGTACTGACCTGGTGAAAGGGAACAATTGTACTGTAATGAAATAGATACTTGATAAGATATTTTTGTCAATTCTTCATAATAAATGTGGAGCAGACATATGGGAAAAATTGTGGTTATGAAAGAAATAATGAGTACAAATTTCTTTTCAAAATAGAATGGAAATTGTCACTTTCACTTACGTGACCAAAAATGTAAGGTAGTGTAAAAGGTCACGTGTAACAAGCCCTTGTGGTGTATGATGTAAACATCCCATTTGAATCCTGTTATTTAATAAATAAGTGCTTAACAGCAACTGTAGATCCTGTACACACTATAGATTGTTTAATCAATATGCAACTGACTTCTGCTAGAAGTCAGTAGCTCTCTAAAACAGCAAACTGCAGAACCCTTCCTTCCGTGTGTGCTGACCAACGGAGAGCATCTGGTCTTGCATTTCAAAATTACAGTGTGTCAGAAATTTCCTACTGTGTACAGAGTATAGGAGGTTAGCACATTTAAAAAAAAATCTTACCATATTAGCAAAATTTTTAAATGTTATTACCAATTTCCTTGTTACTCTACTATCTGTTTTTGTAGCCAGAAATAGCCTGTAGTACTTGTCATTAATGGTAGAAGCCAAGCAGCAAAGGAACTTGTTGTCATTGCTGAAGCACTGTAAAAAGCAATTTCCTCTTTCATTGAAAGCAAACTAGAAATGCAGCTTTATATGTATGTCCCCCTCAAATAATATGTGCATAGAATTTGTGAAGTACAAATTTGTTACATGTTTTGTCAAACATAGGATGCACTGCTTGCCCAACTTCAAATCAGAAGAGGTATTTTTGTTCTCTAGCTTGCTTCCATGAGACACTTGGAGTCTTTTAAATAATTTGCTTTTGTGTTTTTCAATGCCAGTGTAATGGAACAATCATCCACGTAGCATCCCTTTTTATCAGAATTTGACAAGACAGACATTGACACCTCCTGTGCATACCCTAAGGACACAAGGGTGGCACAGAATCAGTATTGTGCAACACAGTGTAGCAAGGAAAATAGCAGCAGTGCATTTCTGAGCTGCATTTTTACATTGCTGCTGTCTTCAGTACAGTTGCTTCATGACTGCATATTCTCTGAGTGTAAGTTGTGATATGCATATACAATTTAAAATATTTTCTGTAGGAGTTGGTATGTTAATACTTTTTTCATTCTGTTTTTATATCTGAGTGTGGATCTGCTTATTAGTTATCAGTCTGCATTTTGAAAGACAGAGTTGCTTACCATTATAGCTAATAAATAAAAAAAAAAGTTAGATTTTATTTTTCCCGTGTCATGAATTGGGACATGATGTAGTGGGGCCTGGTCTTAACAGCTGAATTACTGTTAAAACTTGTAATGACTTAATGTGAGTAGTATGAAGTCTTTAGCTGATTTTCAAGAGCCTGGTACCTGGTTAAGCCTTCTGTGTTATAATACACTGGTGCTGGATGGCTCCTGCTTGCGCTGTTGGAATAGCAGTTGGTTAGCACCATGGATGACACAGTCATCCCGCCAAACACCTTGAATTCTTGGCCACAGCAAGACTTGCCATTCCAAAGCCTAAGCCTAGCAGGGAGTTAAGATTTGGTGAAAAATAGAGGGATAATCTGCTTCTATTATACAGCTTACCCAGACTGTAGTGGGCCAGTAGCACTATTAAGCTCTACTGGAATATTTTAGTTCCATGCTATTTTGAGAAACAAAGATGATTTACTAGGCAAAATGGTTTGCATTTAGTAGTATTAGAAATTAGGGCGCCTATTCCAGTGAGTTTTAAGCTTTATGAAATAGCTGTTAAGAAAGAAAAAAAAATGGAGGTGTGGGGGGGAAAGAAGAACATACTAATATATTTGAATCCAAAACAATTACAATAATTTACTATTTAGTGTAATGCTGCAAGGAGTTCTCACAGATAATTATGTCTATGCATAAACTGTTCTGTTTAGTAGCTGTAGTGAAGTTGGAGATTGTTATGTAATTTTGCTTATGCAAAGCTGATGAAAACCTTAGTAGAGAAGCTGATCTGTGCTGTCCTCACAAATGAATCTAGGAATATAAGCCTTGTCTCAGTTCACCGCGTAATGCCTGACATTAAATTGTTGAGTGATGGAGTTGGGCTGCTTTCAGAGAAAATGATGTGTCTGTAGTTAAGTGTGAACTAGAGAAATACAGTAGGCAGAGGAGACTATAGCATGACAGTTTGACATCAGTAATTTATTTATGTTATACAAATAAGATCTTACAGTTTAGGAAAGTCTACCTGAAAAATATACTTGAATGAGAATGGCTCTTCAGTGGCATGTAATTTATCAGCCTCAAAATAGGATACCTTGGTGGCTAAATTAAAATTTCATTTTGATCTAGAATGAAATATAATGAAAACTGAAATACTGTTGATCTTGCGTCCAAAAAGAATTGGAGTGAAATTTCCACATAATACTGGCTTGGTTATAGAGTGGCTCAGGTCTTCAGACTGCATGGATTGTTTACTTCCTGCTGTGTTACATGAACAGTTTTAAGGTTTGCATTGTTTACAAAAGTTTCAACAGCCAAAGAGCTGAATTTGATTTGCAATTTAGTCATTAGACTAAACTTTCCTTCTCATGTTTTTGATCTTTCTAGGTTGGCAGCCTCGGTGGTTTGTTTTAGACAATGGGATATTGTCATACTATGATTCACAGGATGATGTTTGCAAAGGCAGCAAAGGAAGTATAAAGATGGCTGTATGTGAAATAAAAGGTAAGAGTTGGTAGATTTCTGCTTCAGGAAATTTTAGTTTCCAGGAAAATAGAAAAGATAACCTAACATACATTTTGTGTCAAAAGTTTTTCCTCTGTTTTTGTCTGTAGTCCAATGCAGTTGCTTCACAGTGCACTAATAATAATAATCAACGCGAACTGTGAAATGGTGACAAAATATTTTGACAGTTAGAGCTCTGTTTTGAGTTTTAGAACCCACCTTATATTCCTTTTTGTTTTAAGTAGTTGTGTGCATGTAGCTTATGTGTGAAGTTACCTCAGCTAGGTATTTAGTTTTACCACTTAGTTTCTTACTCCTGTTCGTAAGAGGGATGATTCATAAATGCTTCTTTTTCAGAAGAGCAGCAGCAGTGACCCCAAAAGGGAGATTCTTAGAAACCAGAGATGTTTTTGTTTTCCTGAATAATTTTTACTTTTATCTCTGTTAGCAGCTCCCAGGTGTGTAGGTGATGCATGTATTAAGAGTTACTAAGTGAACTGTTTGTATCACACTATGAGTTTGGCCTTTAGTATATTCTAAGCTGTTGGTCGACCTCCTTGGCTGATAGCAAGGCATTGTCTAACTCTCCATTACTTTGAGTTCTTGGCGTCTTTCCAGATACCCACAGATGACTGGACTTACAATGTGGGTACTTGTATATTAAAAAGTGGGTCTTAGTTTACATAGGCCACCAAGTATTTTTCATATGATGACTCCTTTTTGTTACTATTTCTTTGGTGTAGATGAAATCGTGGTGTAAAGTGGAAGATCCCATATTTTGGACGTTCCAGTTGTTCATTTTGCTTGTCATCTTGTTCTTTTGGTGAAGGAAAGATAATAGTTGACATCTGGATTTGGTGCTGCCTTCTGCATCCATGGCTGGTGTGGAGTGGTTTTGGAGGAACTGTGGTTGATAACATGAAACTCAGCAGAGTATTCGGTTAAAGATGTAGTGTTAAATACAATAGGCTGCCAGCAAAGTCCATCTCAGTATTTGGTTCTGGGGCTCTGTGACCTGAAGTCATATTTCATCTAGACGGGAGATTATGCCTCGTCCTTTGTATGTACTTGTCCTTGCAACAAAACTCTTCAGTTTGCCATATTTAGACCAGGCCTGATCAACCTAGTGGTTTTCTATGATGGGGTAACCTCATCAGTGGACATGGGAAAACGAACAGATGTAATCTGCCCTGACTTCTGTAAAGCCTTCAACGCGATCCCCTACAATGTCCTTCTCTCTAAATTGGAGACAGATGGATTTATTGGGTGGACTATTTGATGGATAAGGAATTGGTTGAATGATCGCATTCAGAGTAGTGATCACCAGCTTGATGTCCAGATGGAGGCCCATGACAAGTGGTGTCTCTAAGGGGTCCATACTGGGACCAGTGCTGCTTAGTATCTTCATCAGTGATATAGACAGGGAGATTGAGTGCACCCGCAGCAAGTGTGCTGATGACAACATGCTGAGTGGTGCAGTTGCCACACTGGAAAGATGTGATATAATCCAGAGGGGCCTGGACAAGCTGGAGAAGTGGGCTGGTGTGAAGCTCATGAGAGTGTATTGAAAGAAGCATAGCCAGGAGGTCGAGAGAGGTAATTCTGATCCTCTGTTCTGCTCTTGTGAGACTCCACCTGGACTATTGTGTTCAGTTCCGGAATCCTCAACATAAGAAGTATATGGACATTTTGGAATGTGTCCAGGGGAGGGCGACAAAGAGGATCAGAGAGCTGGAGCACCTGAGGAGACCTTATAGTGACCTTCCAGTACCTGAAGAAGGCCTACAAGAGAGCCGAGGGGGTCACTTTTTGCAAGGGCATGTAGTGACTGGACAAGGGGAAATGCTTATAAATTGGAGAGAGGAAGATTTAGACTAGACATTAGGAGGAAGTCTTTTACAATGAGGGTGTTGAAACACTGGCACAGGTTGCCCAGTGAAGTTGTGGATGCCCCATCTTTGGAAATGTTCAAGGCAAGGTTGGATGGAGCATTGAGCAGCCTGGTCTGGTGGGAGGTGTCTCTGCTTATTGGAGGAGGGTTGGAAGTACATAATCCTTAAGGTCCCTTCCAACTCAAAGCATTCTATGATTCTATAACAGTTTTTACAAGTTCTTATGCAGTATGTTGTTAGTGCAGAAATGGAACCGCATTGTACTTGAGTCTGGCCACTGTTCTGTGTCTCATTTTCCTGCCTGTTCACTTGAGCGTATGCTGGGGAGAGGGCAGGGCAGCTTTGGACTTTTTCTTATTTAGCAATGGTACGTTGTGACTTCCTGTATTACTATGGGATTGTAATAAACATGTTAAAATATTTGATCAGTATTTGATGAATAATTGTTACTGAGTTGAGGTTGCATTTTATTTTCAAAACTGATTTTTTTTTCCTCTGTCACTTAAGTGCATGCAACAGACAACACAAGAATGGAGCTTATCATCCCAGGGGAACAACATTTCTATGTGAAAGCAGTTAATGCAGCTGAAAGGCAAAGGTGGCTGGTAGCACTGGGAAGTGCAAAAGCCTGTTTAGCAGATACCCGAACAAAAAAAGAAAAAGGTATGCGTGTTACCTAGAACATATACGACCTTACCGCTTTTTCAAATGCTTTTTTTCCAGATAATGATAGTGCAAACATTGTGATTCTTTCTAAGTCAGTATTTCTGTCTTTTAATATAGAACATAATTATTTCTAGTATTCTATATGGTAAATTTCCCCTGGATGTATGAAGTGGAGGTCACTCCATTGACGTCTATCTAGTTGCTAGTAATGTGGCTTCTTTATTGTCATTACAGGAACACACATACTGTTTGTAGCTATGATGAAACCATTTAATTTCTGCTCTTTTGATTCTTTACAGTTACTATTGTTTGTTCCATTATTTGTCTTGGATGGCTTAATGTAATCATTTCTAGACACTCTGATGGGTGTAAATTTCATCTATTAATTTTTTTCTGTTTTACATTGCAGCTAAGAAGGATTTAAATTTTATCTTTCCTAGTAGCGTACCCCTTTCTTAATGGTTGTTAAATTAGCATCAGTTATCAAAAAATACTAACTATTGTCTGCTTCAAGTACAGTTCTTGACTCATTGCAGTATCTCATTTTCTTCAAAATTAAGTGAAAGTCTAAGTGAATTTTTTACTTTGTATTTAAATGAAAAGTGCTTAAAAAATAAGTACATACATTGTATGCAATAGATTGATATTTCCTTTATTTTTTATAGAAATAATTGAGACCAATGAATCTCTTAAAACCAAAATGTCCGAGCTTCGTCTGTACTGTGATCTTTTAATGCAGCAAGTTCATACAATACAAGAATTTGTTCATCATGATGAGACTCACTCTCCTCCCAGTATTGAGGTATAGAATTTCTAGAATGCCATTAAAGAACCTAATTATATGATGAACTTAATTATGTAGTACACCTCAAGTTTCTGTTCACACCTTATGCCTTTTTCGTCTCCCTAATGTTGGGAGATATAACCTAAGGTCAGTTCTTCTGTGCTGATGCGTATATAATACTGTCAGTGATTGTATGTGCATAAAGTACCTGGATGATTTCACTGTAATTGTAACGTGCATTGGAAAGCAATTGTGTTGTTGAGCCATTTGGTTGAAAGACCAGAAGAGCTGTCATCTGGTTTATGCAAAAATTTGCCTTGTTTCTCATCTCTGTTGTAGGCAGAAGAGTTAAAAAAGTCTGGTTTGTTCATTCTTTACTTCCCTATTTAGGAGAGAATTCCATTTTGTTATCAGTGAAAGCTAGTATTAAATATGCACAAGTAAAATTATTCTAGTATTTCTGCTTTTTAATGATAGTTAGTACTGGAAACGATGCATGGATTCATTCTTTCTGCTCTTGAGGAGACTGTGGACAATATTGTTATCTACTTAGGGCAAAGCAAGGGGTAAACACATAGTTACAACACAGCAAGTTGTTGACAATTTACAGCAAGACGAAACTAACCTGTAGGCTTCTTGCACTGGAGTGATAAAACTGTTTGCACCTTCTGCTGCAAGCTTTGCATTGAAAACATTATAGCAATGGCTGATTCCCTGAAGAAATTCAGATGTCGTTAAGAAATTACAATGCTATCAAGTTTGTTTGCTTAAATTAACCACATTGGAAGGTGTACAAGTTATTAAATGGAGTGCTGAATGGTAGTAAGAAGGGAAATCGGTGGGTGTGTGAGTGGTGATGGTGGGAAGTTGTATTTGCATCTTTTCATTTTCTTTTTTCTTGTTTATGTTTCTGATTTGATGTATTTGCAGAACATGAATGAAGCTTCTTCCTTGCTTAGTGCCACGTGTGATACATTTATCACAACACTCGAAGAATGTGTGAAGATTGCTAATGCCAAGTTTAAGCCAGAAATGTACCAGCTGCCTCACCCTGATCCCTTAGTTTCTCCTGTGTCACCGTCACCTGTCCAAATGGTTTAGACGTTTTGAAATACTATTTTTTAAAGCATCATATTGTTGGTTGGAGGGGGGGAAAAATAGCAGAAGTCTATGCCATTCTGTGTGCTCTGATATCAACAGCTGAAATCTTGACTCTGTTATGATCAGTAGTAGTCCTAAATATGAATCAGTAATTTTCTATTTCTGGTCTTTGTGTGCTAGCCTTTACATAATCTCAGTAATTTATCATACATGTCAAGGCCCTGTAATGAGGTATCTCTTAAATGAATGAGGTTTAACTTTTCCTCCATTCAGCTGTTCCTTTGTTTTTTAGAATGTTAGCTCATCTTAAAAATTCCATAACCTTGCCTCCTGTTTAGTGCCTTGTAGGTGGGAGCACTTCAGCAGGATAGCTTATCTTTCAGTATATAAAATTAAAAATATTTTATTAATCTAACATGCCCTTATTTAACAAAAAGGTAATTAATGGTAAACATAATACTTGCATAACCAGCGCTGATAATTCCCCTTAGAAGGACAATGTATGTGGAATCATCTTAAATGTCTTCTTGGTCGTATGTATAGATTCCAAGATGAGCTGTATTGTGGGATTTTGTTGCCCTTTCTTGGCACTAGGATCTTTTGTCTCTATCTCTAATCAAGTTACTTGCAAAGCTGATCATTTTTCATATAAGTCAATAACTTTCTTTTGATATGCACAGAAATTTGACAGTGGCATTGGAAGAACCACAAAGAATCAAGAGAGGCAGGATTTGGCTTTCTTGTATAATGGGGAATTTAAGTAGGCATTTGGTAGAGAAAAATGTCTTGGTATTTCTGTACATCGTGATAATTAACAGATAGCTTTATGAGTAACTGGAGCAAGAGAAAATTAATTGCATAGAAACAAAACTATTTTTCATAGTAAACTATTTCCTTTGTGAATGCTCTATAACTTTTAATATTGATGGCAAGCCGATCTGTTTTTATATAGTTAATTAAAATTTTTAACTGGTTGCTTGAGAAAGAGATTGTCTTCCCTCCTTGTAAATAAAGTAAAAAATAATATATGTATGCCTATTATTCTTGTATGTAGCTCATGACATTTTTTGTGTGGTTTGTTGTTTGTTTGTTTTCTTTTTCCCTAGATGAAGCGTTCAGTTAGCAACCCTGGTCCTTGCTATTCAGAAAGGTAGTTTTCCATTTCATTAAGCTTTTTTCTTATGTCTCAAAAAACCTCCCTGAACCTGCCAGCATTAAAATCAAAATATGAGAATAATTATTCACTTGAGGAAAACAATTAAACAGCATAAATGGATCTAATTTTGAAAACTAACAGTGCAGATTCAATGTCAGTGACAAATGATGCAGCTGCTGTCTCTTAATACATTATAGAAAATTTCTTCATGATAGAAATATTATGCAGATGACTTATTCTGACAAGTTTATGAAATTAAACATAGAGCTTGAAATACTAACATTCTTCTTGGGTCAGTATTTCAGATTCTTAAAAGTATTTCTTCTGCATGCATAGATTACTCTTATTTCAGTTTTCAGGCTTTATAATTGTGAAAATATAGAATGTTCTGTTGACTGTGCCAATTTTAGTTTAGTGTAGTGAAAAACATCAATACTAACAGTTTAAGCACCAAATTTATCTTAAATATAAAATATATTGGATTTGTGGAGGTTTGTTACAAATTTTGCTTACTAATAGATCTCATTTATTTTGTAGGAATAATCACTCTGTAAAAGAATCTAATTCATCCCTTCACCGATTTTCACAGCAGCGCAGAAGAACATACTCGGATACAGAATCTTACAGTGATACTTCCATTGAAGATTCTCAGAGTAAGTTCTTTTCTGTCTTTTTGTACAATTAGCTTATTTACAGCATCTGTTCTAGTATTGATATCGGCACAAGGGAAAAAGTGTTATTAGTTACACAAAAATTTTGTTGCAAGATTCTTGTATTATAAATCTAAGCGTTTATGTAGTTTATGTGGATGACTTCTGCTGGCTTTCGTTTATAATGAAAAGGATCTTACAGCTGGAGTAGTTTTATTCAAATCAGTGTAACTACTGGCAAGATAAAATAGAGGCATAGTCAGAAATGGGATATTTGCGCTAATAGAATCTTACATGAACAGCATTGTGTAAGTGGTGTGGAATACTGTTGTTGGCCATCTGCTTGTTGTCACAAAACAGATGATTCTCCTTTCTGTGACCCCTGCTTTGTGGTGAGGGGTGATGTCCACCCAGTGCATTGTGGAAGATGGTTCATTTCAATGGTTGTTTGCCTTTTGCAGAGAACAGCACTGTTCTGAAAGAATGGCATTGTTTTTGCCAATAATAAATAAAAGCAACTCCAAAATTACAAAATAATGTCACGATCAGATTATTATTCTCTCCGGTTAGATGGGTCTACAGAGTTAGTAGCCAGTTTTTCTGTGGTTTTTCCTTTTGAATCCTGCTATTGTTTTGACTCCATCCTATCTCCTCTCAGGGAGACTAACTTGACTAGTTCTGCCTTAGTCTTGCTTCCTTTTTGAGTGTCTAGTGCCTCAACTGTATTGGAAAAACCGTAGGCCTTTGCATTGCTGAAATCCCATATAGACGTTAAGAGGTACTAATGCTTTGCATTCTGTTGTGAATCAAATATTTGCGTCTCTGCACAGTTTTCTTGCTTTGCTGGTGCTCATACGTTGCAGGGTGACCACCTCTTTCACTTCACTCATCTGCTACCAGCGTAGGGTATACCAGCAGGTACCCCAAACTAATAAACTTAGTTTACATACTGTTGTGTCTCATGGGTGATGGAGGTGCACATCAGTGTAGACTTTCTGGTGCTGGTTACCAGTCTGACTCCTTTCTGCTGAGAACAGTCTTTGTCTTTACGTGTTTCTGCCAACATAAGGGTTTTTTTTGTTCCTTGCATGTAGCTCTAGTTTCTAGCTCAGATTCTGGTTGTTGCTTTCTTTTACTATGTTAAAAGCTTCCTCTGCTGCTTTCAAGTTATTTTAGTTCTCTGTTTTTCCTCTCAGGTAGCCTAGCAATATTCAACTTGCAATAAGTGATCCATTTCATTATAATAACAGAAAATGTTTTAATTAGTTGCTTATCAATGCATGAGTTCTTTCAAAAAAAAAAAAAAAGTCATATTTTTCTTACACAGAATGCATCTGCACCTCACAGTTGTTCATAATGTAACGATCATTGTAAAGTCAAGCAAATTATTTTTTTGTTTTAGCTGAACATTCTTCATATCTATCATCTGTGGGCCTGATATTGATTTAGATCTTTCAGGAAAAGTCCAGAGTTATTATGCTACTGCTGGCTTATGTGTGGGAAGTAGTTAACAAATGGAATAACTGAGAGATTGGATGATTTTTTGTGGGGTTGAAAATTAAATACTTGTTGATATCTTCATAGGATCTGCTCAGTGTTCTAGAAGTGCTGTCAATGGAGATCTGGTATCATCAACCATTCCTGAAGAAAATAAATCAGTATCAAAGGAAAGCTCTGAACTAGAAGAGACTCTTCCATCCTTTTCTTCTTGAAGAAACTGAAAGTATTCAATTTTCTAAAAATAATGCTATGCAAAAGCTGCTGTAATTATACTGTTGTTATAGGATGTAGTCATTTCCCTTTTTAGAAGGATTTCTCTGCACTTTATAGAATAATATAAAAACTATCTTTGAAGTGTATTTTATCTTTGTAGAGTTTATTTGCAAGAGTATTTTCCTAATATTTCACAATTTGAATGTGCATTTTTTGGAACAAATGATGGCTTAACAGATAAGCATCCACATTTGTAAATGTAGCTCTTTTTAATAGGCGTGAAGGTTTGGCCTATACGTTAGTAAACCTGCAGGTTAGCAAAAAGGTTTCATTTTTTTGAGAAAATGCAAATTGTGCCATGGGCCTCTTGGTCATTTGTACCAAGTCATCCACCAGGCGCTGTGATTAGCCCTCCAATGGCTTTTTTTATCCCATGGAAGGGCTGTAGGAATAGGCATTAGCGGGTTTACTCTAGCAGCTTAATGGTAAAGGACATTGCCGCCTTTAAAAACAAGGATATACATAATCCGGTCCTTATTTTTAGCCAATGAAAGTAGAAATATTAAGTGTATTTTTCTAAACTAATGTATAAAAATAACTTAATATGAAACATTTGTACCAAACATTGGATATTTAATAATTTTTATTTATTTATTCTTTTTGCATCGAAAATTTCTACCTACTTTCACTTCTAAGGATCTACTAAGTGCTTCAGAATGTGTATGAATTATTTCTGGGGTGTGTAGCATTATAAGTAGCTAATGCAGCACTGTTAAGATTTACTCTACTCACTTAAGCTGTGTTTTTAGCAAGTGATACAGAAGCAAGAGCTGAAATATTAGAACATTAAGCTGCTGTAGTAATGGTTATTTGTATCTATACATATTTTATTTATGACATATTTATACAAAAGGGAGCTTATGTTTTTGTGATTCTTGTATATAAATTGAGGATGATATACACCAGGAGATGGATTCTGCTCTCATTTACATCGGTGTAAATTTGCATTAACAGTAACTGAGATCAGACTCTCTTAATAATTAATAAGTAATAGAGTGTAACAGTGCCTACTAGCACCTTGGTCCATAAGGTTGTTACAATTAGCATTGTAAGCTTTTGGATTTTTTTGGGTATTCATTTAGGGATAAACTTGGTCTATTAGGTCTTAGCTGTAGAGCACTTTAAGCATGACACAATTTTGATTCACACAATTGTTAAGCAAATGTACAGGGGTTTTTTTGCACTCAAGCACATACCAAAATCTGGTTTTTATAATCAGATCTTCTTTAATTTGGTTTAACTAGTCTTCCTTTTGTGCATATGAATACCTTGGTGGTTTTGGAGCAGGCTGGAAAGGCCAGATGGGAATGGAATGGAACCTTTCCTTATAAATTTCTGGAATATTGATCTGTCTAAATCAAAATAGGCCCAAAAACTGAGGAAAAACTTATGAGCTATTGCCCATATATGAGATGGCAGTTTATAAACTGTTATGTCAGGATCAAATGGAATGAAATGACTCATAAAACTACAGTTGTTTGCAGATACCAGCTCAAAGCTGGTGATTTTCATGCAGCTAGCATTTGCATAATACATATCAGCCACCCACATGCTTGTACATTTTTTTCTGAATGTTTGCTTTAATGTATTCTATATTACACTTAGTACAATTGTAAAAATAAGTATTAAAAAAGATGTTCAGAGAAGTAAACGCATTGCAATGAGAGTGTTGTCTGGACTCATATGCTGTCTCAGAGCTGCTTTTTGAAATTGCGTTGAGTTTTTTGCCATCTTATGCAGTGTTATGTACGTGTTATATTAAAAAATAGCCTTTTCTGGCTTTCAGCTACTACAGAGAAAATATTTTGGACTCAACATTGTGCAAAAAAACTTATGAGACATATCAGTGCACGTAGTAGTAAATAATATTTTTAAATACTGCCAGAGATAGGATTGTTCAGGCACAAAATTTGCATTTAGTGACTTCCACACTATTTTGAGTTTCTCCATGTCACTGAAGCTGGAATGATGGCTTTGTATCTATATAACACATTCCTGCTGAAGTTAAATCAGCCTTTTTATATATACGTGTGCTAAACTCTGTGGCAAAAAATCTTGAAATGTATTTTGGTGAAATCGGTGTAGATGATATGCTGTCATGCTTTTTGCATTTGGAGCCAAGGAGTAATTTCTCAAAGTGGTACTTCGCTGGCTGAATCACAGCAATCCATATGTCGTAAGACTGAAAAAAAATCTGACTACTCTTACATTTTAATTTCCATATTTAGGAGAGAGTTTATCAGGAATACCTAGTTGTATAATTCTTTCTGGAGGACAATGAGAGCTACACCTGGTTCCTAACTCAATTGCTTCTGAAGAGATCATTCTGAAATCAGTTTAATTTTTAAAAATAGTATTTATCACTTAAAGAATATAAGCATACTACATATATTTAGGTGAAAAGGGATAACTTCTAGTTACGAAGTTATCTCTCTGGAGTTGCTGACATCAGATAATTAGAAATGGAATGTGCCTAAATGGCTTACCAGCTTGTACTGTATGCACTGTAGGCAGTCAAAGATTTGGAGTTTTACAGATGCTGAGATTACAAAGTTTAGGCGCTACTGTGGCATGTTTCAGTAAGGGAATAACACAATGATTTATTTTTGACTGTGTTATGCTTTGTTTTTTTTCATTAATGGTTTCGGTTGAAAGGGATCCATCCATCCTGACCTTGAACACTTCCAGGGAGGGGGCATTCACAACTGCCCTGGACAACCTGTGCCAGTGCCTCACCACTCTCGTCATGATGAATTTCTTCATAATGTCTATTCTAAATCTTCTCCCTTCCAGTTTAAAGCCATTCTCCCTCATCCTGTCACTACAAGCCTTTTTACAAAGTTGCTCCCCAGCTTTCTTGTAGGCCCCTTTCAGGTACTGGAAAGCCACTGTAAGATTTCCCTAGAGCCTTCTCTTCTCCAGGCTGAACCAACCCCAAGTCTTTCAGCCGGAAAGACCTCGATGGGAGGTGCTCCGGCCCTCTGATCATCTTTGTAGCCCTTCTCTGGACCCCTTCTAACAGTTCCATATCCTTCTTACGCTGAGGATTCCAGAACTGGACACAATACTCCAGGTGGGGTCTTATGCGACTTGAGTAGAGGGGAAGAATCACCTCCCTTGACCTGCTGGCCATGTTGCTTTGGATGCAGCCTACGACACGGCTGGCCGCCTGGGCTGTGAGTGCACATTACCAGCTCATGTTGAGCTGCTTGTCAGTCAGCACCCCAAAGACCTTCTCCACAGGGCTGGTTTCAATCATATCATCCCCCAGCCTGTATGGAAACTGCAGATTGCCCCAACTCAGGTGTAGGACCTTGCACTTGACCTTGTTGAACCTCATGAGGTTCACACTGGCCCACTTTTCCAGCTTGCCCAGGTCTCTCTGGATTACATCCCATTTTTTCTGGTGTGACAACTGCAGCACACAGCTGGCTGTGATCTGCAAACTTCCTGAGAGTGCACTTGATCCCCCTGTCTATATCATCAATGACAACATTAAACAGCACTGTTCCCAGTACAGACCCCTGAGGGACACCACTTGTCTTCATCTTCATCTGGACATCAAGCTGTTGACCACTACTCTGAATATGATCGTTCAACCAATTCCTTATCCACCAAACAGTCCACTTATCAAATCCATCTATCTCCAGTTTAGAGAGAAGGATGTTGTGGGGAACTGTCTCAAAGGCTTTACAGAAGTCCAAATAGGTGACATCCGTTGCTTTTCCTGTGTCCACTGTTGTCACTCCCTCACAGATGTCCACTACGTTGGTCAGGCAGGACTTTTTAAATAGACATAAATATTCTGGGTTGTGATGTGGATTATTTTTTTTAAAATCCAAGCTCTAGATAGAACATTATCATCTTCAAAAGGAGGGAAGAAAGAAAGAAACAACTAGAGAAGATATGATTTTAATATTTTATCAGAGATGTGAAGTTTTTGTGTTCTGTTCATACAGTTTTCTCCCCTTGAAGGGTAAGGTCATGGAGTAAAAACTGAAATGCAGTGTTAAGACTAAGATATCTTGTGTGCTAGTGGTAAAATGAATCTCTTAGTATTACGGAGGCTATCCACTCTCACAGTTAGTTTTCTCAGGTTGCCAAATGTAAAATGTTAGTAGGGAATTATAGCTCTGAAGTAGAATTTATACAACAGCTCATAGAGCAGTGCTAAAAAGTTTTTCCTTTATGCATCAGGACCCAGGAAACATGGTCCTAGTACCTTCACAAGCATATCAGTGGTAGGCTGTTTTCCTGAACTTGGTCCTATAGTGCAATAATTGCAAATGTAGAGTTAAAAATCCCAATATTTGAGCTGAGTATAATAAGCAAATAGCTTGAAATGTTCGCTGCTCACTTTTATGATTTTTTTTTTATCCAAAGTCTGCTTAATCTATTGTGTGGAAAAATATTACTATTTAGGGGTATGTTCTGTGCGACTGAATATTGAAGCTTTGCACATTAACAGTGTCACTCAATATTAGTATTTGCTTTAGTCTTTTGAAAAAACACTGGCTCAGTAGGTTGGCATTTAAAGTTATCTGTTAAGGCTGTGCTTCAGCAAACCTGTAAGTACTTTAATCCTCTTTATAGGCACGTGGGTGACTCATCTGCTTAAAGTTAGGTGTGCTTGTGGAAGTACTATGCAGATGTAGGCCAGAGATAGTAATAGATTATTATTATTAGTATGCTGGGAGTCATAGTGATGCATAGTGTTGCTAGCACGTGCTTCTGCTCCACTTTATGAGAATAATATAGCTCCTGTGTTGCCTGCCTTGAATGTATTTGCTCTCTGTCTCTTAATACTGACCAGAGTGAATTCTAGAAGCAGAGCTGCTCCTTTGGCCTTGATATTCTTTTCCCATTGATAACCAAAACTGTGACCTGCTTGCATGAGGTTTTGTGATTTCCTCCCCAGGAATGTAAAGACAGGCTTTGCTCCTATAGATGTGTCAGCTGACTTGAGGGATGGAAAACTGATGTGGTGTAGGCCCTTCATCACCTGTAGAAGGTGAGAACTTGTATGTCCAAGCGATTAGGGTCAACTACTCTGTACTAGTTGCAGCTGCCAAAAAAATAGAGTCAATAGCCAGGTTTCCTGTAGGCAGTTTTTAACTGTGTTCGGTAGAGACAAGCTATGGAGAAGAGAGAGGAGGAATTTATCCATATAGGGTATAGTAGAATACCTGGAAGTGTATACAGTTTGCAATAGTACAACAACTGCAAAACCAGAGCATATTAAATAAATAACAAGGAGTCGCAGACTTTGTGGTGCAGAAAGCATGCTTTATTTCAATTCTATCTCAAGGAGGTTCAACAGCTAACAAGATTTATTACTGCATTAGGAGAACTAAAGCAAATTGAAGTGCGAGGAGATATTTGATGTTATAACAACAGTTTGTTTTCAAACTGTGGCTCATTGCTTAGTTGCCCGGGAAGTGACTACTGGACGTCTAATACTACCACACAAACTCAATCAGTGCACCCTACAAACCTCCAAGAGGGGGTACTGCTGCTGCACTTGAGTACCTAAATAGCTGGTTGATTAAGGGGATGGCCAGGTGATGTTACTTTTTTAAAGCTATTCAGGTAGTCAATATGTCAGAAACAGTACACGAACAGTGGGTGAACAAAGTGCTGGCCGCTTGCACTTTGTCCAAAAATTGTCAGTCAGGTATGGAAATTATGACATAATCAGATTCAATGTAAAACATTAAAGCAATGCTTACAGGAGGGTAATTGCAAACACCACCAATGCCTTACATTTCTGATTCAACATAAATATTTGTGCATGTATGAAATACTATGCACAGTATCATCGCTTAGGTGAAAGTAATCTTCAACAGGGAGCCTCTCTACCTGTTGAGGCATTCTTAGACATCAACAATGAGTTGAGGCACAAAAATTAGTTAAAAGTTGAGCAGAGTAGTCATTTTCTAGGAAACTTTCTCCTACCAACTCTGAGTTCCAAGAGTTACATTTCAAAATGTCATAAAATAAATGGTACAAAACTTCATAACCGTTAACTTCGGCTATATACAGTATGTACATGTCAGTGAAAAAAGTGTTTAAATTCTTAAGTCATAATTTATAGTTCTGGACTTGTCTCATTCAGGTAGGTAAAAAAATACTTCTTTTATATTTACAGATCAGATATTTCAGTCCATACATGAAACACTTGTAAAAAGACAAGTGTAAATAATACAGATCAAGCTCTCTAAATTGATCGAATATTAATATTCACAGTGGCAGAATCTGTACCGAATTCATTTCCTAAATTCAGGGTATAAAGTCCACCGTCATTCTTCTGGACATCCATGATGATTAGGGTGGTTAGATCTTCACTGGTTTCGATGTGGAATCTGCCTTGCTGGTCCTGACTGGTAATTTTTCTCCCTCTGCAGTACCATGTTATTTCAGGAGTAGGTTCGCCCGAAAAAGCACAAGATAGCGTGAGAACTTTTCCTTCGTCAATGCTGATATCAGAGGGGAGAGCTTCAATTTTGGGTGGTACTCCTTTACAAAACAGGAGAAGAAATAACAAGTTAGTCTGTTTCCCTGAAGCCATTCAGCAGGTTTACTCTGAGGACTACTTCAGGATATTGGAAGCACTAACTCTACTAGTAATTGTATTGCTCACCTCTGAGACCCGATTTAAGCATTTTACTAGTTGAACTCTCCAGTTGAGCCATACTAGATTTCCCCATAATACTGCTGGAGCTCATCTCTACAAAGGATTCTTTCATGGAGGACATGCTTTTGGCAGACATGCTTGCAAATTTCATTTCAGTCATGCTGCTACTGCTGAAACTGCTGAATGAAGCCTCTTGTTTAGAAGAAGCCATTTGAAAGGACTGAGAAGAAAAACTTTCGTGCATGCTTGCGTCGCCACTTGTCTTCAATACTACCTCTTTTGGAGGTTCTTCAATTAGAGCTGGAGAGCATCGCAAACATAGAAGGAAAAACCAATAATGTCACATTAACAAACAAAATCATGCAGTTCTATGTGGTTAATTTAACAGAAATGAAGAGACAGCATAGTTTACTTTCAGTAAAAAAGTGCAGTGGAGTATACGCTTGTTTACAATCTTTTGTTTCAGATGTCCGAATCACAAACAGTAGGTACAAAAAAACCACCCTGTTACTAGTATGTGTGAACTTGGAGGAAAAACATACTTGAGAAGAAAGAGGTCATTGCTTGGCGTTTCCTATTAGAATCGTTACTAGAATTAGCCACTAAGAAACTATGTGTGTGTTCAGGACATCTTTGTAGAAGCTGTGATATGTTTTCAATATCTTACAAGCATGGTATGGGAAAGTCCATATTTCATTGGATTATTCTGTAGCTATAAAAGGCAACAGAAAAGCTAAGTCACTAGCTTTCCTTTAAACCCAAGCACAGTCATACAAGCAAATCATAGCAACTCCTTGATGCTAGGAACTGGGATATAATACAGCAAATAATATACTAAACCCAGTTCAGTTATGGTTAAGTTACCATAAAAATTTTTAACTGTGTAATTACTTTGTTTTATTGGAACAGATTCCTTTAGTAAATGAGGAAAGAGTAATTGCCAGCATCAAGGTCTTAAGACAGTCATCCTAGGAGGAATGCTCATAGCCTTCTGTCAACATGCATCTATTGATGTAAGAGAGCATCCGCATGCTTCTCTGTGGGTGCTGTTTTAGTTCTGTATATATAATATGCAGAAGAAATAGAACTTGTTACAATTTGTAAATCAACATTCCCAATAAGCCATTTTAGTAGACATACCACAGCAAAAAGTAGTGATTAGTCTGAGCACAAGACCTGGAGAACACACTTACGGAGTACAGTCAAAGATGCTGTAGCAGAGCACTGCCCATGATAATTTTTTGCTTTGACTGTGTATTTTCCAGTGTCACTCACTGCTGCATTTCGAATCTCAAGAGAATATAAGTTTTTGGAACGTGTTACTCTGATGTGCGATGAAATGGCAATCTGAGGAGGGAAAACCAATTATTTCATTAAGATCAGTTCCATGAATAATTGAAAAGTTTTGAGTAAATAGAGTATATAATTACTTACATGTTGATTATTCTTAAACCACTCAATTTCAGGAGAAGGATCCCCAGAAACTTCACAAGTGAACAGTACATCTTGTCCTTCATTGACATTTTGAGACTTAGGCTGTGTGATAAATGCTGGTTCATTGGAGCGCTCTTTAGAAAAGGTCAGAACATACTGGTATTTAATAATGCCTTCGTCAGTTTTACCCTCGCAGGTGAGAATACCTTCATCTCTATTACTAGCCTTTTTGATAGTCAGTGTGTGATCACTTCCAGAAACACCATATCTGTAATCATCTGAATTTTTCAGCTCCATTCCATTCAGCACCCATTTTACTTCAGAGGCACCAGGAATGCTAGCTTTCAAGGTCACTTTCTGCCCTTCAGATACTGTTTTAGTTGAAGAAGCTTTAATTTCTACTTTCGCTTGTTTGACATCTTCAGTAACAATTGACTTCTTAATGACTTCTTGAACTGCTGCTTTTTCTTCAGTTGCCACTGCTGATTTCTTCTGGGTAGAAACTTTAAGCACCTCATCTTCTTTCTGAACAGATTTATGAGTTTCAGATGCACTTTTTACCTGGGAATGGATATTTTTAAATACTTGGCCAGTAAACTGGAGGTTAGTTTTTGAAACACCTCCTTCTCCAATAATTTCACAAGTGTATTCTCCTTTATCAGATTCCATGAGGTCATGGATTTTAAGCTCATAGGTGCCGTCTGCTGCATAATGAAACTTGAAATGATTGTCTTCTTTTAGTTTTTTGCCATCCTTATACCAAGCCACTTCTCTGACACTTAAAACACTGCTTTCAACTGAACAGGATAACTTTACCTTGTCTCCTAGAGTCTCTGCTTTCAGATGCTGTTTTATCTTTGGTGGAGAAGCAATTGGTAATTGCACTTTCTCTGCTGGTGCTATTTTGTCTCCAGGTGGTGACTTGGCTTTTGGAGGGCTAGTGGTGGGTTCAGGAGATTTCACTCGTTTAGGAGACTTAACTGGCTCTGGAGATTTTACACGAGGCTCGGGAGATTTGACTGTTGGGGGTGATGTAATTGTTTTTTCGGGAATTTTTGTTCTTTGAATGGTCAAGGTAAAATGTGCTTCCTGTCTTCCTTCAGAGTTTTCCACCACAACAGTGTAACTTCCTTCATCTGACATCTGGACCGCAGAAATTTCAAAGGTAGACTTATACTGTGTTCGTGTTACTTGGAAGCGCCTTGAAGAAACAATGGGTTGACCTGCATGGAACCACGTTATTGTTGGTGCTGGTTCACCATCAACGTCACAGGAAAACCTTGCATTTTCCCCTTCAGAAACTGTGATTGACCGTGGTTTTGTAAGGATTGTTGCTGGCAGAGTGCTCTTAAATGCCTTGTGTACAGTCCTTTCTTCCAATGATTTTTCTCCAGCTGCAGTGATTTTTTCCTCAGAAGAGGCATAGTGTTCATATGACAAAAGTGATTCTCGTGTTGCGGAGATTTCTGATTTGACCTCTCTTACTGAGGAACTTGCTTCTGTAGCAGTTGCTTTCTTAAATGAGGAGACTGCATATGCCTCTGTTTTTGTCAAATCAGGTAAAATTGACCTTGGTACTTCTTCATCTCTCCTCTGGGAGGAGTATGTAGTGTAATCTCCTCCAGTAACATCTAGCGTTGCATAATCAGAGCATTCCCCTTTGTAGTTTGTGCATACAGCCCGGTATGTTCCACTGTCATCAATGTGGCAGTCAAGAATCTCCAGAGTTAATACACCGCTGGTATTAGTGAAATGTATCTTACTGCTCTCCTGGAGCTCAATACCATTATGGTACCACTTCACTTCAGCAGTTGGTTTTGACTGGACATTTAGGATGAACCTGGTATTATGACCACATGGTACCCGGTGTGAGCGCATTCTCAGGGTAATGCGAGGAGCATGGTCGAGGGTGAAAGGCTGCTGAGTCAGAACTTCGTATTTCCTTTCCATAGTTTTCTGAGTTTTCAGAGCAGATTTCATGGACTCGTATCTAGAAAATATATCAAATCTTGCCATTCTCTCAAATCGAGAGAGTGATCTTTCACTAGAAACAGGGCTAGGTGAGCGTGGTCGAGTTCTTTCTGGTGTTGGGGATCTTCTCTCACTTTCTTCAGGAGGCCGTGAACGGGGTCGAATTAGTTCAGATACAGGACGCATCAACTCAATGTAAGTTGGAGAGAGAGATCTTCTTCTCCTTAGTAATCTAGAGGGAGGTGAAAATTCCCTGTGAACATGTTGTACCATTTCTATTTCTTCTTCTTCTTCTTCTGATGTGATCTCAGTTACTTCTCTTTCCCTCCTTCTTCTAAGTCTACTCTTCTCCTCCTCTGCCATATATTCGAGCTCACTCCTGTATTCAGAGAGTCGTTGGGCAGTGCCAACAGGACGAAGCAATTCTTCATCCTCTCTTTCATCCATTATCCTTTGCTTTTGTTTAGGTGGTCTGTAGGCAGCCCTGTCATGGCGTTGACGAAGCTCTGCATAGCTTGTGCTGGTCTCGGCTTTAATTGGGATGTGATAGCTTGAATACCTCAGCTCTCTTTTTCTTTCTTCCTCTGAACTGACCTGTGCTCCTGAAGTAGAATACCGAAGGGCAGACAGTTCGAAGCGTGGAGGGCTTCTGCTTGGTGGGGAAGCAGAAAAGCCTAACTCCAGCTCTTCTTCAAGGCGCAGTCTTTCCTCTTCAGTTCTCTTCATGGCTAAATAGTCATCTACAGGCAGGAGTAGTTCCTCATCAGACAAGTCTCCAAGCGATCGTCTTCTTGGTCTATAATAATATTCATAGTCTGGAGATGGAGTACGCCGACGGGCTGGTCTCACAATTTCAAGATCATCTTGTGTTAGCTTTGGTATGCGCCATTTAGGCTTATACTGATCAGAAATGCGTGGCAGTGGCATCACGTAGAATTGCTCCCACCTGGAAAGGCGTATGCGTTTCTGGCGTTTCTGAACAGTTCTCTCAAGTTTTCCTGGCATTTCATATTGGTCTCGCAACCTCTTGTACCACTTCATGTCTGACAGAGGCACAAAATGTTTAATACTCTGATCTTCCTCAAGAGTGTGCACATGTTTGCGGGGCTCTGGAACCTCATACGGCATACGAAGTCTTCTTTCTTCCTTCTTTTCTTCTTTCTTAATTTCATATTCACCTTTGACGGTCTTAGTGCTAACAGCAGGTTTATATAAGATAGCAGCTTCTCTGAGTGCCTCTTGTGCAGTTTGGGTCAGTGGAACAGCTTCAACCCCAGAAAGGATTTCTGCCATTCGTAAGGTCTTGTCAATTTGCCTCTGTACGTGCTTTTCCCGTTCTTCTTCAGTCTTGTACTCACGCTTGACATATTTCAAGCGTTCAACTTTTAGATAAGCCTGACAGCTTGTAGATCCAGCACTGTTTGTAGCAGTAACTCTGTAATAACCACTGTCTTCTGGCAAAGTATCTCTGATATGCAAAGCATAGTAGTCTAAACCTTCATGAATTATATCAAAGTTAGGACCAAAGGATAGAGGTTGACCATTTTTCTCCCATTTTAGTGTTGGTTTTGGTACACCAGATACCCTGATCTCAAAACTGACACTTTGGCCTTCTTGACATTCAGCGTTTGCCAGCAGTCTTTTAAACATTGGCCTCATTGTGGCATCTGCTGGGGGTGGATGCGGAATCACAGTCAGCTTAGCTTTGCAGCTGTCTTCACCATATTTATTGCGTGCCACAATACTGTATTCGGCATCATCCTCTTCAGTGACATTATTGATGATGAGTTGGTAAAGGCCCTTGTCTGATTCAAAAGTATACTTCTTATCATCATCGCCAGGTTTGATTTTCTGGCCTGATTTGAACCACGTTAAGCGAGGTTCTGGGTGAACTGTTATGGTTACTCCGAACCTGACATTTTCTCCAACATACGCAGTGCGGTTATACAAAGGCAGAGTAAATTCTGGCGGACGCTCTAATAGTCTCATAGTATCAACCCGTCGCTTTACTTTCCTAACAGTTCTGCATCTATAGTGCTCAGAAATTTCTCTCACACCTTTAACAAAAAGTTCTGCATAAGAGCTGTCTTCACCATAGTCGTTTACTACCTTGCATCTGTAGGTACCATCATCAGATTTAGAAACATCTTTGACATACATGGTTGCCACACCATCTTCATATTTGATTTCATATTTCTCATTGCTTTCTAATTGCCTCATGCCAAAGTACCATGTGACTTGTGTGGACTGATCATAGTTTTCAATTCTACATACATATTTGGCATGCCCTCCTTCTTCTGTAACAGTGTGCTTTATCTGCCCAGCAATGGGACCAATGTCTATTGGTGCAACTTTAACTTTAGCCACTGTTACACCTTTCTGAGACCTAATCGCGCCTCCACAGGAAATGCGGGCTACTGACACAACTGTGTTCCACTCCTTCTTTACTAGAGTTTGGTAGTAACGCCTGTGCCTCAGGGTCTTGATGACTTTAGTGCTGGTCTTTTCTGTCTGCTGTTTTAGCCACGTGTGGTTAAGTGCTTCAGCAGCTGTCATCCGAGCTTTTCTTTCCTTTACTAGAAGGCGATCAATGAAATCCATAGCCTCAATGCTTATGTCTTTGAATGCTTCATCATCAAAGTTGTATTCAGCGTTTAGGATATTTTCAATAACTTGTTGGTTTGTTTCAGCAATGAAAGGATTAATGCCGCTGAGAAGAATATAAGTGAGAGCACCAACTGACCACATGTCAGTAGCTGTGCTGACCAAATCATGATGATGTACTTCAGGTGCGTAATATTCAGGAGAAGTGAACTGGAGTCTAAAGCTGTCTCCAGGCTTCAATTGCCTGGCTTGGCCAAATTCAACAATTTTAACTACAGAGCTTCTTCTTGTGAAGTAAATAATATTGTCTGGTTTAATATCAAAATGTCCGATGCTGTGGCGATGCAAAAATTCTAGTGCATCGCAGACCTGGCGTACATAACTTATTATTTCTCTTTCATTAAGTTCAAATGAAGCTGTGCTGATCCTTTCAAAGATATCAACTCCAGAAATGAATTCAAAGATCATAACCAATTCTTCTAGGCTCTCAAATGATTCATGAAGATACAGGATATTTCGGTGCCTAGCAATGTTTAGAATGGAAATTTCTTTCTTCACCAGAACTTGGTCAGCACCCTTTACTTTGACAAACTTGGCCAAGTAAGTCTTTTTGGAAACTGCCTCAACACAGCGGTGTGCAATGCCAAACTGCCCACGTCCAAGCTCTTCTGCAATCATATATTTGTCATAGAGTTCCTTTGTAGAATAGTGAGCTGCTTTAACTGTGCTGACTTCTCTGGTCTCATCAACTTCTTCATCATAGTTCATTACTCTGGTCTTGTCTTCCTTTGTTATAATTGGATCAGTAGGTTCTGAAGGTTGGCTTTGGCCAAACTTGTTTTCTGCAATTACACGGAACTGGTAGGTGGTCTTGCCAAATAGATTCACCACTGTGTATCGTGTATCACGAGCTTGTGCAACACGAATCCATCGCTCTGCTGTTGTAGCACGTTTCTCAATAATGTAGTTTATGATTCTGCTTCCACCATCAGTAGCAGGTTCATTCCAGGTTAAGTTGACTGAATCCCTTGAAATGTCAGTTACCTTCAGACCTCTTGGTGGATCAGGCACATCAGCCACATCTAATTCAACTGTTTTTTGATCTATCCCAAATCTGTTTTTGGCACAAACAATGTAAAACCCTGCATCTTTCCTGTCAACACCATTTGGGAAGACAAGAGATGTGAATGATCGTGTAACAATGACTTGGTAGTGTCCATTAGTATCGATGAGGTCTTGTCCTTTCTGCCATGTGATCACAGGTGGAGGCTTGCCACTGAACGGAATCTTGATGCTCACTACTTCCCCTCGGAGGGCATGAACAGCTCCCATGCCTTCCAGGTTTTTGGGCAAGTGAATCTTTGCAGGAACTGGAATAGAAAGAGGAAGAAAAAGCAACACATGACCAAGAGCACATGAGAAGAGCACCAATAATCTAAATATTTAAAGCTTAAAAAGAATTTGTCTTAGGAATCATGACCCTTCATTCACCTTCAACATCCAAAGAGGCAGTGCCAGATACAGATCCTCCTTGGTTGGTAGCTCTAACTTGATATACAGTGGCATCATCATCCGTTACATTTGTGATGACCAGCTGATGATATCCACCCTTGAATTCCTGTATTTTGATTTTTTCACCATCTGGCATGATTTCTTTGCCCTGTCTGTACCACTTGACAATTGGTTTAGGATGACCAGTGACTTTGCAAACAAATGTGGCATTAGCTTGAAATTTCACATTCAGATTCCTTAGTTCTTCCTTGAAATGTGGAGCTTGAATTGGTACATCAGATTTTGGAATGACTGGTTGTGATACCTCACTCCACTCACTTTCACCACCAAGATTTTCACATTTTACACGGAACTCATATTCAAGACCTTCAATAAGGTCTTTCACAGAATAAACAGTTTCACGAATTTCATCTGTTGTTACGGAAATCCACTTGTTTTGTTTTTTCTCACGCTTCTCAAGATAATAAGTTCTAATCTTTGCGCCGCCATCACTTGCAGGTGGCTTCCATGAGACAACACAAGAATCCTTTGTGACAGCACTTGCTACTGGCTGGCCAGGTTGTCCTGGTTTTTCTGTAAAGAATAAAAAGATTCAAAAAGTGAAGTGAGCTTACCTTAGTAATTACAGGGTCATACAGAAATTAGTATTTTGGCATCCACTTACCAAATGGAGGTTTCATAACAACAACTGAAGAAACCTCCAGTGCTTCACTAATGCCATATGTATTCTGAGCAGAAACACGGAAATAATAGCCTGCATTTTCAGTTAGGTTAACAATTCTACAGGTTGTGCCTGAAATGCTTGAAGATACAAGTTGCCATTCTGCTCCTTCCTTGGCTTCACGTTTTTCTATGATGTAATTGGTTATCATTGCACCTCCATCATCCTCTGGTGGTTTCCAGCTTATCACCACAGAATTCTTCAGTATAGACTCTATGACAATTGGCCCTACTGGTTTATCTGGCTTATCTGTAAAAGAAAAAGAACAATATTTTTAGTTCTTTTGCCAGTAAGTATTTGAGAAAATATTCCACAAAAATGCTGAAAATAAAGCTAATTACCTTGTATTTCCACATTAAGTACAGTGTCAACTGTTCCAAATGTATTACTGAGTTGCACTTTGTACTTCCCAGCATGAGTCTTGTGCTGGACATTCTTAATAGCAAGATGAGTATAATGTTCTGTGTTCTCAATAGTAACAGTTTCTGATCCTCTCAAAGGTTTGTTGCCATGGAACCAAGTTATTGCTGGTACTGGTCGGCCAATATATACAACGTGAAGGCGGAGAGTGCCACCTGCACCTGCATAGTATTTCTCTTTCAATGGGAAGCCAGGATGGAACTGAGGAGGCGCCTGTAATAGTAGCTTGCCGCTAGTTTCAATTTCTCCAACATCATTGGTAGCCATACAAGTATAGAGACCTTCATCCTCCTGTTCATCTGTTATTACTGTTAGTGTATGGTTGCGTCCATCAGATGACATTTTGTATTTTCGGCTTTGCACCAGTTCTTTGCCGAAGCGATACCATTTTATATCAGGCAAAGGTCTTCCGACAATCTGGCATGTCAGCTGAGCCGCTTCACCAAGTTTAGTTGTAACATCCTGCATTTCTTTTCTTATGACAGGTGCTTCTCCAGCTATGACAAAGAATGTGAAAAATAATGAAGATAACTATAAAATTTTCCTCTATTACTACATTACTGGAAATTAATTTGCATTTATACTCATGTCTGTTATACTTGAAAGACTGTGCTTTCAGTTGTGTGAGCAAATAACATGTAAAACAAATAGGCAGCATGTTAAATGCAGCACTGTGGTTTATGACACAGCAAATCACAACAGTATCACAGAAAATATGACAATATATTTCTGCTTACATGTTAATTTAGTTTTCACTGCCATAGCAGTCCTTCGAGGTCTACTGAGGCCAGTCTGATTTTCTGCAAAAACACGGAACTCATATTCTGTAGCCTCTAGTAAGCCTCCTACTGTAAACTGCCTGTCCTTGATGCGTTCTTTACTGCATTTTTTCCAGGTGCTTTCTCCAGACTGGCGATATTCAACCCAATAGCCAAGGATTTCTTTGCCACCATCACTTTCAGGTCGTTCCCATTCTAGCGTAATGCTGTCCTTAGATATAGAAGTGATCTCAATTTCTCCAGGTTGGCTTGGTTTGTCTGAAAATTAAAATAGATACAGGAAATAAATTGCCTTCTAAACACCACTAAGTTGCTCTTCAGAAGATCTGTTAATGCAAACATTTTCTTACCAAATGGATCCTTGCATACAACTGGTTCAGAAGCTGGACTTGCTTCACTTTCACCAATGTCATTTTGAGCAATGATACGGAATTGATATTCAGCATCTGGAACAAGTCCTGTGACTGTGTACATTGTAGTAGTAATCTGTGTCTTATTATGCCGGACCCATTTTTCTGTAGATGTCTCTTTACGTTCAATGTAGTAACCAGTTACACGAGAACCACCGTCATCTTTAGGTCTGGACCAGGACAAGTTGACAGAACTCTTTGTAACATCAAGCACTTCAGGTGGATTGTTTGGAGGCTCTGGAGGATCTGTTAATAATTATAATAACAAAAATAATAATGTAGCATTAAAATATTTGCATATACTATTGCACTTTTCTAACCTTGATGTAGTAATTAAAAATATATTTTAAAAACTCAAAAAGATGACTTACTTAGAGGTGTCTTTGGTACTGCTGGTTCTTCAGATTTGAGTGATTTGCTAATACCAAAATGGTTTTCAGCAGAAACACGGAAGTGATATTCCACATTTTCTTTGAGTCCTTTCACTACTAGTGATGTCCCTTTCACTCTAGAGTCAACAGTGTACCAGGCAGTCTTTGGTACTTCCCGTCTCTCAACAATATAACCTAGGATATCTGCACCACCATCATCTGTAGGAGGTCTCCAGCTTACTCTGATGGAACGAGCTTGTATGTCGTCATACTCAAGTGGCCCTTCTGGTGGATTTGGAATGCCGATCACTCGAACTTTAATATACACAGCTTTCTTTCCACACTTGTTTTCAAGTGCCAAATCATAGGTGCCTGAATCTTCTCTTTCTGCATCTTTGATCACAAGTTCTGTGTGAGTGTCAGAAGTTGCAATCATGGCCCTCTTGCTGATGTCATGTCCTTCTTTTGTCCATTTGCATATTGGGATGGGCTTACCCTTAATGGGTATTGTAAGCCTGATAACTCCACCTTGTCTCACCATGAGACCTTCCTGGTATTTTTCATCAAGTTCGTAGTCTGGATATTCTGTAAACAAAATTAATATGTCATGGTTTGTCTCTTTTACAGACTATATCATGCCTGCTTTAGGCAAATAAATACTTTCTTAGGACAACTTCCATTGAGAGTTAAGACTTGGAGTGTCTTACCAAGCATTTCTGTTATTTTGACTGTTCCTGGCACTTCAGCAGGCTCTCCTGGCCCACCAGCATTACAGGCTAGAACACGGAATCGGTACTCTGCACCCTGAGGGAGATGAGTCAGTGTGTATTCACGAATCTTGGTTGGTGTGGTATTGCACTTGGTCCATTCAAATTGATCAACCTTCTGCATCTCAATTAAGTAGCCAGTAACCTTAGAACCACCTTCATCTTCTGGGGGACTCCAAGCCAGGGAGACAGATGTTCTTGTAGTATCAGTGACTCTTGGATTCTGAGGTTTACCTGGAGGAGCTGGAAGAGGAGATCAGATGGAGAGATGGGATCTTTTTCATGAATATTTAAAAGATGTAACAAATGCTAACTTGCAACACGTGGTCTGTATTAAGCCTATAGGATTACATACAGAAAAACATGGAATGAAAGATTTTCACTAATATTTTCTTGGTTTTCTCCTGTCAGAGTCTCATTTGTTAATACACCCAGATACATTTCAAAATTAGAAAAGAAAGGGTAAATTTTTACTAGTATCATCCCTTTCTGCCATAATATGCTTAATCTAGGTAGGAAATGACTTACCAATTGGATCTCTGGCGACAGCGGACTTGGAGGGACGGCTGGGTTTCCCAGTGCCTCTGGCATTGATTGCTGTGACTCGGTGTTCATATTCTAGTCCTTCAACCAATCCAGTGGAACGATAACGAGTCATAGTGACTGGAACTTTATTTACGCGGATCCATCTATCTGCTCTAACTTCTTTGCGTTCCACAATATAACCAGTGATCTGTGAGTCACCATCATCTTCTGGAGGATACCAGGTTAATGTCATGCCATCTCGAGAGATATCAAAGACTTCTGGAGTCCCAGGAGGACCAGGAATACCTGTGAAAACATAGGAGAGAATTAGTGAAGAAAGCCTCAAATAATTGTACACATTAGCAATATGCAACTTAATGTGAATGACAATGTAATATTAACGTCCAATCAAACTGAGTTTATCAGCAGATATCAAAATACTTTACAAACTAGGTCAGTGAAATTCATCTGTTTTTGTAATGGGGTAAATGATTTTTAAAGCTAATAGCAGATCTGAGTAGAAAATCCAAGTTTACTGTCCACATTCTGTTGCAGTGCATCTATAATAGCTATATAGATTTATGGATGGCATTTTTCTCTGGAAATGTAACAAGACTACTGTGCATCATAATGTACCATTTTTTGACAAAAGGAAGTAAAAAGATCTAGAAAAATCTTCTCTAAGTGTGGATAAATAAGTCCACTTAAATATATGTTTTGTTTTTAAAGGTAGGGAATAAGCAAAAATTCAGACTTACGGATTCTGCTTTTGCATTCTATGATTTCAGACTGCAGGTAAGATCCAATTCCAAAGCGGTTTGTTGCAGCCACACGGAACACATATTCTGCACCATCAACAAGTCTGGTGAACTTAAATGTTGTCCTGGTTACTGACTCTGAAACTGGCAGCCATCCAGGACGGTGAGCATCACGCTGTTCTACCACATAGCCACTAAGGGTAGCTCCGCCATCCAGCTCAGGTGGGTCCCAGGAGATAGTTACATAATTTGAATCAATTTCATCGATTCGGATAGGTCCAACAGGTGGTCCAGGTTTGTCTAGGAAAAGAAAGACAAAAAAATGTGGGGAAAAGAAATCTTATTGCTGATGTAACAAAGTTTAGATGGGAAAGTTCATGGGAAATTATTTTCATAAACCCTTACCGAGGATTATAACCTTTATTGTATCGGTAACTGTTCCAGTTGTGTTCTTCAGCTCAAGTGTATACTCTCCAGTGTCATGTATGGTGGTCTCACGCACAGTTAATTTAGCCATTTTGGCAACAGTCTCCATTTTGATACGTTCTGATTCTTTTAGTTTAGAACCAGCAAAGAACCAAGATGCAGTTGGAGGTGGTCGTCCTTCAATTGGAATAGATAACTCAATGGGCTTGCCAGCAGGTACATGAATTGTCTTCTGAGGAATTCCAGTGAAGTCAATTGTTGGTAGAACTAAGAAAAACAAATGATATTTAAAATATCTGATTTACAAATTCATTTGGTATAAACTTCACTCAGTTAATTTCAACAGTGGATGCTTACCTTTTTGGTCTTGTACTGTCACTGCTGTGACAATCTCTCGTGGTTCTGACATGCCTTTCTGATTCTGTGCTCTGACCCTGAACAAGTACTGTTCACCTTCATTGAGAGAGATGATTGTATGCTCATAGACAGTAGGCTTCAGTGTCACTACCTTCAACCATCTTTCTGTTCCAGCTTTGCTGGCCTCGATAACATATCCAGTTAACCTGCTGCCACCATCATGTGGTGGTTTCTCCCATGCAAGAGTAACAGTTGATTTAGTGGTGTCAATCACTTCGAGTTTTTGTGGTACCATGGGGACATCAGATACTAGTACTGCATCAGATGTTTCACAGGCCTCACCAATGCCGTAAATATTTTCTGGAAGTACTCTGAAATAATACAAAGCTCCTTCTAGAAGTCCAGTAACTCTATAAAATGTCTTGCTGCATTTGGTCGTGACAGTCTTGTAAGCTCTCATGGATGCTTCACGTTTCTCGATTATATAGTTGTTGACTGGGGCTCCACCATCAATGGTTGGAATATCCCAAGTAAGTGTCACAGAATCTCTTGATACTTCCTTAATTCTCACTGCAGCTGGTGGTCCAGGTGTATCTAAAAGAAAAAAAATATAGAATCATAGAATCAACCGGTTGGAAAAGACCCATCCTTTCCTTTTACAATCAAAGACTGATTCTGCACAAAAAACCAATGCTGGGGTTTGATGTATAAACTAACACAGCTTTAGAAGCTGTGTATTTTCCTTTGGATTAGATTGTTTCTCTGACTTCTCAAATATTCTCGTGTTATTTAAACTGCAAACTTACTTTGGAAATTAATGACTTCTTATTCCTAAGCAATGTATGCTACAAGTGATGTAATACTCCTGTACAATTGTAGCAATACTTACCATACACTTTTACAGAGATAGTTGCAGATTTTTTTCCTGATTGATTTTCAGCCTCAATGATGTATTTTCCAGCATCGTACCGATTAACTTTATCCACAATAAGCAGAGTGTAGCTGTCTGTAGTATCGATGATGCCTCGGCTTACAAGGTCAACACCCTGTTTGCTCCATGTGATGACGGGAGCAGGTCTGCCAGATACAGAGACCATGAGGCGCAGGGAGCCACCAGCTCTGACTGTAACTGTCTTCTTCAGATCATCGGCAATCTCAAGCTCAGGAATTTCTGATGATAGGTGTAAGAAACATGGAATTAATTATCTATTAGTAGTTCTAAAGGAAAATATAATTATTGCTTAAAATGTAAATTAAATCTTCAAATTACCTGTTCTTTCCACAGGTTCTATTTCTGCTGATGATTCGCTAAACTCACTCATACCATTCACATTTGTAGCAGCAACTCTGAATTGGTATTTCTGAGCTGTTTTAAGACCAGTCACAGTGAACTCAGCATTCCTCAGAGTGGCAGTTGTATGTGGTCGATACCACTGTTCAGTACCTTCTTCTTTCATTTCAAGAACATAGCCTAGGATGTCAGCACCACCATCATATGTGGGCTTTGACCATGCTAAACTTATGCTGTGCTTAGTAGTATCCACAACTCTTGGAGATGAAGGTGGTGCAGGAGTATCTTTGAAAAAAAAAAAAAAAAGCATTTTGCATTGGTGCAGGAAACATTTTACAGTTATAAACAATTTCTAAATGGCTAATGTCAGGACATGTATTTAAAATAAACTACAACTACTTTTAAGTTTATTCTAATACCAGCTAGTTCAGTGAGATCAGATGTGGTTTTGGATATCTTTGTCAAAGTGTCAGCATGGGTTTATGCTCCGTTATTGTAAGTAAATATTAACGTGTATTTTAAATGTCATAACTTACATGTTGGTTCTTTACAGATCATGTATTGTGAAGCTTCACTAGGCTCACTGTTCCCAGCAGCATTCACTGCGGTGACACGGAACTGGTACTGGCTGCCTTCCATGAGACCAGTGACTTTCAGTCGGGTATCATAAACAGTGTAATCTCTGTTCACTCGTGTCCAGCGCAGACTTTTCCTTTCACGTTTGTCCACAAGATAGTCCTTAATCTCACTGCCACCATCTGATTCTGGTTTCGTCCACTGAATAATTATATGTTCCTTGCCGACACTCACTTCTTCAGGAGCACCAGGCTGTGTTGGGATAGCTGTTTTTTTTAAAAAGGTGAAAAAAATTATTATTATGTAACGAATTTTTTATCTGTGAAAAATATTTCACAAATTCTCATGCGGAATGGAAGGTAGTAACACTCACTGAAGGCATTCCTGGCAATCACAGGTTCTGTTTCAAGTGGAACACCTGGTCCATATTTGTTGACAGCTCTCACACGGAAGATGTACTCATTATTTTTAATAAGTTTTGTTACTACACATGATAAAGTTTGGCATTCGGCCTCAACAATAACCCAGTGAAGTCTACTGGTTTCACGCCTTTCTACGATGTAGTGAGTGATTTGTGCACCTCCATCTTCCTCGGGAATGTTCCATGCCAGAGTACATTTCTCTTCTGTTACTCTGCTGACAGTGATTTTGCCTGCGCATGGACCTGGTGAATCTGGTTAGAGTTGAAAATGAGTATTGTTATTGGCAGCTAAGGAAAAGAACCTTGCTTTATTTAAAAGAACATGGGTTTTTTAGCATACAAAATATAAAAATTAATAATAGGATACATACCAAGCACTTTGACAAGAACAGAAATTTGCTTCATCCCACTGGCATTTTTAACTGTTAGGGTATATTTTCCGGTATCACTTCTGTCACAGAACTTGATAATTGCAATGGCTCGTTTGCTGGTGTATTGCAGAGATATCTTTTCACATAGATCCAATTCCCTGTCACCTTTGGACCAAAAGACTTTTGGTTCTGGTTTCCCACCAATGGCTGCATCGAGAACAAGATCTGATCCAGCCCTAATGGTCACAACTTCTCCCTGCAGTCTGGCATCGAGTTCAGCCTTTGGTGGTGCTGTCATAAAGAAAAGAGTTTAAAAACAAATTATGTGACAGTTCTAAAAATGAAACATTATATTTCTAATTGTTCCAAATGAATATTTCTTACAGTATTCATCTTTGCAAATGACAGCACCAGTTGATTCAGATCCTTTGCTAATCACACCAGCAGCATTCTTTGCTAGTACACGGAATTCATATGCTTCATCTTCACTAAGAGCTGTCACAGTAAAAAAGTTTTCTGAAACAATCGTATAATTGCATTTCAGCCACCGTCCATCACCAGATTCATTATATGGTTTGCGCTCTATAATATATCCAATAATTTTGCTTCCACCATCATAAAGGGGTGGTGACCAGCTCAGTGACACTGTAGACCTGGTGACATCTGTTACTTCTGGTCTTCCTGGTGGATCTGGAGGAATAAATCAGAAACATGAGAAATGCAATGCTATTTTAGTTTAAATAATAAGATAACTCTGAAAATAATACTCACCAACTGGATTTTGAGCTACTACAGGTCTAGAAGCTTCACTAGCTTTGCTAACACCTGCAGCATTTAGAGCATAGGTTCTGAATTGATATTCTAGGCCTTCCACCAATCCTGTGACTTTGTAGTTGCATTCACAGCACGGCACTTTGTTTTCCTTCACCCAAAGGATGGTGTTGCGCTCCTTCTTTTCAACCCAATAGCCAATGACTTTGCTGCCACCGTCATGATAGGGTTCCTCCCAACGAATGGCCATGGCAGTTGCAGACACAGAATAGACTTCTGGCCTTGAAGGTGGGCTTGGTGGGACTAAACACCAAAAAAGATGGGGTGGAAAATATTAGTTATTAAAAATATCTATGTCAGTGGAAAAGAACAAATTCAAAAGTGTTTCACTTACCGAATGGATGCTCAGCAACTATTGGTTTTGATTCAAGGGGTTTGCTGACACCAAATCTGTTTTCTGAGCTTACTCGGAAACTGTACTCTTGGTATTTTGTGAGATGAGTGACTTTGATCTGTGTACGTTTCACACTGGAATTTACCAGCTGCCATGCTGTTGTTCCAGATTCACGTTTCTCTACAATGTAGTTAGTAATTTCACTGCCACCATCATCTTCAGGTTCTTTCCATGTCAACACACAGGATTCAGCAGAGACAGATGATATTTCAATTGGGCCAGTTACAGGACCTGGCCTTCCTATGACTACCACTGTGACGGTAAATGTTTTAACACCAGCAGTGTTTTCAAGTGTGAGGTAGTATTTTCCAGAGTCACCTCTCATGCTGTCTTTTACAGTCAGCGTTGTTCTGTCTTTTGTTGTCTTGATGGTCACTCTCTCAGTTTCCTTCAGCCTCATTTCCTCAAGTTTCCATGTCACTTTTGGAGCTGGGCGCCCACTGATTGGTATATCGATAGTAAAGGTGCTTCCAGCCTTGCATGTTATGAGCTGTCTGCTTATTTCGCTGAGATCTGCTGTTGGTTCAATCTGTGGCTCCTTAATAATAACAGAAGAGAAAGCTTCTCTTGGCTCACTGTAGCCAGCATCGTTCTTTGCCTTGACTCGGAACTCATATTCAGTGTTCTCCACAAGGCCTTCAACAGTGAAAGTAAGTTGTTTGGTTTGTCCAGCTTCAATCCAGGTGTCAGATCCTTTTTGTTTCATTTCAAGAAGGTATCCAGTAACACGACTGCCACCGTCATGGTCAGGTTTAAGCCAAGCTAAAACTACAGAAGACTTGGTTGTATCAACAATATCTAGCCTCTTAGGTGGAGCAGGTTCTTCTGTGGCTACAACTGGTTCTGTCAATTCACATGGTTCACCTACACCGTATTCATTTTCTGCTGACACTCGGTAGTAATATGGCACGCCTTCTGCCAGATCAGTGACCTTAAAGATTTGTCGAGTGCATTTTGAACTCACCACTTGCCAGCTACGACGGCTTGCTTCCCGTTTTTCCACAATGTAATGATGAATACGTGAACCTCCATCCAGAACAGGAGCATCCCACATTAAAGTAATAGAGCCTCGAGTCACATCTTTAAATGTAATAGGACCTGGAGGACCAGGTGTGTCTAAAACCTTGACAGTAAATGTAATAGACTTACTTCCACTGTTGTTTTCCACAGTAAAGACATACTTGCCGGCATCATTTCTATTGCATTCCTCCACAGTCAATGTACTGAATGAATCGGTTGTTTGAATGTCAGCACGCAAGCTAAGATTAGCATCTGCTTTGGACCACACAGCAGTAGGAACAGGTCTTCCAGAGAAGGCAATAAATAGGCGAATGCTTGCACCTGCTCTTACAATATGAGTCTGCTTGAAGTTTGCATCAATATCTATTTCAGGTGCAGAAAGCCTGTCCACAGTTTGGACTGAAGCAGGAACTTCACAACTTTCTCCTTTGCCAGCACCATTGACAGCGCTAACTCTGAACTTATAGTGTTCTCCTGCCTCCAAATCAACAACAGTATATTTAGTAGCAAGAACAGTCTCTGCATTGACTTTCTGCCATGCTTCAAGATCAGCTTTGCACATCTCAATGATGTACCCAATTATTTCCATGCCTCCATCAAAAACTGGCTTAGTCCACTCTAAGCTTACACTAGTCTTTGATGTGTCTGTCACCTTTACAACATTAGGAGCACTTGGTGGGCTGACTGGTTCTCTGCATTTAATCAGCCTTGAAACATCACTTGGAGGTCCAACTCCTGCAGCGTTTTCAGCCATGACATGGAATTCATACTCATTACCTTCAATAAGACCAGTTACTCTGTATCTGTTTTCAGTAATGGGCCTCTTACTGGACACTTTAACCCAGCGCATGCTTTTCTTTTCTCTCCTTTCTAGAATGTACTCATTTATCTCACTTCCGCCATCCGAACTTGGTCTTGCCCACGTGAGCGTGATACTGTCTCCTGTTACATTGGTAGGCTCTGGAGTTCCTGGTGCATCAGGGAGAGCTAAAAAAGGAAAAACATAATTAGAAAAAGAGATGATTACTCCACAGTTATTTCTGCAGAATAGGGTGGAAACTTACTGTAAGGTATTTGTGCAGTAACTGGATCAGACTCCAATGGTCTGCCAACTCCAAATTTGTTTACTGCAGAGACACGGAACTGGTACTCATTTCCTTTGATTAATTTAAGTGCAGTGTAGCTGCAAGCTTCACATTTATCTTCAACTAATGCCCAAGCGATCCTGCTGGTTTCACGTTTTTCAATTATGTAGTGGGAAATAGAAGCACAACCATCATTAGCCGGAGGCTCCCACCATAATGTGACCTTTTCTCCAGTAACATTTGTGAATCGAATTGGTCCACCGACTTTTCCTGGTGTGTCTGTAATTTTAAAGATTCAGAATTGTAATTTGCTGGCAGTTAGAATAAAATACTATTTTGAAAGAGCGTGCTGAAAATGTTTGGTGCAGTACCTTGTACTCTGAATGTAATATCTTCTCGTTTAGTGCCCGATGCATTTTTGGCTTCTACTGTGTACACTCCACGATGATCCCGGGTAGCATCTCTAATGAAGATTGTACTATATCCAATAGCCGTAGTTATTTCTATATTCATTATTTTCTCAATCTCTTTACCATCCTTAAACCACGTCACTTTAGGTACTGGACGTCCTTTGATTAGAGCTTTGAGTCTAATGCTTTCTCCTGCTTTAACAGTAAGGCCTTCAAAGTGCTCTGGGCCAAATTCAATTGTTGGAGCAACTATAAAAGGAAAAAATAGTTCAATTCCCATATAGCTAAGCATTTTTCATTATTCTCTTTTTAATGTATTAGTTATAAAAAATGGTTATATAGAGAATTCTTTCACTTAGAAAATGGCATTCTCTAAAAAGCAGTTATTGTATGAATGATAAAAGTTATTTTTCCTGTAAACACACAGTGCATCATATTAACAATAGGTGAAAGTCACTGTTAATATATGCTGTTACAGTATGCCAAGCTACACGAGGCTCATTTTCATTTCTGAATTATTCAGTGTGATAATATTACAGTTCATGATTTCTTTCCAAATTTGCTGCTGCTGCTCATCCAACACAGATATGCCTTTAAGCAATTGATTATGTATGTCTGACAGATGTTGGTCTTTAATTTAGACCTTCCCAACTTGGAGTACAGACAGAAATGTTCTGAGTTGACTGGAGGGACTTCAGTTACATCTTCTTCCTTGCCCTTGGCCTCCCATTTCACATTAGTACAGCTAGAAGTTCTAGCTGACTTCAGAACCCAAATACAAACACGTCAAGAAATAGCTCTTACTGTTTTCATCTCTGGTCATGATGTAGCCTGAAGACTGTGAAGGTGGGCTGATTGTGCCAACAGCGTTTCTTGCAAGCACTCTGAATTCGTATCGGTCACCTGAACTGAGTCCTGTAACCGTATATTGACATTCACTGACATCAGTAAAGTTGCATCTGAGCCAACGGTCTTCACTTCCTTGACGTTTCTCAATGCTATAGGCCACAATCTTACTGCCTCCATCACGTAGTGGGGGTGTCCATTTGAGGGTGACTGTTTCCCTGGTGACATCAATGTAATCTGGAGTACCAGGGGGGTCTGAAAGGAAAATAATTAAAATTTATTTTTGTTACTGCTCACCATAGCCTACAAGACTAAAATTTTCTTTGATGAGGCATTGATCATTCACTCACCCACTGGAGAGACTGCCAAAGTAAATTTGCTCGGCTCACTTGCTCGGCTTAGACCTGCCGCGTTTTCAGCATATACTTGGAACTGGTAATCCAGGCCCTCAAGCAGTCCGGTGATCCTGTATTCTCTGTTGGATATTAGTGCAACATTAACCTTCTGCCACAAAATACTGTTTCTTTCCTTCTTTTCAACATGGTATCCAATAATCTCTGAACCACCATCATATACGGGAGCATCCCAAGATATGGTCATTCCATCAGCAGTTATGTTGTATACAACAGGCTTCCCCGGGGCACCTGGTGGTCTGAACTGATGCTTTGCCACGACATCTGCTGAAACAAGAGGTGGGCTCACTCCGTATCTGTTTTCTGCACGAACTCTAAACTGATATTCAGTGTCTTTAACAAGGTTTGGTACTTTGAAAGTTGTTCTTGCAGCGCTTGAACACACCAGCTTCCAGTTCATTTGTGAAGTTTCTCTCTTCTCAACACTGTAGCCAGTAATTTCTCCTCCTCCATCATCTTCAGGAGCTTCCCATGACAAAACTACACTATCTGCTTTTATTTCATCTAGTTTTAAAGGTCCTTTTGGCTTAGATGGAGGGCCAAGAGTGATGACAGTGATTGTGAATGATTTTCTGTGGACTACATTGTCAAGAATTAAAGTATATTTGCCACCATGCTCCTTTTTCACATTCTTGATGCTTAAGCTTATCTTGTTTTCAGTTTTCTTGAAACGAAGATGTTCAGTTTCTTTAAGAGGAAGGTTGTCCTTGAGCCAACTCATTGATGGCTTAGGTTTACCTTTATAGGGCATTTCAATGTGCAGGTTATGTCCAATTCTTACTGTAATTTGACCTCCAGGAATATCAGAAAGGTCTGCTTCAGGTGTTATTGTGTGTTCTTTCACTGTAATGGGTCCAACAGTAACACTGTCACTCATGCCTTTTTCATTTTTAGCAAAGACTCTGAATTCCATGATAGAAAGCTCTTTAAGTTTTTCAACTTCAAATTCACAGCTCTTGCTTGTGCCTGCATATGTCCATTCTTTTTCTTCCTGCAGTTTCTTTTCAATAACATAGTCTGATATAATGCTACCACCATCATAGTCAGGTTTGCTCCACTGCAATTTAACAGAAGTCTTTGTAGAGTCTTTCATGGTGAGGTCTTTTACAGGCCCAGGTATATCTGCAGCTTTTACTGGTTCAGATGTCTCACAAGGTTCACCCAGTCCAATTTCATTTTCAGCAAGAACACGGAAGAAGAATGCAGTCTTCTCTGACAAGTTAGTTAGCTTAAAGGTGGTATGAGAACACTTTGTTGTTACAGTTGACCAGGCCCTCTTTGTAGCATCTCTTTTTTCAACAACATAATTTGTTATTTCAGAACCACCATTAATGAGAGGTGGCTCCCATACCAGTGTAACTGTGCCACGAGAAACATGCTTAAGCTGCAACTTCTGGCAGGCAGATGGTGTGTCAAGTACTTTCACATTCACAAATGTTGATTTCTCCTCTCCAACTCCGTTTTCAATTGTAAGAATATATTTTCCTGTATCATTTCGGGTAACTTGGGGAATAGTAAGTAGCGTAGATGATTCTGTGTTCTGAATTATATACCTTTCATCAATCCCTAGATTCTTGTCACCCTTTCTCCATGTGACTGTTGGAGGAGGTCTTCCTTTGAATGGAATCATTATTTCCACATCTTCACCTGCTTTAGCTACAATAGAGGTCCGGAGAGCTACATCCAGATCAATCTCTGGTGCCACTGTGGAAGTAAGAAAAAATTAGTAGTGAATACTTGGAATGTAAAATATGAAATGCTTTGGAAGTAAACAAAACATAGAAAAATTATAAATAACTGAAAAGTACAGTACCAAGAATATCTTTAGCTTGAACAGGTTCCGTCATTTCAATAGGCTCTCCTTGTCCTGCACAATTTATAGCAGACACGCGGAAATAATAATTAACACTTGGCTGAAGATGGGATACAACATACTCAGTTGTTCTCACTTCTCCCTTAGTACTGACTACTGTCCATTCTTGCTCTTCACCCTCCCTTTTCTCCACCACGTAGTTGGTAATTGGACTTCCTCCATCATAAGCAGGTTTAATCCAACTAAGAGTGACAGATGTCTTGGTTGTATCCACAATCTTCAGCTTTGTTGGTGAGCCTGGCTTATCTGTAAGTGATGATAATTTATGGGGGAAAAGGAAAGAAACCAGAAGTTATGTTTACAATTAATTATAAAGAGGAGTAAAATCTGCCCTCAGTTACATTGGTGCAATCCCATCTTAATTGCTAATTGTCCATTGATTTCTAAGCAATTGGAAATACTGCATGTTGTGTCTTACCAATAGGATCTGCGGCTTTGTAGAAGTCAGATGCTTCAGAGAATGGACCTTGTCCAGCTGCATTGACAGCGCAAACTCGGAAATGATATTCGCTGTTCTCAGTCAGACCTGTTACTTTCTGTCTGGTGTCCCGAATGGTTTCTTTAGTAACTTTGAACCAACTCAAACTCTTCTTGTCACGCTTCTCAAGGAAATATCCTGATATTTCACTGCCTCCATCAACAGTGGGCCTATTCCAGACAACAGTCATAGAATTCTTGGTTATCATTGTGACTTCTGGCACACTAGGTGGTCCAGGTGTAACTGAGTGGAAAAAAAAAAAAGTCAGTAGGCCAGTACTACTTACAAATAGCACACAAGATCATTCAGTTGCACACATTGTTTTATATGTTTCTTACCAAATGAATTTTTGGCTATAACAGGTTCAGACTCCAGTGAATCACCAACTCCAAACTTGTTCACAGCACGAACACGGAACACATATTCATTTCCTTTGATGAGTTTTGTTGTAGTTAAGATGCAAGCCTCCATTTTTTCAGAAATTAAAGACCATACAACCCGACTTGTCTCCCGCTTTTCAACAATGTAGTGTGTTATAGGTGCACCACCATCATCTGCTGGTGGGTCCCACATTATTGTAATCTTTTCAGCAGTGACAGTCTTAAACTGTATAGGTCCACCTGGGGGTCCTGGCTTGTCTGTGGAACACAGAAGAAAGAAGCTGTTAAGTATTTATTACAGAACTATTGTTTAATAGTATAATACAGTCATATATCAAGACATACCAAGTATCTGTACTCGAACATGGGCTGATGCTGAACCCATGGCATTCTTCAGTTTTAATTCATAGGTGCCAGTGTTGAGTCGAGTTGCATCCTTGATGAGTATAGAAGCAAATTCTGTTGTGTTTTCAATAGACACTAGTGCACTGCTTTGTACCTCATTGCCATTTTTGAACCATTCAATTGTGGGTATAGGCTTGCCTGAGATGCCTAGTTTTAGCTTAACTGAAGTTCCTGCTTTATATTTTACCACTTCTGTGTATTCTGGTGGTACCTCAATTTCAGGGGCACCTTAAGAAAAAATAAGAATAAGTTAAAACCATATTTATTTTAGACTTGTATTTAATAAAACAAAAATAGAGATGAAGGTAAAAATAGCATGTATAACTTAAATCATAAACCTAGACAATTTAGAATTAATACTATCAAGAAAAGGCAATCACATATAGAAATATAACCACTTTGGGTATGGGGCATAAGCAGACTTTTGTTGCTCAAAGAATAAAGATATCATAAGAATTTTAAAAGGCAGATGCAGCCAAATATTTTCATTTCAATCATGCCCAAATAGTTCAGTCTTCCATACTTATTGAATCAATTACTGTAAACCAGCCTTCCATATTTAAAAGACTACTTCTGAAAAACAGTGCTGCGTTTCAGCTTCCTAGTACCACAAAATGATATCATTATACCATTGCAAAACACTTACCGTATGTATCAACACATGTGATAGGACCCACAACATCGGAGGGATTACTAATGGAACCAACAGCATTCTTAGCGAAGACTCGGAATTCATACCGGCAATTCTGTGTCAGACCAGATACTGTGAACTGAGTCTCAATAACGTTGGTAAAGCTAGCTTTTGTCCATCTGCCATCTGGAAGATCACGTTTTTCTACAATATATCCAGTGATCTTGCTACCACCATCAAATGCTGGCTTCTGCCATGAGAGAGTGATAGCAGTCTTGGAAATATCTGAGACACGAATATTTCTTGGTGGTTCTGCAGTAGGAAACATAAAAGTATTGCTAATTAATAACAGCTATTTTGGATATTGCCTTAATGTACAGGATGGATTATCACAAGTGAAAATAAAGAAGCACAAATCTACTACTTGTGTGGCTGGGCTTCTTTATTTTCTAGGGAATACATACCACAAGCATCAATTGCAAGAACTGGATCAGAAGGATGACTTGCTTTTCCAATTCCGGCTGCATTTTCTGCGTAAACTCTAAATTCATAGATAAGGCCAGCACTGATGGTGGTGACTTTAAAGTGAGTTGTGCGAATGAGGGTCTTGTTAGCCTTCTGCCATAGGATGCTATTCCTGTCTTTCATCTCCAGGTGGTATCCAGTGACTGCACTGCCGCCATTAGTGACTGGTTCATGCCATCCAACAGTAATACTCTCTCGGGTGACATTCGTGACCCATGGTGTGGAGGGAGGGCCAGGGGTAGCTGATGGTATCGAAAGAATTGATTAATTGTTAAGAACACTATATTTTCAACATCAGAGCATTAAAACATGGACTTATAGTTTGAAGCATATTACTCACTGTAAGGAAGCTTGACAACCACACATTGTGAGTCTATGTGATCACTGATGCCAAAGCGGTTCTCGGCTTTGATACGGAATTGGTATTCTTCTCCTGTTGTGAGCTTCATAACTTTGATAACAGTTCTAGCAACAGTTGCAGACACTTCAGACCAAGCAGCAGTACTTGTTTCTCTTTTCAGTACAATATAGTTGGTAACTTGACTTCCACCATCGTAAGCTGGTGGCTGCCACCTGAGTGTTACACTCTCTTCAGTGATATCACTAAGGACAACAGGACCAACAGGAGGACCTGGTCTATCCAGCACAACAATATTAACAAATGATTTTGTAGTGCCGCTTGAGTTGGCAGCGGTAATATCATATCTGCCAGCATCAGCAGCCACACTTTCTTTAAGGTTAATGAAGAGACTGTCTGCAGTGGTTTCTATGTTAAATCTCATGGTAGGTTTCAGTGCAACACCATCTCTAGACAATGTCACCTTTGGCACTGGTTTTCCAGTAACTGGAATTTCAACTTTCAGGTTTGACCCTGCTCGAATATATACAGTATTATGAGGGAAGCCCTTCATGTCAATCTCAGGAGATTCTGAAAAAGAAAACATTTGAAACCATCAAAAATATTCTCTCTTTTAAAATACGAATACATGTATCAACTTTTGTCTCATATCTGGAAGCATACCTAATTGTTCTTTTACTGTAACAGGGAGTAGTAGTTCCTTAGGATCACTTAAACCAGCTTGGTTTTCTGCAGACACCCTGAAGAAATAGTCAACATTCTCCTTAAGACCATGGACAACATGATGAGTTGTCTTTACAACTGCACACTTAACCCATTTTTGCTGTCCTTTCTCAAGAGCTTCAACAAGGTAGCTCACAATTCTGCTTCCACCATCATGTTCTGGTTTTAGCCATGAAAGAGAAACGCTGTCCTTTGTGACATTTGTTACTCCAAGTTTTTCTGGTGGACTGGGTTTTTCTGAGGAAAAAAGTGCAACAGATTAAGCAATATAGCAAATATTTACTGTTTATCTTAGCAATTGCACAGGAATGCTGTCTGAATTGAGAAAATGTGTTTTTTAAAATGAATTTCACTATCAGAAACACTTTAAGTAAAATGCAAGCAAAATTTACAAGTTGAGCTATTACTTAGTTCGTCTTAATTTGTAAAACCACAGACAGCCACTACAAAATTAACTCTTTGACTGTAAACAGATTTAACATTTTTATATTATTTTGAATATTTTTAAAGTGGGTGTTGTTTTAAATATTAACAAATATTTTTCTTAGTAACACACACCTGTTATTTTTGTTCCCTCCTTGGTCTCTGAAGGTACTCCAACACCATATTCATTTTCTCCAGAAACACGGAAGTAGTAAATGGCACCTTCTTGCAAGCCAGTCACTTTGTAGGACAGGCGATGACAATTGTTTGTCACAGTGACCCATGCTTTTTTGCTAGCTTCTCGTTTTTCAATGACATAGTTCTTCACAGGTGCTCCACCATCATTTTCAGGAACATCCCAAGATAATACAGCAGATTCTTTAGTTATGTCTTTTGTTGCAATATTAGATGGTGGGCCAGGAGTGTCAAGAACTTTGACAATCAAAGTCAAGGTAGCAGTGTTCAGGATGTTTTGCAATGTTAACGTGTATTTTCCAGAATCATTTCTTGTTGCTTTTTCAATAGTAAGGGAGGTGCAATTATCCGAAGTATCAATACTTGCTCGTGTACGGAGATCGGTGTCTGGTTTGTTCCACATTACATTTGGGACTGGTTTGCCTCTGAAGGGAACAGTCATTGTGAATGATCCACCAGCCTTCACAATTAAAGTCTTCCGCATTTCACTGTCAATATCAAAGGAAGGTTCTTCTTCTCTTTCTTTTGCCACCTGAGGTTCTGAGACATCACTTGGTTCACTGGCACCCATTTTGTTAATGGATTTCACTCTAAAGATGTACTCAGAGCCTGATTCTAATCCAGTTATGGTGTATTCTGTTCCTCTTAAGTTCTGAATAGCAGTTGTCCAGTCAGCTTCATCAGTTTTCTTGTATTCAACTGTGTATCCTGTTACTGGAGCACCTCCATCAAACAGTGGCTTTGTCCACCCAATTGTGATATTTGACCTTGTAGAATCCATAATCTTGGGTTTAGATGGGGGAGATGGCAAGAAGACTGGATCTTCTGCCCGAATCAATGGTGTAGTTTCACTTGGAAGACTGAGGCCAGCAGCATTTTCTGCATAAACCCGGAATTCGTATTCACATCCTTCACGGAGACCAGATGATTTCACTCTTAAATCATAAACTGGCTTTTTGTTTACACGAATCCATGTTAGGCTAGTTTTCTCCCGCCTTTCAATTACATAGCCAGATATCTCATTGCCTCCGTCAGACTCAGGTCTTGCCCAGCACAGAGTTATCGAATCTTTGCTCACGCTGGTGATCTCTAGAGATGTAGGTGGACTTGGAACTGTGAATGGATCTAGGGCCTTGACAGCAACACTTTCTAGAGGCTCACCAGTGCCATATTTGTTAACTCCCATCACTCTGAAAATATACTCATTGCCCTTCAGTAGTTTTGTCACTTTACAGGATGTTGTTCTAAGCTCTCCTTCACAAAGTGTCCATGCAATTCTGCTGGTCTCCCGTTTTTCTACAATATAATAATCAATATCTGCACCACCATTTTCTTGAGGGGGTCCCCATGACAAATGGCACTTTTCAGCAGTAAGGCCATTTATTTCTAATGGGCCTGCAGGTGGGCCAGGCCTGTCAAGTACTTTGCAATTAATTGCCAAGGATTTTGTTCCTGCAACATTTCGTAATGTTAGTACATACTGTCCTGAATCACCTCGGATACAGTCCTTAATGGTTATGGCAGTAGTGTGATCTGTTGAGGCTATTTCAACTCTAGCTTTTCCTTCAAGCTCCTTGCCGTCCTTTGTCCATGAAATCACTGGTATTGGCCGTCCTGCAATATCAGCATTGACTTTAAACACTTCTCCAGCTTTCACAACTATGACATCCCTGAATTTTGCATCAATCATAATTCTTGGGGCCTCTACATCATCTTTTACAGTCACAGGTCCAGTTGATTCAGATGGCTGACTGAAAAGTCCAGCAGCATTCTTTGCAATCACGTGGAATTCATATCGCTGGTCTTCTGTAAGCCCACCTACATCAAAATAAGTTTCTTGCACATTAGTAAAATTACATTTTAGCCAACGACCATCTGGTATCTCTCTGCGTTCAATAATATATCCTGTTACTTTAGCTCCGCCATCATATTCTGGTTTAGTCCATTTTAGTGAGACACATGTTCTTGTAATATTAGTAACTTCTGGCTGACCAGGAGGATCACATGGATCTCTTGCAGCAACTGGCTCACAAGATTTACTACATTTGCCTATTCCAGCAATGTTTTCAGCATACACACGGTATTCATACAGCAGTCCTTCATCAAGACCTGTAACTTTCATTTGTGTATCAGTTATAAGGCTCTTGTTGACTTTTGTCCAAAGAATGCTGCTTCTTTCTTTACGCTCCAAGTGATATCCTAGTACTCTGCTACCTCCATCATTAACTGGTACCTGCCAAGTTACAATCATGAAAGCTTTAGTTGCGTGTGCCACACGTGGAGTTCCAGGTGGTCCGGGAGGCTTGAATGGATACTCTGCCACAACAGAAGGAGAATTAGCATAAGTGCTTTTCCCATAGCGGTTTTCTGCACAAACACGGAACTGATATTCAGAGCCAGTGGTGAGTCGAGATACTTTAATTGATGTTCTTGCAACTGCTGCAGATACTACATCCCATGACGTTGTGGTAGTTTCGCGCTTCTCCACTATGTAATTGCTAATATGGCAACCACCATCATATACTGGAGATTTCCAAGACAGAGTTACACTATCAGCACTAACTTCATCAATATGCACATCAGTTGGTGGTCCTGGTCTGTCAAGGACAATTACAGTTAAAGAAGCTGTTATTGATCCGCCAGTATTTGAAAGGTGTAGTTCATAGTGTCCCAAATCTTCATTTGAAGCTTCTTTGATGGACAGTGATGTTGAAGTCTTTGATGTCTGAACATTCACCCTGGTTGTCTCTTTTAAGGGATTCCCGTCCTTCTTCCAGCTAACAGTTGGAAGAGGTCGCCCTCTGAATGGCACATCAATCTTAAGATCATCTCCAGCTTTTACAGTGTATGTATTGAAAAGGATCTCAGCGGATGGCTGGATTTCAATATCTTTTGCAATGACTGGGACACCAAGTTCTCTAGGATCACTTTTACCTTTTTCATTAACAGCCATCACTCTGAAACTGTACTCTTCTCCCATACTTAAGCCTGTTATTGTTGCTTCTAGTGTTTTCACCTGTGTACATGTACTCCATTTTGTACTTCCTTTACTTTGCATTTCTACTACATAACCTGTAATTTTACTGCCACCGTCACTCTCTGGCTTTTCCCATTTAATTGAAGCAGAATTGCGAGTCACATCAACAAGAATGACCCTTGCAGGTGGAGAAGGTGGTTCAGAAACCTTAATTGCATCAGGTGTTTCTGCTGGCAAGCCAACCCCATATTCATTTACAGCTAGAACACGGAAGTAATAACTACATCCTTCTTGTAGTTGAGTAATTTTGAAGGAATTTTTAGTGCAGTTGTTTGTAATTGTGGCATATGCCTTTCTTGTGGATTCTCGCTTTTCAACTACATAGTTGGTAATTTTAGCTCCACCATCAATAAGTGGTGGCTCCCAGGCTAATATTACAAAATCTTTCTTCACTTCTCTGATTGTCAGGTTTATAGGAGCACTAGGTGTATCAAGCACTCTGACATTAACAAAAGCTGATTTTTTGCCACTGTTGTTCTCTAAAGTAAGATTGTATCTCCCAGTGTCAAATCTATTCACATTGTCAATGACCAGCATTGTATAGGAACTGGTGACTTCAATCTGAGCTCGCTCGCTAATTGTTCCTTCTGCTTTCTCCCATTTAACTTCAGGTTCTGGTCTTCCTTTGATGGTGACAAATAGGCGTAATGTACCACTAGCACGCACAGTGACTACTTTTCTGAGATCTGCATCAAGTTCAATTTCAGGAGGTTCAATCTTATCTGCTGCTATGACTGTACCAGGTATAGTAGCAGGTTCGCCTACTCCTTCTGAGTTGATGGCGCAGATGCGGAAGTTGTACTCCTGGTTCTCTTTAAGTTTTGTTACGGTGAACTGTTTTGCTTGTAGGCCTGTTGGTGGGGTGCAAGTAGTCCATTCATCAGCAGCAGCTTCTTTTACTTCTACTACATATCCCTTAACTGGAGCACCACCATCATAAATGGGCTTACTCCAGGCAAGGGAAACTGATGACCTGGAAGTATCTGTTACCTTTGGATTGCTTGGTGGACCTGGTGGATATAATATATCACAAGCACGGTAGAAAATGGATGGCTCACTGGGTTCCCCTACCCCTGCAGCATTTTCAGCAGAAACTCTAAATTCATAGAAATGCCCATCAGTCAGGCCTGTTACTCTGAATCGCAAGTCCATCAGCTGTTTCTTATTGCATTTAGTCCATCGGATACCATCTTTGTCTCGTTTTTCAAGTATGTAACCTTCAATTTCAGCTCCCCCATTATCTTCTGGGCGACCCCATGTCACCACCATAGAATCTTTTGTGATTGATGAAACTTCAGGTGTTGAAGGAGGACCAGGGGGTTTGTATGGATTACAAGCCACAACTGGATCAGATTCCAAGGGTTCTCCAGTTCCATACTTGTTCACTGCCATCACACGGAAAATGTACTCATTGCCAGCAAGGAGTCTGGTTACTTTGTGGTTAAGAGCCTGCACATCTGTTGCTACTTGTGTCCATGAAAGCCTGCTTGTCTCTCTCTTCTCAATAATGTAATGTGAGATGTTAGAACCACCGTCATGTAGAGGTGGAGCCCATGCCAAGTAGCATTTTTCTGCAGTGACACCCGTAACCTTCAAAGGCCCTTCTGGAGGTCCTGGCCTGTCAAGCACTTTTACAGTGATTGGTATAGATTTTGTGCCGCCAACATTTCTGAGGTTAAGAGTATAGTGACCTCCATCTACTCTTATACAGTCTTTGACAATAAGAGTTGTTTTCTGAATGGTAGATTTAATTTCCATTCTTGCAGTTGTTTCTTCAAGGTCTTTACCATCTTTTGACCATGTAATGTCAGGAATAGGTTTGCCATGGATATCAGCTTCAAGAACAAAGGTTTCTCCAGCATGAACAACAATAACATCTTTATATTTAGGATCCAGTGAAGCACTTGGTGCTTCTATTTCATCTCTTGCAGTAATAGGCCCTGTGCTTTCAGATGGTTCACTCAAGCAACCTGCTGCATTTCTTGCAATTACTCTAAATTCGTATCGTTGGTCTTCAACAAGACCGCTTACTGTAAATTCTGTTTCCAAGACATTTGTAAAGCTGGCTTTCATCCAGCGACCATCTGGTAGTTCTTTCTTTTCTACAATATATCCAGTTATTTTGCTCCCACCATCATATTCTGGTTTTTTCCACTTCAATGTGATATTATTTCTTGTAACAACAATGGCCTCTGGGCGGCCAGGTGGGTCACAAGGATCTCGAGCAACATACAATTCTGATACTTTGCTGACTTTGCCAATGCCAACGATGTTTTCAGCAGAAACTCTGAACTCATATTCAAGACCTTCTTCAAGGCCATCTGTTTTATATTTGGTGTCTGCAATGAGTGACTTGTTTTGTTTTGTCCAAAGAATGCTGTTCTTATCTTTACGTTCAAGATGGTAACCAAGAACTTTGCTTCCTCCATCATTAACTGGTTCATGCCATTGTACAATCATGTGGTCCTTGGAAGCTTCTGTTACAAATGGGGTTCCAGGTGGCCCAGGCACTTTGTAGGGGTACTGCACAACAACTGGTTTAGAATCCAAAGGAGAGCTCTTCCCATATCTATTTTCAGCAGAAATTCTGAACTGATATTCAGAACCTGTTTTAAGCTTTGTTGCTTTGATAGTTGTTCTTGCAACAGTTGCTGACAGAATGGTCCATGTGGTAGTGCTTGTGTCACGCTTTTCTACTATATAGTTGCTTATCTGACAGCCACCAGTATAATCGGGTGGATCCCATGATAAAACAACAAAGTCTGCGCTAACTTCATCAAAGCGGACTGGTCCTCGTGGTGGGCCAGGCTTTTCCAGTACAATTATGCTCAGCTGTTCTGTTGCTGTACCTGCTGTGTTTGTTGCTGTTACTGTGTATTTACCGAAGTCTTCCTTGTTACTTTCTTTAATGTTTAAGACAGTTGATGTTGATGTGTCCTGAATATGTAATCTGGTTGTTTGTTTCAGTGGTTGCTCGTCTTTTGTCCAAGAGATAGTAGGTTTGGGTCTACCTATAAATGGTACTTCTACCTTCAGGTCTTCTCCAGCTTGTACAGTGTATGTATTAAACATGAGTTTGAAACTTGGCTCAATGGTCAAGTCTTTAGCTATCACAGGAATTCCAAGTGCTCTGGGATCACTTTTGCCTTTTTCATTGTAGGCAATCACATGAAATTGATATTCCTGTCCTGGACTCAAACCAGACACAACTGCATTGCATGTTTTGGTCTCACTAACAACACTCCATTTTTCTGTCCCTTTAGGTAGCATTTCAACAATGTATCCCAAAATTCTGCTGCCTCCATCATGTTCGGGTTTTTCCCATGTAAGTGATGCACTTCTCTGAGTCACATCAGTGAGTGTTACTTTCCCAGGAGGCAGGGGTGGCTCTGAGGCTTTGACAGCATCCGTGGTTTCAGCTGGTATGCCAATTCCAAATTCATTTTCGGCCATGACTCTGAAGTAATAAATTGCTCCTTCTGTAAGATTTTCAACTTTAAAACTTGTCTTGCCACACTTAGCACTTACATTTGCAAATGCCTTCCTGGTTGACTCACGCTTGTCTATTACATAGTTCTTTACCTTTGCACCACCATCAATAATGGGTGGTTCCCAAGATAATACAGCAGAATCCTTCTTTACGTCCTTTACCACTAAGTTGTGTGGTGGCCCTGGTGTGTCCAAGACTTTTAGTGTAACAAATGCAGATTTAGAACCACTGCTGTTCTCCAACTTAAGGATGTACTTTCCAGCATCATTTCTATCACAGTTGTCAATTGAAAGTTGTGTGTAGTTTATGCCTTTATCGATCTGAACTTTATCTGTGAATTCACCTTCTTCTCGAGACCACGTGATGTCAGGTGTTGGTCGTCCTCTGAATGGTATATGAATCCTAGCGGACCCACCAGCTCTAACCACTATCCCTTTCCTTAGCTCTGAATCAATATCAAGTTCTGGGGCTTCAAGCTTGTCTTCTGGTTTAATAGTACCAGGAACAGATGCAGCCTCTCCTACACCAATCTTGTTGAGGGCACACACTCTTAATTTGTATTCTTGATGCTCAGTAAGCTTTTTGATTTCAAATCGAGTGACACGTAGACCTGTCTGTGGAGTAACAAGTGACCATTCATCTTCATCTGCTTTACAGATTTCTACAAGGTATCCCTGGATTTCACATCCACCATCATAAATAGGTTTACTCCAACCCAGAGTAACCGAACTTCTGGTGGTATCCACAACATGGACGTTTGTAGGTGGGCCAGGCTTGAACATGGGGTCACAAGCCTTAAAGTAAGGAGAAACTTGGCTTGGTTCACTCAGTCCAGCAGCATTTTCAGCAGAAACTCTGAATTCATATTCATGATCCTCTGTTAATCCTGTCACTCTTAATCGCAAATCTGTAATTCGACGTTTATTACATTTTATCCATCTGATGCCTGCTCGGTCTCTCTTTTCTACAATGTAACCTATAATTTCACTACCTCCATCACTATCTGGCCGGCTCCAGCAGACAGTCATAGAATCTTTTGTGATGTTGGTAATTTCCAAGCTCTTTGGTGGTCCAGGAACCACAAATGGATTTTTCATCATTACTGGCATGGACTCTAATGGCTCACCAACCCCGTACTTGTTAACTGCCATAATACGGAAAACATATTCATTTCCTTCCAAGAGTTTTGTTACTTTCAGCATTGTAGGTAAAACCTCTGAAGCAACAACAGTCCATGCTAGGCGACTAGTTTCTCTCTTCTCTACAATGTAATGAGAAATATCACTGCCACCATCATGAAGAGGAGGAGCCCATGCCAATGAACATTTTTCAGCTGTAACTCCTGTCACTTGGACTGGGCCCTCTGGAGGTCCTGGCCTGTCCAGGACCTTTACGTTTACTGGTACTGTCTTTGTTCCTGCAACATTAGAGGCTTCTAAAATGTACTGTCCGCCATCAACTCTAATAGCATCTTTTACAATTATTAATGCACTGAAATCTGTGTTCTTTATTTCACATCTAGCAGTTGCCTCAAGCTCTTTATCTCCTTTGTACCACTTAATGGTTGGTAGTGGCTTTCCATGAACATCAGCCTCAAGTCTGAATGTTTCACCAGCATTTACAACAATTGTATCTTTGTACTTTGGATCCATTGAAAATCGTGGAAGTTCAACTTCATCCCTTGCTGTTATTGGCCCTGTACTGTCAGAGGGTTTGCTGATTGCACCTGCAGCATTCTTTGCAATTACTCTAAATTCGTATCTTTGGTCTTCAGTAAGCCCTGTTACAGTGAACTGAGTTTCAATGATATTTGTGAAGCTAGCTTTCATCCAGCGACCATCTGGTAAGTCACGTTTCTCTACAATATAGCCAGTAATCTTACTTCCACCATCATATTCTGGTTTGGTCCACTGTAGAGTAATAGAGCTTCTTTTTATTATTATAGCTTCTGGGCGACCTGGAGGATCACATGGGTCACGAGCTACATAGCACTCAGAAACTTTACTTGTTTTGCCTACACCAACAATATTTTCTGCAGAAACTCGAAACTCATATTCAATCCCTTCTTCAAGGTTAGTTGTCTTAAAACTTGTGTCGTGTATAATAGTCTTGTTCACTTTAGCCCACAAAATGCTATTTTTCTCCTTTCTCTCAAGATGATAGCCTAGCACTTTACTGCCGCCATCATTTATTGGTTCATGCCACTGTACGACCATGGAGTCTTTTGTAACTGTTGTCACAAATGGTGTGCCAGGAGGTCCCGGTTCCTTGTAGGGGTACTGAGCTACAACTGGCGCAGATTCCAATGCAAAGCTCTGTCCATATCTGTTCTCAGCAAATATTCGGAATTGGTATTCTGAACCAGTTTTGAGTTTAGTCACCTTCAGTGTAGTTCTTGCAACAGTAGCTGAAACTGTTTCCCATACAGTGGTTGTTGTGTCTCTCTTGTGAACAACGTAGTTGGTGATTTGGCAGCCACCTGTGTATGCTGGAGGATTCCATGATATGGTAATACTTTCTGCACTTATTTCATCAAACTTCACAGGTCCTGCTGGAGGGTCAGGTTTGTCTAGAGTTATAATTTCAACAGAGGCAGACTTCTGCCCAACAACATTAGCCACAGTGATTTCGTAAGTGCCACTGTCCTCTTTGCTAGTTTCTTTAATATTCAATACAGTGAGATCAGTTGAATCGCTGACATTGACTCTTGTCGTCTGCCTTAATGGCTGGCCATCCTTTACCCAGGTAACAGTGGGTTTAGGTCGACCTGAAATTGGTACTTCTACTTTCAGATCTTGTCCCACTTGGATACTATAACTGTGAAAAGCAGGCCTTACATCAGGTTCAATCACCAGGTCTTTGGCAACTATTGGAACTGCAAGTGCTCTAGGATCACTCTTACCCTTTTCGTTTACAGCCATTACTCTAAAAAGATATTCTTCCCCTTGAGTTAGGTTGGTAATAACCGCTTCAAGTGTTTTTACACGGGCACACTCTGACCACTTCTCACTACCTTTTGCTTGCATTTCAACAATGTACTGTATGATTTTGCTGCCACCATCATGTTCAGGTTTTGCCCAGCTTAGAGAGACACTGTTTCTTGTGACATCATCCACTGTTATTTTCCCAGGAGGCTGTGGAACTTCAGCAACTTTAATTGGGTCACTGGTTTCTGCAGGGAGGCCAATTCCATATTCATTCTCGGCAGAGATTCTAAAGAAGTAATAGCAGCCCTCCTGAAGTTGATCTACTTTCCATGAAGTCTTGTGGCAGTTTGTTACAACAGCTGCATATGCCTTTCTTGTTGCTTCACGCTTCTCAATAATGTAATTCTTTATTTTTCCTCCACCGTCTAAGAGAGGAGGCTCCCATGAAAGTGAAACAGAGTCTTTAGTGATCTCTCTGATTTTTAAATTAACAGGTGCGCTTGGGGTATCCAGTACTCTTACACTGACGAAAGCAGACTTTGTTCCACTGCTGTTTTCTAAAGTCAGAGTATACTTTCCAGTATCAAATCTGTTCACATTGTCTAGAACAAGAGAAGTGAAGCTGCTAGTGGTATCAATAATAGCTGCCTCTCTGATGTCGCCATCCACTTTACCCCATTTTACTTCAGGTGTTGGACGACCTCTGATGGGAACAAACAGTCTTAAGGAGCCTCCTGCTCTCACATTTACAATCTTCCTTAATTCCATGTCAAGGTCAAGGTCTGGTGCCTCCATCTTTTCTTCCACAATGACAGATCCAGGAACATCTGCATGTTCTCCAACTCCTGCTTTATTAACTGCACATATGCGGAATTTGTATTCATGTTTTTCCACTAATTTTTCTACTTCAATGTGAGTATTCTTAATTCCAGTTGGAGGGGTACAAATTGCCCATTCACCATCACTTACATCACATTTTTCCACAATGTATCCCTGAATTTCAGAGCCACCATCATAGATAGGTTTACCCCATGAAAGGAAAACTGAAGATCTTGTAACATCCACAACTTTAGGGTTATTCGGTGGACCTGGCTTGTAAATAGGATCACATGCTTTGTAGTAGGTTGAAGGGGGGCTTGGTTCACTAAGACCAGCAGCATTTTCAGCTGAAACTCTATATTCATAATCATGATTTTCTATAAGCCCAGTCACTCTGTATCGCAGTTCACTTATCAGGCGTTTGTTACATCTTGTCCAGCGAATACCTTCTTTATCTCGTTTTTCAAGGACATAGCCTAGGATTTCACTACCACCATCTGAGGCTGGCCTTTCCCATACAACTATCATAGAATCTTTGGTAATGGCTGTGACTTCTGGCGCCTTCGGTGGAAGTGGCACTCCATATGGGTTCTTTGCGAGTACTGGCTCAGACTCAAGAGGTTCACCAATGCCGTATTTATTTACTGCCATGATGCGGAAAACATACTCATTTCCTTCTAAAAGTTTTGTAACTTTGCAATTTAGGGTTTGCACATTTGAATCAACGACTGTCCACACCAAGCGACTGGTTTCCCTTTTCTCTACAACATAGTGTGAAATATCACTACCACCATCTTGTAGTGGAGGTTTCCATGACAGCATGCATTTTTCGGCAGTAACACCTGTAATCTCAACAGGTCCTTCTGGTGGTCCAGGTCTGTCAAGAACTTTGACATTAACAGGGACTTTCTTTTCACCTGCAACGTTCTTTGCCAGTAGAATATACTGACCACTGTCCACTCTGATAGCTTCCTTTACACTAAGGCTTGTTGCAAAGTTGGTGCTCTTTATTTCCATACGAGCAGTGTTTGTCAGCTCACGATCACCTTTTAACCACTGAATGGATGGTATTGGTTTGCCATGAACATCAGCATCAAGCTTAAATGACTCACCAGCATGGACTACAATAGTGTCTTTGTATTTTGGATCCATACTTATATGAGGTGGATCTACTTCATCTCGTGCTGTAATTGCTCCAGAGCTCTCAGAGGGTTCACTGAAAACGCCAGCAGCATTTCGTGCTATAACACGGAACTCATACCTTTGGTTTTCAACTAGACCAGTTACTTCAAATTGGGTATCAATGACGTTTGTAAAGCTTGCTTTCATCCAACGACCATCAGGTAGCTCCTTCTTTTCAACAATGTAGCCTGTGATCTTACTTCCACCATCATATACAGGTTTCTTCCACTGAAGTGTTACTGAGCTTCTTGTGACAATTATAGGTTCTGGACGACCTGGAGGGTCACATGGGTCATGTGCAGTATAGCATTCAGATGCTTTACTTGCCTTTCCAATGCCCACTATATTTTCTGCATAAACTCTGAACTCATATTCAAGACCTTCCTCAAGGCCAGTTGTCTTAAATTTGGTATCTGGAATAGGTGTTTTATTCAGTTTAATCCAGAGAATGCTGTTTCTTTCTTTGCGCTCCAAGTGGTACCCAATGATCTTGCTACCACCATCATTGACTGGTTCGTTCCATTGTACCACCATGCTGTCTTTTGAGACATTTGTTACAAAAGGTGTTCCAGGTGGACCAGGAACTTTAAATGGGTATTGGGCTATGATTGACTCTGAAGTAAGATAGGTACTCTTCCCATATCTGTTCTCAGCTGCAATTCTGAACTGATATTCACAGCCAGTCTTTAATCGACATGCTTTTAGAGTTGTTCTTGCAACAGTAGCTGACACAATTAGCCAAGTGGTGGTGGAAGTGTCTCTTTTTTCTACAATGTAATTATTAATAGAGCTACCACCATCATATGTGGGTGGTTCCCAGGAAATGGTAATACTATCTGCTGTTACTTCATCTACTTTTACTGGTCCAGTTGGAGGTCCTGGTTTGTCAAGGACAACAATATTTAGGTTCTCAGTTGCTTCACCTGCAGAGTTTGTAAGTTTAACCAAATATGTTCCTACATCTTCTCTGCATGCTTCTTTTATTGTCAACACTGTGTTATTTTCTGAACTTTCTGCATTTACTCTTGTAGTCTGCTTCAAGGCCACATTATCTTTATGCCAAAGCACTGTTGGTTTGGGTCGACCAACAAAAGGAACATCCACCTTTAAATCCTCTCCTGCCAGAACACTGAAAGTGGTAAACAGCAGTTTAAAAGCTGGTGGAATCACAAGATCTTTTGCAATAACTGGTATACCCAGCTGGCGAGGATCGCTGATACCTTTCTCATTTTGAGCTGAAACACGGAAGGTGTATTCTTCGCCTTGGATCAATCCTGTGATAGTGGCTTCAGTAACTTTTACTGTAGCACAAGTTGACCATTTTTCGCTGCCTTTGCTTTGCATTTCTACAATGTAGCCCAGAATTCTGCTACCACCATCATGTTCAGGTTTTTCCCAAGATAAGGATACACTATTTCTTGTCACATCCAGCAAAGTTATTTTCCCTGGTGGAAGTGGTCTTTCTGACACCTTTACAGATTCCGAAGTTTCAACTGGAAGGCCTATTCCATATTCATTTTCAGCTAGGACTCTGAAGTAGTAGTTGCAGCCTTCTTGCAGTGAATCAACTTTCCAGCTGGTCTTGTGGCAATTGGCATTAACAGTTGAATAAGCTTTTCTTGTTGACTCACGCTTTTCAACAATGTAATTTTTTATTTTTGAGCCACCATCTATGAGAGGAGGCTCCCATGTAAGTGTAACTGATGATTTTGTAACTTCTTTTATTTTCAAATCTTGGGGTGCTCCTGGGGTATCAAGAACTCTGACATTCACAAATGCTGATTTACTACCTGAACTGTTTTCAATCGTAAGTATGTATTTGCCACTATCAAATCTATTTACGTTTTCAACGATAAGTAGAGTATAAGAGCTTGTTGATTCAATGCTTGCTCTATCCAAAGATTCCCCATGTTCTCTTGTCCATTTTACTTCAGGGGCTGGTCTTCCTTTAATTGGGACAAAGAGCCTTAGGGTACAGCAGGCTCTAATAGTGACAACTTTACGTAGTTCTGCATCAAGTTCAATCTCTGGAGGTAGAATCCTTTCTTCAGCTTTTGGAGTCCCAGGAACAAGAGCAGGCTCTCCAAGACCTTCAGAGTTCATAGCATATATCCGTATTTTATACTCTTGATTTTCTTTCAGGTCAGTGATGGTAAAAGAAGTGGCCTTTAGACCTATTGGTGGTGTTACAATCTTCCACTCATCTTCTTCTGGTAGTGATATCTCAACCATGTAACCTGTGATCTCTGAACCACCATCATATATTGGTTTGTTCCATGCTATTGTAATTGAGGACTTGCTGCTATCCAAAACACGAGGATTACCTGGGGGACCAGGCTTAAATACAGTATCACAAGCTTTGTAGAATGGACTGGTTGGGCTTGGCTCGCTGACTCCAGCAGCATTTTCAGCCATGACTCTGTATTCATACTCATGACCTTCAGTCAACCCAGACACTTTATAACGTAAGTCGGTAACAACTCGTTTGTTGCATTTCACCCACCGCAGACCAGCCTTGTCTCGACGTTCCACAATATAGTTACTTATTGGGCTACCACCATCAGAATCAGGATGGCCCCAGCAGACAACCATAGAATCTTTTGTAATCGCTGTGACTTCAGGTGTTTTAGGTGGGTCAGGTGGCACATATGGATTTACTGCAAGAATAGGCTCTGATTCCAGAGGCTCACCAACTCCATATTTGTTAACAGCCATAACACGGAAAACATACTCATTGCCCTTCAACAGCTTAGTGACCTTCAGCTTAGTTAATGGGACTTCTGTGGCTACTGCAGTCCATGCCAATCTACTGGTTTCACGTTTTTCAACTACATAATGATCAATCTTTGCACCTCCATCATCCAGTGGAGGCAGCCATGACAGCACGCATTTTTCTGCAGTGACTTCAGACACAGCCAAAGGCCCTTCTGGGGGACCAGGTCTATCAAGTACTTTAATATTAAAGATATGTTTAGCGAAGCCACCAGGATTTGTTGCAGTGAGTGTATAGGCACCACCATCTCTTCTTGAAGAATCTTTGTTGATAAGAACAGTAGAGAAATCTGCTATTTTTATTTCTAATTTTGCTGTGTCTTCAAGTTCTTTTTCTCCTTTTTTCCATGTCATAGTTGGTGGAGGACGACCTGAAACATCAGCCTCTAGTTTGAAAACTTCACCTGCTTTGAGCACTATGGTGTCTTTGTATTTAGCATCTACCATAATCCTCGGTGCTTCAATGTCATCTCTACAAGTTATTGCATCTGATGGCTCAGAGGGCTGACTAACAGCTCCACCAGCATTCCTAGCAATCACACGGAATTCATAGGCAGCATCTTCTGTCAAACCACTTACAGTAAATTCAGTCTCTAGTATATTGCTGAAATTAGCCTTCAGCCAACGGCCGTTAGGAAGATCTCTTTTTTCAACAGTGTAGCCAGTTATCTTAAAACCTCCATTATATTCTGGTTTAGTCCACCTCAGTGTAACTGCATGTCTTGTAATGTTCAGAGGTATTGGTTTACCAGGTGGATCTATTGGGTCTAGGGCAAACACAGGCTCAGATGGTTTGCTTGGCTTGCTCTTCCCAGCCAGATTTTCTGCTATAACACGGAATTCATATGCAATGCCATCGGTAAGTCCAGTTGATTTAAAGATATTGCCTGATACTAGCATTTTACTTACAGTCTGCCAAAGAATGCTATTGCGTTCTTTTCTTTCAACATGATATCCCAGAATTGGGCTTCCACCATCGGTAACTGGCTCATTCCAGCTAATGGTCATGGTTTCTTTGGTGACTGCAATCACCTGAGGAGTGCCAGGAGGCCCAGGTACCTTAAATGGATAGTTGGCAACAATAGCCTCTGAAGCAATGGCTGGGCCAATTCCATATCTATTTTGAGCTTTAACACGGAACTGATATTCAACTCCAGTAGTAAGACGAGTGGCTTTGAATGTAGTACGTATCACAGTGGTTGCCAATTCAGTCCATGTGGTACTGTCAGTTTGACGCATTTCTACCACATAGTTACTTATTGGAACACCACCATCATTCAAAGGAGGCTCCCATGAGAATGTCAGAAAGTCAGATGAAATTTCATCAAATTTGATTGGTCCAGTAGGAGGTCCAGGTATGTCATGAACCTGAACTGTGATTACTTCACTAACTTCTCCAACAATATTTTTAGCTGTCAGTGGATATTGACCACTATCACTTCGTTTACATTCATTGATGGTTAGTATGGTTGCAGTTGCTGTATTTTCATAATTTACCCTTTGTGTTTGCTTAAGTATCTGGTCTTCTTTCTTCCAAGTCACGGTAGGCCTTGGACGACCAAGCACAGGGATTTCAATCTTGATATTGTCACCAGCTTTTGCAATGACTGTTTTCTGGTAGATACCACGGAGGTCAAACTCTGGTAGCATTGTTTGCTCCTTGATAATAACTGGTCTGCTTTCTCTTGGGGCGCTTCTTCCAGCACTGTTAACTGCCATCACCTGGAAAGTATACTCTTCATTTTCAGTTAGATTTTTTACTACACAGTCCAGTGTTTTCACAGTAGTGATGTGTGCCCACTGGTTGGTGCCTTTTCTCTGTGCTTCAATTACATACCCAGTGATCTTGCTGCCACCATCATGTTCTGGTTTTGGCCAAGCCAGGCTAACTGAGTTCCGTGTTACATCCATAATATTAAGGCTCTCAGGTGGGGATGGTGCCTCAGAAGCTCTTACTGGTTCTGCGGTTTCAGCTGGTTCACCAATACCATACTCATTTTCAGCCAGCACTCTGAAATAATATTCACATCCCTCAGACAAATTAGGAATCCTGAAGGAACACTTCTGACAGTTGGTTGTGACTGTTGAATATGCTTTACGAGTCGATTCACGTTTCTCGACAATGTAGTTTGTTATACGTGAACCACCATCTATCAGAGGCATATCCCATTGGAGGGTGATGCTGTCTTTAGTTATTTCTCTGGGCTTAAGGTTTATTGGTGGACCTGGTGTATCCAAGACTTTTACATTTACAAAGCCAGTCTTCTTACCAGCAGCATTTTCAAGAGTCATTACATATTTTCCTGCATCATATCTGGTGCACTCTGTGACAATCAAGAGTGTAAAAGAATCTGTATTCTCAATACTGGCGCGTCCTTTGAGTGAAACATCATCTTTTGTCCATGTAACTTCTGGAGTTGGACGTCCTTTAATTGGCACAAAAATCCGAATAGTTAATCCAGCTCTAACAACAAGTGTTCTTCTTAGCTCAGCATCTAATTCAAAGTCAGGAATCTCTTCCCGGTCTTTGATTTCCACACTTGGAATTAGTGCTGGTTCTCCGACACCTGCAGCATTCATGGCAGAGATTCTGAAATTGTATTTGGCTCCTGTCTGCAGATGAGAAACTACAAACTGAGTGATTCTTAAAGCAGTCCCTGTTGTATCTTTTATCCATTCATCTTCTCCTTCCTTTTGATGTTCTACTATATAGCCAATAATGTCAAGACCACCATCATAGTGAGGCTTGTTCCAGGCTAAAGATGCACTTGTCTTTGTAGTATCTGTCACTCTTGGATTTGCAGGTGGACCAGGTGGGTCTGAAGTGAGGAAAAGATAAAACATTACATTACAGAGGAAGTCACTTTTATGCTGTCTGATTGTGCTCCCCAACCATCCCACTGACTCCCAAAAAAGGAAAGGCAGAATACTAACATGCAGCATCCTTGCACATGACAGAGTTGGAAGCATCACTTGGTGGTCCAACTCCTGCTCTGTTTTCTGCACTGACACGGAATTCATATTCATTTCCTTCCAAGAGACCAGTTACTTTGCATCTAAGATCTGAAACAGGTTTCTTTGTTGCTCTGACCCATCTTAAACCTTTCTTTTCTCGTCGCTCCACATAGTAACCTGTGATTTCACTTCCACCATCATCCACCGGCCTTTTCCAGGTTACTGTGACAGTATTTTTAGTCACATTTGTTACTTCTGGTTTTCCAGGAGGGCCTGGGGGACCTGACAAGGAAGAACAAAGTACATTTAAACCAAACATCAAGTCTTCAGAGACTAACAAAAACAAACTGGGATTTCTTAGCTTGTTCTACATACCAAATCTATCCACCATTTTAACTGCTTCTGATTGTACTGGTTCACCCTTGCCGTATTGGTTTACTGCTGAGACACGGAAAACATATTCATTTCCTTGAATGAGCTTGCTAACAACATGCCTACAGCTTTCAATATTTTCAGCAACTAGCGTCCAGAGCAGTCGACTAGTTTCTCTCTTTTCAAGCACATATGATTTTACTGGTGATCCACCGTCTTCTGCAGGAGGTGACCAAGTAAGGGTTGCTTTTTCTGCTGAGACATTGCTGATCTCAATAGGCCCTGGAGGTCCTGGAACATCTAAAACTTTCACATGTACGCTCTCCTGCTTAGTGCCAAAAGGATTGGTTGCAGTGATTGTGTATTCTCCAGAATCTTTTCTGGCTGCATACTTGACAGTTAGAGTAGATGAAGTTGGCGTGGTTTCAATGTGCACAAGCTCTGAAGGTCTAAAATCTTTTCCGGCTTTTGACCATGCTGAAGTTGGAGGTGGTTTGCCATGGATACTAATAGCAGACACTGTAATGGTATCTCCTGCTTTTACTGTTAAACCTTCTTTCAGAGTAGGATCGATAACGATGCTTGGTGCCTCTGTGAAAACAAACAAACAACCCCCCTAATTGTTATAACAAGAACATAGGAAAAAAATTATATTAATTATTCAAATGGAATTCTACATTTTTAATGCCATCCACATACCATACTCATCCTTGCATAATATAGCTCCTGTGGATTCAGATGGAGGACTGATAGCTCCAGCAGTATTCTTTGCTCTAATTCTAAATTCATACTTGCAGCCTTCAGTGAGGTCAGTTACAGTAAATGCACAGTCTGGAACATTCACATGATTAGCTTTTGTCCAAGTCTTTGAGGGTAAATCACGCTTTTCAACAATATAGCCAGTTAACTTATGTCCACCATCATATTTTGGTTCTGTCCAAATGAGTGTTACTGAGTTCCTAGTTACGTTGATAACTTCAGGTTTCCCAGGGGGATCTAGAAGAAAAAAAAAGAACAGCAAAGAAAACAAATAGCAGTCAAACAGAATTTATTTCAAATTTCAGAATTCTCCTTTTTATTCTCCTGATCACTTACCAATAGGATCAAGTGCCACAACTGGCTCAGACGGCAGACTTGGTTTACCTACTCCAGCCATATTGATTGCCATTACTCTGAATTCATATTCCAGACCTTCAGTTAGCCCTGTCACTCTGAAATCTTTCATTCTTATTGGTGTTTTATTTGCTCTTTTCCACAGAAGACTATTTCTTTCTTTGACTTCAATGTGATAACCTAGAAGATAAATGGTGAGATGAAAATATGTAGGGTTTTCTAGAAATCTTAATTTCTGAGAGCATTGTGAAACATACTACCTATACAGCATGTCACATAAACTTTGTGCAAGAGGAACACTGAAAACCAGATTAAGAAATAGATTCAGACATGCATTACAAATATATGTATTGCAACAATGAGGTGTTTGTAAATACAAATTGCTAATTATATAGACTCAAGTAATGTAATATATAAGTGAGTTTGTTTTTCTCTCTTCAGATATTTTGGCTCTGTCCAAAAATATTGTTTGTCAGTCTTTTCCTGACTTTCAAATTGTTTGGGTTTTTTTTTTTTAAATACATCATAGAAAAAGAGTAGTAATTAAAACAGTGTAACTAATTAATCAATCAATCACTCAATTTAAATCATAAATATCTGATAGTTTTATTTTACCCTTTGACAGAGCGAGAACTGTTAAGAACTGAAATAGGAGGGAGGCTTTTGGGGATATACCTGTGATTGGTGAGCCTCCAGTTCTTCTGGGATCAGTCCAATTTAAAGCTACAGATTCGTGCCGAACATCAACAATGTTGGGAGGAGGAGGAGCGTCTGGTACATCTAAACCATATTAAAAAATGCAGGAACATTAAATATAAATATCACCCCTAAAACATTTTTTTTTTTCAATTTTGAAAACATTATAATAGATACTTACCAAATGGATGTTTTGCAATGACAGGGTCAGATTTAAGACCTTCACCTACTCCATATTTATTTTCAGCCCTGATTCTGAATGTATATTCATTTCCTTCATGAAGCCTTGTAACTCTAAACATGGTTTTTTGGACTGCAGAGGCACAAGTCACCCACTTATTGTTTACATTATCTCTCTTCTCTAGGACATAATTAGTGATTTCTGAACCACCATCATCTTTTGGAGGGCCCCATTTTAAGGTTATGGCATCAGCTGTGACTTCTTCAAATTTCACTGGACCTGTTGGTATGCCAGGTTTGCCAACAACTTTCACAGAAATAGTGCCTTCCTTGCTGCCAACAACATTCTTCAGAGTTATTGTGTATTTTCCGGCATCAGCTTTCTGGCAGTCATGTACTACAAGTGTGGTGTTAACTGCTGTAGATTCAAATGCAACCCTTCCACTCTCAGTAAGAGCCTGGTCTTCGTCTTTCTTCCAGGTTACGTTTGGAACAGGTTTGCCTTTAATTGGGATTTTAAGACGGAAATTGCTTCCCTCTTTAGCTGTATAGCACAAGTCAGGTAGATCTCTTAAATCAAGATCAGGTGCCACTGTAAACATAAAATAGATTAATTATTCAACTATTTGTAAACTCTGTGATAAAATTAAGTTGCTGTATTAAAGACATCTGAGTTGTATGCATGCATAATAATAATAGTAATCATAAAATAAGTGTAATTTTAGTTAATAAAGTATTAAAATAATGATCTTAAGTTGCTCCTTACCAACATCATCTCTTGCCACAATTGTGAGCTCTGTTGGGGTTCCATATCCAGCATCATTTTGGGCTCTCACTCTGAAAGTGTATTCTTGTCCTTCTTTTAGATCTCTCATTGAAAAATGGAGATTCTTTGCATGCATGACTTCTTGCCATTGATCTTCACCAATCAGGACCTCAACAATATATGCAAAAATACGGCTTCCACCATCACTGATTGGTTTTTTCCATACTAAATTACATGATGATTTTGTTATAGCTGAAGCTTTTAGATCCACAACTGGCCCAGGTGTTTCTGGAAGGAAGAAAAACATAGTAAATATCCATTCAATTAAAAAAATAAAACATAATTTGAACACCAAAACAGGCAAAATGGATTCTTGTTTTCTTACCAGAAGCTTTAACAGCATCGCGAGTTTCACAGGGATCACCAATACCGTATTCATTTTCAGCAAAAACCCTGAAGAAATAAGATTTGCCTTCTTCTAAGTTAGTTATCCTGCAGCTTGTCTTTGGACACTCTGTTGTTACTGTGGACCATGACTTCCTTTCTGCATCACGTTTTTCAACAACATAATTTGTGATTGGACTGCCACCATCTATTAGCGGAGGTTCCCATGTAATGAAGGCAGAATCCTTAGATGCTTCCTTTACAATAAGGTTAATTGGAGGGCCTGGGGTATCTGAATAAACACAACAACACGACATTTGATGTAGTAAACAAAATTAAAAAAACCCAAACAGTTAAAAGTTGACAAATACAGTATAATGGAGAAAACCTTGACACTTACCAAGTACTTTTACAACAATTGTGTATGCCTTTTTGCCACAGCTGTTCTCCAGGCTGAGGACATATTTTCCAGCATCATATTTGTTTACATTTTCACAACGCAGGAAGGTATCAAAATCTGTTGACTTAATGTCTAATCCTTGTCTGTCTCTTAGATTGGCACCCACTTTAGACCATGTGATCTTTGGAGGTGGACGTCCCCTTACTGGCACATAAAGTCTCATTGTGACTCCAGCACGCAGCACAAGGACTTTCCTTAATTCTGCATCAAGTTCTCCTTCAGGAGGAACTGTGTGTTTAACAAAAAACATGCAATTAAAACATCATCTTTTAAGACTGTCACTAAACTTACTATGAAAAGAGTCTCTCTTCACTGGCATTTCATTGGATTAATTAACTTATTCCCATGCCTGTGATGATCTTAGTGAGTTAATGTCTTGACCCCCATTTCAAGATCATTTGTAAACTTGGATTTTTTTCTGCACTGATTTAACTTCCTTTTTTCCTGCCTTTACTAACATTTGCATTGCTTATCATATGAAGAAGATTTCTAGTTCCTCTAGAAATTAAAGGAGTTCCAAATCCTCCTGGACTGTACTACTTATCTTGCACCAAGACAGTTCAGTGAAGCAATGCTTTTGTATGTATAGCAAAATACATACAGAAGCTATCATAGCTCTTGAGGAGTAAGCATCATACGATTAAATTGTATACCATACAGATACTTAGAATGGTAATATTGACTTTGAATTATTTAGAAGACATGAAGAAGTCTGAAAATTTTAAGAACAGAAGAGAGCTCTGAGAAGTCTTAATTTTAGGATTAGAGAAATAAAGAAATTCTCAAAGACCCAAAACAGAATGCAAATGAAAAGATCAGACACCAGTCAGATTCTAGTCAGCTGCTAACTGCCCCACTCTCTTCCAAGTTATGCACTTTTAGACTACATTTTTTGAGAAATAACTCATTCCAAATTAATCTGCTTCTGTGATCCATGCCAAATCTTGTCTTTGGAACCCATCCCATAAACTAAAACAAAAGTCAAGAAAGCAATTTTATTTCAGTGAACATACTTAAAATATCTTTGGCAGTGTGTTTATCAGGAACATCACTTGGATCACTGTATCCAATCTTATTGACAGCATAAACACGGAACTGGTACTCTGTGTCTTCCATCAGACCTGTTACCACAAATTGTGTAGCCTGTAAATTCTTGGGTAGATTGCATCTGACCCAGTTGTCTGTGTCAGCTCTTTTTGCTTCCACTAGATAACCAATAATAGGGCTTCCTCCATCATACGCTGGCTTGCTCCATGACAGGCTTATTGAATTACGAGTAGTATCAACCACTTTTGGGAAAGCAGGTGGACCAGGGGGATCTGCAAATTAAAATAATGAAGTTATTGTAGCAAATGCTGTACAAAAGTGTTTGGAAATAACTGCCATGAAAAATATCTGGGACTTTTAGCTTACATTGAGGATCCCGAGCATACACTGCTTTAGATGGTGCGCTAGGTTTGCCAGGTCCAGCCTTATTCAATGCTATCACGCGGAACTCATATTCTGTTCCTTCTTGGAGTCCAGTAGCCTTAACAGTTCTTTCAATGACAGGCTTTCTGTTTACCTTTGTCCAGTTAAGAGCCTTAGTTTCACGCTTCTCAAGCATATAACCAGTTATTGGGGACCCACCATCACTCGCTGGTGGCTTCCAGCTGACAGTCATAAAGTCTTTTGTTACATTACTAATTACTGGAGGGTCACAAGGTCCAGGTACATCTGTGAAGATTTATTTGAAAGTTATATTTACATTCATAACTCTACAATTTCCCCTCCCCCCAGTGGTTAATGAAGGTGTCCCACAAAGCACATACCGTATGGATTCTTAGCAACTGCTGGCTCAGTCAAGATAGGGTCTCCAACACCATATTTGTTCTCAGCACATATGCGGAACTGATACTCATGTCCTTCTATTAGTTTCTCCACTGTGCAGCTTGTAATGGGCACATTGGCACTGACTTGGGCCCAGTTTGGTCTGCTTGTTTCACGTTTGTCTACAATGTAGTTAGTAATTTCTGAACCTCCATCTTCCAGAGGAGGCTCCCAAGAAAGCATTGCATGATCTGCATACATATGTTTGATTTTAACGGAGGCTGGTGGACCAGGCTTATCTAGAAGAATGAACATCACATTGTTATAGCTCTTTACCTTACTGTATCATTTAACTATAAATGCATTTCTTAACAGACAGTCTTTAGCTTACCAAGTACTTTAAGCTTAATGGTTGCTGACTTCGATCCACTTGCATTTTCAGCAGTAATAGTATAGTCTCCTGTTTGCTTCCTGTTAACACTGAACAACTCAACTGCAGACAGATTTCTCTTAGTGGTGATCTTAACACCTTCAGATGGTTTTAAAACTTCTCCTTCTTTTTTCCAGGTGATTGTTGGCATTGGTTTGCCGTATACATTTGCCTCCAAACGCACATTAGTTCCAGCTTTTACTGTAAGCTGTGATTGCATAGACAGATCCAACTCTATTCTGGGGGGAACTGAAAGTAAAAAGCCCAAGAATTAGTCCACCTAGTAATAGATAAACATCTTATTCACATCAGATATAGTTTAAATATGCACAGATTCACAGCATTTGAAATGCTTTTACATTTCTTACCATTTTCTGGATGAACAGTCACAGGATCAGAAGGTTCTGAAGGTCGGCTAATGTTAACTGCTGTCTTGGCAATAGCTCTAAATTGATACTGAGCATTTTCTTCCAAGTCAGTAGCAGTATACTCTTCTAGGGGTATTTGATGAGGAGTTGTGTTGCACCGAACCCACTTATCACCAGGTAATTTGCAAGCTTCAACGAAGTATCCAATAAGTTTGCTACCACCATCATGCTTTGGTCTTGTCCATACCAGTGATACAGTATTCTTTGTGACATCAATAACTTCAGGTTTTCCAGGGGGATCTAAAGCAAATAAGATCATTCTATAGACTGTTTTGCCAAAAAAGGCTAACATATTAAAAAATTGCTGGATTCTATAATATTCACAACATAGCAACACAGTGCCCTCACAGTGCAGTAAATGTGAAAAAATAAACATAACGGCAAACTGAAGATCATAAAGAGTTGCAGATACATTGAAAATGACCATAAAACCAGTAGTTTGTTGCAAGTTATTGGTATGTTTGGCTTACCAACTGGTGCTCTTGCTGTGACAAACTCAGTCGGTTTACTAGGCTTACTTGCTCCAGCTCTGTTCAGGGCATAAATTCTGAAAGTATACTCAAGACCTTCAATAAGTCCCACACAGGGGTATTCTGTGGAGCGCACAGCTGTGTCATTAGCTTTCACCCACAGTAAACTGTTCCTTTCTTTGCGCTCAATGAGATAACCAGTGATTGGACTGCCTCCGTCACTATCTGGTCTATCCCAGGCAACAAAAATGCAGTCTTTATTGACCTTGGTAATACGCGCATTCTTTGGTTCACTAGGAACATCTAGAAAGAAATAAAAAAATGGATACCAGTCATGTGCTTTCTTATAAGGAGGATTAAGAAGAGAAATGCTACTATCAAAAGCTGACGTACCAAATGGGAACCTTGCAATCATCTTGCCAGAAACAAGTGGCTCAGAAATCCCAAAACGATTTTCAGCACGAACGCGGAACATATACTCTTCTCCCGGAATCAGTTTTCCAATTCTGCAGCTGGTCTTTGTGACAGAAGCTAAAGCTGTTACCCAGTCTCCTCGGCTTACATCACATTTCTCAACTACATAGTTTGTAATGTTACTGCCACCATCTTCAAGAGGTATATGCCATGCAAGAGTGCAAGCATCAGCATCTATTTCAGAAATATCAAATGGAGGCTGTGGTGGACCTGGTTTATCTGCACAAAAGAGCATATTAAGAAAAAAGGGATGAAAAAAGTGGCAATCACTGGAATATAGTAAAACTAGTTTTGTATAAATCTGAATTTAAAAATAATCAAATGGAACATACCCATGACTACCACTCTGATTTTCTGGCTATCAGTACCAGAGCTATTTTCTGCAGTAAGAGTGTAAAAATCAGAATCCTTTCTAGTCACATCCTTAATGATAAGAACAGAAGACTTTTCTGCTTTATGCACAGCAAGGCGACTGGATGTAACTACGTCTTGATCTCCTTTCAACCATTTACAGACTGGCTGAGGTTTCCCATATACATGAGCTTCAATTCTCAGTTTCTTTCCAGCTTTAATGTGAACATGATCGGGCATCAGGATCTTGGGTGGGACTGAAAAAAAATCACACATAGTCATATAAGTTCAATTTCTTAATTTACTTTTTCTTATGTTTTCATGTGAAAATCTTCTGTTTCTTTCTCAAGAGCAATAACCAATAGGAATGACTTGATAATTTTTAATTTAGGTTCCACTTATGGACAACTAGACATTCTACAGTGGGCAGTATCTATTCCAGTCTTACTTTTACATTCTTGTGCAGATTATAAGAGAATGTATCTGAATTTGCATTGCTCTCTCACGTGTTTATATAGACACGTGCACTATTAACACATCAGACATAATTCCTCTTTATAGCTGGAATGTGTTGTTGCTCACTTATTGCTGACTTTCTGCAAGACAAACATGAAGGAGGAGAAAAGAAAGAGTGAAGTTCTCACTGAACTAAACCCGTTTCCACAGCTGATCTTTTTCATACACTTAAATTGTTCTTCAATATAATAGAATCCATTCTCCTACTTATTTTGAAAAAAATCTTTCCAATTTAGTCCAAAAGAAACCCAGAAGCATGTTTGGAGTACTTTTCTTCCTGTCATCGTCTAGTTTTACTCCCTTTTGCTCCTATACCTCTCTCTTCCTTTTTCCATGTCATGAATGAAGAAGGTTCTTCGCATCTGCCTTGTACCTCTACATCTTCCTGTGCCTCAAGGACCTTAACTCCTCAGTTAGACCAGCATGTCCTTCCTGCCTTTTGCTTTGCATTCTCACCAACTCAAAATTATAAACAACTTGCTCTCCCTTATCTTAAAACAAGTTGCGCTTTTGGCCCCATTTCTCTCTCATACTACCATTCTGACCTTTCATTGTAAGTTCATTGAAAGAATTTGTTATTTCTCTTTAGCTCCTATTTTCTGGTTCCAGCTGAAACCATACTTGCAAACTTTCTTTAATAATTTCTTTCATAATTCTGAATCAACTCTCATCCTTTCTGACCTGTCAAAGTATACAATACAGTTAACCATAATCCTCCAGATCACTCCATAAAGCACATGTTTTCTGAGACTAACTCAAAGAACTAGAATGCTTGCTCATTTCATTATTAAAGCAGAATATTGCAATGTAGGTAGTATTTAAATTGTTACTTACTGAGCTGTTCTTTAATTTCGAATACGCCTTCAGTTTCTCTTGGCAAGCTTACTCCTACAGCATTTCTAGCTGCCACTTTAAACTTGTACTTCTTTCCCTCTTTCAGACCAGCTACAACAATGGAGAGATCTTTAACAATGGAATATTCTGTCCAGCGATCCGCTGGTTGGTCATCTTCTTTGTAGCTAACAATGTATCCATCAATTTTAGAACCTCCATCACGTAATGGTGGCAGCCAGCCTAACGTAGCACTATTCTTTGTAATTTCAGTAACTTCAAGTTTTCTTGGTGGATCAGGTTCACCTTTCAAGGCAAAAAAACAGAAACACATTAAACACTGACTTTCCAAAATTTTTTGGCAATTGGTTACTTGTTGAATTATTAGATGCTATCCATGCTGTCTCAACAAGGACAATACAGAAAAGAGAAAAAATCTTAATTGCAAATGTACTGTGTTCATAGATTGCATTTTTTGAAAGAAATTGACAGAGAAATATTCTTCATTGATTAGTTACTAGCATTGTCCAATTTAGAAACACCAGCTTTCAAAAAAATGCAAAATCTTATTAAAAGTAGAAAAAATCCATGAAATGTGCATAAAGGCATACTTACTTAGAGGATCTGTTGCAAGAACTGGTTTTGGTATGTCAGTTGGAACACCAGACCCATATTCATTTACTGCTGTTACTCTAAAGAAATATTCATTTCCGGGTACCAGGTTAGCTATTTGGAAACTAGTTTTCTTTAGTTCTGCAGTGACTGTTCCCCAGGTCTTCCTGTCAGCCTCACGTTTCTGCAGAATGTAATGAGTCACTGGGCTACCACCATCATTCTCTGGAGGTCCCCATGAAAGATGGCATGACATCTTGGTGACATCTGAAACCTTGAAGTCTGACACAGGTCCAGGTGTATCTATAAAGAAATATAAATTTATGCTTATCTTTTCTTCTTTAATAAATTAAAATTAAAGGGTTCTAATGGCTTCCTATGTAGGGGCAGCTAGTGTTAGCTCACACAGTTGTGCTCAAAAACTGTAGCACCTGGGGGACATAAAGATTCTGTCAATTAAAATTTAATGTACTTAAAAAATTATCTACAGGTATTTCCCTTATTACTTACCCAAGACTCTGACGTTCACAAATACAGCCTTTTCTCCAGCTGCATTAACAAGCGTCAATGAATATTTGCCTGAGTCATCACGCGTTGAATCAGGGATGACACAGAAGGCCATAGTATCAACCAGATCAACTTGCCCTTTTCTGATAACGTTATCGATACCCATTCTCCTCCAGGTGACCTTTGGTGCTGGGCGACCCCTAACAATGGCAAAAAGTCTAATAGGGCATCCAGCCCTTACTGTGACTAACTTTCTCATACTTGCATCCAACTCAATCTCGGGAGGTTCTGAAAGACAAAATCAAAGAAATCAAAGGAATAAATGCAAAGTTTAGCACATGAAATAAAATAAAACCTGACCAAATAAAGATTGTATGTAAATATACATAAAGAGGATGGAAAAACTCACCAAGTATTTCTTTGGGAGATACAGCTTCTTTCAGTTCAGCTGGTCGACCAAGGCCAACCTGGTTTTGGGCAGAGACTCTGAACTCATATAACTGGTTCTCATCCAGGCTGGTGGCTGTAAATTCTGTATGAATAACCTGGGCAGCAACATTGCAGCGTTTCCATCCTGCTTCAGGATCAGCACCTTCAATTTTTGGTCTAATTTCCACAACATATCCAATAACTGGAGCACCACCATCATACACTGGTTTTCCCCAGCCCAGGGTTATGGAACTCTTTGTGCTATCAACCACTCTTAAGTTTGTGGGAGGACCAGGTGGTTCTGAAAGACAATAAAAATTACAGATTAGAACACAGTTGTGCAATTTAGCAGTCTGTTATGTTAATGTGAAAACAAAAACCAGTAGAATATAGTGGTATGATACCTATTGGGTCTTTTGCTACCACAGGTCTTGATGGCAAGCTTGGTTCTCCAAGTCCAACTTCATTTTCAGCACTGACGCGGAACTGATATTCATGACCAGGGATGAGATTAGTAACCTTCATGCGTCTCTCTGGGATTGCAGTTTTAGTAACAGGAACCCATCTCAGTGATCGTTTCTCTTTCTTCTCTAAAATGTATCCTGTAATTGATTTGCCACCATCATACTCTGGTGGATTCCAGACTACAGTCATCTCTTCTTTGCTAACTCTTGTGATATCTGGAGGGTCAGGGCGTCCAGGTCTATCATATTTTGTTTTCGCAATAATTGGGTGTGTTTCTGTTGGTGGACCAGTGCCCATTTTGTTCTCTGCACGAACTCTGAATATATATTCATTACCTTCAATGAGGCGTGTCACATTTGCGTAGTTCGTTAGGACAGAGGAAGAGTATGTAGACCAAACCATGCGCTTGCTTTCACATTTTTCCAGGATGTAATTCTGTATTTCGCAACCACCATCATCTTCTGGAGGGTCCCAAGTAACAGTACATCTATCACTTGAAATATCAGTTACTTTCAGATTTCTAACAGGACCTGGTTTATCCAAGACAATAACAGTAGCGTATGCTACAAAACTGCCAGCTGTGTTAGTTGCGGTAATCACGTATTTCCCACCATCACTACGCCTTGATTTTGTTAGAACAAACTTAGACCTGTCAGAAGTTGTTTCAATACTGACTCTTGGAGATCTGGTTAGATCTGTGGCATCTTTGTCTTTTGTCCATACAACTTCAGGCTGTGGTTTTCCTCTGACTCCAGCCTCAATTCTAATTGGGTCACCTGCTTTCACAGTTAACACTCCACTTAACTTCAAGTCTAGAACTGGTTTCTGCAAATCTTCCTTCACAACAACTTCAGCTGTTTTTACCCAGTCACTTTCACCTGCCTCATTCTTGGTTTGAACTCGGAATTGATAGATCTTGTTTTCAACACATTTATCTACCATGTAGTGTGTTTCCTTAATGCTGCCTTTGTGAACTCTTTCCCATTCATCTGAATCTTTCAGTTTTCTCTCAACATGGTAACTTAGATTGGGACTTCCACCATCATAATCTGGCCTTCTCCATTTCAGATATACAAATGTCTTTCCTTTCTCTGCAATGTGAAGATTTTCTGGCTCTCCAGGCTTGTCAATAGGATTGATGGCAAGGATGGGAGTCTTAGTCTCAATGCAAGGACCTGGTCCTATTTTGTTTTCTGCACAAACTCTGAAGAAGTATTCACGATTCTCTACAAGATTTGCCTTTACTAATCGCTTAGTGATATCAGAAGAGACAATTGCCCATCCCCTCTGGTTTGGTTGACGGTACTCTACTATGTAGTTTGTAATTTCAGAGCCACCATTATCCACTGGACTCTCCCAAGCTATCATGCAAGAATCTTTTGTGACATAGCTTATTTTCAAGTTCTGACATGGTCCAGGTCTGTCTAGAACATTAACAACAGCAAAAGCTTGAGCATGGCCACAGCTGTTCTTAGCTGCTATTATATATTTGCCGTGATCAGATCTTTTGGCTTCTTTCACTTGCAGTTCAACGTTAGGTAGATCATGAACTATTTCAACATTCTTTTCTTGGACTAGTACTTTGCCGTCTTTAGACCATGTTATGTCAGGATCTGGCCTGCCTTTTACTTTACCAGTAATACGGATTGTTTGGCCTACTCGGACAGTAATTACATCTCTACAGGTCACATCTAGGCTTACTTCTGGAGGAGAAAGAATATCCTTTGCAAGTACAGTTTCTGCCAGTTCTCTTGGTTCTCCCTCTCCCACAATGTTGACAGCTTTTATTCGGAATTTATATTCATTTCCTTCTATTAACCCAGGTACTCTGAAAGCACACTGTCTAATAAGTTCATCCTTATTAATCCTATTCCACTGAGTAGTTCCAGTTTTCTGACATTCCACAATGTATCCCAGAATTGGGCTACCACCGTCTTTGAGGGGCTTTGTCCACACAAGATCAGCTGTTTCTTTGGTTTTGTCTTTTAATTTTGGATTTATGGGTGGTCCAGGAGGAGTGATAGGACGTGATGCTTTGATTGGATCAGAGCTTGGAGATGGTTTGCTTAAGCCCACCATATTTTCTGCAAAAACTCTGAATTCGTATGTGTTGCCTTCGAAAAGACCGGTGACTCTGTATTTCATATCAAGTATTGGTGTCTTATTGACACGCACCCATTTACCAGATGCTTCTCGACGTTCAAGTATATAACCAGTTATTGGAGTTCCACCATCAGATTTTGGTAGAGTCCAAGACACTGTTGCAGCATTTTCTGTAATATCATAAACAGTTGGTTTACCAGGTGGGGATGGTACATCAAACATATATTTAGCAACTGTTGGTTCTGAATCAAGGGGTGCACCAATGCCTATCTTATTCTCTGCCCGAACACGGAAGACATATTCACAGCCTTTCTGAAGTCGTGGAATCTTAATTTTTGTGTGACTTGTTCCAGAGCTAACCACTCCCCATGTTTCTTTCTTTGATTGACGCTTCTCAACAATATAATTTATTATAGGACTTCCACCATCATCTTTAGGAGGGCGCCAAGAAATAACCATATGTTCCGGTGTTACTTCAAGAATATTAATAGGACCAGTTGGTGGGCCAGGAACATCCAAAACTGTAAGATGCAGAGCAACAGTTTTGCTGCCAGCTGTATTAGATACTGTGAGTAGATATTCTCCTGTATCTTTTCTTATACAGTCTTTGATGGTAAGTACAGTTGAATAATCGTCGGTCTCAATCTTGTATCTGCCATCTGTTTTAATTTCAGTGCCATCAGTAAGCCATTTTGCAGTGGGAACTGGCACACCTCTCATAATTGCAGGAAGTCTCACTGTTGTGCCAGCTTTAACAACAAGACCTTCAATTAACTTCACATCTAGTTCCACGGATGGAGGTACTGAAATTAGAGAAAAATAGCAATTACTTTTTCAGGGGAAATACTTAAAGAGAGAAAGGACCAGTGAAACAACATGAAAAACTAAAAATTACCTAGTTTTTCTTGGCACTCTATTGGTATAGTCGTATCTGGAAGGCTAAGACCAACAATATTCTGAGCTTTCACACGAAATTTGTATATTTTTCCTTTTTGTAGGCCTGTGACAACACAGTCTAACATAGGGACTGTCTGGAACTTTGTCCACTCATCTGCACCATCTTCTTGATATTCCACCAAATATCCAGTTATCTCAGCACCACCATCACGATCTGGTCGATCCCAAACAAGGGAAACTTCAGTCTTGTCAACATCTACGTGATGCAGATTCTTCGGTGGCCCTGGAGGATCTTTTAAAATACAAAAGCAAAATGGTTACTAGGATGTCCAATCAATGGAAGCAATATACTATGTTCACATTAGTACCGACAAGATAATCTCAAAAATTGCCAAGAATCGCACAGATAAAACAGTCCATATAACTGAAAAACACTTACGCAGTGGATCTATAGCTTTAATAGGCTTGAGGGTTTCCACATATGGACCTCTACCAAACTGATTCTCGGCTGCAACTCGGAAGAGATACTGAGTGCCTTCCATCAGATATTTAGCCAGATGACTGCGTTTCTTGGAGGAAGATGAGATGGCTACCCACTGTGCAGAAGCCACATCTTTCCTTTCCACCACATAGTTGGTAATAACAGAGCCTCCGTCATCTTCTGGTTCCATCCAAGTGAGATAGCAAGAATCACTTCTAACTTCACTGACTTGCAGATTTCTGGGTGGACCAGGCTTATCTAATGTTGACAAAATTTGAATCTGTTATTTATTTGATAACCAAAGCATTTTTCACAAAACTTACTAAATTTCAAGAGGAAAGAATACTTTTAATGTAATTATTAGAGCTTTTACTACTATGTATTTCTTATAACTAAGTTTGTGGATATTTTCCAGACTTTTTTTTATTTCTTAATCACTAATTATAGAATTAAATACATGCACTATAAAAGGAACATCAAAAAGATTACCTAAGACAACGACTTTTACTGAAACAGTCTTTGAACCAGCTGGATTTTCAACTGTCAGGGAGTAAATTCCACCATCTTCATGGACAGTGTTACGAATTTCAAGCTTACTGCCAACTCCTGTAACCTCAATATCAGCTTTGGGTGAGACCTCATGATCTTCTTTCTTCCAAGTAACTTTTGGGAATGGAACACCTTTAATAACAGCACTAAGTCTCAGGGTATCTCCAGCTTTTACATGCTGTTCTCGGGCCATATTAGCATCAAGTATCAACTCAGGAGGTTCTGCAATCAAAATGATATGTTTGTAGAAAATGAGGAGAAAAAAAATCTCTTCTTAAGAAATTTATCTCATTTTATTAAACTCACCAAGTCTGTCCTTTACTTCTACTGGATCAGGAACATAGGCTGGTTCAGATTCACCTGCTGCATTGACTGCCTTGACCCTGAACTTGTATGTCAAACCCTCAGTAAGGCCAGTGACTTTGTATTTTGTTTCAGGACAAGAATCTGCTGTAAGATTGGCCTTCTTCCATTCTTCATCTCCGACTTTCTGATATTCAACCAGGTAGCCAATTATTTTGCCATTACCATCATGGCGTGGTGGTTGCCAAGACAAATCAACTGAATTTTTAGTTTTATCTACTGCTTCTGGATTAATAGGTGGACTTGGTTTTGCTGTTGAAGGAGAAAAAAAAAAGAAACAGGAAAAAAGGGAAATTGTTAAAATTATTTTCTAACTAAAACGAAGACTGCATTAAAATTTCAGTTGGAAATGAAATATGATACTTTACCGATTGGATCTCTAGCAAAAATTGGCTTTGATGGTGGACTAGGATCACCAATGCCAATTTCATTTTCTGCTGAAACACGGAATTCATATTCACAGCCTTCAAGGAGGTCAGGTACTTTGAACTGAGTACTGGGGAAAATTGGGTCTCTGGTAACTCTGACCCATCTTGTAGCCATCGTTTCCTTCTTTTCCACAATATAGTTTGTTATTGGCTTGCCTCCATCATATGGTTTTTTCCAAACCACTACTGCAGAGTCTTTGGTAACATCCTTAATGATTGGTTGCTCAGGTGCATCAGGAACACCTGGGAACAGGAGGAGGAAAAAGAGCTTATGAGCACCACGAACAAAGTAAAGATTAGAGTCTTAAAGTAGGATAGCAAATGAGTAACATACGGAAACGGTCCTTGGCTTTCATTTCATCAGAGATGAGAGGATCACTTATGCCATAAAGATTTTCAGCATAAATTCGGATTTGATATTCTCTTCCTTCAAGCAACTTTGGAATTTTGCACGTTGTCTTAACTGTGGCGGATGTAACTGGCATCCATAAGTCTCTGTGTGCATCCCTTTTCTCAATAATGTAATTTGTAATTTCACTGCCTCCATCATCTAATGGAGGTTTCCAGGAAACTACCATATGATCTTTATGAACTTCATCAAATATAACTGGGCCTACTGGAGGTGATGGACGATCTGTTTAAGAAAAAATAAAGCGTACTCATGCTTTTATATGAACTTCACATAATGATAGATTAAAAAGTGTTGATACAGTAAACATTACAAAATTAGAATTTCAGCATCACAGTTTTAATTAGGATTTTGAATTTAACACAAGTTTGACTCACTGGACTTAATTCCTTAGTGCTTATAAAGTATTTGGCAATTGACATTTTCTACAGTGTTGACATTCTCTAAATGCATGTAAATGCATTTAATTATTCATATTGAATAAACTAAGGCAGAGTTAACTATGTACTCAAAATTAATAAATAACATTCCAGTAAAAATGAAAATGCAGTAAATCAAATTATTGTAGTAAAAACACATTTTAATATTTACATTTTATACAACTCAATTAATTCTAATCACTACTAAAAATCATATACAGTACTGTTGTCCAGTAAAACCTACCAACGACATTAACTTGACAAAATCCTTTTCTTGATCCTGTGCTGTTCTCTACAGTAACACAATATTTGCCTGAGTCCCCACGGACAGATTTTAGTATCCCCAGGCAAAGAGTTGTAGGAGTTGTCTTGATTTTTGTACGGTCATCTTCTTTCACAACAATGTCATCCTTTAGCCACGTAACCTTTGGTGCAGGCTTGCCTGAGTAACGTCCAGTCAGACTGAAAGCTTCACCAACACGAACAATAAGCTTGTCTCTAAAGTCGAGGTCAAGTGTTGGAGGAGCTGAAAGATGATGTTGAAAAACACAATGCCCACAAATGTCAGAAATATTAATAAGAAAAATTAATGGATCAGTAAATATAACTACTGTTTGCAAAAGAAATACGAAAAAGATGCATACCAATTTCATCCTTGCATGTGATTGGTTTTGTGCAAAATGATGGCTTGCCTTGCCCCACAATATTGCAAGCACTCACACGATACTCATAGGTGTCACCCTCTTTCAAGCCGTCTACAGTGTATTTCCTATCAAGCATTTTCTCCTTTGTAACTCTGTGGAATTTCTCTTTTCCAATGAGACGGCTCTCTAGAACATACATAGTAATATCTGAGCCTCCATTATATTTTGGAGGGTTCCAAGTTAATGTAACGGAGTTCTTTGTAACTGCTTTTACTTCCAGGTCTTCTGGACGGTCAGGAACAGCTGTAAATTAACAAAAGAATACAGTAAATACATTTTTTCTGCACATTCATCTCATATGACTGAAATCCAAATCTGAAAATATACTTACTTATTGGATCTCTAATGACAATCTCTTTTGTTGTCTCTGTGAATGGACCCATGCCAATTATATTCTCAGCTGCAATGCGGAAGAAGTAGGCTTTCCCTTCAATGAGTCCCTGAACAGTAGCATTCTGTCTTGTAACTGTGTAGCTTACTGGGGTCCAAGCTCTATGGTCAGATTCACGTTTTTCAATTATATAGTTGGTAATAGGAGAACCACCATCATCTTCTGGAGTAAACCATGTCAATTTACATGAGTCGTTGGTCAAGTTCTCAGTAAGGAATGGCATTCCAACTGGGCCTGGCACATCTGAAAGCAAAGAAGTAATGAAGTATTTAAGTATAAATGTTGAATGTTATGAAATTGTACTTGTTCACAAGGACTGAAATTGCTGTTTACCTAGTACATCAACAATAATCGTCTTCTTCCGCTCACCACCAGCATTTTTAGCAAGGAGAGTGTATATACCCTGGTGGCTCCTTTTGCAATTCTTAATGACCAAAGAAGAACTAATAGCTGTTTCTTCAATTTTGGCTTCTTCTGGTAAAGCTTGTTCATCCCTACTCCATGTCACTGTTGGAGCTGGTTTTCCTGAGACATATGCTATGATCCGAATCACTCCTCCAGCATGAACAACAATTCTGTCCCTGACACTTGCATCCAAATTAATATCAGGAGCCACTGTGGGAGGTGAATAAAAAAAATCAATGCATTTTTTTTCTCATTTTGATTTAGAGGTACTAAAAACATAAATGTAAATGATAAATACCAATTCTGTCCTTCATTTCAATAATGTCTGTAACTTCTCCAGGCTCTCCAATGCCAGCAGCATTGACTGCTCTAACTCTGAATTTGTAAAAACATCCTTCTTTTAATCCTGCCACAACAAACTTGGTTCCTCTAATTTCTTTATCTTTTGCCTGGAAAACAATATAACATCAGTTAAGGTATTATCAATTTCTTTGTGATGTTTGAAATAAATCTTAAATCAGATGTTGTTTCAGATTTACAAGGACAATACAGTCTTAAGCATACATGAATTGAGCTCACATAGAATTCTTCAGAATCTGTGTAAAGAAATATACAGATTATACTAAATATTCACCTTTTTGATAATTCTAGCAGACAAGGATGTTACAGCAATTATTATACAACAGTCTACAGTCTCAGAAGAATTATACATGTTATTGGACAAATAAACTGAAATAAATGACTGCAGAATATTTCTGTATAACTTAAAATGCACCCAAATGTTAATGGAGATACAAAAAATAGCCAAGGTGTGGATCAGTCACATTTCCAGTAATGTATTATTGAAAATAAAATTTTGGTAATGAATTACTGAAAAAAAATGTCATGAGCACATTCTTGAAAAAAAAAAGGAAAATGTAGGTACATAGTAGCTGCAAATCATTTGGCACAGTTTGACACTAGTGCACTAGTGCCAGTTCTAACTTGGTGATGATCTTCTGTTCTTTTATCACAAATTACCTACATATTTTCTCCAATCTTTAAAAAGAATCTTAAAAATTTTAAGTCTAGGAAACAGCAAAGTTAACTTGATGTTGGGGGGGGCAATTACTGACTCGTACATTTAGTCTTATATTTTAAACATATGGAGATAATTATGGTGGGAAAGTATCAACTATTAGAAAATAACTTGCATAGTAAAAAAATTTCTTTTGACAGACAGAAAGAGAGAAGAAATGCAGATTCTGTATCAGTTTTACACCTACCCGTTCCCATTCTTCCTTTCCTTCTTCTTTATACTCAACAATGTAGCCAGTGACCCTAGAACCACCATCCTTTAGTGGTGGAGTCCACTCCAAATCTACGGAAGACTTTGTCCAGTCAGTAACTTTTGGAATAGGAGGGCCAGGTGGGGCTGAAAAATATATAACATTTCAGCATAACAATATATTCTATGTTTTTATTTGAATATTTTCAAGTTAAGGAGTAGGAATCTGAATTATTTACCAATGGGATCTCTAGCAATTGCTGGATCAGATGGCATGCTTGGTGGACCAACACCAGCTGCATTGATAGCTGAAACACGGAACTGATATTCAGAACCTTCAATAAGACCTGTAACTTTGTACGAAACCCCCAGTGTCATCGGTTTGATAGGATCACGGTTAACCCTGGTCCATCTCTTCCCACTAGTCTCTTTGCGCTCCAACCAGTAACCAGTAATAGGAGAGCCACCATCATGTTCTGGCTCTTCCCAGTTTACAGTCATTGAGTCACGTGTTATACTGCTAACTGTTGGCTTGTCACAAGGTCCAGGAACAGCTGAGGGAAAAAAAATTACACATAGCTCGTTAAAAAATAGGATAAACGAAGACAGAGATAGGTAGAGTGCAAACAGGAGTTATGCATCACATATGCGCACAGTTGCATTAGGTAGTTACCTATCTGTGTGAGACTCCTTCCCACATTCATCTTCTCATCCCTATTCAGATACATATACTTCTGTGAAATGCAAAGTATCTTTCCATCAAAGAACATTTGTCAAAAAAGTTTTTCTCCACTTGCTGGATCAGTACCCCATCTCAGTGCCCAATCTGATCTTGGATGTTTTAAGAATGATGTTCTCTTGTCAGACCTTCCATCCTCAACAGAGCTACTCTGTTCTAATTTCTCTTCCAAACCAAAGGTAAGAAATTGACTCTTCCCTATCTATAAGGTCAATAATGTCTCAAATACAACAGAATAATCTGAATCTTATCAGATGTTTATTCATGTATTTAAAAATTAATGAAACTTCAGATAGTCTTTTAATATGTAACAAGGAGGGAGAAGTCTTTTTAAGTACAACATGCCCTTTTAAGAACTAACTACTAATGCTAAAACTGTTGAAGCTTTTCTAGAAAATTTACTTACTTGAAGAGAGAAAAATAGTAGTGGTATTTAACAAATGCTGTACAAATATCACTGCATGAAAACAACTAACATAATTTGAAAACATATTCCTACTTACTGAAAAGGTTCCGTGCTGTTTCTGGTTCACTGTCCAAAGGTTCTCCAATACCATATTTGTTCTGCGCCATAATGCGGAACACATACTCATGGCCTTCCATCAACTTGGGAACAGTAAATAAACATTCCTTAGGCTCATTAGTAACGGGTACCCATGTCTTCCTGTTCACTTCTTTTTTCTCTATAACATAGTTTGTAATCTTAGAACCACCATCATCTAGTGGAGGAAGCCATGATATTGTCATTTTATCAGCCAAAATGGATTCAAATTTAATAGGTCCCACTGGAGGTCCAGGACGACCTGGAAGATACATTTGTATAAAGAAGAATTAATTAAAATGCTATTAAAATAAAGCATTACATGAATGCTATCAATCTATGCAATACATAAGAGCTCTGGATGCCTACCTAGAACATTTAGTCTCATCTCCTTCGAAGCAGTTCCTAGGTTATTTACAGCTGTTATAGTATATAAGCCTGTATCATTTCTGCGAGACTGTTGAATCAATAAAGTGCAAGTATCTTCACCAACAATCTTATTGACATGTTGATCATACAGCACTGGTGTCTTGTCATCTGGTTTCTTTGGAGAAGCTTTTAGCCACGTTAATGTGGGGAAGGGCACACCCTTTATCTTGGCCACAATGTTAACATCTGTTCCTTCTTCAACCTCCATAAATTCTTTGAGTTCAATAGATGGTGGGCCTACAAGGAAATGTTGAAAAAATTAACTTACAAAAATGCCTCATAATTTTAAATATGTCATTTGTATTTACTGGTATCAGCTACTACTTACAAGTCTGGTCTTTGACAACAAGTGGGCCAACAGTGGCTGAAGGCCTACTAGGACCTGCTATATTTACAGCTTTTACTCTGAATTCATATTCTCCTCCTTCTACAAGATCCTCAACAGTAAACTTTGTTTCCTCTACATCACGTCTGTTGCATTGCTTCCAAGTCTCTTTCACTTCTCCGGTGCGATCCCAGCGGAGACATTCAACATTGTAATGTGTAACAGGAGCTCCACCATCATTCTTTGGTGGTTTCCATGTCAAGCTCACTGTGTTCTTGGTTACAAGGCCAATCTTTAGTTTAATAGGTGGATCAGGAGGATCTTCACAAACAAAACAGAAAAGTGAATAAATCCACTGTTCAGTACTATCTGGTTTTAAAGGACTTGTTTGACTTTGATTTCACTTACGGATTGGATCCCTGGCTGTGGTCCGTTGGATGGTTTCTGCAGGAGGGCCAACACCAAAACGGTTTTCTGCACGTACCCGGAAGAAATATTCTTGGCCGGATATGAGGTCAGGTACAACAAAGGAAGTACTTCCACAGTTTGCATTGACTTTAGTCCAGGCCTTCCCATCAATATTTCTTTTCTCTATAACGTAGCCTCTGATTCTATCTCCTCCATCATCATCTGGCATCTTCCACGACAGTTTACAACTACCTCTTGTGATGTCACTTACTTTTAGGTCTTTTGGTGGACCTGGGACATCTGTTAAAGTAAAAGCACAGTAGAAACAATTTTACATAAGTATGTAAAAAGTAAGACTAAAACCTGGCATTTGAATACTTTGATAAGTGTAAGCCATACCAAGAACATTGACTCTGACATGCACAGTTTTTTGTCCTGCTTTGTTCTTTGCTGTAATACTGTATCGTCCAGAATGACTTCTGTTGCACTCAGGGATGACAATCACTGAACGTGTATCAGTTGCTTCCACCTGTGTATTAAAGAAAGAAAGAAATGTTACAGGTAGACTGTAAATATTTATGTTTTAAAAATGCAACAGTACTAAATTTACAAAAATGGCGTGTTTTACCTGAGTTTCTTCAGGTACATTATGACCTCCCTCCTAGAAACAAAGGGTAATAATGTAAATATAAAAGGGTATAGGCTTAAATATCTAGAAACACATGTGGATATAAGCTTTTCTTTCACTGACCTTTGCTGTCGTCTTTGCTTTTCCTTCAAACTCCCAAAATGTTTTTGGAACTGGACGACCCTTGATAACAGCTGGTATTTTAATTGTTGTGCCAGCACGACAAGAGAGGAAATCCTGTGCTCCAAGTTCAAGGAAGATTTCTGGTTCCTCTGCAAAAATATTTTAAGATATAGATTTTAAAAGCTAGTGAAAGTAGACTTCTGTCAGGACTGAACTAAAACTCCACGCAAACACACAAAATGCATGTTCATGTGAGGAAAGGTTGGGTGTGCTTAAGGAACCTGGGAAGTATATGAATGCAAAAACGTGTTCTTCATAAAATCCACATTATTTCCATAGTATGACTGTAGGTGCTCATCGGTTTTCAAACAGGTGCCACCCTGGTAATGTTTATCATGACACATTAAAAAATGTGTCAAGCTTTTGTTACATTTTTGCATAATTGTTCGTGCTGTTTTGACTTTGGTTCTCTCGGCAACCTGCTTCAACATTCACAGCAGCAGGTGGCATTTAGATATATATAACTGAATTAATTCCTTTAACGCTTACCTAGAATATCTTGGACAGGTATTTCTGATGTTGCAGGACTTGGTTCTGATTCACCAGCAGCATTTACAGCTTTCACCCTAAATCGGTATTTTCTGAGCTCTTTCAAGTTGGGAATAACACATTCACAAGTAGGGAAGAGTTTGTCTCCTTCATTCACCTTCTTCCAGTCGGTACTACCTTCATCTTGCATTTCAACAATATACCCTTTTATAGGGCTGCCACCATCCTTTTGTGGAGGCTTCCATGCAAGAACTACAGATGATTTGGTTTTGTCTTTGACCTCTGGACAAGATGGTGGACCAGGCACAACTTGTAAAACAAAGGCAAGTAAGAATTACCTGAGAGTTAGTGTCTGCCTATATTTTCCTAAAGAGTTTATAGAAGAATGCAAATATTTTTGTTGTCTTCTGTCATATGAGCAGTGTATAATTCTAGACCATGCATACTAATAATTATATATATTATTAAGGCATACTTAAAGTACAAGGCATAAAGATTGAACTCTTTAATAATAAAGAAATAAAAATTATAAAAATCTGATTCTGAATTCAAGTTTATCTGGCATTTTTAGCATTGATGTAATCACAGTTTAAGCTTAATAAAAAAGAAAAAATTAAAGCTAATCATTTTTAAAATGTTGAAGAACAGCAAATCAGGAAACTACTTTGTGTCAATATATTCATTTTGTTTTAATGAAAATAAAGCTTTGGATTAATTGCGCCAAATTCAATATAAGTAATAGTAGCACATTTTGATTCTGGTGTGATATAGTCCGTAAAATTAGTTATACAAACCATACACTTACATATGGGATCTGCTGCTAAGGCAGGATCTGATGGTTCACTGGGAGGGCCAATTCCTGCAAGATTTTCAGCCATAACTCTAAACTGGTATTCGACACCTTCAGCCAAACGAAGCACATTGTATTCCAGACCTTTTACTGATGGTTTTGTTACCGGAGCTCTGTTAACACGTGACCAGTAGACACCTCCCACCTCTCTTTTCTCCAACCAATAGCCAGTTATTGGGCTGCCACCATTGTCCAGTGGAGGCTCCCAGGACACCAGCATTGATGATCTGGTGCGATCTAAAATTTTTGGCTTTCCAGGAGGTCCAGGAAGGCCATAGGGATCCTTAATAACAACTTTTTCAGAGAGGCATTCATCACTTATTCCATATTTGTTTACAGCCCGGACTCTAAATTGGTATTTTTCTTTTGTTGCAAGATTCCATACCTGGAAAATAAATTTTAAATCAATACTCGGCTACTTTCAGAGTAAACTTATTTGAAATTATGCAGCAGTTTTATCTTTAAATTCTGTCTTGGAATCTCATTGATATAGCTATGTTTATGTGTACCTGGCTATATGTAATTACCTAAAGATATTCTTATTTCAATTGCATAGGACTGAACATAAACAGAAATGTCATAATGTTTATTTTTGTGGTTGGTAAAGATATAATGCTGTGAAATAGAAAGGAAGATGTCTTCTAAACTCGACTGTGATTAAGTATCAAAAGAGAAAAATTTCTTTTGTTTTGTCACATGTGGAAAACACATATATATATGGGCAACGTTTACCTAGTAATTCTGGACCCTAAATGCAGCATGAGAAAAGGTATCTATGCAAGTAGAAGTTTTCTTTATATGTGTGCTATTGTTACTTTTCATTCACAATAAAGGATGTAATAAAAATAGTTTATAAATTACCCCAAATCTTCTCTCAACAACACTTTTGGAAACTTCTTCCCACTCAGATTTCTTCCTACTAGCATCACGTTTCTCAATAATGTAATGGGTAATTTCACTACCACCATTATCAAGAGGTGCATCCCATGTTAAATAGCAAGATTCTGCTTTAATATCAGAAACAGCAAGATTTCTTGGTGGAGAAGGACGATCTGCATGAAACCAATAGAATATAGAATTACATAAAGAAAAAGGCAAAATCATTTTATCAGCTGTCTTTTTATTAAAATGTCACATCCTTACCATATACTTCGACATGCACATTGCGAAATGCAGTGCCAAGACGATTGGAAGCTTTCACAGTATAAGTGCCTTTATCATCCCTCACTGCTGCAGGAAGGATAAGTTCAGTTTTTGCCTCACTTCTAGATACTTCTTCTTTGTTTATCTTAAGTGCACTGGATGTTTGGTCAATTAAAACTTCGTTCTTTTCCCATTCAATCTTTGGCATTGGCAGACCTGTCACATCAGCAGGAATGTTAACTGGTTCTCCTGCCTTCACTTTGATAGTATCTCCTCTCACAGCCAAGCGTAACGTGACAGTTGGAGGTACTGAGAACAAGAATAAAAATGACAAAGTGAAGATGGAGATGAAACAGAGAAATTGCCTTGCACTGTTCTGGAGATATTTGGATGGATTTCTTTAAAGCAGATATACCTTCGTCATCTTGTATAACTACGTTGAGGGGCAATGATGGTTCACTTTCTCCAATAGCATTGACAGCTTTGACACGGAATTCATACATATGAAGTTCATCAAGTTTGTCAACGAGTAGAGAAGTTTTTGGACACAGCCTTGCATTAACTCTTTCATAGTCTTTTGAATCATGTCTCCTTTTCTCAACAATATATCCCAAGATGGGACTGCCACCATCACTACGTGGAGGCTTCCAATCAAGCGTAATGGTTGACTTTGTCCTCTCTGTGTACATGAACCTCTCAGGTGCTGTTGGGGGACCTGTTAACACAGATAAATCATGATGAAATAATAATTAAAAAATTAGAGGCTTAAAAAAATCATATAAATGCAGTAGCTTTAGCTTGTTAAAGCCATAGTTTTTGTATTCAAAGTATCTTTGGCTGTGGATAGTATAAAATAATCTAAGGCAAATGCTTTATCCAGGTAGTAGAAAATTAAACACACTTTCTGTATAGAAAGCAATCAACATGACAATACTGGTTTACTAACATCTAACTAAAAATTGTTCGAAGAACCTCATAAATTAAGTCATCTTACCTAATGGATCAACTGCGAGAATAGGTCCTATTTCAACAGGTGGACCAGTACCAAACTTGTTCTTGGCACTAACACGGAATTTATATTCCTGTCCTTCAACTAGACCTGTAATATCACATTTAGATCTCTCTGTGTCTATAGCTAGTCTCCATGTATGCATTTTGGCATCCTTCCGTTCAACAATGAAACCTATGATATCACTGCCACCATCATCTTCAGGGTCAGACCAGTTAAGCAAGCACATCTTTCTGTTTGTGACCACTGGCTTTAGGTCAAGGACTGGCCCAGGAACATCTGAAAAACAAAATCAAACAGGTAGGATAAGGCCTAAAGATCATATCACCAGAAAAGTATTTCTCAGTTGATTTCAGAAAATATTTTTCTTACCAAATACTTCTACTCTGGTTCCTGCAGACTTTGAACCGCTGCTGTTGGTAGCAGTAATTACATATCTTCCATGGTCTTTTCTCAATGCATTTCTAATGGTTAACTCAGATTTTGTTCCAACATTTTCAATAACAACTCGGTCTTTGTCTAATTCACCTTCCTCCACAGTCCACACAATGGTGGGAGTAGGACGCCCTGTCACAGTAGCAGGAATTTTAATAGTTTGCCCAGCCATGATCTGAATGCCTGCTTTGACAGAAACATCCAGCTCAACAGTGGGAGGCTCTGCAGAAGAGAGATAAACAGATTATTAGTTCAAAGGAGAGATTCAAAACCACATTATAGGCAGCTAAATATTTCTTGAAAAGAATACAATTGCAATACCTTTAGGTTCTGCAACTGTTACTGGTTCAGTTTCACCAGGTGGTCCTTCACCAGCTGCATTAAGTGCAGTAACACGGAGTTTATAGTCTGCACCTTCTCTGACTTCTTTAACAGTATACTCTCGAACCTTGATGGGTTTCTCTGTGCAACGTGACCACTCGTTTACTCCTACCAGTTGTTTGTATACGTGATAACCAGTGATATCTCCACCACCATTATATGCAGGAGGTTCCCACTCTAACTCAATAGAAGTTGAGCTTGTATCAGCAACCCTTGGAATTGGTGGACCAGGTGGCACTACAAACAAATAGGTGTAAATCAAAGTTAAAAGATATGAATCCTATTCTATTACCTGTCTGCCATAAGCTTCTGCTGAGTTACTTACTTATTGGGTCCTGCGCAGTTTTTGGATCTGATGGTGGACTAAATTTACCAGGACCAGCTGCATTTTCAGCACATACTCTAAAGATGTAGGTTAACCCTTCCAACAGTCCTTCAACTTTTATTTCCAGGGCATTCACAAGGTTCCTGTTGACTCGAGCCCAATGAGTACTATTAATTTCACGTTTTTCAATCCAGTATCCTATGATTGGGCTGCCATTGTCTTTTGGTTCATTCCATTTAACCAACATACTGTTACTGGTAACATCTTGCACATCAGGCTTATTTGGTGGATCTGGTGGAGCTGAAAAAATAAACCAAACAAACTTTGTCATCATTGCTGTCTTCTTGAGACCTTACTCAAAGCTAAGAGCTTACTCAAAGCTAAGATATGAGAAATGATTAATTTTAAGTCATCCATAGTTCTAAGCCTTTCTTAGAAACTGACTACTAACTGCAATTGGTGATCAAACTTGCAGTGGTTCTCTCTCTTCATAGAAATGTTAGCCTGTCAAACACAGAATGTCACTATTCAGATGTCAAGTGTTTTAAATGTAAAGTTTTATGACGGTGATTGTCATTCTTATTTTTTAATACTGAAATCAGAATGTTGTTAGTATTTCCTTTCATTTCAATGGTTTAAAACATCCAGTAAATCAAAACATTGCTAATGTTTCTTCAGGGAAGCTTTCACATATATGAAGCTGAATATTCTAAGAATCTGTGTATTTTTACTCTGGTTTTCTGTAAAGATTGTATTTCAAAGTTAAAACTTACAGAAAGGATCTTTTGCTGTCAGTGGTTTTGAGACACATGGCGGCCCTGGTCCAACTCTATTTTCAGCAAATACACGGAAGAGATATTCTTTTCCTTCAATCAGTTTTGTCACATGGAATTTGCAATGCCTGAGTGTTGAACTAACAGTAACCCAGCCCATTTCAGCTTTTGTATTGTCTTTCTTTTCTAGTACATAGTTCAGGATTTCACTTCCACCATCATCAAGAGGAGGCTCCCATTTGCAAAGGACAGAATTTTTCCTCACGTCTTCAAAGACGAAGTTGACTGGAGGTCCAGGTGTATCTGTTAGTAAAGAAAGAAAGTGGTATTTATTTTGTGCACTTCTTGCCCAATACTCTGAACAACAATGTATTTCTGAAGGCTTTCATTACATACCTAATACATTGACTTCACATGAGGCTTTTGCAACACCATGATCGTTTTCCACTTTAATTGTAAATGTGCCATGGTCAGCTCTGATGGAGTCACGAATTGATAGTACAGACTCTCCTTCTTTATGGTTGTCAATACTCATACGTTCTGGCAGTGAAAGCTGGAAAGGTTTCTCTTCCTCAGCTTCACCCTTCTTCTTCCTTGTATATGTTGTTACTCTCTTTTTGATTTCCTCTGGTCTAACAATTTCATCATTCCTTAGCCAAGTGATAGATGGATAAGGTGACCCTGAAATATGTGCCTCAAGTATGATCTCATCACCACTCTTCACCTCAAGGCCAGACTGTAGGTTTGCAGCAAGAAAGACTTTTGGAGCCTCTGTAATAACATAGAATGATAAGTGGAGAGTAGAATCTTCCAATATGTTTGAGGATGTATGGCAATTACTACAAACAATCAAATGAGCAATTCATACCAGTAGGATCCACAGCTTTCACAAAAGGAGTAATCCGAGATGGCTCACTGATGCCAGCAGCATTCTCAGCACGAACACGAAACTGGTATTCCTTTCCTTCTTCAAGACCTTTCACTGGATAAGTTAGTAAAGGTACCAGGTAGTCATTGCATCTCTCCCATCTCTCCTTGCCTTTAGCGAGCTTTTCTATTATATAGCCCATAATCTTGCTTCCACCATCAAACAGAGGTGGTTTCCATGTAAGTGTTACTGATTTTGATGTTGGATTATGGACTTCAAGATCAACAGGAGGATCTGGAGGCTCTGTGGAAGAGTAGCAAAAGAAGGATCATATGAGAAATGTATAAAGATTTTAGATATATTCAATTTGCTAAATTATTTAGTAATTTATTTAGTAAAAAAAATCTTACGTTTTGGGTCTTCTGCAATGATTGGGTTTCTTAGTTCAATATATTCACCTCCTCCAATCTTATTGACAGCTTTGACACGGAAGTAATATTCACAGTTTGGGATAAGATCTTTGACTTGCCACGAAAGCTTATTTTCACCAGACATGACTGGGATATATGTTCTACGACCAGCCTCTCTGCGTTCCAGAACATAATGCAGAATAGGAGTACCACCATCAAAGTCTGGAGGTTCCCAGGATACTTTGCAAGAATTCTTAGTTACTTCGCTTGCCTTAATGTCTTTACACTGTCCAGGTGGCCCTGTTTTAAATAAATATAATAAAATTAGTTAACTAAATACATGGGAAAATCTATTCCTAGAAATATGAAATTGCATTTCTCTGCTTTGCAGAAAACAGAACAAATCCACAGAACAAAAAGCAGCATATATATGAATTTATGTTCTTAAAGGTGAAAATATTCAGAATCCTTATAGGTTGTTTTATATTTATGTGATGGCTATTCATAATAATTGAGCCTTGAGTAGTCACTGAGAAGTTAGATCAACATGGGGTGAATAGATTTGTGTTTTTTTTTATAGGTGAGATTTTGTAATATTAACGCCTTTTTGGCAATCTACATGTGTCTGTGTTGAAATAATTCCTCCACATGGCAGAAAGGGATTTTTCTAGTCCCTTCTTCTGTCAGCTGCAGGGCTCAACTGAGGATAAATATCCTTCTCAGAATGGAAAAAGCCTAGTTACCTATGACTTTGACATTGACTGAGCCAGTTGTTGATGCCAGCTTATTTTCCAGTGTGATGGTATAAACACCAGCATCAGCATGAACACTGTCTATGACTTCAAGCAATGCAGAGGTGTAGTCGCTCTTCATTGTTGTTCTGTCACCAGCTTTCAACTCTTTGCCATCTTTGTGCCATGTTATAGTTGGAGACGGAACAGCTCTGAAGGGTATGGGGATGCTTAATTTCTGTCCTTTAACAACAACAATGTCACGAGTTTTTAGATCAATGGTTGGATTGCCTGTAAGAATAAGTATAATATGAATAAAAAGTTGTCAAACAGTATTCTTTATTCAATTATGCAGATTTGTAAAAAAAAGGAATCTATCCTTACAGTCTGGGTCCTTGGCAACAACTTTTTCTGAGATATCTGATGGCTCACTAGCTCCAACAGCATTGACAGCTCTGACTCTCAGCACATATTCCTTGTCTGGAACAACACCTTCCTCCACTTTACATTTTAGATCTTTTATTGGACGAGAATTGATTCGCATCCATTTTTCTGTTCCTGCTTCGCACATCTCAACATTATATCCAATAATAGGGCTTCCGCCATTCTTCTCAGGTGGTTTCCATGCAATGCAAATGTGCTTTCGACCTGCATCTGTGACATGTAAATCCTGAGGAGGTGAAGGAGGACCTGCAGAAATGGAGAAGGGTTGCATAATTTTTTTCCCACAATCTGTTCTATACAGTACACTGCTTCTGTAATCCATATGCTGTATGTTATACTGCTACTTACTTGTTGGGTCTTCAATATGAATGAGGTCAGTTGGCTCACTGGGATGTCCACAGCCAGCTTCATTTTCTGCACGAACCTGGAACTGTACATCTGTACCTTCAATGACATCAGTCACTCTGAAATTGCAGTCTGGACCAGCTGTCTTGCCAGCTTTTACCCAGCGAGTGGCTAGTTTTTCTTTCTTTTCAATAACGTATCTGAATAAATTGGGAGAAATACTATCAGGCACTTGAAATATGAACACTTAAGACCTCTTGCTCAATAAAATAAAGAGAGATTAGACGAGAATATTGTAGATAGTGTCTATGAGTTACTCAGCTGTCTAAATTCTGCCTATGATAGGCTATGGGAAAGTAATGTGAATTACATGACTTATGTTGCTTCAGGCAGATTTCGGTAGTCATCAGTTTGCATAAGATATGCGTAGTGTGGTTGTGAAGGAGAGGAAGAGTGAAAATTTAAAGAAGACAAATATAACTGGCATTAAAGGTGAATTTCAGAGGATAGATACTTTAGAGACTAAGGAGAAGGATGAGCTAGAAGTGACTCAAACAGCCTGTTTGAAAAGTGTAATAGGGAAAAGAATAAACAGAAAAGAGATGAGGCTTCATCTTAGCTGAGTGTACACACTTTGAATGAGAAACTAAGATAAAAGGGAAATGTAACATATCTGGCTGGTAGATGGGTCTAAATGGTGACAGCTCTGGAGGAACTGGAGATGGTGGATGCATTATTTTTTAGGAATTTTATATACTGTTCAATTTAATCTAATTTGAATAGATGGTGTTTGGAGAATGTTTGTGCATATTCATTGTTCGTGCACATTAGGTTATTTATATTTGTATGATTTCCACATTTTAAAATCAAACCCTTAGCTGCTTTGAACACATGGCTTCTCTTTACAGCCATCCACCTATTTTTCATAGAAAATATGCCCTTTTAAAATGTAAACATTTTGAGAGAACTGTCTTAATTCATGAAAAGGTCTTCATCTACAGGAAAAGGTGCACAAACTTAAATTGACCATACCTTTGAATCGGTCTGCCACCATCATTCTTAGGTGGTTCCCATTTCAAATCAACATGACCTTTTGTCACTTCAACTATTGTAAGAGCATATGGAGGCCCAGGGGTTGCTAAAGGAAAGAAAGTACAAACATTAGAAGAATAGAAATCCATCACACATGAACTCTTTCAGATCACTGAGTAAGCAAATCTGAAACTTACTGAATGTATCTTTAGCAAGCACTGAATCTTCGATTTCACAATAGTCACTCTGTCCAATGGCATTTTCAGCAGCTACACGGAACACATACAGCGAGCCTTCAGTCAGTGGGCTCACTGTGTACTTGGTATCTTTCACTGTTGTATCAACTGTCTGCCAGCCTTTTCGCCTTACATCTCTCTTTTCAACTATGTAGTTGGTAATTGGGGAACCTCCATCTTTTTCTGGTACTGTCCATTTAAGATCTGCTGTGTTTTTAGTGATATTAATAACCTCAAGCCACCGAGGTGGTGAAGGAGGATCTGTAAAATAGTAAAAGAAGGTAAAACAGGTTAGTGTATTTCCTGCCAAAGATAGTGGAAGACAGGGAATTCACCCAAACTAATAAAAAATTGCGTTTTCTTAGCAGAAGCAGAGAAAATTCTAATATTTCATAAACCTTCCAGGAGTTCATTTGGTACCTACATAGACAGGCAGACTTGGGGCTTTTTCAAAGACAGAAATAGTGTGTTTGTGCTAGCAGGAAGTTCTGAAACAATACTCACAGAGTCTCTCCTTGCACAACACAGGATCACTAGGTTCACTGGGCTCACTCTCACCAGCCTTGTTCACAGCTCTTACACGGAATGAATATTCTTGTTTCTCCATAAGCCCTTTGAGGAAGTGTTCGGTTGTGGGAACTCCTTCAGCCACTCTCACCCACTCATCTGTTCCAGTCTTTAATAGTTCAATAACATAAGATTCAATCTTTGCCCCTCCATCATGTTCTGGCTTTGTCCAGTTCAGGGTTAATGATGTCTTGCCAACATCTTTCACAGTTGGCTTTCCAGGAGGCCATGGTGGATCTGGACAGAGTACATTATTAATTAAATAGAAAAACAAAGACATTTTGTTTATTGTTAAATTAAACCATTAAAAATATATTTATTATACCAATTGGATCCTTTACTAAGATTGGCTCTGTTTCCTTGCTTGGTTTTCCAGGTCCTGCGAGGTTCTCTGCCAAGACACGGAACTTATATTTCTTCTTATTTGTAAGACCTTTAACTCTGGAAAGAAAAATTAGGTTTGATTAAACCAAATCTACACATTAACTTATGCTAAAAACAATTTTTTTCTCTACTCCGTGTACTACAGTTTATTTGGAAACTTTGAAAATACCCAAATTACTCATAGTGATATATGAAATGATAAACATTTAAAATAGGTTAATTGTCAACAATAAAATGGTGAGCCATGACAGAGAAATCAATGTTTTAAGAGCCCTCTTGCATTTTTGTGTATTCCATCATTTTTCACGGAAGTATCAGGAGAAAAAAAACTCCAGAGATTTGGCAAATTGATACTTGAGGTGGCTCTGTCTGTTATTTGAGAATGTCTTATGAATAATCATATAGCACAGAAATTAAGCACATACGCCACCAGATGTTAGTTGGGTGTAAACTTATGGAAGCAAGGAAAAAAGAATAAGAACAATGTAAAGTTTGTTTAAAAGGGTAATTTTGGACTAAACTGACTGTAGCCTTACTTGAAAGTTGTATCTTTCACTGGCATTTTATTGCATTTTATCCATTTATCTTGCTCAGGATCATATCTTTCAACCCAGTAGCCTGTTATGGGGCTGCCACCATCTTCATCTGGTTCATTCCATGTTAAGGTGACTGAATCTTTAGTGACCTCTATAGGTTTGAGACCTGTTGGAGGGCCTGGTGGATCTGTATAAAAAAAAATAAATAAAAATCCCAAAAGCATTACACATGTTTTCTCTTCCTCTCCAGTTAAAATATTGTAAAAATTTAAGATGAATTTAACTGACTAACCAAATGAATATTTTGCAATGATGGGGTTACACTGTGCTGGCTCCCCAATACCATACATGTTCTCTGCACTGACTCGGAACACGTATTCTTTGTGAGGTGTTAAGTTGGTAGCTCTGAATTTTGTATCCTTAATAGTTGATGACAGCTTGTGCCATATTTCACTATCTGTAGCTCTTTTCTCAAGAACGTAGTTGGTAATTTTAGAGCCCCCATCATCTCGTGGAGGATTCCATGTCAGAAGGCAGGATTCATTTGTGATTTCTGATACATCAAATGCAGCTGGTGGACCAGGTTTATCTGTAGAGAACAAGATGTGAATGTTAATCTTCTCCTTGCATACCTCAGTACACTACTAATATTTTTTAATAAACAAAATACATGCATACCAAGAACATTAACTTCAACAACAGCAGTAGCACGTCCACTGGAATTTACAGCTTCTATAATATAGGTTCCACTGTCACTCCTCTTGCTGTCTGTAATGGTGACTGTAGAATGATTAGGTTTTGTTTCAATGGTGATTCTATCATCTGGTCTCAAAATTTTGTCAGCCTTGGTCCAAGTAATCTGGGGTTCAGGCTTTCCAGTTACTTTAGCTGGCAGCTCAATTTTAGTTCCAGCTTTCACAGTAAGCCCGGCAAGAAGCTTCACATCTAAGAAAATTTCTGGAGCCTCTGATTTAGGAGAGAATAAAAATGTCATTATAGAAACAGTATTTCAAGGACCAGTAAAATAAAGCAGTTATTGTAATTCAGCAATTGAAGTAATTACCTTTTGCATCAATGGCCTGAATATCATCTGTTGGTTTACTTGGCTTGCTAGCTCCTATTCTGTTCAAAGCTTTAACGCGATATGCATACCACTCTCCTTCCTTGAGTTTTGTTACTTCCATTCTGTTTGTTAAAAGAAAAAAAAAAAAAAAAAGCCCGGTATTAAAAGTGGTGAGGATGGCTCAGTTGAAAGGCTATCCATTCTGGTGTTAATTTACTTACTTTGTTTCAATAACAGGCTCCCCACATATCTCCCACTTGTCTGTGCCACGTTGCGATTTTTCTACCAGATAACCCTTAATGCGGGCACCACCATCATATCTGGGAGGCTCCCACGTTAGGAAGATTCCTTTTGATGTTGGATTTCTCCATTTAACGTTCTCCGGTGGATCGGGCACCGCTATTAATAATTAAAAATATGTGGGGTCTTAGAAATCAGTCTAAGGAAGATTTTTTTTTTCATCTTATTTTGAAAATAATCAGCAAGGTTTCAGAAAGGGAAAACCAGCAAAAATGTGAAACAGTGACTCACTTGCTGGTGCTGACATATTTACAGGTTCATCAATATATGCAGGTTCTCCTGGGCCACATTTATTGCAAGCAGAAACTCTAAATATATATTCTTTTCCTTGGATCAGGTCAGGTACAGTGAAATCTTGGTCAACAACTTGATCCATGACCTAAAGAGAAGGAAGGTTCCAATGTGTTTCTAAAATTTATTTCTAAATAACAATTGTCAAAATAAGACACAAACTTCAGTGGTATGTATGGAAACAATACAGAAAATACAAATTGAAATTAGAAAGAATGAGCTTACTTTGTTCCATGTTTTCCGGCTTACTTCACGTTTTTCAATTATATAGCCAGTAACTGGACTCCCACCATCATCCTCTGGTGGTTCCCATGACAGTTGTACTGTGTTCTTGATTACGTCTAAAACCTTGAGTTCTCTTGGTGCACTTGGACGAGCTAGAAATCACAGCAATTATATTAATTATTCTGTAATCAGTATTTGACAGGTGATATCTATGTAATTTGTCTACCAGATTTACTCTTCTTAGTCATTCTTCCTTAGACAGCAAAGCTGGATATTGAAAACGAGAAAATGTTTTTTTTTGAGGATGGATTTCTAGATTTTTTTTTTTAATACAGTGGCTTTACTAAAAGTTGCGTAATTTCACATTATTGACCAAATTAGATTTTAGCAGGACAAATAGGAAATGTTAATACCAGAATATGTACATGTCCACTTACCAATGACATTAACATTAATTTCTCCTGAAACAGATGAGACAGGATTTTCTAATGTTAAGGAGTAAATTCCCTTGTCTGGACGTTCACTTGGAGTAATAACAAGTTCAGCAAAGGAGGCAGTGGTCTTCATTGCTACACGATCACCCTCTTCTAAGACCTGGTCACCAAAAGACCATGTGGCAGTTGGCACAGGGTAGCCAGTGATAGGAACACGGATCTTTATTGGCTCTGGAACAATAACTTCCAAACCATCTTTAAACGCACTTAGGTCCATTGTAGGTCCAACTGGAAAAAGTGTAAAAAGGATTTATTGAAATATTTTAATATGTTCTGAATATGGCTAATGAGAGCTGTGTCAAGAGTCTGATTTTGACTATATCTAAGCCTGCAGGCTGGAACACTTCAGAAATATGTGAGAAAAGACAGGTTAGCATTATCAAGTCGGGGATCTAATCTACCCTCAATATAAAATCAATATTGTTGTTTCAATATTTTTTCAATATCCTCTCTGCCCTTGCTCTCCTGGTACCTCCCACCTTCCACAAAGCTAGGTCAGGAGACAAAAGGTCATGCCTTGCTCTTCAGGCAGCCTAATAGGTCTCTACCCAAATAGTACAGGTAAACATCTGCAGATTTTTTAATGGAGCAGAAATAACTCAAAATCTCAAAGGTTTAAGATTCTTTATAATAGTTGGCATCACAGTTATGTGGTGAAAAATACACGTACTACCCACAAGATGCACTTTAATTGTGTGTCTTATCTGATTAATTGTCTTTAAGAAATAGCATATGGCTCACCAAAAGTATCATCTGCAGTTAATGGCCCAATAGCCTCTGCTGGGTCAGACACACCAGCTGCATTTTCTGCTGAGACTCTGTAGTAATACCTGGATCCTGGTTTCAATCCAGTTACCTAAAAGGCACAAATAGTAATTACTAATTCATATTAAAGCCATTTACATGTATTAGGTAATTTGTTATGAACAGAACATCTTACCTTAAAAGAAAGAGCAGGTACTAATTTTGCATTACAGCGAATCCACTTGTCTGTTCCTTCTTCTTGCCTTTCCACAATGTAGCCTAAGACTGGACTTCCTCCATCTTCCAGAGGAGGTTCCCATGTGAGCTGCACTGATGTCTTAGTTTGGTCTGAATGATCAAGGTTAATGGGAGGACTTGGTCTCTCTGAAAATAATTTGAGAGAAATACATTTTTCCAACTGATAAAGCAGTATGGGTAGCTGTCTATACCTTGAAGTATTCTTTTTAAAATCTTTGCATAGCTCTTTATGAGCCAGTTTTTTAAATTGACATTGAATCCTCATATCAGAGCAGAAATATTCTGTTTTTACTGAATGAAATGATAGCAAGGTACTTCTGATATAGTTGAAAGACAGGAGTAGGAAAAATCTATGTGGTATTTGCAGCACTTCTGTTTCCCAACCAAACCTTCCTGTACACATATCTAAACAGCTGAAATGCTCCTGTCTCATAACGCGATCATGGTCAGTGCTTGCATACTTACTGATCGGGTCCATTATTTTTACTGCACGTGTAGCAGGGCTCGGTTTGCCAACTCCAACCATGTTTTGAGCTCTTACTCTAAAGAAATATTCTTCATTTTCCACAACATCTGTCAGGACAGCTGACAGTTCATCAGCTCCGGTGGTCATAGTTGGTTCCCATTTGATGGATGCTCTGTTACGCAATTCAATAACGTAGCCTGTAATTGGAGATCCTCCATCATACTCTGGTGGTTCCCAGGTAAGTGTAGCTCCAAACCGGTTCACATCAGTAACTTCTACATTTTGAGGAGGACCAGGAACTTCTGCATTTTATTTTAGGGAGAAAAAGGAAACCCAAGATGTTTTTACCTGTTAGAATTTGTACTGTGTTTCTTACACTGTCATCAAACACTGATATCATAACTTGCTCACCAAATTTGCTCTTAGCTTCCACAGGTCTTTCTGTTTCCACTGGCTCACCAGTGCCCACTCTGTTCCGTGCACTAACACGGAAGAGGTACTCAACTCCTCCTTTTTGAAGTCCAGTGACAGTGTATTCGCAATTTTCAGCACGATCAGTGACCGTAATCCAGGTCTTACGCTTGATATCACGTCTTTCAATAACGTAGCCTATTATTTTACTTCCACCATCACTTTCTGGTTCTTGCCAGGCAAGGCTAACTTCACCATCATAAATTTCAGTGACTTCCAAGTTTCTAACAGGACCCGGAACATCTAACAAAAACAGGACAATATTTTAGGGTGTTGTTGTCCCTTCTCCCTGGCCCCAGTGTAAATAAATATAAGCAAGGTTTCAACAAAAGGAATACTTACCAATGACCTCTACATTGATGAATGCTTCTGCCTGGCCATGTTTGTTTCGAAGTATAACCTTGTACCTTCCCTTATCTGATTTCTTTGCTTCATAAATTTTGAAGGTAGTGCAGTCAGTTGTTGTATCAACAGTTGTTGTGGGCAGACTTTCCTCCCCTTTCAACCATTCAGCTTCTGCTCTTGGGTAGGCATCATATGGAACAGTCATAGTTAAAGGCTTCCCAACATCAACCACAAGGTTTTGATCACCAGTCTTAATTCTAGGTGCAGCTAAGGAAGATAAATGTGACAAGTAAGCACTTGCATATAAAAAATATTGCTATATTTGTGCAAACAGCAAGGAAGCTAACATAGAAAAGTACAAGGAGTTGTTATGTGAATTCTAAGCAAATCCTTCAGATACTCATTGGATTGCTTGAGAACAGCCACTTAGGCTGGTTGGTATATGCTGCATCCTCCTTTAAAATCAGGAAAGAGTTGCTTTCTAAGCACTAGTTTAATGTATTTTATTGGCCGGATCCTGTTAAATAGACAAATAAGGACTTATATGTCTGAAATGAGCAGGCCAAATAATTTTCGTGTTTTAGATTTGCAGCGTCCTAATGAAAAGTTTCTGTCGCCTTTAAGATCAATTAATACTCTTTGTTACAGACACTGAAAAATGACCTATATTTTCCTCAAGAGTTGGATTAGCATGGTAATGTTTATTGCCTGAATTATAATTCATACATTATAACAGACTGGCACTTGTCTTAGAATGATTTTGTATTCATTTTAATTCAACACCTTGAAAGAACAAAAATCATTTATTAAATAGCTAATTCACTAATGTAAGACTTTATAAAAGAAACATGAAGCAAACAACTTACCAGCTAATTCAAGCTTAGCTCTAGCTTCCTTATCTTTGGCAATAAATCTATATTCCCCTTGGTCACGGGGTCTTATCTCGCACACCTGCAGCCTGTGGACCTTTCCTTCACTCATCATCTGATGTTTGTCACCTTGGATGATAATCATGTTGTTTCTCAACCACTTGACCTCCACACCATCTTTGTTTAACTCTGCTGTGAAAATGACATCTGCACCAGGAGCTTCATAAATATCTTGTGGTGGTCGGATGATCTCAACAGGAATTTCTGAAATAAACATCAAATAAATTGGTGTTACTTCTGTGTAGTTTCTATTATTACTAAATAATGAACAAATAAATCCCATTCATTTTTTTTCATACCTTCAACAAAAAGTCTTGCCCTAGATTTTCTGTCATCCACTCCACAGGAATATTCACACTCATCATCTAGTCTACAGTCTTTTATGATTAATCTGTGTAGATTTCCATCCTTTTCAAACTGATATCTTTATGGGGAAGAAAAGCAAGCAATATTTTAATTTCCAGACAGCGCAACAAAGTAAAGCAAGCATGCTTAGCATACTAACAAACATAATAAAATCTACATACTTTTTGCCTTCTTTGATTTCCCTTCCATTTCTGTACCATCTTACACTGGCTTTCTCTTTGGAAAGCTGGCATGTAAAGACAGCATCATCAAATTCAGTGACAGTCTGGTCCTGGAGATGTTCAGTGAAGTCTGCGGGTGCTTCTGTGATGAGAAGTTCTGCAACAGATTTGTCTTGTCCTGCAGTAACAGTGTATTCACCCTCATCTACAAACCCACAGTCTTTAATGATGAGTGAGTGTTTGTATTTATCAACTTTGTACAAAATACGCTTGTTGAATGTTATCTCTTCACCATTCTTTGTCCATTTGAGGGTAGCATTAAGGCGATTGACTTTGCACCAGAATGTGACAGTTTTCTTTTCCATGGTCTCTATGTCTTCAAGGGGCTCAACAATTCTGAGATCCTCCTCTGTCAAGACAAAACCAAAATGATCAATTTACATCCTCGTGATCCTGATGTGAAATCGAATGTAAGACAATGAAATAATTTTAACACAGTGCAAGATATTTACCTAATACTTTCAAGGCAGCAGAGCTTTTGACGTGTTCGCCTCTCTGGTTTGACAGTGAAATGCTATAGGTAGCTTGATCTTTCAACTGCGCATCTCTGATTCTGAGAGTGTAAACTAAATCCTTCTGGACAATAATATATTTTGCACTGTCAAATATTGCCTCATCATTTTTGTACCACTTCTCTTTTGCACCCTCTTTATTGACTTCACAGTTGAAGATAATTTCTTGACCCTCATTAGCTTCTTGGTCCTTAAGGGGAGTTATAATCCTGAGTTTTTCTGAAATTGTGAAAACAGAAGTGACAGGGTATTATGTAATATAAGGAATGCAAGAAAATATGCACCTGCAAATTGATAAAATAAATCTTACCAATCACTGTTAAGCGTGCTGTAGCTTTAGCGTCACCAACCATGACAGTATATTTTCCTGTATCTCCTAGAATAGAGTCTTTAACCACAAGTGTCCTCTTTTTGCCATCTGAAATGATGTCATACTTATCACCAGGCTCCAGGACTGTGTCACCCCTCAGCCACTGTACTGTAATTGCCTCTTTGGATACTGAACAGACAAATTCAGCTTGCTCTCCTTCAAGCACTTCAAGATTTTGTGGTTTGGTAAGAAATTCTGCTGCAAGTTCTGAAAGGAAAAAATTTATATATATATATATATATAATCTTATTAATTTTTTAGAATAAATCAAGGTGTGAATTCTTACTGATTTTTTTATACTTAAAAAAAATTGTTTTACTTCTTCTCCCCCTCTCCCCCCATAAAACCAAGGACAGCAAAGTAACTCTCTTACCATGTACAGTAAGTTTTCCTGTTGTACTAGAGCTTGGAAGCTTGCAAGTATATTTGCCAGCATCTTCAGGATGAGCATTACGTATGAGAAGAATTCTCTTTCGGCCCTCAGAAATGTGTTCAAATCTACCACCATCAGGCACCTCCTCATCTCCTTTAAACCAACTAACTTCAGCATTAGGCTTTGAAACTTCACAGATCAATTTCACAGTCTCATTTTCATTTATTTCTAGATCAGGAAGATTTTTTGTGAAAACAGCCTCTTCCTCTGCAACAAGCATTTAGAAAGATGATTAGAGCCTTTAATCAAAATAATATTTCTTTTCTTCTTTGTAGATGAGATTCTAAACCATTGTGTTTACCTATCACTGTAAGCAGGCCTGAAGTTCGAGCTGTTTTTGCTTCACAGGCATATTCAGCTTCATCATCAAAGATACATTTACTGATAACAAGAATGTGCTCTGTGCCTTTGGAAATTATGTCATACTTTTTGCCTTTTCTAATTTCAATGCCATCCTTAAACCACTTCACCTATTTTAGAAAAAAATCAATATGGTTATTAATATTATCATACCAATGACAGATTTCAGTTGTCTGTTTTTTTTTAACTACTCAATAAGGTTGTCAATTTAAAATAATACTCTAGTTGAAGGAGTTACTCAGATTAAAAAGTATTATTGACCTTGACTCCTGGACGAGAAATTTCACATTCAAACCGAGCAGATTGTTTTTCTTTAACTTCAAGGTCAGTTAGGGGTTTCAGGAACTCAACACGAATAGCTGTAAGAGAAAAGAAAATATTTAGTAGATGAAAGTCCCATTAGAGAAGAATAGATTCCTGACATAGATATTGCCAGGTATAGGCACTAGTACATAGTGTTTATAACACTTAGACATTTTATAGATAATTGTAAATTACTCACGTTCTACATTGAGAAAACATGATGTCTTAAAATCCTTAGCATCACAGGTATAAGTTTTTGCATCATCCAGTGTGCAGCCATGGATAATGAGTTTTCTGACCCTGCCATCAGAAATTATGTCATGCTTTTTTGTTTTGTGAATTTCTTCTCCATTTTTGAACCATTTAACTTTTGCATTTTCCCTGGAAACTTCACATTCCAGTATTGCAGTGGCCTCCTCTTCCACAGTCTGGTCCTCAAGTGGTTTAGTAAACTCAACTGGGGGTTCTAAAAGAAAGAGATAGATTGTTGATAGGAAATATCTAAATTATAGCCAGCCCTCTTCTAGTACAGGACTGTCCTATGCTGTTTACTAATTTTCCTTAAATGAATAGTCAAAAAGGCTCTTAGACATCTCTGCAGAAGGGGATTTTCTTTAAGTTTTTATTGTTAAGGCCCAGACTTGTTCAGTTAATTCAATTCATTTCCTCACTTTCACCTACTGTAAGAATAGACTGTATGATATCCTTGACGAAGGGGTCTTTACTCAAAAATTTTCACAAAGTTTTGTAACTTGGTTTCTTTAGTCAAACTATAGCAATGTGATCTCAGTGACTCTGAAGTTATATTCCAAACTTAATGATTGATTTTTAAATTTTTCCTTGAAGTACTAAATTAGTTAGATGTGTGTGCATTTTTTTGACTTGCAAGCAGTGCAAGTGGGCATACAGTCAATGTTATGTCACTTGGCTGATTGTGTAGTTGTGCTCTAATAGCTTTCTAAGTGCTCCAGAGAACAGAAAACAACCATCAGGAGCCATAAAGCCCAGTATTTGCTGGTCATATTGAGGCCAAATGAATATTCAAGTCTGCAATAAAACCCTGAAAATCCTAATTAACTGATTTATCTCCTATGTCTGACACATTTCCAGTAGTTCCTGCTTTCCTCATTTCTTCTGTGAAGCATAAAGATTTTAAATAAGTGGCTTTTTTAATCAGAAAATTTATCTACCTGTCCAGCATTGTATGTATGACCCTACTAATTTGACATATGGGGTATACTACTGTCCTATTCCAGGGTGAATCATGAATGGACTGTTAATACTGATTATGGTGTAATTAAAATAACTTACCTTTCACAAAAAGATTTGCTTGAGTTCTGAAATCTTTTGCTGTCAGTGATACCTCTCCCGCATCTGTTAACTTGACATCTCTAAGAATGAGTGTGTGAGTTCGCCCTTCAGCACGTGTCACAACCTTATAAAGTACATAAAACGGTCTTTGTAAGTATCTACAGCAAATATTTAAGAAATATTTAATGAAATTGCATTTCTATTTATTGTTATGTATGGAGTTTGGTTGTTTACTTGTATGTGAATTTGTAATTATTTTTCTTTTGGATGTGCTAAATAGTGCTTAAAAGGATTTTGAGAATAATTTCTGGTTTGTCTTTTCACTTACAAGAAATTGTGATTTTAAATTTCTGCATATTTTCAAGGCATATATGTCCTTATATCAGAAAATCTGAATCTTCTGTAAAAGTTCAAAATGAGGCTCACTCGAGGTCATGTTTGTTTTGAACAGGTACTCATTAATAACCAAATAAGTAAAATTATGGGAAAAAGTTACTTCTAGCTACATCTAATATAGTAACTTCTAGAGATACAGAAAGAGGTTTGGGAGACCCCTCAGGCTTTTTTGTAAATGCCAATTTGTATTTCTAGTATTAAATTTTGTTTAAGATTCATAAGGAGAAGACATAGAATCACTGTAATTGTCCAGTGAAGGGACACGAAGTCAATGATCTTGTCAATGTATCTGACTGAATACCTGATGGAAGTGAGTAAAAAATCAGCCAGGGTTCCCTTGGTAGTCCCCAGTGAAAAGACAAGAGGCAGTAGGCACAAGAGGATATACAGGGAATTCTCTTTAAACATAACAAATAACTCTTTTACTCATAAGTGTGATTAAATGCTACTAGTTGTCCAGATGGTCTATGGAGTCTTAGTCCTTGGAGATAATCAAAGTTGACTGGACAAAGTCCTGAACAGCCTTTTCTAGTTGACACAGTTTTGGGTAGGGGGATTGGAGAAGATAATCTGCAGAAGTTTCTTTTAACCACAACTGCTTGGTGATTCTGTAATTCTGAATTACAAGTATTCACATTTATAAATATGGACAGAACACCCAGTAGCAGTCAAATGTGTATTTGTATGTTACGTATTAGTACCAGACTAGGTTTAGACTGGGTATTAGAAAAAAATTCTTCACCCAAGGAGTTGTCAAGCATTGGCAGAGGCTGCCTGAGGAAGTGGTTGAGTCACCATCCCTGGAAGTATTGAAAACACTTGTAGGTGTGGTGCTTAGTTTAGTGGTAGGTTTGGCAGTATTAGATTTATGCTTGGACTCCATGATCTTAAAGGTCTTTTCCAACCTAAATGATTCTATGATTCTGTGATTCATTTCCATGTTGAACTATTGCTAAAACTTCTTTGAAATCACAAGTTTGAATTGGGCTACTCCTACACAAACATCCCTGGAACTGATGGATTCGAGGATACATCCTGTATTGCAGCCATTAAAAAGGCTGCTACTCATTCATGCTGTAAATTTTAACATAGATCTCAAAGAATTCTATTTATTTATTTTCAGAGAAGTACATGATCATGTTGTACATGCTGGTTTAGAAAAGCAAAGGGGAAACATGAGCTTCTTCTAAGGAAGAAGCATAAAAGATTTAGTTACTTTTGCAATCTCTTTTGATTCAGAAGGAAGGAAAAAACTAAGAGGCTGTTCTTCCTCACAAATGGTTGTTGTGTCCCTGAAAACTAGCTCTAGTGAATGCTCATCTGAAACAGAGTGAGATGAAATCAAATATATATTTGACCAAGGTAAGCAGTAAAGGTAAATAAAAAAGTCCCTTCAATAGAAGTTATACATGTACAACTGAATGTCAACTATAAAGCCAAGATAATATTTTGAATTAAAAACAGCTGTGATTAAACAGTTGTGCAATTAGATTGGTTCTTGGAGACAGTAATAAATGGGGCTGTTTCAGGAGGCTATTTTGAATGGGCAAAATATGGTGCATCAAGTACACATATGGTTTATTCTGAAATTCTTCTTCATAAAATTTCAGCTGAAGTCAAAAGATGGTTTTGACTGTATATGTAAACTGAAAGAAAATCTAGACTTTTCTTCATATAATTAGAAATGTTAGCTCAGACAAATAACAATAAAATGATGTCCCATCATATGGAATATTGAACATAGAGTATTTTTCTTGCCAGGCAGTAATAACTCAAGAGATACTGCACTGATCAATAGCTTTCCACATTTCTATTCACGGAAGTGATTACCTTACTGATAAGTTTCAAATCTGTTCATCTGTCATTAAGTACTGCAATAGGGTTGCCTATTGTCATGATTGGGTTTTCTTTTCTTATCTCTATATTCTATTTTTGCAATGAAACGAGGTTTTTCTAGACAGATTTGGTGACGCTCAGAAACACCTAGTAAAACTTGAAAATCATATGCTAAAATTGTATTTTAAAAAAAATCTGTATCAAAGTGTAATTAGCAGCTTTATTGCAGGTTCTGAAACTTTGCTAGGTCATGTAATGCCTTGAACATTTGTGTTGGTTGAAGTTTCCAATTTGTAATTTCATTTGCATGATTTCCCTTAGGCCTAGTACATGCAAAAGATGTCATAAAACTAGTGATACTCATTTATATTTTATGTTTCTTAATGTATTTCTTTATGTTTCTTATGTATTTTCTCCAATAGTAACTTTAAATATTAAACTCACTGCATTCCTGGCTGCTCAGAACTCAGAGTTAAGAGCCAGCACTTGATGAAGGGTTAAAAATAGCTAGCGAGAAGTGCTTGACAAGCAAATCTGCCCAGAAAGTTATCTGGAGAGCCAGAACAAATGCCTGAAATGGAATTTGAATCCTCTTAATCCCCTTATATGCAGAACTGGACTGCAAGTTGGCATTCAGGAGAAAAAAAGCATTTCCTGATAACACCTTTTGAAACTGCTTAATCTAACTACAACTTACGTGAACAATAATCACTCAATACTTCTGTGGCTGAGTCTCCAACAGAATCAGCCACAAAACCACTGTAAATGACCGATATTTTAGTTTCCTTTTGTATGATCAATACTTGTATTTTTCCAGCATATTGGCATTTCTCAGGGAAAAAATTGTTAGTGAGGATTTACCATTTGGCAGAGTAGCACTACTGTACTGCTGTGCTTTAGTACATGTACTGGCAGAGAACAAATGGAAAATAAAGAAGGGGAAGACAGTTGAAAGAGAGGAACGAGGAGGTAACATGAGGAAAAATAAAGTTCAGTTTCTTTACCTTATCACTGGGCTCCAGTTTCTTTCCTTGCAGGAACCACTCCACTGGGATTCCTTCATAAGAGAGTTCGCAGTCGAAAGTTGCTGATTCCCCAGCTGTCACTGTTACATCCTTGAGAGGTCTCAGTAAGCCAATTACTCGAGCTTGGTAAGGAGAAGACATTGTTTTCAGATTACTCACTTCTACCCAAGAGAGCGCTGCTGCCCTTATGTACTAATATCCATGGTGGCTTCCCTCAAGAGAGACAGACATCGCAATGCTGCTCTTTACTTTCCCAGAATAGAAGAGGCCACCCTGGGTTTTTAGGGGGAGGGCTGGTCACCTAAAATTTCCTATTTGCAGAGCGTGTTTCTTTAAATTGAACAAGGTCAGCAGGAAAGTTGCTGTGCATCTGTCTCTCTGCCAAGCCTTGCATACCTCTTGTTGGATAAGGCATCTGATTTCAAAAATAGCGAGGGCTAGGATTGGAGTGGGAAACAAGTGGTCTCCAACCCTGTAGTCTGTCCCTGTCCATCAGGTTCTTAACCCTACTCCCAGGTATCACTGTGATACCATCCTCTCAGGTTAACATGATACTTCAATGCAGTAAAGCCTTTACTTGTAATTCTTTGATTTCATAACAACATATGATGCCAGATTGTGAAGCAGCTTTCAAGGCCATCTTGGTTTTACTTCTTCTATATGAATATATTATATACATGGTTAAGAAACATGTAAGACATTCTTTTACTAAATAATTAATATGGCTTGATTAATTAATCCTCAAGTTGCTGTTCTGGAAAATGTTGCTGAGAGTTCAATACATTACTGAGTTTGTGGGTTTGTCCACCCACTACAAAGAGGTAATGAGTGCCTTGTTTTCACTTAATTAAGTTCAGTTTAAAAATCACTTACGTTTCACTCGAAGGTGAGCACCAGATTTGACATTTGCTGCTTGGAAATCTACTCCTCCAGCTTGATCTAAGCGTACATTGTACAGTGTAAGGAAGTGCTTTTTGCCTTCCTCCTTGATTTCACAGTCCTGCAAAACAGAGAATTGAAACAAATTTTTTTAAGTATCTTCTCTGTGCTCCTCACCACAAAAGCCCCTACTTCTCCTCATACCCTACATCTATTATCTCCTCTTCCATTTGCAACACTTAGGTTCATTCCACCTGTAATCTTCCTTATAAAATTTAATTTGTAAGCCTTTCCTTTCAAAGTCTCTTCCTAATACATTCTGCTTCCTCTTAGAAAGAAAGGGGGAGTAGCAATGTATTCATGTGAATGGTGAATGATATGTGCTAATTGTCTAGCCAGTATAGCCATGTGTAGCCAATCAGACACCTAAGGGAATTAGAAATTATTAAGCATGTGCTGTGATCTTTCCTTGGGAAGGGTCTTTTTCTCTTATACAGACACTGATTATCATGGATCTTCCAATCATTGTGTATTATTCATCTTGGTAATGTTACATCACAGAATTGCTAAATTCTTGCTAGTTGTGATTGCATTGTTTTTTAATTTTCCAGATCCTTTTACAAGGAATTAAAGATATTTAATTAAGTTTCATACCATTTAATCAAAATTTTAGCTGTCATAGTAGTGGAAACAGGTCTGAAAATGTGATCTGCAGCTATTTAAACCAAACATAACTCAAATCCAAAGATAAATGCAGACAATTCAAATAGAATGTACTTACTTATGTAAAATAATTTATTATTTAGCCATGTTATATAAAATTTTCAATTAAGTTTATACTATGTTTTATAAGTAATTAATGAAAAAACTGTATTTTTATTACAGCAACACTTGTTGAAAGCAGAAGTTCCACTTAATTTCTGCAGCCACCCTCTTCTCCCTCACATGCTACCTCCCTGCAGATTGTTAAGACACATGTAAGAAATACATTGTAATATTTACTTACAGCTGATTCAGTCAGGGGTTCTCCTTTTAGCTTCCAGTTGCCATGGACACCTTCCTCAGAGATTTCAATATCAAAACGGGCAGTCTCTGTCTCAATCACCTCCACACTGTATAGTGGACGTATAATCTCTATATCCCGGTCTACAAGGGGAAGGGAAAATGTGATCGATTCTCTTAATCAGTAACAGACCCCAAAAGATCTCTAATACAGAGCAGCCCAGTAAAATAACCGTACCTTCAATACTGAGTTTAGCAGAGGTTTGATCAGTACCACAGTCACAAGTGTACTGTCCAATGTCTTTCTTCAAAGCTTTCTTAAGGATAAGGATTCTCTTTTTACCATCAGCCTTAATAACAACATTCTTTGATGGAGTAATTGGTTTGCCATCCTTCATCCATTTCACTGGGGCATCTGCCTTGCTAATTTCACATTGTAAGATTACTTCGTCTTTCTCTACAGCAGTGTAATCCTGTAGCTTCCCAGTGAAATAAGGGTCTCCCTCTGCAAGCAAAAGTTAAGGTATGTTTCAGTCTGAAGTTTCAGAAAGGAGAATTAGTTCTTACTTTTCTTGTTTATGCCCTGCAAGAAGGATTATATATAGTCCTTATAGGTGTTATGGAGTTCTGTTACAAAAAGAGAAAACAGTAAATAGCTAAGAATTCAATGTATTACTAGTAGTACTGACAACATTGTTTTGGTGCTTTAGGAATTTCAAAGCCCCATTTAAGTATCTAGTAGTTAATTCTGAAGTTATTTTAATTATCCTTGGGTCTCAGGATTTCTCGTTTCAGCTTCCATTCACCAGAGATCCAAAGAAGAAAAACAAATTGTAAAATTGTAAAAAAAAAAAAGTAGATTTAGGTCAAACAAACAAACAAGGACTCAAAACCCCACGAAAGCAAAGCAAAACCAACCCAAAGTCGTTCTGATTGCCATTTTTCATTAAGACTCTTCTGATACTATACAACATGAAAATTCTTCTGGATATTCTTACCAAGAACAGTGAGCTTAGCTTCTGAGGATTTGTCCATAGCTTCTACTTTAATCTGAGAAGTATCATCAATGGTAAGATCTTTGATTGTGAGTGTATGGAATTTGCCATCATCTGCCATTGAAACTACTTTGGTGGTATGTAATCTCTGGTCATTCTTGTACCAGACAACAGGGATATCTTCATGGGAGAGTTCCACAGTGAACACTGCAGTTTCTCGCTCCTTCTTTGTTACATCCTTGAGAGGAGTAATGAATTTCAGGCGGATACCTATAACGACATAATGTTTCATTAGTAATGATGTAATTAGAAAGTAATATTCAAGGACTGTGGTGCAAAAGGCAAAGTTGGACAAACCTTCGATAATTAGCTTGGCACTTGTTCTCTTATCCTCAGCTTCAAACATGTATTTAGATTCATCCTCAAAAGCAACAGATTTAATAATCAGAGCATGCTTTGTTCCATCTGAAATAATTTCAAATCTTTCATCAGGAGTGATCTCTTGTGTTCCTTTCAGCCAGCGGAAAGTCTTGGGTTCTCTGGACACCTCACATTCAAACTTGGCTTCATCCTTTTCAAAGACCTTCACATCACTTAGTGGAGTGATAAAGATTAGAGGCAATTCTGAAAAAAAAAAAGAGCACTTTCAATTCAATGCTAGATTCATGTAGATCTTTCTGCTGCTAGATTTGTTCTAATATACATGTGGAAATATTAGCCAAGATGCTGAACGTACCTTTCACTTTCAGATTAGCAGCACTTTTAGCATTAGCAGCTTGGAAGGACACTTCTCCAGTCATATCAAGTTTGCAGTTATGGAGGACAAGAGTATGCTTCTTCCCATCTTCAATGATTTCACAGTCCTAGTGATAAAGGAACACACGTGCCACCCCAAATATGAATACTCTAAGAAAACTCTCAGAAGACATTATATTAAATATGGATCTGCTAGTGTAAATTATAGTCTGAAAATAAAGAAGCAGCCTTACAGCTGAAGGTGTTAGGGTTTCTCCCTTTAGCTTCCATACAGGATGAACATCAGGCTCAGAAATTTCAATTTCAAAACGTGCTGTTTCACCAACAAATACTTCCACTCCATACAGTGGGCGCTCCACTTTAATCAAGCGAGCTAAAAAAAAAAAGCAAACAACAAACCCATAAAAGTTCACATCTGTTTAGTCATTCATTCTATACCAGAGAAATGTAGTACTGGAAAAGATTTCAGCTTTCCCTATATACCCCTTTTTAGGGCATTCAAATGCTATAACTGATAAAAGTTTATCTAACATCTTTTTATAAACCTGCAAGTTTGGGCATTCTACAACCTCCTTCTATAATATGTCCAAAAGTGTCATTATTTTTAGTAAGAATATTTTTCCTCATAAGTAACCCAGATATCAGTTACAGCAAATTAAACAAACTGCTTTTTTCCTTGTTTTCCTTGTCTGTAACTGGACATAGAGAATAATTGATCATCACTGTCTTTATGGCAGCCATTTACATATCTTATCATATAATGTCTCTTTTAAATACTCTTAATAATTGTAAATCTAGATATTTCAACTATTCATCATAATAGCATGTTTTTCTACAGGTACAATTTCTGATGTTCTATTCTAGACTGTGTCTGACCGTCAACATCGTTTTACAAAAGTTTAAGTACTTTCTCTTAGCCAAGGCATGATAACTTACGCTCAACACCGACATTAGCAGTTGTCTTGTCAGTTCCACAATCGCACTCATAAACACCCTTATCACTCTCTGCAGCCTTCTTGATCTTCAAAATACGGCGTAAGCCATCTGTTTTTATGGAAATTCTGTTGGAAGCCACTAGTTCTTCACCATCTTTGTACCATTTCACTGGTACATCTTTGCTAAGTTCACACTCCAGCATAATGTCATCTTTCTCCACAGCACTGTAGTCTTGTAATTTCACAGTGAAATATGGATCTGCCTCTATAAAAGGCATTGTGGATATAAAAATGGTAAGTTAGTAATCTAAATTTACTAAAACATCAAGATTTTGTAACATTCTACTTAGAAAAAATTGTTTATAAATATTATGTAGCGTATTTTAAATGACTTATGTAATTACCTAAAACTTTGAGGTTCGCTTGTGTGTTCAGGTCCTTGACTACAGCCCTTATTTCGGAGATATCATCAAGTGTTACTTCTCTCATTTCTAGTTTATGAACTTTGCCTTCAGAAGTAATAAAAACTGTTCTGCTTGTGTGCAGTCTCTTATCATTTTTATACCATTTCACAGGCATGTCTTCATGAGAAAGCTCAAACTGAAAGTGAGCTGTTTCCCCTTCTTTTACTGTTTGATCCTGTAGAGGTGAGATGAACTTCAGCCTCACACCTGTAATGTAGACACAAAATTACCATCAGAAAATGTCTAATGTGGTTTTGAAAGATTTTTAATGTTTTTGTTCTTAAGAAGATACTTGCCTTCCACAAATAGTCTTGCTGTGCTCTTCTTGCCATCAACTTCAGCAGTGTATTCTCCCTCATCATCAAACTGAGAATCATTGATTACAAGAATATGTTTCTTTCCATCTGCGATGATGTCAAATTTTTCTCCAATCTTGAGTATATCTGTGCCCTTAGACCATATAACGTTGGCTTCTCTGGTAAGGACACACTCAAACCTTGCTTGGCGCTTTTCAGGGACAGTAACATCTTTTAGGGGCACAGCAAAGTCCAGTTCAATTTCTGGAAGCAAAACAGAGCATGTAATTTGTAATATGCTCCATGCGAACTCTGTTTAAGCTGAAATCATACTCTATGGCGCATTGTACCTTTCACTGTCAGGATAGCTGCAGTAACTGCATTAAGTGCCTGGTAAAGGACTTCACCAGCTTGGTCTAACTTGACTTTGTGCAAGGTCAGGAAGCGTTTTCCTCCTTCAGCTTTGATTTCACATGTCTGGAGAGATGACAGATTTTGGTAAATACAATGCAAATGCCTTATGGCTAGGTATTTTTTAATAAAGAGATTCTATAAGCATTTTGTACACAGTAAAGAGTCAGCTAGAAAGTTCAGAATTGCTTTTCAAGGAAAGTTTACACTTCTACTCAATAAGAAAAAAAATTGAGTACATTTCTTCACCATTCCAGACCTCTCTTAAGTGTCAACATCATGTAAGTAAGAAATCATCATGCATGTAAGAATTTTTTATTATTGTCTGAATAAAGTGCTGTAATCCATTGAGAAAATGAAGCCCTGCAAAACTTGACTTTTATAGCATATAATTCTTACTTAGAGGACCATTTTTTAAAATCTTCATAATACTTATTCTTTCTACATTTTGGATTGAGTAGCAATGGCAGACTTGCAAAGACCTTACTATAAAAACTCAAGGGAACCTGTTCATAGTGTTTAAATAAATCATATTGTAAAGTTCAAGGATTCTTACAGGTGAGGGTCTCAGGATTTCTCCTTTCAGCTTCCATTCACCAGGAATATCTTCCTCAGATATTTCTGTATCAAAGTTTGCTGTTTCTTTCTCATAAACCGTAACATCCTCTAATGGTTTCAGAAGTTCAACTTCACGTTCTAGAATGAACACATATATAAATCAGGTCAAGTTTTGATAGAGCGTTATAACAATAATTCAGATTATCTTTTTTGTTTGTTTGTTTGTTTAGAGGATTATGAATATTGGCCTATGAGCTGAATAAATATAATACAAATAAAGCCTCCTTACCACCAAGTGTCAGTTTAGCTGGGTATCTGCGACCTTCAACTTCCACTGAATATTCCCCAACATCAGCAGGGCCAGCATTCTTGATTTTCAGGAAAATTTTATTTCCTTCTTTCAAGATTTCTGTCTTGTCAGTTGGTTCAGCAGGGATTTCCTCATCTCCTTTAAACCATTTGAAGTTTGGTGTATCCTTGACAATGTCACAGGTGAAAGTAGCTGTTCCTTTTGGTTTCACATGCTGGTCTCTTATGGGTTTTACTAACCAGTCTCTTATCACTTCTGCATGACAAAAGTTACATAAAAATACAGCTTAACAAACTTCTACTGCAGATAGATGTTTCATAAATAAATGGAAGTAATAGATTTTGTATTTCAACAAGATTTTAACAGCTACAAAAATCTTATCTGTTCATTTATATTGGAATACTAGAAGAAAAACCTTTCCTAATTTTACAACAACCCAAATATGCAACAGAGAAAGGAGAACATGATTTTGAATGCTTACCTACTACCTTAACACAAGACGAGCATGACAGCTCAGAGTCTTCCACAGTAACAGTGTAAGTGCCAGCATCAGAGTCATCTGAATCAGTGATCGTGAGGGAATGTGACAAACCAATAATGCCCAGAGCAAATTTCCCAGGCTTGTCTTTGATTATCTTCCCATCCTTCCTCCAGACCACATTTCTTTCTTTGTTAAGCTCACATGTCAAGTAAAGTGGCTGGCCTTTAATCACTGTGACTTCTTCTTCAAGAGTTTTCACAAACCGCACTGGGAGTTCTGTGGGTAACACAACATTTTTATTTACCTCATTTATATACAGAAGGTGTGATGCAGAAATGCCTTACATGCTAAATGAATATGTCTAGTGATTGATGGAAATAATTCTAGCTTTATTGATAAGCTTGAAACAGGGAATACCTTCAACAATGAGTTTGGCTGTAGAGGTCTTCTCTTTGTTTCCCAGTCGTAGTACACAAGTATATTCACCAGCATCTGACAGCTGGACATCAATAATATGAAGCTTTCTGTCCTTGCCATCAGCAATAAACTTGTGTTTTGGGCTCTCTCGGATGTTGCTTCCATCTTTCATCCAGCTGGTAATTGCAGTGGATGGTGAAATAAGGACTTCAAAGATTGCAGAAGACCCAACAGATTCAGCTTCTGTTAGCACTATATCTTTCATCTCCTTGACAAACTTCAGTGGTACAGCCTTGAGTTGGTAAGTAAATGGAGGCTCTTCAGGAGGTTTTTCACCACCACTGCCTGGCCTGAGTTTCCTTCTTTCTGCATCTGCTGGTGAAGGTGTCTTCTTGGCTGTAATTTAAATTCAGAAATGAATAAACTAATCCTGATTTATGGCTTTTGCTTGTATGTATTGACTTATAGTATCCTACCTTTGACTGGACTGATACCCTTCGGAGTTTCCTCTTTTGGTGGCTTGGCCTCTGAAGTAGAACAGCAAAATTATTAGGAATGTACTTAAACAAACATACATAATAAAATTAAGAGAAACATTTCTTTTACAAATCATATATTCTGTTTCTTTATCTGTATAGACATAGAAAGGGAAGAAGATATAAACATATGTATATATTAATATGACTTATACTGCCTATATCTCAATGGTAAGTAATGGTAAGTTCAATATCCTGAAGCATGGGGAAGACATGTATCTTGTGGTGGGGACTGAAAGGCAGCTTAGGACTTCCTTGTTCCTCAGTTTATTGTCCTCGCCATAGTTTTGTAAAATTCTGCCATTCCCTGACACTACTCATGATTAGGTCCCTGATCAATACTTACTTGTCAACCAAAATATCTTCCGTTACATGATTTTTTTTAAAAAAACCCCAGATTTCTACTAATGAAGACAACAAAAATATATGATCTATAAATTAAACACATTTTTTAGGACAACATGATACTCTCACAAGTGAAGGATTTTCTATTAGTTACCTACTCATAATGAATCATCCCAGATTTTTAAAAAATGTTTCCCACGCTATGCTTCTTCTCATCATCATTTTGTGAAAGGAAATAGGAAAGATATTTTTAATGGAGGAATGATATGAATGAAACGCAGGACAGATTATACTACTATGGAAAAATGAATACAAGAAAAAATGTGTGTTTCTCTGAGAAGATAATGGCATACAACATGATTTATGCACTCTGATAAAAGTGTAAGACAAAGACGATAAACACTGATGACACAGATACGTGTACAGACAGGTAAGACAAACATGTTAAGAGTGGCTAAATGCCAAAACACCCAGCTGTCAGAGTAGATGGAGATGTGAATGATGTTTAAGAATGAAAACAAACATTAAAATGGCAAATAGGATTCTCCTGAAGCAAATAGTACAATCACATCATGGAAGATTTGGCAGCAGTCTTCCTCACCTCGCTTTGCCTGAGACTTTGCAGGAACATCCAGCACTTCATGTGATTCTCCAGGTGCACTCAAATTCCTTTTCTCACTTGAAAGTCTACTGGCCTGCTCAGTCATGTGAGCAAGATCTGATTTCTGATAGTCTTTCTCTTCTTCCCTTCTCTTGGGAGCTATTATCTTACCTATGTGTAAAGAGTAAGTAGCTTCTCCATTTGCAGGGCTTCCTTCGCCTGATGGTACTTTGTCTGAAAGCTTTCCCTTCTCTTTTTTCATGGTTACAAATGTGCTTTTTCCAATGCCATGTTTAGCTGATGTTTTTTCATCATGTTTACCTTGTGCCACTGGAAGTTCTTTTCCCAAGAGCTTCACTTCTTGCACAGTCAATGAAGATTTCTTTTCTTCATTTTTATCTTTGCTACTCTTGAGAGATGGAGGAGTTCTACATTCATCTTGAATGGTAAGAGCTTCTTGGAATTGTTTTTTAGCTTGACTCCCTGATGGCTGAATAGGAACTTCCTGTACTGAGTCAGATCTGTCAACCATTTCATCTTTGACTCTCTTTTCATGTTCTCCTATGGAAAATTCACCTTCCATTGCGTCTCCTGTAATCACTGTATCAAAATCTTCTTTTTTCACTAGCAGCTCTTCAAGGGCATTTGACTGTCTAGTATTGACTTTTTGTAAGTGGATACTGAAGGTAGTTTTCTCTTCCTTCTCTGGTATAAGTTTTTCACTTGTTTTTTTATTACTTAAGAGTGCTTTCTCGGTCAACAATTGTCCTGAACCCTCCTCACAGTGTACTTGCTCGTCTACAGAATATTTTTCTCTTTCTTTTCTTTCCCCTAATTCTGCCTTAAGAATAGATGGTTTAAAGATGATGTAAGCTTTTTCTCTGAGAACCTCTTCATCTTCAGTGGGGTATTCTATGTCAACATCTTTTCTCAATGCTGGTTCGGTCTTCTCAGACAAGTCTAAAGCATGTAATTCTGTTGATGTAAAATCCAAATTATCATCTTTCTCATAATCTTGAATAATTTCCATTTTCTTTGCTTCTTTAGTAAGAATCTTACCTATGGGAATTTCAGCTACTGTGGTCCCATATTTCTTCATCCATTGAGTTTTCTTTTGTATGACATGTTCCTCCATGAATTCTCCAAGAGGAACTTCAGATTTCTCTACAGTAAAACCTCCTTTCTCTTCTTCACTTCTGAGCAGAGGAGTTTCAGCTATTCCTGCTTCAGTTGTATCCTTTACAAATGAAGTTGTATCCTTAATGGGAAATTCTTCACGTTGCAAACTGGTTTTAGATTTCCTTTCTTTTTCTAGAAACCTTTTTTGGTCTGTGGGTTCATATGGCTCTCTGGATATATGTTTAGGTACACAAGCTGACTCAGTTTCCTCTTCTTTTACGTGCATAGGAATATTTCCTTCATGAAGAATACTAAATTCCTCAGAGACTTTATCTACAGCACCTTCCCTACAAATGACTAATTTGATTTCATCTCTCTTTTCTTCTCCAGAATCCCTTTCTGTATGCTTAGATGCTATAGAAACTAATTTCAATTCCTCATCAGGTAGTGTTGGTTCATCCTTTGCACAAGGATTATAATCTACTGCCATTTCTCGTTTCTGACCTGTAAGGATAGTCTTTCTTGAAACTATAGGTGTCATTTCTGGCTCCTCTTCTCCAGAAGTCAGAATAAAGTATTTAAGAGCCACTTTCTCCTGCTCATCTGCATCTGGCTTCAGTATTCCATCAGCTGTTTCCAGTGAGATTTTAAACTCAAATGGTTCTACTGTCTGAATGTCCAGAATTGCCTCCTTAGGACTTACTCTCTCTTCTACGTGTAAGAATTTCTCAACCAAAGTCTTCTTTAACACAGCTGACTTGGATTTTTCTTCTTCCACAGGTGGCATTTTATCTCTATGCTTTATTATAGATGGTGCATCAGGCTTTTCTGCAGCTACAAAGGTTTCACAGGTAATGTAGAGGGTTAAAATCCATAAGAATAAGCATAATGAACAATATATATTAAGATAAAATTTCCAGCTAAACCTGAAATAAAATGAACATTGAACACTTTTTCTCCACACACCAGAATATTTACAACACAATCACAAAACAAGAGAAAGGTACGCATAGCACACACAAACAGTACAGACAACCAAAGTAAACTACTGTTACGGTGCAGAACATTGTCTCACTAATCAGTCAATTTAAATCCAATCCAGGTTAAAAGTAGCAGAAAATGACCTCTTATATAAAATGAGTTCATTATGATATTGCAGGCCTGGCTACATCACCAAAGGCCAGAAGACATTTACAATGAGTTTTTTCAAGCCTCAGAGATCTGAGCTCTCCTGTATCATAAGGCCCCTTGAAAGATGGCCTCATGCTCAGTGTACTTCAGAGGACCCCTAGCAGGTTTGGAGCTTTTTTTTTTGTTTTTGTTTGTTTTTTTTTTTTACTGTAGGGTGTGATCTGAGGCCCTAAGTTTATCAAATGAAAATAGAAATACTCTAGTTCTTCAAAACCACTACCGATATTCCTTGGGACATCAATAACAAATTAAAAGCAGGAAAACAAAACAACACAAATATTTTTTAAAACCATGGTAACCTGTCTTTTGCTATACAGAAAGTACAAGAAGCAGTTTACACGACATACATCAGGACATAAACAATATGAAGGAATCGTCAGTATACACAAATTGCATTGTAGGACAAGAAAGAAAAGCACACATCCTGAAACAAGAGGACAGATTAAGCTCTATGTTATATCAGGTATTTTAGATTAGGTGACGGTACCTAGAATAACAAGATCCTTGAACAGAACCTCAAATCTTCTTGTAACGCTTGAATTATATGATAGCACAAGTATTTATGTATCCCAGAGAGAAAAACCCTATAAATAGTATAGAACAAACATAAATACCTGCTTTCTTTCCAACCACTGGGGCTGCCACTGGAGCAGTTACAGGTGGTGCTGGTTCTGCTGCTGGTTTTGGAGATTTTAGAGCTGTAAGGGGAAGAAAAAAAAAAGATTTCTCATATATTTGTTTTAATAAATAATTTTGTTTTAAGTACGGCGCTCTTTAAAATGTTCTGTAGATTGTATGAAAATTTCAGTCTTAGTAATAATAAAGACATTTGCTTACTGTCCTTTTAACCAGAAATGTCTAAATGGAAAATACTAGACACACAAGAAAGTTTGCACTGGTATTCTTAACCAAAGAATTCTTACCTACTGCAGGCTTAGGTTCAGACCCGGGAAGTGGGATAGCTGCTTGCTTAGGTTCTGGCATTTCAAACACAACAATTGCAAATAGATTAGTTCACATATTTTGTAACCCCATTGAACATTAAAGTTAGAAGCAGCAATACAGAGAGAGTTAATCAATGACAGAATTTATTGTTTTATAGTTTACTTATCCAGAAATCAAGAAATTAACTTGAGATGAACGGTTTTTAAGCAAGATACAATAGAAAAAAAGATGGCTTTTTCAAGCACTGAAGAACTACAACTAAGACGAATGCAAAGGGGTTAATTATAGCACAACACTCATGGAAAGACTGGAAGAAAGTAATGCATTAGGTTAATATAGCAAGATATTCAGCAATAAATATCATTTAGTTGCTGCAGTAAGGAAAACCAGCACCACAAGGCTGTACCTTTTGGGGGTTCAGGCACGTGTTTCTCTTCTTTTTTTATGACAGGTATCTCAGTTTTCTTCTTAGGCACTTCTGGGACTTTAAAATATTATTTTTATTTTTTAAGATACAGTAAATATTTTGAATCACTAGATAAAATTTTCTCCAATATGTTTAAAAATTTTCATTCCTTTTGACATAAACAGTTTCAGATATTCATTAGGTTTAGGAAAATATATTTTTCAGAGTAAGATTGAATAAATTAGAAACACTACATGGATAAAAGGACAAATGATTCAAAATGTTAACTAAAAGAATGCAGGGATTAACTTTCACTGTAGTTATATTTTTATATATTTTTATTTTCTCAAATATTTGTGAAGTTCTCTCTGGTGCATGGTGAAGTTTGAGATACAATCCCAAAATGCAGAATTCAGACCCAAATGTGGATGTCAAATTTGACTATGCTTTCAGCAAAGTTTTAATTTACCCAATTAGGTTAATGCAAGACATCTTTTAAAGTATCAGTTTCATCCCTGAATTTCAGACAACACTACTGAAAAGTGTGATTTTTGAAAAAAAAAATTCTATTTTAGGAGGTAGATTTGAATGTAATATAGTACCTTCAGGTTTCTTAATTTTTTCTACTGGTGTAGGTACTGGTTTAACTTCTGGTTTAGGTTCTTTTTCTGGTTTGGGTTCTTCCTCTTCTTCTTTCTTTTTAGGAACTTTAAAATAAAAAGAATGTCAGTTTTTAAAGCACAGGTAAACAAAAGAATAAGATGTTGAAGAAGACGAAAGATTAAAAATATATCAACAATTACGAAGAAGCAGGAATGTAAAATATGTAGCTCAATATAAATGTAAGATTTTGTGTAACTATTCAAGATATTATTCTGAAAGACTGTTAAAATACAAAGTCATGTAGAGCAAAAGGATATTCTGATTAAGAGCAGTCCATCTGAGAGGAAAGATTTCAATGTTTACTCTATGGTAGAAAAAAATACCCTGTAATATCTTATAATATATTTCTTATATTTAAATGATGACTTACTATGCATAATTATGCATCAATAACTGCAGTTACCAAAGATTTTCAGGGACAAAATGCAAGATTATGGGTTAAAGTACTATTGACTTCATTGAGAGAGCAAGACAATACTGAAGTGTTACATCTAGAGAGCTCAAATTTATATAAAGTCTGGTTTTAATTTTATTTATTTCACTTGTTTGTGCCTTGTCAGTTATCAGTCTTGGATACCTAATGAGACTGTCATCTGGAAAACTCAATATCTCTATTTTATTATGGTCTCTGACATTTCAAAGTTAACTGCAAGGTACATGGACATGAATGACCCTGCTGTGGAATTTCAAAGAGATTTGGAACTAGTGCTTCCTTCTTCTAAGAAAAAATTGAGCATTAAATGATTTAGAAGGCTCCATACTGTGCAGAAAGGGGGACTGATTTCCAATAGTACCATGGAATTCTGTGATCAGTGCAGTACTACTACAAAAACCTTCAAAGAGAATACAGATGCTTCATATGTGACTTTAATAACATTTACACTATCACTAGAAAATATTTAGGGGTCCAGAGGCTGAAGACAGTGGAAAGCTGCCAGCTCTAGTATAGGCTTTATGCAGATTAGGAGACAAGAAAAGACATATAGGGAAACAGATTTTCAGTGTTCTGTTCTATTTTAACCACAGGCCCTTTGGATCGGGCAGATTTTTTGCAACACACGCAAGGAGAGTCTGGAAAGAACATTGTAATTCTTGGCTGCCACCTGAACTGCCTAGGGCAAAGCTGGGGGCTGTGGTTGCAGAGGCCTAGGGTGGGGAGCATAACATACACCAAACTGCAATTTATATTTATTTAATGGACAAGTTTTACATGAATTTTTTTTCATGGAACGGGTCATTGGGCACTAGAACAGGCTGCCTAGGGAGGTGGTTGACTCACCTTCCCTGGAGATGTTTAAGGGATGGGTGGACGAGGCTCTGAGGGACATGGCTTAGTGATTGGTGGGAATGGTTGGACTCAATGATCCTGTGGGCCTTTTCCAACCTGGTGATTCTATTATTTCAGGGTATACCTTTCAACTATAAACACTTTCCCCAAGAAGCACACATCAGGTAATACATTGTTCATGTGATTTGCCATATCACACACATTAAAAAACTGTAACTTAGGGGAATATATTGAACAATGTTAATAAGCTGGGTTTTCTAAAACAGAGCCAAGTTACTATACCTCTTTTCAAAACAACCTCTTCTTTTGGCGGAGGAGTAACTTCAGGAATTACTCTGCGAGGTTTCTTTACAAGTCCAGGCACTTAAAAGAATATTATTCAAGAATTTATTATGGTATCATAACAGTAGTAAGAGCTAACCACAGCTAAACATTTCTAACACAAAAATCAAAGGTTGGTCCACTACTGAACCTTAAAGAAAAGATAAACCTGATGAGATTGAAGCTAGTAGTTTTAATACTGTCTCTAAAATATTTGCAAAGAGTTGTTTTCTAGGCATATACATAAGAGGAAATTTTCATACAAATCAACAAAAGGGAAGTATAGTTTGACAAAACTATGAAGATTATATATTCAAAGAGAGTTAACATAGAAACACTATCTTTTATTACAGGCTTACTCTACATATCTATTCATCTGAATTGTCTGTCTGTGATGTTCATAAGGATCCAATTTGTTTAATTTCCAAACTTGGAACACCTTTAAGAGATGTTCTCTGCTTAGATTTTGTTAAGCTCAAGTACATATGAAAAATATAAGAAGTACTCATAAAGTAGCTTGCTAAATTAATTATTAGTCTCTGTCTCTGGAAAGTGTCCTCTCACAAAAGTAACTTACATTTCAGACAAATAATAAATGAAGCATGTTTGAACAATGCTGCATGCATTTGAACAGTTATATTATTTTTATTTCTCCTTAAGCAGAGAACCAAAATGAGCATCTACACAAGTGACAAACCTCATAAAAATTCTCTCACTCTTCTATGATTCTGTCTCTGGCATCCTCTGAATTTCATGATGGGTGATTAAAGTGGACAGAAATGTAACATGTAAAAAATACATCCAAGACTAGAAGCTTATGTTGAGCATAAGCTAGCTTAGACAGCTTTTTCATATTTCTGAGCAAATTAAAGAGAAGAAGATACTGAGAACTACAGTTTTGGTCTCATGAGAGGCTTAGTTTATGTAAGATTCTTATAATAGCTAGGTACCTTTTGCAGGTGGGGGTTCCAGTTTTGGAGGCTCACCCGGTTTTGCAGACACAACTTTCTTCCTTGATTCAGGAGCTTTAAAGAGAATTATTTGAATTTTACCACACACATCATTACATTAAAAGAGAAAAGAATTTTCTAAAAAATCCAAACAACTGATTAATACAATTGATATAATACAAAGACAAGGACTTCAAAGCTAAGATTCTGGCTGGTTAACTGTTTAGAAATCAGATGATCTGTAGGAAGCACAGTTGATCTGAAACCCACATTCACATAGTAACACCAGCAAATGATTGCTGGGGATTCTTTTCATTTGTAAGAACACATTAAAGATAGAAGAATTATGTTAAGGATAGAAGAATGTGTTAACCTGGTTAAGATTTTTTAATAAATAATTTTTTTGTAACTATTGAAAAGAACCCATTTAAAAAGACTTGGCATAACAATGGTAAAAAATCATAAGAAACTGAACATTAGTAAGGCGCACCATTAGAGCAATATAAATTAGAAAAGAACAAAACTCACAAAGTGATATGTTTAAAATCATGCTTTTCAAGATTCATCAGTATAATTTAAAAGCATTATATATTTGAGTCCCCATTGTTAATTGTGACTTCAGATGATTATACCTTTAAGTAGTTCTTTTGCCAATTTAATATCTTCTGTTGGTTGAGTAAGTGGTGCTGGTTTTCGCTTCTCAGGGACCTTCTTTTCAGGTTCCGGTGCTTTAAATAACATTAGGTAGATTTAGTGTAAGTTTACTACCACAGCAGTTATGTGAAGAGTAATGTACAGATGTCAAGATGGTAATTTTGCATTCCCAGTGAAGTCAGTGAAAAAAACCTCAATGAATTAAGCATGAATGAGTATGAATGAGCCTTAGGCTGTAACATTGCAGCGTACACACAATACAAATATCCAAGTTGACTTAAAAAGCATGTTAATAACAGGAGAACAAAGATGGGAAATGAAATGGTTGGAAGACTTCATTCTCAAGAACTACAGTGAAAGCATTTAAAATAATCTATATGTTGTACTTAGAATTAAGACATCAGAACTCATTTCCAAAACATAGTAACAGAGGAAGAGTGACACACAGACATACAACATATAGGTACGTGTGCAAAGAATGAGAAAGCAAGAAAAAGACTGGAGAGTAATGAAAGACAGGTGTCCTGCAGGCCCTAGGTGGGTACTTTGTATACCTTCAACTGGTAAAGCTTCTTCTACTTCTGCAACTGGAATTTCTTCAGCTTCTTCAGGCTTAATCTCCTTTGTGATTTCATATTCTTTAAAGGATATTGACAACTGATGTAAGTTTCCAATGACAGTTCCACATGAACAATTACATAGATATCAGTAAAAAAAGTTACTCTAACAGACACAGGCAAATACACATTAGGATAAGGAATCAGTAAATGACACCTTTGTCATTAATGCATGCTTTGGTAAAACTATTCTCTTTCTATGTAAGGATGAATCAGGATTGTGAGAAGGATAGCATTTTTTATGTGTACAAGGTAAACTAAACATTAAATTTGTGTATGAGTCATTGTAACTGGAAGGAAGAAACTTCAGTGCTCTCAATTAATTCCAAATTATAAGAGCAATATAAATACCAGGTTTCAAGAGGCTCAAATCTAGTTGAAATTTATTGTTATCTTATGAAGAGACACACTTCATAAGGAATATCCTATGTAGGAGCATATGCTTGAAAATACTTAATTTTGACTAATATTTTACTTCCAAGTAACAGTAGATACAAGAAACATAGACTTGTATAATCTAAAATAAGAAGTGAATATTTTACAAACATTACAACGGGGAAAAAAAGGGTATAATCAATTTTACATCATGTGTTTGGAAGTACAGGACAAAGGATTGTCCTTTTGGTAATAGCTATGATGGCATATACCTTGACTTGGTAGTGGTTCAGCTGTTTTAGGAACAGCAACAGGTACTTTATCCTCTGGGACAGGTCTCTTGGGCACCTCAAGCACTATAAAAATATATTGGTTCCTATTATTTGGTTGCATGTAAAGGTAAATATGACACATAAAAATGACAAAGACTCCTAGCACATAGAAAATCATAGTCAGTGAGAGTACCAATAACCATGAAAGATTGTTCTTCAAACAGTCTTTCCCAATGTAGACTGCATGCAACTGACAGATTTTGTAAACTCTATTATGAAGAAAGAAAAGAGAGGGAAAGTAGAAAACATTTCTTCTCAGGAGATGCCTCCCGACAATATATACCTTTGGTTGGAGGAGGCTCTGGTTTTTTATATTCTGGCTTTTTAGGCGTTGTAAGAGGAACTTTTTCTTCTGGAATAGTTCTTTCTGGCATTTCTGGGGCTTTAAAGATATTAGTAAATTTTCAGTTTTGTGAATATTAAGATACATAAATACATACAACACTGAAAAGTGCAATGACCCAAAAGATTAAGCCACTCAAAATATGATAATTCACTCAGACACCTAAGCAATGGCTACATTGCTGAAAGAAGGGAAAGAGTATTCAGAGAACAAAGAAATGAGAGATTCAGTCACTTGTGTCTGTACCTTTAACTGAAGGGACTCCACGTGTTTTAAGGACAGGCATGGGCTCTGGCAGTTTTGGTGCTGCCACAGGCTCTGGTTGCTTTGAAACAGCCACAGGTTTCTTTGGTACAGCTACAGGTTTCTTGTGCTCAGGCACTGGCTTCTTAGGCACAGCTACAGGCTTCTTTGGCACAGCCACGGGCTTTGGGGGAATGACCACTGGCACTCCTTCTGGCTGTTCCTCCTCATTCACCTCAGGCACTTTAAAGATATTAGTTCTTTTTACTTGACTGAGCTAAAGGTTATGCACATACAGACAAAACACAACCAAAAACCACTCTCACTCCTCCCCAAAGAACCCAGAGAGGCAAAGGGCACCCAGTACTACAGCAACCTGGAGTTCACGACAGGGTCTTTCAGAACACCACTGTTGTATACCTTCAGCTGGAGGAGCTTCTGGCTCTCCAGGCTCAGCAACAGGTACCAGCTCTTCTAGTGCTTCCCTCTCTTCTTCCTCTTCCAGAACCTCTGCCTCAGGCATCCCAGGCACTTCAAAGATATTAGTACATTTCATTTTACATTGGTGAAAACATGTGCCAAGTAGAAATAAAAAGTCAGGGCAAGACAGACACAGAACATCACAATTGCCACATCAAAAACCTCCACATGTGAGCAGCACCATTTACACATCACACACAACCTTGAGAGTCTCAGTTTTGAAACACAGACAGGCCAAGAGAGGGTAGGTCATCCCCAAGGAGAAGATTAGGTATCTTCTTTGTTAAGATTCCATGAAGACAGGTACCTCTGGGTGCTGGAAGCTCTGGAGGTTTGGCAATGGCCACAGGTAGTTTTTCCTCATGAGCAGCCTTCCTGGATACCTCAGGTGCTTCAAAGATATTAGTAACAGTTAGTTTTATACATTAAACAGGAAGACAAACAATGAAACGTAAACTAGAGATGCACTCATAAAAGTAACTGAACTGGTCATGTGGTGTAAGTGCAGTATGGTGATGCCAAGTAGCTTCTGTGACAAAACTGTGTTTAGGTCCCACTCACAGGTGAACTGTGAATTAGGATACCCCTCTCTGTACACAGCAGCCTTCCCTGGGAGGAGAGAAAGTCATTCTCAGCCCCACTGGCACCTGAATCTTCCTGTGGAAGAAATCTCATCCTATTTTTTATTTCACTGTGGCAACTTCTGCAGCCTGCATGGTTCACCAGATTTTTATAACCATTCTTTCATCTTTACACACTCTAAATTTTTTTGCCGTTTTCTTTAAACACTTGATAAGCTGTCCCATCTTCTCACTGCCCTAATATGTGCATTTTGGTATAAAAATTGGGGTTTTTTTACTTCCAAATATGCCTTTCTATCACATGTGCTAACTGAGACTGTCAAAAGAGTTCTTAAGTCATTCACTGTGTCAATTCAAGGCAAAAAAATTGGGCAGTAACCTGAAAAATTTCTGATCAAAATTTAAATATAATATTTGTGTATCTATTGAATGAGGATATGAAAACAAAAGAGTAAATTCAAAACACCATTTCTGTTGTTTATACAAAATACTGGATGTTTCAGTTCCTAACTGATAGATAGGACAAAACTTAGGAATTTCATGTAATAATGAGTTGACAGGGTAACAGACATGAGAAATAACATGTGAGATGGAAAGAAAGTTTCATTCAGGCTGATGCACAGAGTGACAAGTACCTTGAACTGGTATAGGTTCTGGCTTTTCTGGCACAGTGACAGGTATAGGCTCTTCCAGAACACCTTTCCTGGGCACCTTGAGCACTTCAAAGATATTAGTATATTTTAGTTTTGTGGGCACTACAGATGCATATGGAACAGTAAGACAATCAATAGCACATATACACAGTCTTCCTTGAGAAAGCACTGTGGTTACATTCAGCCATCAGTAATTCTTTGCTTCCAACACGTGGTATGACCAGGATGTCAAATACATCACACTGGAGATGGTTTCTATTTCTGAGTCAAGGTGGTAATGTAAAAAACATAGGCCTTCTCTGTAACAGTTGATCAGGGATTTATCTGAGAAATCCCACTGTATTCGAGTACGCCATGTATCATTCATGACTGCTTTGTCATTGTAGTATATTTTTTTAGGAGAGTAACGTTTGCTCAATCATTACCACTTCTTTCTATCAATTATTTCCGTTCTTTACACCTCCTGTTTAGCCTTCCACAGTTCCCGTCTTCTAGATTCTGTTTTTTAGAGAAATATATACTTCCTCTCCTCTCCGCTCGTTTTGATTATATTAATGACTCTTTCATTATCTATTAAGATCATCAGAAGATAAATTGAGTGTTTCACTAGCAAATCTGCTTCTTGTATACCAGCACTGATTTGGTGTTGAAGAGATGGCAAACTGATATTGCTGCAGTCATCTGGTAATACAGTCTACTAGAAAATTCATGGATGCAACATCATGTTTTTTTAAACTAAAGACTTCTTTGCAGTCTTTTCTTCAGAACAGCATATTATTCTGTTTAAACTAAGCATATAGTAAATGTTAATTCTGAAACTTCACAGAGGATGCAGAAAGCTGCAGATATTTTTCAAAGAATTGAATCTAGTTTGCCATGTTTTTCAAATTCCACATTGCACTTTGCATTTCTTACATACCTATCTCCAACTGTTCATCACCAAAAAAATTATTCCAATTTAAGTCCGAAAGCACATGTTTCTTTCTAAAGATGATACTAATATTGATAACATGTACCTTTGGCTGATGGTGGTTCTGGTTTTGGGGGCACAGCAATAGGCACTTTTTCTTGTGGGACAGCTTTCTTGGGCACCTTGAGCACTTTAAAGATATTATTTTCTCTTAATTTCACATTTTAAAAATTGCACAAGATCATAACACACAGGATAAAAGGGGAGTTTAGATATTTCTAACACTGTAACATTTCTCTAGTGAGTGATTACTTAGTCACACATGCAAAGACAGGCACAGGAAGATAGAGGTAGAGGACACAAAACAAATCTTACACAAAGGGTGGGATAAAACCTGAAAATATTAATCAATACATTGAAATGAAAAGCAACTCCTCCTGGAAGATATACCTTTAGCTTGTGGAGCTTCTGGCTTTTTGGACACAGCCACAGGTTTCTTGGGCACAGCCAAAGGTTTCTTAGGCACAGCCACAGGCTTTGCAGGAGCAGCCGCTGGCACCTCCTCTTCTAGCTCTTCTTCCTCTGCCACAGCAGGCACTTTAAAGATATTAGTTACTTTTACATGACAGAGTTAAATGTCAGCAGCAAAATAGGAAAATCAGCCATTGACAGACTACCAGGGACTCCTCTTTACAAAATCACTCTTCTTTCAGATCGACTATTTGCAGCAGAGAGCCAAAGTATGGGCTTATGAGAGAGGACTTGCTGACCACCCCACCCACTCCACCCCACCCCTGCAGGCATGTAGAGGCACATACAGACAAAACACAACCAAAAACCACTCTCACTCCTCCCCAAAGAACCCAGAGAGGCAAAGGGCACCCAGTACTACAGCAACCTGGAGTTCACGACAGGGTCTTTCAGAACACCACTGTTGTATACCTTCAGCTGGAGGAGCTTCTGGCTCTCCAGGCTCAGCAACAGGTACCAGCTCTTCTAGTGCTTCCCTCTCTTCTTCCTCTTCCAGAACCTCTGCCTCAGGCATCCCAGGCACTTCAAAGATATTAGTACATTTCATTTTACATTGGTGAAAACATGTGCCAAGTAGAAATTAAAAGTCAGGGCAAGACAGACACAGAACATCACAACTGCCACATCAAAAACCTCCACATGTGAGCAGCACCATTTACACATCACACACAACCTTGAGAGTCTCAGTTTTGAAACACAGACAGGCCAAGAGAGGGTAGGTCATCCCCAAGGAGAAGAAGATTAGGTATCTTCTTTGTTAAGATTCCATGAAGACAGGTACCTCTGGGTGCTGGAAGCTCTGGAGGTTTGGCAGTGGCCACAGGTAGTTTTTCCTCATGAGCAGCCTTCCTGGATACCTCAGGTGCTTCAAAGATATTAGTAACAGTTAGTTTTATACATTAAACAGGAAGACAAACAATGAAACGTAAACTAGAGATGCACTCATAAAAGTAACTGAACTGGTCATGTGGTGTAAGTGCAGTATGGTGATGCCAAGTAGCTTCTGTGACAAAACTGTGTTTAGGTCCCACTCACAGGTGAACTGTGAATTAGGATACCCCTCTCTGTACACAGCAGCCTTCCCTGGGAGGAGAGACGGTCATTTTCAGTCCCACTGGTATCTGACTCTTCCCATGGGAGAAATGTCATCCTATATCTTATCTGTTGGCATTCCTCATGAAGCTGCTGGTGCTTTGCATTCTGCAGTGTGGGCAGAGACAGGGTGAGGAAGAGAAATCCCATCTCCATTGCTATTTCTTCCTTGGATTTCTACTGTGGGTATTTTTTGGGTTGTTTTTTTTTGTTCAGTTATTTCACATATGTGGGGTCTTTTGAATTAGTGAGGTTTCAAGGCTTCTGTAAACCTGTATTTAGATATTGCATTTGGTGAGGGTAAGTGGGCTGCTGGCAAAATGAGCAAGTTTTCTTGCTCCCCTTCTTTGTGTGATGCAGAATTACAGAAATGCGTAAGACCTAGTGGTCTTGTACATAATAACTATGTGCAATTCAATTGCAGAACTGGCTCTCTTTGATCCCAATGAACTCATGGTCACAAAGAGGTTACAGTGATGTATGACTAGTCATATTTTTTTCTTATATGAAATTTGACCGAGAATGAAGACTCTCCACATCTACCTTACATTTGAATAAGCACTGCAATTACTAACAGGTTTAAAGTATCTGTTATTTGGGATCTAGGCCCAGATTACACATGCCCATGTCTTACAATACTGCTGCCCTATCTAGGTATGTCCCTTTTTTTATTTTTGGATGACTTCTCCCATAGCAAGTTCAGTTCCTTCACAGTCGATTGAACCTAGTTTTCCTCCTTATTCTTTCCAAAGTGACCAATTTTATATTTTTTTACTTATTTGTTTGATTTTTATTTTCAATATTGCTGTGTCATGACTGTGTCTGGCTGTTAGTACCACACAATAGGACAGGTTTCCCGGCTAGTAACCATTAAAGAAGAAAATAATTTTGGGGAAAAAAAAACATTGATGTTACTTAAGATTCTTGGCAAAGTGGTAAAGACAGACATCTACATTAACCATCCAAAGTAGAAAATTCATTAGCATGTATCTTAAAAGTTTTGTTACTTAGAATTATAGATACTAAACATATAGGAAGGAGGCTGGGAGATTCCCTTATGTCCCAATGTATTTGCCGCTCTACAGGAGAATTTTGATCAGCACAGACTTAGAAATTTCATGGAATCACAAGTGGACAGGATAACAGACATCAGAAGTAACATGTGAGATGGAAAGAAAGTTTCATTCAGGCTGATGCACAGAGTGACAAGTACCTTGAACTGGTATAGGTTCTGGCTTTTCTGGCACAGTGACAGGTATAGGCTCTTCCAGAACACCTTTCCTGGGCACCTTGAGCACTTCAAAGATATTAGTATATTTTAGTTTTGTGGGCACTACAGATGCATATGGAACAGTAAGACAATCAATAGCACATATACACAGTCTTCCTTGAGAAAGCACTGTGGTTACATTCAGCCATCAGTAATTCTTTGCTTCCAACACGTGGTATGACCAGGATGTCAAATACATCACACTGGAGGTGGTTTCTATTTCTGAGTCAAAGTGGTAATGTAAAAAACATAGGCCTTCTCTGTAACAGTTGATCAGAGATTATCTGAGGAATCCCCCATTTTCATGACTGTGTATTGGTTTTGGCAGTCATCTTTTTACTTGTCACTTGAATATTATCACTATTTCTGTCCTTTTTTTTTTTTGCTTCACGCATTCTTTCCAGCAACAGCTCTGTCTTCTGTTCTAGTCACTAGATGCTGCTTATAACAGTTTCCTGTTATATTAATATAAATTATTTAAGTGCTTTAAATATTATTAGTGTGAGATAGTACCTCACTTCAGGAATATCATTATATTGATATGACTCAGTGAGTCATATGTTCAGGGGAATTTTACAGCTCTCTGCTGCTAATCATACCATGAGACAACTTCACAAATCACAAAGAGGAGAATTTAGATATATGAGCAAAATACAGGGCAATTATAATGAATAGTTTAAAGCAAAGATTCTGCTCCATGGTTCTAGTCATGGCAACAGAGATATATAGAAATATCTCTGACTGTTTTGGCTGTGCTGAAACCTTCTGTTTCTGATTTGTCACTTCTCGTAGAATCAATATGTTGGAAAAGAGCTTTAAGTTCATTGATTCCAACTACAAAACCTTACACTGGCAAGTCCCACTAAACTGAGTACTAAACCATCCCTTCTAATAATATGAACAACAAATTACGCATTCATTTTTTTAGTTAGCATCCATAAAGAATCATACTTGCTTGATTTATTGCTACAGCATAAGAAATCAAATCTTGCCCTCTACACTTTTTGAATATGCCAAAAAAAATGAGTACAACAAAAGTTTGGATAGTTTTAGTTGAGGAAACATTTCATGCATCTGTACAGTGTTTCATATTTGGTACACTTTTAGATATCAGATTATATAGTGAAAGATCAATTTTAAATGAGACTCTTCCAAAAAATACCACTCCCTTACTTATGATTATAATCATGGTGGCATATACCTTTAGCAAGTGGAACTCCTGTATTTTAGGTGCAGCAATGGGCAATGTGTCAGCCCTTTCAGGCATCTCAGGCATTTCAAAGATTTTAGTGCATTTCACAATTACAATATACAACTGAACGTAAATACAGGGACTGAAACACAGAGGACAACAGAAGTGTTCTGAAATAACAATCTAACGCACAATCACACTCAGTGTGATTTGTTTAGCAAGCACTATTTAAAACCTTAGATTTGAAATGACAGACAGAACAAAAGAGGTTAGGATAATACTTAAGAAGATTAGGTGTATTTAGGATGTACTCATGATAACATGTACCTCTGGCTGATGGAAGTTCTGGTTTTTCAGGAATAGGTACAGGAATCTTCACTTCTGGGACAGGCTTTTCAGGCATTGCAGGCTCTTTAAAGATATTAGTATCTTTTAGTTAGGTGTATTAAGCTTTAAAATGAGCAGTGAAACAGTATACTCATAAGAAGGAAAAGAGATCCTATTCATAAGAGGTACCTTTAGACTGTGTAGACTGTGGAGCTGCTTGTTTTTTAGGTATAGCAATGTTCTCTTTCATTTTGGCCAGCTTCACTGGTGGCGGTTCCTCAGGTGCCAGAACAGGCTCTGGTTCTTTGGATGCCACTTCAGGCTTTGGTTTTCGAAGTGCTGTAGAAGGCTCTAGTTTTGGGGTTGCCAAACTTGGTTCTGGTTCCTCAGGCACCAGAACCGGTTCTGGCTTGCAGGGTGCCAAAACACGCACTGATTTTTTGAAACCTGCAACAAGCTCTGTTTCTTCAGGTCTTACAATAAGCTCTGGTTTTTGGGGTGGCAAAAAAGATTTTATTTTGGGGGGCACCACGACTTGCTCTGGTTTATCGGTTGATGCAACTGTCTCTGACTTCTTAGGTGCCACAGTGAGCTCAGGTTCCTCAGAGGCCATGAATGGCTCTAGTTTTGGGCGTTCCACAACAGGTCTTTTTTTCGAGGGTGTCATATCATGCCTTTGGGGTGAAACATCAGACTTGGTTTCCTCAGATGCCACAACAAAATCTGGTTTCTCAGGCACTACAACGTGCTCTGGTTTTTGAGGTTCCACAGCAAGCCTTTTTTCTGGGGTCATCACAGCATGCTCTAGTTTTTGGGATGCTACATCAGTCTTGAGTTTCTCAGGTGCCACAACATGCTCTGGTTTTTGAGTTGACACAATAGATTCTGGTTTTGGGGGTGCCAAAGCAGTCTCAGGCTCCTTAGATCCCAAAACACTCCCTAGGTTTTGGGGTGCCACAACAGGCTTTTCTTTTTTGGCCACTCTAGCAGGTTCTGGTTCTTGAGGTTCTGAGTCTTGAGCCTTTAGTTTTGGGGGTCCTAAAATGGGCTTTCGTTCTTGGGAAACTGGAAGAGGCACTTTCTTTTCCGGGAAAGTTGTCTTGACCACTTTATGTACATAAAAGATATTAGTTCTGAATTTAACAACGACACAATCATACCAAATTTAATTTCATCACAAAACAAAAAAACACAATTGTAATGAAAATTTTAAAAACATATCTGGTATCAATCATTTACGTTGGCCATTTAAAGGATGAATATGCCACATTAAGGCTTTTTTCCTTTTTTTCTCAGATGTACACAAGCTCACACACAAGCCTCCTGTCCCCATACACAAGTGCATGTGTGCACTGATAGTATAACTTAAGCTTGAAGTATAATCTATGACAATTATAAATGGAGTGGACAAGACAAAAGATATTAATAATACTGCAGTTAATAAGCTGAAGACTCTTTCAAGAATTACCAATGATGGCATCTAATTATTCTTGGTGAAGCTGCTGTTATTTTGGCACATTGATATCTTCTGCTCTTAGCCACTAGAATGGTTACTTTCTTTTCTGCTAACGTTATCACTTAAAAGATATTAGTTGTGCTTGTTTGCATGAACCCAAGAGGATAGAGCAGTAAGAATAACCCAAAATAGTGAGGAAGAATAAATATAAAATATAGGTAATTCAGACATCCAAAATCTATCACTATTGTTCAAAAAGACCTGCATATATATGTTTCACACATATATACAGATATACAGGAGAAGTTTAATTAGAATGTCAGAAAACAGAAGACTTGGGAAATTACAGTGTTAAAGAAAAGAGGAGAACATATTTTTCTTGGTTTTTTTGTTAGTGCTAAGATTTACCTTTCTCTGGTAGAGGTTCCGGTTCTTCAGGTGCAGGTTCTGGAACAACCACAGGTTCTGGCTCTTTAGGCACAACCTCAGGTTCTGGTACTTTAGGAACAGGCATTTTCTTTTCTGGAACAACTTTCTTCACCACCTCAGGTCCTTTAAAAATATGTATTGTTTTACTTTCAGGAATTTGAAGAATTCAGGAATTAAAAAGACAACAATAGCTCCAAGGTGAAAATTATAAACAGCATCAGAAAACAAAGATTCCTTATAAATAGTCTGTGTTTTGTTGATATTTCTTGATATACAGTATTCATAGCCATTGTTGCTTACTGGAAGCTATTCACAAGCAAAGAAGAGAATATTTATAAATACCCATGACATTTAAAAATATTAGAATATAAAAAAGGCTTTATATATATATATTAAAATACAAAGAAAGATAACATTTAGAGGAACAGATTAAAATTTCTGTGCAATTTTATCAGTATCAAACATGTACCTTTAGGTTCTGGTTTCTTAGGAACTTCAACGTGTATTTTTTCTTCTGAGATCACTTTCTTGGGCACCTCAGGCACTTTAAAGAAAGTAAGTAATTTTATATTTTTGAAATTCAAACATATATCTGCAGTGTTAAGACTACAAAAACTGAAAATCAAGGACATCAGAAGCATCCGTGGTTTTGGATGTGAATATTAGCTTTTTTCCTTGCCAACAGAAAATTCTCTCTGATGTCTCACTAAGACAGAGATGCAAAAACTGCAATTTGATAATAAAGAAATTATAGAACACCTATATTAGAAGTAAATTACCAATACGTTAAAATTGTACCTTAGACAATTAAGATGTTTTATTTCATTACTTGTGTACAGCAGTTACCTTTAGTTGGTGGAGGTTCTGGTTTCTTTGGTACTTTAACAGGAACTTCTTCTGGGACCACTTTCTTTTGTACCTCAGGCACTTGAAAAATATTAATAACTTTTACTATAAGAATTTAATAAAAACCATTAAAACATAACAACAGATCAGTATTAGCGATTGGAACACTAATTACCAAGATTTTTTTTTTTAAACAATACATTTGTTCACTTGAAAAACTTTTGACAACAGAAGACTCTAACAGAAGTCTTGGGTACTGTGCTCTATTGTGTTATAACAATAAAAGAGTGATGGGTTTGATTCGGCTCATTTTGTCAGGACAAGTACCTTTTTCTGGTAGAACTGCTGCTTTTTTAGGCTCTGCAACTGGTATTTTCTCATCTGGGACTTTCTTGGGTACTTCTGGCACTTTAAAATTAATAATTAAGTTAATTATAAGAAATTAAAGAAATTTAAATAGCATTAAAGTAGAAAAAGAAACAAACAAGAGACACCAGGCAACATCAATTAAACATAATACCCTCTACCAAATAGGATTTTTGCTCTCAATCTTGATTTGAGAGGAGTAAAACGGCTGCTCCCGAACATGAAATGCAAAAAACTTCAGACTTTATAAGATCAAAAAATGGGGAAATAGTGCCAAAATGTTCGTAACAGTGAAAGAAAAAGAAAATATCGCCATGGTTTTATTAATGACAAGTACCTTTAGCTGGTGGTACTTCTGGCTTTTTAGGCACTGCAACTTTGATTTTCTCTTCTACAGCTACTTCCTTGGGTGCTTCAGGCACTTTAAGGAAAGAGATAATTTTAACTTATCATATGGAATTTGACAGCTATGTTCAATACTTTTTAGTAGAAACTGAGAAGTAAGGAGGTTCCTAATGGTGCCATTGATCTGGGATGTTTATTGACTTTGAATTCTTTTATGTCCCTGTGAAGTCTGAGGAAATACCTCAGTGTCCTTGAAGTTTCTCCTTCTATATTATAGTATTTGTCCACTGTTTTCAACCACCTCCTGAATCTCCATTTGACTAAGGCTGTCGTTGTCCATTCTGTATTCCTTGTTACATTCTTCTGTGCAAGATGACTTCTTGGTATCAGTTCTTCATCTATGCATAGAAGGTTTTTCTATTCTGTGAAATTATTAAACTCTCTTTTGAGGCTAATTTTTCACAGTCAGTCATGCATGTTTCAGATCACAAAAGCCTTGTTTTCTCTTTAAGATTGCTGCTGTGGTTCCCAAGTATTGGTCTCATCTCTAACCAGCTGCATCAATATTTCTAACATACAGGCATAGCAATTACAGTTATGATTCAAAAAGAAGCATTTGAAAAACAGTAGCATATACAGAACTGTGGGTACAACAAATAAAAGTAATAGGACAACACAAAGAAACAATCAAAAACTAATCTCCACAATCAAGGAAGAAGGTTTTTTTCTGTTCCAAATTTTACTTATCTGTAGTGCAACATACCTCTAGCTGCTGGTGGTTCTGGTTTTCTAGGCACAGCAACAGGTACTTTCTCTTCTGGAATTTTCTTGGGCACCTCAGGCACTTTAAAGAAAACACCATTCATTTTTGTTATATTTAATGCATTTAAAAGTATGTAAATTATTAAGAAGAAAGAGTCTTATAAGAAGCATATCAGAAAGAAATATAAGTTCAGATTAAAAAGAAAGAGAGACCTACTATGCAAAAAAAGGTTGTATACTATCACATACTGCTAGGATTTTTTTTTACAAATGGGAAATAAAGGGTAATTTTTTCTTTTACTGTAAACTCTACTGCCCAAGAGAAAAAACTCATCCTCACAGGGTCACCATTATTGATGTTATTTGGCATTACTCTTGACTTTTTAGGCACATCAAGATGTACTTTCTCTCCTGAGACAGATTTCTTATGTACCTTGGATGCTTGAAAGATATTAGTCTACTTCTAAGAGATACAAAAGTAAAACATGCAATATACAGAAATAAGACAAAACAGGTAGATGTATAAGGACACTCTGACAAGAGTTATGAATTCTGAAAACTCTCTGTGGTTCTATCCCTCTGGTAAATAACAGTTCAAAGTGACTTTCTTGAGGATCTTTCATCATGCAGTGGTGACATGCCACAGAAACTGATAGTTCAGGTGGTGTTCTAAAATAGCTGAATGACTTGCTGCAACTAGTTTGTGCCTTATGCAATTTCCATTCAAAATTAAATCAATTGACCCCAGAAATTAACATGAGCAATGTGAAAGAGGAAGCATATACAGTTTTTGCTTGAGTATTTATAGAATATTTGAGACTGTTTAGAGTACCTGTCAACACCCGTAAAGTGAAAATATTTGTCCTGTAAATCTCACTGCATGTTGACTCAGCTAGAGTTTTCCATATTTTTAGACCCCTTGACTAGTTTCTGATACAATTACTATGCCACCACAATGCATTACTCTTGTGTAGAAGAAGTTGACAAAATCAACTAATTTTTACTGATTTACCAACAAGAAAAAAAAGGAACAAACGAAACTTAAATAAAAAGGAGAAGAATAGGATATGTTGGTCTATATTTTTCACAGGTGGTGCTTCTAACATTTTAGGCAAAGGGGCAGGTTTCTCTTCAGGAAAAAGGTTTTATTGGCAGTTCAGGTATTTGAATGATATTTACTGATTTTAACTTTGATTTTAATTTCATGATGTAAAGACAAGTTGTGAAACAGGAAAAGGGACATATACAACATAAATGCCACAAATCTGACACAAGAGAACCATGAACTATTAAATCAGAAATAATGTAAGAAACAGAAAAGATGTTATTAGCGAAAGACCTAAGTTCTATTATGCTATCGAAGTACCTTTAGATGGTGGAGATTCCGGTCTTTTAGGCACAGGAGTGGGTTGTGGTTTTTTAGGCACAGCAATAGGCACTTTTTCTTCTGGAATACCTTTCTTAATGACTGTGGGCACTTTAAAGATATTAGTTTGTCTTAAGACTTTATGTAGAACAGAAAGACAAGTCATAAAAAGACCCAAGTTTGTAATGTAAGTAAAGTACTGACAGAATTAGCACAGATGTTAATTACCTTGAACAATAACTAAACCATGAACATGAATAATTTAATTTTCCTGGAGTTCTAGACTTTGTAAATTTCAGGAAGAGATGATGAGGAAGGAATATACCTCTAGGTGCTGGAGCCTCTTCTTTTTTATGAACAGTAGAAATTTCTTCTTCCACATGCATCTCCTCATAAACTTCATGTACTTGAAAAGATATTAGTTTAAGTACTCAAATTAACTTGGAATACTTCAGAAAACAAGACAATGTGAAAGATAAAGAACAAATACCATAAAATAGTCAAGCTCCTCTTAAAACACACAGCTCTATTTTATATCTACGCTTAAAATTAGGGTTATTTTACATGAGGGAAAAAAAAAATCTCATATTCTTCCCTGAAGTGACCTCTGCAGCTTGCCAGAAGGGCGATGTATGGTACATCCTAAACTGATCTAATTAATTGACTGCAAAAAGATAAGCTCTGTCTAGCTAAGCTCTCTCTTTTCTATGCCATCCACTTCCTGCCCCGCCCCCTTGGATTACTATCAAGTAGCAAGGTCCCTTGCAATTGTCTCTTTTGCACATGAAGTTAATTTTCCCCTTAAAAGCAACTACAGGTGTTATAATTTTTATTTTTTAAAATTAATTTTATATTGTTGCCACTAACTAGAGCTGCTGCCTAAACTCTAGTTTATGATAGACAGAATGTTCTCAGAATTATTAAAGATTTACATATGAAAACATTTTTTTTTATCTATCAAATCCTTCTAAGACATGTTTATACCTTCAAGGTATGAAGCTTCTTCCTTAGGCAGAGAAGGAGGTATTTTTTCTTTGTGGACAGCTTTCTTTGGTACTACAGGAACTTAAAAAATATTGCTTTATTTTAGAAATTTGGACTTTGAAATAAGCATTATAATTCTGCAAAACAATACATATTCTACTAGATTAATACAAAAATACATGTTAATAACCTCTGAATAGAACTCAACAAGTTCACTGTTCTTCTGGCTCACGGAACTTACAGGTCTGTATTTGCCCTTCTCTGAAAAGGTGGTAATTAGGGTTTTTTTTCCACCTATCAAACAATCTTTAGGAATTTTGGCTATTTAAAGAATTTCATTTTTTGAACTTTCAAAATTACTTATAAAAGCAATGGCAAGCTCCATTACAATTAACTAAATGTCATGTTTCAAATATCTACAGAGTTCTTCAGTACTGGAAGTTTATTACAAAACTATGTTTCTATGGGGAATAGTTTGTGGCTTATATTTTGCTCTGGTTTAAATTCTCAATTTAATTCTGCCTTTATTAAAGCCCCTGACATGACTGCAAAGAGTGATTCTGCAAACAAGTTTCTGCTGCAACCTTTTAGATTTTTTAAAAGTGTTGTTCAAGAAAGTATTTTGGGAAATAGAACACGAGACAATAACTGAAAAAATAAGGCTAATACCAGGCCATACTGTGAATTTCTTGTCTACTAAATTTCTTTGATTTTGTCTGACTTTGTCTTTTTAAAATTTAAATTCTTGATGCAGAATGTATCAGTCCATTTAGGCATCTGATAACACAAGACATAAATAAGAAATGATAGAAACACTTCCTCAAATTTTTTTTCCAGAATGAATTATTCTGTTCTTAAAAAAAATTGTTTCTTAGTTTAACATATGAAGAAAGATGTAGAAATACTTTCTGAATTCTTTGTAAATGGTTGCAAAATTACTATGTTTTTAATCTCTGATCTCCCAGTATATATCCTCTCTTTTTAAGATAAGAACAAACAAACAGAAAATTTAGTCTTACAAGAAGAGATCAAATGGGAGCAAACAATGTGTATAGCACCTGGTCATACTGTTCTAGAAAAACAAATATACTTGGTTCTCACTTGCTACCTGACTTTTGAAAGAAGCTAGTGAAAAACCATTTGGTGGTCATGTACCTTTAGCTGGAGGAACTTCTTCTGTAGGTACAGTAGCAGCAATTTTCTTCGGTGGGACGGTTTTCTTAGTTACTGCAGGTACTTCAAAGATATTATATTTTTTAAAGAATGTTATACCGTACAAAATGTAAGCAACAAAGACACAATGCAGACACATAGTATCTAAGGAAACATTAAAATGCACACATTAAATAACAGATTAGCACACAGAACAACGAAGACAGATAATTAATTTTTAGCAAACATAGTGCTTTAAAATTGCTCAGACAGTTAGGGTACCTTTAACTGCTGGAACTTCTGAGTCACTAGGAACAGTAAGAGGGACCTTTTCTTCTTTTGGAACTTCTTCATAACCTTCAGACTCTTTAAAGATATTAGTTTATTTTACATATTTTAATATAATTTACAAGACAAGATTAGACAGACAACGTATAATGCAGACATGTGAATGGACAAAGAGAAATTTGAACATAAATTATTCATATTATCTTATTTTAGCCTGATCATCTACATACTATTGATAGAAGTGATCATTCCAAATCAGTTAAAGTTAACAAAAGTATTTATTTTATTTTCTAGTTACTTAGAATTGTAATTGAATTTTAGATGTCCTCATCTGGCGTAAACAATCTGTAACCCAGCTGAAAAATAATTAGGGCTCACTTGAATCACAGAATCACCAGGTTGGAAAAGACCCACTAGATCATCGAGTCCAACCATTCCTATCAAATACTAAACCATGTCCCTCAGCACCTCATCCACTCGTCCTTTAAATGCCTCCAGGGAAGGTGAATCAACCACGTCCCTTGGCAGCCTGTTCCAGTGCCCAATGACCCTTTCCATGAAAAATTTTTTCCTAATGTTCAGCCTAAACCTCCCCTGGCAGAGCTTGAGGCCATTCCCTCTCGTCCTGTCCCTTGTCACTTGGGAGAAGAGGCCAGCTCCCTCCTCTCCACAACCTCCTTCCAGGTAGTTGTAGAGAGTAATAAGGTCTCCCCTCAGCCTCCTCTCCTCCAAGCTAAACAACCCCAGCTCCCTCAGCCACTCCTCATAAGATTTGTTCTCCAGTCCCTTCAGCAGCTTTGTTGTTCTTCTCTGGACTCGCTCCAGAGCCACAACATCCTTCTTGTGGTGAGGGGCCCAGAACTGCACATTTGAGGTGCAGTCTCACCAGTGCCAAGTACAGAGGGAGAATAACCTCCCTGGACCTGCTGGTCACGCTGTTTCTGATGCAGGCCAAGATGCCATTGGCCTTTTTGGCCACCTGAGCACACTGCTGGCTCATGTTCAGTTGCTGTCAACCAAGATGGCTCTTAAACCAGTGTCTACTTAAGATAATTTCTTAGGTCCAATGTGGCTAAAACACTTTCCTGGATCAGAAACTAATTTCTCTCTTAACTATGTTTATCTCTCCCATTAATAGAGGGGAAAAGAACATTTTAAAAACACTAAACTATAACTAAATTTGGAGGGAGATAGGGTCTCAAAGATCACAGAATCACAGAATAACCAGGTTGGAAGAGACCCACTGGATCGTCGAGTCCAACCATTCCCTCCAATCCCTAAATCATGCTCCTAAGCACCTCGTCAACCCTAACCTTAAACACCTCCAGAGACGGTGACTCAACCACCTCCCTTGGCAGACCGTTCCAATGCCTAACCACCCTCTCCGTGAAGAACTTTTTCCTAATCTCAAGCCTAAATCTCCCCTGGCGGAGCTCGAGGCCACTCCCTCTCATCCTGTCCCCTGTCACTTGGGAGAAGAGGCCAGCACCCTCCTCTCCACAACCTCCCTTCAGGTAGTTGTAGAGAGTAATAAGGTCTCCCCTCAGTCTCCTCTTCTCCAGGCTGAACAACCCCAGCTCTCTCAGCCGCTCCTCATAAGATTTGTTCTCCAGCCCCTTCACCAGCTTTGTTGCCCTTCTCTGGACTCGCTCCAGAGCCACAACATCCTTCTTGTGGTGAGGGGCCCAGAACTGAACACAGTACTGTGACACAGTACTGTGAATGGGAGTTACTTTTAAATAATCAAAAATGCATTTAAAATGCCTCATATTTTACAGAACAAACTAGAGCATGAATTGGTATAATCTCTGCAATATAATGCTCGGTAGATATGTCTTTGATGTACCTTCATAAAAAGGAGGCTCCTCTTCCTTGGGAATAATGGTGGGTGCTTTCTCTTCAAGGACAGACCTCTTATGAAACTCAGGAACTTCAAAGATATTAGCTTTCTTTTAGTAACCTCAGAAAAATTTTCAACTTTTAAAATATCAAATAAAAACAAACTCAGAAAACAAAGTTCTTTTAAGGTCTCGTATACCGTGCCTTTTCGAGAAGGAAATAAAAAGTTCTAGAACTGTCTAGCTGAAGCACTTAGTTATGTGAAGAAGTTTACAGTTTCTGCTCTCAAAGAGCATGTCATTTGCTTTTCTCCCTATATCATTGTGCTTTTTGTTTTGATATGTGTAAGAGCTTTAATGGTTTTAACTTACTAACTATTGCCCTATTAGTTCTCCACCAATATCATGACTAATACATTGGCTTCAAAACTTCCATTAAAATTCACAACTATAGTACAAATACAAAAACACCGAAATACTGATAGAGTCAGTAGTGATACCCCCTTGGCATGTTTTCATTAATGAATAACTGTAAATACTGTTTAGCACATGTACAGTGTATATCTGGAATATTTGCCTTAGAGTTTTCAGTTTATCATCAGGAGCTGAATCTGCACTTAGAGACTAGATGCTCTGGCCATGGTGTAATGAACATCAGGATCATTTTAGAAGATTTTAGTTGAGGAGAATGACACAAATATTTCCTTTCCATAAAATCTCGTATTCAAAGTTTCTTTACCTTTCGTTGGTGAAACTTCAATTTCAGTTATATGTGTAGGTTTCTTTTCTTCAGAGACAGTTCTTTTGGGAATGGCTGGCCCTTTAAAATATGATTTACTTTTAGGTCTTTCAAAGTTATTTGGAAGAAGTTAGGAAGAAGAAGAGAAAACCAAACAAGGAAGACTCATGAAACAACAGAGGACTAAATGCTTCCTGAAAGATCATCTAAGCTAATGTTGAAGATTAGACAGACAAATAACACATTAAAAAGACAGCCACACATTTGGATGGTGGAATCTGTTTTTTTTTTCAGAAGAAACAAAAATATATTTTATTTCCAAACTACTTTAACATGTAGCTTAATGATAGAACACACATCTTTTAAAATAACTGTCACAGATTTTAAACAAATGACTTGAAAACAACAAACAAAAAAGACTCAACTACAAACAGCCAAGAAAAACCACTGTGGGGACACAAATACGTGCACATCTTTCTCAACAAATAATGAAGACAAAAGACAGAAACAAAAGCTCATGATTCATGACAACAATGCAGAGGAATTATACCTTTAGTTGGTGCAGTCACTTCCTTTTTAGGAACAGCAGGTAGTACTTTTTCTTTTGGAGTAGGTTTCTTTGGCACTGCTGGCACTTTAAAGACATTAGTGGTTTTTAAGGACTTTTGCAGTATGAATATCATGTAAGAAAACAAATTAAACAAAAAGCAAACAGTGCAAAGTGTCAGAAAATTTGGAAAAATAAAAAAACCATAGTGTCCTCAGTTGCTATTGAATGACTTATCTGGACTATTTTGATTGGATTCAGGTAGCTAGAGTCTTTAGTATTCACTGAAAGAAAAATACTGCTCTTGCTGGGTGAATTTTTTGCTAGGATAAACCTTAACAATTAGGGTTCATGAACTATCATCTCTAATTAATGTCAGCTAGGAATATGGTAAGGTTTTAATTTCCTATCAACTAACTCCAAGTCTTTATGCAGAAAACCCCAACTAACGGGTTGTACGGGAAATAACTGTAAAAATTAGCAAAAAATCCTGCAAACGTGCTCTCAACAGAAAATTACAGAGCTCCAGACTAGTACAGCAGCTCTATTAGCATTCACTAACAATTACTACTCATAACACTTATCTTTTGCAGAGCCTGATACAGAGAACATCTTTTAAGTCTGTATGTACTCTAGAACATGATTTGGTTGAAGAATATCCAAGTTCCTGGGAATTCTATAGAAAACTAGAATTTCACTGATGTGGTCCTATATCTCAAAAGACTTCTATTAATTTGTTCATCTGCTTGATAACTTATGAAACATAACTAGTATTGTGATGGCAAAAATTAAATCTTGATGGTCCTGCCTGTACTTCCTTTGTCCTCAGAAAGTATACTAATTTTTCTCAGTTTTCATTTGTTAAATAAATATTATTATTTTTTAACAACTTAATCCTGTCTTTGACTGCACTGTGAAAGAAAGCTAAGGGTCTAGCAGTCAAATCAGAATGGGTAAATTGCTGGATTGGGGGATTCAGAGACTCAGGAAGAAGGCTATTTTTTTAAATTTATCTGATAATTGGTGTACCTTTAGCTGGTGGAGCTTCCTTTTTAGGAACAGGAACAAGTACTTTTTCTTCTGGCAGAGGCCTTTTAGGCATCTCAGGCACTTAAAAAAACATTTAATTATGGATTTTAAGTTATTTGTGAGAAATTACAACAGATACAGCAAGCAGAGCAACCACTCATTTGTAGAAGAACCATCTCATTATTCATGCAGAGACAAGTGAACAGCCACTTATCTCAGAGTTCTTGAGTAATAATAGCTAAGGAATATCAGTGTACATCTTTCTGGTACATTTTACATGCACTTTCTGTTTGGCATGAGGGATTGTGTTATCATAAATTTAAATGATGAGAGGGAAGGTCCTAGTGAGTTTTATTATCTCTGTAACACATAGGAGCTTAACTGAGCAAAAGAAAAAAAACATTGACATATAAAAATATTTAATTAAGGCTGAAACTGAACTCTATCAGATAATTATCATTTACTTTGCTTGTGTCATGTCTATACTATCTCATTCTTGGGCAGTCAGATGTGGAATCTTCCCTTTCCACTCTGAAGGGAAGAATTCCTTAGCAAGGAGTAGGAGAGAAACAATCTTTGAATGGGTTTATCACTGCCAGCAACAGACTCACACAGTACTACAGATGAGGAAAAATATAAATAAACACACAAAGGCTTAAGCAGTAGCTGGGAACTCCACAAACTAGAAGAACAAAGAAATCATGAGTTGATGTACCTATAGCTGGTTGGATTTCATAAGCCTCTTCATATATCTCTTCGTATTTCTCATAGACCTCTTCCTTCTCCTTAAGCCTGTACTTTTCATAGACATCATCTTTCTCTGCAGTTTCCTCTTCATATTCCTGTTCCTGAATCTCCTTATATCTCTCAGGTTCTTCAGGTTCCTCATATGCCTCAATTTCTTCAGTTTCCTGAAACTGCTCAAACTCTTCAAAACTTTCATATGTCTCATACTTCTCGTATTCTTCATACGTATACTCATACTTCTCCACCACAGGAGCTGGAACTTTTTCTTTCTGGGCAAGTTTCTTGGCTACTTCAGGCACTTTAGAAACAGTATTATTGTTAATATCTTACAATTATTTTTTTTGTATACATTTAGTCAAGATGGTCTATATAGAACAGAAAATGCATATGATAACCACAAGCACAAGCTTCATTAAAATATAGGAACATGCTCCTGAAACAGTATATATATTATGAAAGATTTTAGGAATGAGGAGGAAAAAAAAAATCTCTGGAATGAGAAGTAATATATCCATACCTTTAGTTGGTGTTGGTTCTTTGGGTTTGGGCACAACAGCTGGCACTTTCTCTTCTGGAACAGCTCTTTTATGGACCTCGGGGACTTTAAAGATATGGATTTCTTTTAAGAATTTAAAAAAAACACCTTCAAGCAGTAGAAGTAAAAAACGCACAAGAAACAGAGCTTTGTGGTTCTACAATGTGGACATTGCTAACGAAGAGTTTTAACATAAATTCATGCAGAAATCTCATACAACAAAGGCAGAAAAAGTTAGAAAGAAGAAGGCCAAGAGTATTTTTAATATAAATCTTAATTATTATTTGGAGTACATATACCTTTTGCAGCTGGAACTGCTACTTTTTCAGGGGAGACAACAGGTACTTTCTCTTCAGGAGAAATCTTCTTTGGTATCTTGGGTACTTTAAAGAAAATGCCTAACTTCAGTGTTCCTTTGCACAATTTTTAAATAAACACAAACCCAGAAGCTTACAAACAGCAGAACAGAAACTTACAAACAGTATAGTGACAAATATAGTACAAGACAGACATACTAAAACATCCCTTGCTAAACTCAGCTTGTATGAAGAATGTTATACACTAATTATATCAGCATTTACAAGCAGTAATACCTTTGGCTGGTGGAGCTGGCACCTTTTTAGGAACAGTTTCTTTCTCTTCAGGAACAGGTTTCTTTGGCACCTCAGGCACTTTAAAGACATTTTTTTTTATTTTAAGAGCGTCACCCGCCAGTAGTAAGAGAAAGACAACAGAAAACGTATACAAACAGACATAGTGAAATAAGAACTGATCTGCAGAATGCATTTTAATTGTTTTTAAGATGAAAAAGAAATATAAACAAGATCCATAGGCTGACTTCTTGAACAAGTAAATTCATTTTAGAGCTTATTTTTCACTAAGAATTTGACAGACACTCAGACATCAACAAAAAAGATAGCAGGGACACAAAACTAACATAAATAACAAATAAAAGAAAATAAAATAGAGACACTGAATGAGAATACCAACACATAATTTTCCCAGGTATTAATTTATGTACCTTTTGCTGGAGGAAGCTCCAGTTTCTTAGGAGTGGGTAAGGTCATTTTTTCTTTCGGGATAGGTTTCTTAGGAACCTCTGGTTCTTTAAAGATATTATTTTGCACAGATATTTAAAAATTACTTTCAGAGCATTAAAAACACACAAAAAACCACATAAAAAAACGTGAAACAAGATCACAAGCTCCCCCAAAAGGGCAATAAGATTTATGTACATCATAGAACAAGAAATAAAGATGAATTTTAATGAGCCCAGAAGATCTCATGAGTAACTTCCAAGAAAATGTTGTGTACCTTTTGCTGGTATAGTTTCCTCTGGAATAGTTTCCTCTTCTTCTTCCTCAGGAACAAAAATAGCAACCTTTTCTTCAGGCACAATTTTCTTTGCCTTCTCAGGCACTTTAAAGACATTGTTTTAAGAACATCAGTATCACAACATCACAATAAAAAATTCATAACATAGAACAGAACGACACCAACTGTAAAGTAACAATAATAATAAAAATAAGGGAAACTCTGTTAGATATTTTCTACTTCCTGAAAACAACAATGTCAATTGAATTATAAGGCTCATATGAGAATTATCCCTTTTGCCCAGTTGGTAACTGCACAGCAACATTGCCAATGGAATACATTAGCAAGATATGCTACAAGCAAGAAGTTGTGGAAGATTGTTAGCATTTAATTTTTTACATAGAAATCTTCCAATGCGTGCTTTTCTGTTTTTCTGAAAAATATTAGCTGCTGAGGTAGAATTGTTAAGCACCAAAGGATGGCCTCTGCAATAGTCTACCTCCACTTTGAATTTCATATTTAGGGTACGACTTCTGGTTATTTGTACAGTCTGTTGTGATTTGATTTTTCTATAAACTTAGCTAAAAGGCTTAAGATTTTAGTATACTCTCAAGGTATATGTCAGAATGATCTCCTTGTACTAAAGAATTTCCCGGAAAGGGACCAAAAAATATTATTCCCGGTATTTAGTTTAAACAAAATTTAAATTAGTTTAAACATTAATCCTGTGTAAGAACATCATATTGAATTATCCCATTCACAGCACTTAAAAGGGAAAACAATCAGATCATTCAAGGCCTGATTCTCAGCTCACTGAAGCCAATAAAAAAATTTGCAATCAAACTCTTCCTGAGACCTAACACTGCTCACTGAATGATACAAGTAGGGTACTAGAACCAAGGATCTGAGTTTGCTTAACTATAAACTGATTTTTAAAATGAGTTCCCTGAAATATGAAGATACAAGGGAAGTAGTATCTGTATATACAACAATGGGATATACCTTTAGCTGGTGGAATTTTCTTTACTTTAGGAACTGCAACCGGCACTTTTTCTTCTGGGACAGGTCTCTTGGGCACCTCTGGTACTTTAAAGATATTGTTTTGATAAGAAATTTTCAATTACTCTTAGAGCATCAAAACTACTAAAACCAAAGAACAAATTCACAAAGACCAATAAGATGAAGAAAACTCTCCTCAGAAAGATAATTAAGGTGTACAACCAGCTTAAAAGAATCAACAAAGATTAAGATATTTTAATGAACTGATCAAAGATCTCTGATAATTTTCAAGCAGGAATGGTCTACCTTTTTCTACTATCTCTGGAACAGCTTCCTCTTCTTCTTCTTCTTCTTCCTCTTCTTCTTCTTCAGGAACAAAAATAGGTACCTCTTCAGGGGGAGGTCTTAGTATTTGTGGCACTTCAAAAATAGTATTTAATTGAAGAAAACTTAGACACAACATCAGAAACCAAGAGACAACTTAGACAGAAGCTAAAGAGTATGACTTAGCAAGTACATTTGTCACAAACTGCTACAATACTTCAGTTAAATTCTAGTAACAAAAACACAGCAACAATAAGAAACATTAGGCACATGTTCAGTTCTGAGAAGAGATACCTTTGGCTGGTGAAGGCTCTGGCTTTTTATGTACAGGGACAGATACTTTCTTTTCTGGAACTTTCTTGTGAGCTTCAGGCGCTTTAAAGACATTTTTGTGTAAGAAAATTTTCACTGTATCAAAAATGAGGTAATACTATAACTATATAACTGATATTAAGACAGTTACACAAATATTCTAAAATTTGGTTGTATGTGAAACAAAACTAATTTTATCTTCAGATGCATGCACAGATGTAAACTTACAAACGTACAGACTACAGCATTACAAATTGGTGTAGTAAGGCTAAAGGGGAAGTCTGGCTGTTTAGGTACAGCATTTTTCTTTTGGAGTATTTCTTTTTGAAACAGTAATTTAAATAATTTAGATATTTAAGATCAAAAAGACAGAGACAATACAAGACATAAACATAGAAATTTTCAAAACATGGAATAAGCATAGCTCCCATGACTAACAGCAACAGCCACAATGGTGTCCTGATTAAACATAGGTCAGCTAGTGGTTCAGTATGAAACACACGAGTACAAAGAATGGGATTGTTACTTGCAGTCTTCTATAGCTGAAGAAATAAAACTAGAATTATGCAGTTGAACAAGAAACTACTGTACCTTTGGCTGGTGGAGGTTCTACTTTTTTAGGCACTGGGACAGGAACTTTCTCTTCTGGCACAGGTTTCTTTGGTACTTCAGGCACTTTAAAGATATTATTGTAGTTTAAGAATTTCATTTTTGAACCATAAGGTAAAGAACAATTATATGTTTCAATAAACTCGTATGACAAAAAGGAACACTGAAGAATAGAAAACTGTACTGCATGTTACATTAAAGAAAGGAAAAGGGAACAAAGATTGATTTTTCTTTTTTTATCACATTCAGGTGAGAGATGATATACCTTTGGCTGGTGGAAGTTCCTTCTTTTTTGGTACAGGAACCTTCTCTTCTGGCACAGGTTTCTTTGGCACTTCTGGAACTTAGTAAGATATTATTGTAAAAAAGCTTGGCGTAAGAATGTAGAACATCATGATGTACAAACCAGTGACAATAAACAATTTAAAACAAAGAACCACAACACTTAAGAAAATAAATCCTCTTAATATCCTAGTCTTTAACACCAGTGAAAAGATAAATGAAGACTAGAAAACCTTTTTCATCATAGGTAATTACAAGTTCATATACCTTTAGTGGGTGGAGCTTCCTTCTTCTGCACTTGGACTTTCTTTTCAGGTACAGGTTTCTTCAGCACCTCAGGCACTTAAAAAACATTTTTTTGGTTAAAAAAGTTAACCTCAAGCTATACAGTACAGAAGTGAAACAAAAAGCAACACAGCACAAATATTTCGTATGAAGAGCCCACTTCAAACAGAACAGAAAAAAGTAATGATCAAGAAAGGCATCTGAAAAATACTGCGATTTACAAATACAAAGGGTATCAGCTAACATAAAGAGATAAGATATACCTTTAGCTGGAGGAGCTTCTTTTTTCTTCAGAATAGGTGTTTTTTCCTCTGGAACAGGCTTCTTGGGAACCTCAGGCACTTGAAAGATATATCATTGTTTTAGGTATTTACTTCTATACCAACAGGAACATAAAGTGCAGCAAGCATCACAAATACATACCCAAAACACACAAGTATGATTTCACATGGTCTGATCATTAAGACAAAATAAAATAGCAAACAGGTTACATTGACTACTGTAATGTCCATCATCCCACCTTGGCCATTGAGGTACTCAGTAAAAATATTTTTAACTTCAAGGGCTTTTTTGCTGATCAGAAGATTGAATTAAGACAGAATGTGACTTTTTAGAACCAGCTGTTGAAGAAGATTAAGAAGCCTTATTGTGGGGAAACCTGCAAAAGAACAGTTCCTCCAGCTTTTGGATGTTTGTCATAAACATTGTAATAAAGAACTGTTTAAGTGCTGTGTTAGATATTATTGTCTGTAAACCTTCTTATTCTAACAGTTCTCAGTTATGTACTAAGTTGCATTTGATCATATTAAATAAGATAATTTTATATATGCATTTAACATATATTGCTGATTCTGTTTTCTTCCTCAGAAACTTCTAAGTTCTTTCTGCACATAAAAGCAAGCATATCAGGCTTATGAACTTGTTTACTCCGAACACGGATTTATGGACTGTAAACACCAGTACTTTATACCACAATTTGTAGGGCAATGGCAATGTTTATGAGTGGTTTAATTTGACAAAAAAAAAAAATCCTCTTTATTGCAGTGAGACAAATATTTCAACTCAGATGTATCTTAACATTTGTTTGTACTCCAAAAACCAGAAATACCCATAAAACCCTGAAATATCTATAAAACAGGAGAGTAATCCCGATGGCTCTGAGCATACTGAAGGAAGCCCGAAGTACATATAAATTAAGCTTAACTACTATAATAATGTTAAAGGAAATTTTAGCTTACTGTTCAGGATTAATCTGTCTTTTGCAGTGTAGAGCCAACCCTTTCGTTTACTAAGAAAAAAAGTGCTAATCTATATGTCAAAATTCTAGTGCAATATGAAATACAGTTTTGGTATTCATTAATTAGTGAAAAGAAATTCTAGGCTTCTTTTGGAGGCAAGAAACACAATGGAATGATTTGAATCAGGACTGGAGGACATACTTTAAAAAGTATTTGTAGACAATTTGGTAATTTTCAAAATTCAGATACAGTTATTCCATATTTTTATATGACAATGTAGAGAAGGCTTATTACCAAGATCATGGTGTAACCTAGTAGTCTCCTCTAAGGAGTTACTAATATGTTCATCCCATAGTTATTACGTTGAAAATTTGGACCAGGACCATCAAAATTATTCCTAAGGAAAATAACTAAAAATAAGAGTACTCAAATATGGCAATTTAATTGTACTTTTATATCTCTGCTTTCCATGAAAGTATTTTATTCACTTCAAGAGATAAATAAGCAATACCTATAAGGTTTTCAAAGATTTTTGAGAGGAAGTCAATGCAACTTCTGTTCCTAATCAACTCATTTTCAAGTACCCTACCAATATTCTGTAAAACACATGTTTTTTATCTGTGATTGCAGAATTCTCATAAATATTTCTGAGTATTTCAAGCACAGTGTGACAGCAAAATTGGACTTCAGGTAAGGAAGAAATAACGGTCAGTTAAATTTTCTTAATGGGTTGTACAGTCTTCATATGAAAGTGGAACGAACATGTATGACATGCAACATGTAAATTTATAAAGATAGGAGCAAAGAGTAGATATACAGCCATCACACATTTTCTACACTCTATACTAGTCATCAGACATCTTGAAAAAAGACACTCTGTAAAGTACACTGGAACATATCAAAGAAAAACTTTGGTACATTAATGGAATGAAAAAATATTACTTTTTCTCACAAAAATCCTAAAATTAAAGTATACCTCTAACAGGTGGAGGAGCCTCCTCTTCATACTGAGGAACTTCTGATTCTTCCTCCTCATACTCAGGAACTTCCTCTTCATGATAAGCAGTTTCTTCTTCATAATGAGTGACTTCTTCATCTTCGTAATAAGGAACTTCATGATGAGGAACTTCCTCCTCATAGTGACTAACTTCTTCATAACGGTGCACTTGCTCCTTGTAATGGATTACTTCCTCCTCGTACCTGGTGGCTTCTTCCTCTTCATATTTTGGAATCTCTTCTTCCTCTTCATACTGAGGAACTTCAACATACACTTTATCTTTTCGGACAACTGTCTTGACTGCTTCAGGCACTTGAAAAGATATTATTAAAAGAATCTTAAAATTTAGGAAATAGATCTTACTAATAATAAGGATCACAATGCATTGTCAAATAACAATTAACCCAAAGAAGAACATTCCATAGAAAACAAACCAGTATTCACTGTACATGGAACATACAAGACACAAAAAACATTTATACTGTATTTCAACACTCTATCCAATATACCTTTGGCTGGTGGTCTTGCCATTTTTTTAGGAGGATAAATTGGTACCCTTTCTTCAATGATGGCCCTCTCTGGTATGTCCGGCACTTAAAAGATACAGTATATTTACATGTAAGGATTTTTGAAAGTGTTGCTTAAAAGTAAAAAAAATCTTGGGCAAAACCACAAAAAAACCACAAACAACCACAAACATCTTACAAATCCATGACTGATATGCAAACAACAAGGGTGCTAATTAACACTGGACGTCTAGTTATGGAAACCATTGGGCTGATATTCTGTTACATAACGACAAACATTTTAAGATGCCAATATAAGCAACTGATGTGATTCTTGCTGCAGCCACTGCAGACAGCAATGGAGTTGAGCTTTCTAATGGGAAGAACTCAGAAAACAAATTCAACAAATTGCAAAATCACTAAATCCCACTGTCCTCTGTGACAGCATTTCTTCACAGTAGTGACACTGCACTATCTCAATCTAGATGAAGATGAGAGAGCACATAGAGAAAAAACTTTGTGGGTGACTGACAGTGTATAAGAACTCTGTTCTAATTAAAGGCAAAAGAATTAATTGTTCAGTGAAGAAGGTGCTTTTTCTGTTTTCTTGATTGCTTTACAAAGTGGCTTATTTTTTCAGATACATCAAGAAGCCATTAACTGTAAGAGCAGGACAGTTTCCAAAAGATTAAGGTGTAAAGATGTTCAGGTTTTAAGATTTATTCATTAAAGAATGAATGCTATGTTTAAGCACCTTGTTCTCTTTTTCATAACAGCAGTGCATGGGTCTTATATTTGAGGCAAGTGTCTGGAAAATTATCCTAGAATTTTAATATCTGGGGCACTACTGGGCTTGGGAAATTGGAGATTAACTTTAATATTGTTTTAATAGATTGAAGATCTTTTTTTTTTGACCATCTTCGGAGACAGAATTTATTCTTTCAGATTTAAGAACTCCTACATGCTTTCTTCATGACAAGCTACAGTCAGAGTAGGTGAGTGGCTGCCACAAGTCTTGATGTTTGCCAACTGGGTGTTATTTTGGGGGCAACGTGAAAACTGACCAAGTCTTTAAATATCTTTGGGCAGAGCTCTGCTGATAACTTATTGTAAGAATCAGGAATATCTACATTTGAAATCTTAGACTAAATCTGATTTGATAACTGTGGATAATAAAAGAACTGGATGACAAAATCTGCACTGTCCATATCTGCCCTTGCCAGAAAGCTCAGGTTCATTTGGATTCTTCTGTCCTAGCTACAACACCTCTATTTCATATCCCATGGGAGAACCATTGCATTTAATGACCTTCTGTTTTGACCCTTTTTTCCCCGGACCAACAGGAATATTACCCCAGTTCTACAGAAAGCAAATCAAAGATCCTTTTCCTTCCTCCTTTTAGTACTCATGATCTGCTTGTCATGCCATCAAACTCCAACAGAGAGACTAAATAGGGTGTGATTGTATTAATCTTTTATGGTATGAATGTGATAACACACTGTTTTATCAGCAGCAGCAGATCTGAAGGCACTAAGTATGAGCTATATTGCAGCTCATTTTTCTCAAATCAATAGATTTCCCCCAGAAAGGATAGAACAATGAATTTTCTTTAGAAGCTGTGGACTATTCAAAACCCTTGAGCTTGCAGGTCCGATATAAGGGATTGTGCTAAGAGTCTCAGCCAGGCAGGCAGCAGCATGGGTAAGGTTTATTTAATTTGATCTTCAGATTTGGGTGAGGAATTGCTCACATAGAACTGGAAAGGACAGGCTTTGTTTTCAGAAGAGAAAAACATGTTAATATAAATGAAGGAATAGGCTATTCTATTTCCCCTCAAGTCAGATATGTGGCAAGATTTGCAAAGGAGCGAAATGACTCCATTTCCAGACTTCCAATATGACAACAGCAGCAAACCAGGAGTAAAGATTTAAACCTTTTGTGAGAATAGAAAGTACTTCACTTTTAGGACAACCTGATGATCTGCAGAATTGTCTTTTGTTGTATTTTTTTAAGCAGATGACAAGAAGTAAATTTGAACAAAGAATCCTTTTAGTCCGTGCATACCTGTATATGAGACCTCCTTTTCTGTGTGAAGAGAAATGGACACTTCCTCTGACAGAGCCCAATGCTCTTCTTCTGTTGGTACTTCAAAGACAGAGACTAACGTAAATACTTTTCTCTGGTAGAGTATAATGTACAGTAACAAAAATCCCATTTGGGGTTTCTTAGAAAACTAGTTATTATTTCCTGACACCTTCCATACCCAAAGTAATTGGGAAAATTATATCTCCAGTGTTTCTCAAAGATTCTGGTAAGGTTCCCCTGGGACTATAGTGGAACAGACTAGTGGACTTGGCAGTGTAAAGTTAATGGATGGACTCGACCTTAAGGGTCTTTTCCAACCTAATTGATTCTGATTCTAACATTAGAACTTCAATAAAGTTGTCAGCCTAACAGACTTGAAGATCTGGTGGTATTGCATGAGGACAGTCTGTTCATAGATTAATCCATCAGTAGGAGTACCTTCTGGTGGCGGAGACACTTTTCTTTTTGGAACAGCAATGGATACTTTTTCTTCTCTGGAAATTTTCTTTGGCGCTTCTGGCACTTCAAAGATAGTAATTGTGAGAATACTAAGTTCTAAAAGAAGTCACACATTTTCTGAAGTTCAAGTGAAAGAATTACGGACAAACAATTACATGGAAATAGTACTCATTTATATAGCAGAGATATTTATAATAAACACAACAATCACACAAGACATACAAACATAAGGACATTTAAATGAATGGAGAAAATGACCAGCTGAAGATTCAATGCATAGCAGCTAAATATGCATCAAATACATTGAAGACTACTAGTATGGAGGGTTCCAGGTATAAATTCCCCAGATAAATTAGACATTTTGAAACACCATATGATTTTAGTAACAACAGAAAAATACTTAAAGATTAAAATCATAGCTACTAAAATAATACATATAATACTAGAATAATATATATACACCTAGACAGACAACAGCATATTCACACATCATGAAATAAGATGAAATGGTTGAGATAAAAGGAAGATGTAAATAACATGCTTCTGGGCTCTTCAGAGTCATAATTAAACCACAGAACACCACACATACAGGAGACGCAACAAAATCACATTTCAAACACAAGAAAATCACAGAAAAAAAAGGGACGTATTTTTAAGTTTGAAACCCTTCACTGGATATTGACAATATTATAAGATATTGATAGATTTTCCCTAAGTGTATTCATATTTATTTAACTTTACTGGGTAAATATCTTCACTCTGCTTTCCAAAGCTCTTAAGCACAGAGTGATCAATGGAGTCATATAGCGTCTAGAAAATACAATGAATGCAGGTGTGTGACTGTTCTTTGTTACCTCTTGCATTCTTTGGCCTGGGAGAAGACAAAGATCCTTTTACTTTATAATCAAGTCAGAAGAGACTGGGATTTATTTAACCAGGCAGATAGTGAGTATGATGCACAGGGACATCTGATATTTTGAAGCCTTCTCTACTTTCATATGAATTTGTATACATTTACCTGGAGGACCTGCCACTTTCCGTGAAATTGGAACAGGCACTTTCTCTTCTGGCACAGGCTTCTTGGGCACTGCTGGCATTTTTAAAAGAAAGAGTTTACTTTAAAAGATTTTGAATTAATCTCTGTTTATGAATGTAATCAGAAGAAAAAACACAAATGAAGAGACAACATTTCTTCAGGTGAGATTAAAAAAAGACAGCAAACATTGATAATTACTGTTTATGTCAGAAGACTAGACATTATAAATGTAAATCAGTATTCTGCAACAAGACTCTTCATGTGTAGCTCTGAAAAATGATATACCTTTTTTTGGTGGAGCCTCCTGTTTTTTAGCAACTGCAACTTTTTCTTCTGTGACAATTTTCCTGTGCACTTCTGTCACTTAAAAATAATAAGTGTAAGAATATTTAATTGCAAATGTTTGAAATGTAGACATATGTAAGTTTTTTCTACTTATCTGAATTTTTTAAAAGAAAATGCTAAACAAAATTCGACAGCAACAAAAACAAGACACTGCAGAAGAGTGTACTTTACAGGATAGCACAAAGATGAGTAAAAAGAGGAGAGCTAGACAGAGGTTACAAGCACTAATGAACAACAATTTATTTAAGTAAAAGGCCTAAACACAACCACTGTAAGGCCAAAGAAAAAAATTGCCATGATAATAATATTCTCAGTTTGTTTACCTATGGTGGATGGAGGCTCTTCTACTTCTGTCTCAAAAGTGGGTACCCATTCTTCTTTAGGTTCTTAAAAAAGATTGGGCAATTTTAAAAAACTTAGATTGATTTCACCAACGTGGATAAGACAAAAGATGAAATAGCACATAGATAACACAGATCACCTTGTAGACAAGATAACACAGATCACCTTGTAGACAAATGGACATAAGGACATGTTTGATGTTGAAGAAATTCATATATAAAACACATTTTTATAAATGTGCAGATGTGTTAAAGATGAAATGCAGAACAAAAAGCATTTATTGCAACAGGAACAAACCACTGATATACCTCTTGATGGTGGAGCCTCCATTTTTTTAGGCACAGGTACAGGTACTTTCCCCTTAGGAACTGCTTTCTTATGAATTTCAGGAACTTTAGAAAAATGAGCAAGACGAGAAGGAAGATGAGAAAGAATATTAAGGTGTGATACTTGTAATTGTCTACTATGTCACAATGTGTTTTACTGAGTTAACATGAACAATACTTTTCATACAACTGGATAGAATAAGAAACAACTTTTCATCACTGGAAGCAGACACTACCCAAGTCAACACGAACAAACAAGACAGTAAGACAAATATTATTCCCTGGAAGATATATCACACAGATGAGGAACTGGTTTATACCTTTAACTCCTGGAGCTTCCTTAGGGGCAGCTGGAACTTTTGGTTCAGGGACAATTCTCCTATGTTTTTCAGGCACTTTAAAAGATTACAATACATAGTTTTACAAAGAGGAGTAGTATCACTATAGCATGCACACATTTTCAATAATAAAATAAGTACAAATGGAGATAAACATATAATGGCAACACAATGCTCAGAATAATGAAAAGCCCAATATTTTGTAATGAAAAGAATGTATACCTTTAGCGGGTGGGGCTTCCTCTCTTTTAGGAACAGTTACCCTCTCCTCTATGTAGTAAGACTCTTCTTCAGTCACTTTAAAAGAGTAAAATAATAAAAAAACCTTCAGTATTTGACATCTATTAGTGATTTTACAGCCTTGGTAAGCAACAAAATATTTGTAAGACAAGAATAAGTGATGTGCTTGTTTTATAGATTATAAAACCTACATTCAGAACATCCTACTCCCTCTGAAGCCAACGGAAAAACTCCAAGCAACTTAAATGGAACTAAGACTGAGCTCTCAACTTGTATTTCTGTGGAATTTGAAAATGGCCAGCTTTTGAGGTATTAGATCACCACTTTCCATTCCTCTCTCCACTAACTCACTAATACTGGAATTTGTTTACTTTGAGAAAGCCTCTCTCAAATTCCTAGAAAATCCCTTGACTAAAGGCAGTTCTTGAAAATACTTTCTACAGTGTCCTTGTGATGGAAATTGGGTCAAGCAGTGTTACTGTCCTTCACAGCATTGTTACTACCAATAAACTTACAGATGGAAACTATTTATTTCAGGATGAAATAGTCTGAGGAACCAGGAGTGCACCATGATAATTTGAAGGACTTTTACTTCATCCATTCAACTTGGTGGAAGAGAAACTTTCAATAGAGAATTTTTGTAAAAAATAAAAATAAAAAATAAAGAAAGGCTGATTAATCTCAGCATCCAAGAGATATCAAGTTATTCTTACTATACTGAAGCAGGCTTTACTGTAATTTTCAAAAGCAAGTAATAGAAATGTAGACATTCAGAAGTTCTTAGCATCAAAATGTGTAAGATATGAAATATACATATATAATAATGGTAGAGAAAAAATCAGAAGGGCAAAGGCTCAACTAGAAATCATATTGGCAAAGTCTGTGAAAGATAACAAAAAATCTTTCTATAAATATATAAATACTAAACGGAGGACTAGGGAGACCATACAGTCCCTATTGGATGCAGAAGGAACAACAGTGACAGGGAATGAGGAAAAGGCTGAGGTACTTGATGCCTTCTTTGCCTCAGTCTTTAATTGTAAAGAAAGTTGTTCCCTTTCTGTACAAACCCCGGAGCTAGAGGAGCAACATGAGGCTCCCATGGTCGAAGAGGAGGTGGTCAGAGCCCTGCTAGCCCAACTAGACACCCACAAGTCTATGGGGCCAGACGGGATTCACCTGAGGGTACTGAAGGAGCTGGCGGATGTGCCGGCCAAACCCCTTTCATCATCTTCCAGCAGTCCTGGAAGACTGGGGAAGTTCCACTAGACTGGAGGCTGATGTTGTGCCCATCTACAAGAAGGGGCGCAGGGAGGATGCAGGGAACTACAGGCCTGTCAGTCTGACCTCAGTGACAAGGAAAGTCATGGAACAGGTGATCTTGGGTGCTATCATGAAGCACATGCAAGAGAACCCAGTGATCAGGCCCAGTCAACACGGGTTCACGAAAGGCAGGTCTTGCCAAACTAACCTGATCATCTTCTATGACAAAGTGACTCGGCTGCTGGATGAGGGAAAGGCTGTGGATGTATCTTTCTGGACCTCAGTAAAGCCTTTGACACAGTTTCTCACAGCATTCTGCTACGAAAACTGTCGGCCTCTGGCCTGGACAGGCGCACACTCTCCTGGGTGGAAAACTGGTTGGATGGCCGGGCCCAGAGAGTGGTGGGAAATGGTGTTAAATCCAGCTGGAGGCCAGTTACAAGTGGGGTTCCCCAGGGCTCAGTGCTGGGTCCAGCCCTGTTCAGTGTCTTTATCAATGATCTGGATGAAGGCATCGAGTGCACCCTTAGCAAGTTTGCAGACGACATTAAGCTGACTGGAAGTGTGGATCTGCTGGAGGGTCGGGAGGCTCTGCAAAGGGATCTGGACAGGCTGGACTGCTGGGCAGAGTCCAATGGCATGAGGTTTAACACAGCCAAATGTCGGATCCTGCACTTGGGGCACAACAACCCTGTGCAGCTACAGACTAGGAGAAGTCTGTCTAGAAAGCTGCCTGGAGGAGAAGGACCTGGGGGTGTTGGTTGACAGCCGACTGAACATGAGCCAGCAGTGTGCCCAAGTGGCCAAGAAGGCCAGTGGCATCCTGGCTTGTACCCGAAAAGGCATGACCAGCAGGTCCAGGGAGGTTATTCTCTCTCTGTACTTGGCACTGGTGAGACCGCACCTCGAATCCTGTGTTCAGTTCTGGGCCCCTCACCACAAGAAGGATGTTGCGGCTCTGGAGCGAGTCCAGAGAAGAGCAACAAAGCTGGTGAAGGGGCTGGAGAACAGGCCTTATGAGGAACGGCTGAGAGAGCTGGGGTTGTTTAGCCTGGAGAAGAGGAGGCTGAGGGGAGACCTTATTGCTCTCTATAACTACCTGAAAGGAGGTTGTAGAGAGAAGGGAGCTGGCCTCTTCTCCCAAGTGACAGGGGACAGGATGAGAGGGAATGGCCACAAGCTCTGCCATGGGAGATTTAGGCTGGACGTCAGGAAAAAAATTTTCACAGAAAGGGTCATTGGGCACTGGAACAGGCTGCCCATGGAGGTGGTTGGTTCACCTTCCCTGGAGGTGTTTAAAGGACGAGTGGATGAGGTGCTAAGGGACATGGTTTAGTGTTTGACAGGAATGGTTGGCCTTGATGATCTGGTGGGTCTCTTCCAACCTGATTCTTCCAAGATTCTAATAGTAAATTTTTATTTATGAATGAGTAGATATTAATCCACACCATTAATTTTGCCAAATACTTCTGAATTGTGCTTGTACCTTCGGAAATCTCTTCTCTGTGAATGGAAATAGAAACTTCCTCTGCTTCTTCTTCAGACCATTCTTCAACTGTTGGTTCTTTAAAGAGAATTTTTAAGTTTAGTATTTTTGGTGGAGGGAAGGGTGAATTGATGGATGAAGAAGGGGAAGCCTAACTTGACAAGTTTTATACCACGACAGACATTCGTACAATACAGAAAGTGCTGCACACACAGGTATGTATGATTTGCTCTAAAAGATGTGTTTTGTCCATGCTCTATGTACCCTATTGTTTGCTGTTTGATCTCACAAATATCCTTTACTGATCAACTGGTTGCTCCTTGATCCAGCTACATGAACGTAAGATGGACAGGGATGAGATAAGAAGGATAGGTCAAGAACTGAAAGGAAAGTCTGACACTGCACATCTACAAATGTGACTGTATCAGCAAAAACATCAACTTGTTATACAGTAAAATATTAATTTGCAGGAGACACCCAGAAAATAACAGTGCATATATTCATATGAATATACATTTTCATCTTCATATTTTAGACAGAAAATTTCTGTATCTGCTTTTAAAAACTCATTTATGCTTTTTAGTACAGTATATAGTCTTGACTGTTATATCCCACTAGTTATTAGTGGGATATAAAAATGGTGAAAATATTGATTTCAGCTTTCTTAAGTAGGTATTTTGTGGAGTTATGTTAATTTAAAACAACTGATCTCAGTCTGTCCTCAGTATGAGACCGTGGACTAGAAGACCTGTTGAGAAGCTAGCACTGCAGAGAGAAATAGTGTTGTTATCTGCAGGGCTACAGAAAGCTTTGTAAAGTATATGACAAATGGATGGTTACAGTCATGATTTGTGGAATCTAATATCAATGCTGTGCATCAATACTTCTTAATATCAGTTCACGAGTTCCTAATCTGAAGATCATTGTATTCAGTGGCAGTTTCTATTCATGTCAATGTGGTAGGACCCTGGCATTCAAGACTGAAATGGTAAATGGCACTCAAGAAGCTGTAAAATGTTCAATACACAATAACTAACACAAAACTTTTGTGTATGTTGATCTTGGTCTTAGAACAACAAACTTGTGGACGAATCACATTTCTCACTATTGTCTGTTTGTAGTGTACCTTCAGGTACTGAGATTTCCTCTGGAATGGCAACAGACATTCTTTCTTCTGTAATAAGTACTCTTTCTTCAAAAGTGGCTCTCTTCTGCACTTCAGGCACTTTGAAAGATAGTAATATTAAATGTATGCTATCCTAATTCCATTCTGAATGCAATGTTGCAAAATGCTAAATTTAAGATCACAAAGAATTGCTTAAGGGTAGTGAGCATATAACAAATAACAGGGATTCAATACTTAGAAACAATATTTTGTAAGTATCGCAATACACATGATATGCTGTAATGATTCATTGTCACATGATCAGAACAGCATAACAGGGGACGCACAAATCAGTGGCTGATAATAGTATGGAACAAATAAAGAGAAGCTGAGAAAATGTATTCTTTCATTCTGCTGGAAAGCATACCTTTCGCTGGAGGAGCCTCAACTTTTTTAGGAACAGCAGGAGCTACTTTTTCTTTAAGGACAGGTTTCTTAGGAACTGCAGGCACTGAAGAAAAAAGTATTTAGTTTCAGGTTTTAGGACCTATAAAGTGCAAAACTGGCAGAAGTATCACATAACAGAAATATATCGTTTCAAAAGATTATACATGGACGTATTTTGCTTACAAAACACAACAATTGAGCAAGCTGAGACAAATGCAATGTCCTGAAGACTACAATAAATGACATTACAGTAACTAAAATTGTACCTTTTGCAGGTGGAGCTTCTTCAACTTTAGGAACATGTGGTATTTTTTCTTCTGGAGCTGGTTTCTTAGGTATTTCTGGCACTTCAGAGACATGAATTATAAAATTAAGTAACTAAAAATACAGGTGTTTTAAGACTACATCATAGAATCATAGAATAGTTAGGGTTGGAAGGGACCTTAAAGATTATCTTGTTCCACCCACCCTGCCATGGGCACGGACATCCCACTAGCACTGCATCAATAGCAGTTATCCAGAAAACTGACAGAAAACATACATAGCTAAGGTAGCTGAAGTACAATTAAAACCAGATTCACTTAACAATCTAAATTGAAATTGGACATGAACAAGATGCTTAAGATAACAAGAAAAGAATTTTATTTAAGTGTACCTTTAGGTGGTGGAGCTTCCTCTCTTTTTGGAACAGCAATTTTTTTCTCAGGGGGAGCTCTCTTAGGCACCTCTGGCACTTAAAAATTATAAAATGTAAGATAACTGAATTCTATACTTCAAAGATTTGTTGGAGTATTATACATTATTCTGTTTTTAAGAATATCAAGATGCACCAGATAACACATTCATACACTTAACATAGAAAGGTATGAGACAAGAGCAACATACATTTGAAAAAAAAAAAAAATCAAATCACTCTCTGGAAGCCTATAAAGTGCTTTAACATAGATTTCTTTACTGAAGAAAGACCTACTCAAGTACAGTTGGCCTTAAAAACTGTTACATATGCACAGAGAATTATACATATAAAATAAATTTCTAACACAAACTTGTTCACACGTAGGCTAACAAAAAAAAAAGAAAAAGATATTCAACAAGTACATGTACACTCCATCACTAAGTATGCCTTTGGCAGGTGAAGATTCTTTGGGAAGAGGAAAATGAACTTTTTCTATGGCACAGTTTTTTTTAGGTACTTCAGGAACTTTAAAGGTATTAAAATTTAAGTAATCTTTCTAAGGCTTTTGAGTTTGTCTCAGATGAGAACAGACATACAACGTAACACACAAAGACGGTATCACATGTTTATGTAGAGAAGCGAATAGTAGTTAGAAAAACTGCACAGTAGTACAGGACTGGTTAAAAACCACATGCAAAAGATGCTCTACCTTTTGCTGGGGGAGCCACCTCCTTTTTAGCAACAGCAACTTTCTTTTCTGGAAGAGATTTCTTAGGGACTTCAGGCACTTTGGAAAATATTGTCAAGGTGAGAGAGCTTTAGTTTTTGGACCATTTATTCTGATTTCAGTAACACAAGATTGCTTTATAGAACATAGTGTTTGGACAAGAAGCTGAGCACTGACCACAATACAATGTACCACCTCTTGGACAGACAGTGGACTATATGGGAAAGACACTATGACAGTATAAAACTCCAATGTTTTCATTTCTGCACTATGAACTTTCATGACACCTTGTTGAAGTAAAAATGCCCTACCCTTGTTGCAAAAGCCAAATACCCAAAGGGCAAAAAACAAGCACAAGATTGTTAGGAAAGAGAAGGGCTGGAGCTGAGGCAAGTGCAAGATATAAGGCAAGTTAAGGCACAAATGAAAAAGTGAAAGTACCGAGATAATGTAAAATCAAATAATGCAAATGGAGATATTGCAAAAACAAAGCCACAAAGAGAGAGAGTAAATTCATAAATATATCCAAGAAAATGTGAAAAATAATATAATGGTTTGGGGTTTTTTGGGGGTTTTTTTGTGTTTTTTTTTGGTTTGTTTTACTAGGGAAGTAGAAATACCTTTAGCTGGAGTTTCTTTCTTAGGGACAGGAACAGGCTTTCTTTCTTCTGGAACATGCCTCTCTGGCATCTCAGACACTTTAAAGAGATAAGTGATGAACACTTAGGAGACAGTAAAGATAGCTAGTAAGTCACAGTAGGCTACTTTTAACATGCTGGATAAGCAAGCACTGTAAGTTTAAAAGTATGCTGTTTTATCAAATAGAGACAATACGCTTATCTCAAAAAAGAAGCTATTCAAGGAATTTTTTTAAAGCAATTGTGAAGAGCAATTAGATTTAGAAATGTAATAACTTTTGAAAGTAGAGCCATAGAAAGATTTCAGTCCTGACATGCTATCCTTTGGTAAAGTTTGGTGTCAGCAGATAATGTGAAAGTCCAGAAAAAAAGGAACAAATGATGATATAAAGGTTTTATTCACCTCCAGCAGGAGGAATCTCCAGTTCAGTAGAAATGACTTCTTCTTTCTCCTCTTCAACTTCCTCATGTGCTGCAATAGGAATTTTAAAGATACAAACTTTGATGACAGGTTATATCAGTGTTGGCAGTAAATCTCAAAAGCTCTTAAGAAGATATTATATGTGTCTAGTAAACAAAGGTCACTGCAACACATATGCTAATATGTAAAAAATAAAATCCAGAAAACCAAGAGCATGTGCAAATTTCACAATAAATTTTGATTAACAATTTTGAACAGTTTCAAAAATATTAAATATTGATTAGCCTTCATTTTTAATCATTCTACCTTCAATTGGGTAAACAGCTTCAAAGAATCTTTCTTCAACTGTTTTCTCATGCTCTGTTGGCTCTTCAAAGAAAAGCATTTAAACAATGTTAAGATATAATTGTTGAGATGTTGATATCTTTCAGTCTAAAGAAAACTGAGGCTACATAACACAATGAACAAAAAGAAGCAATGCATATTGAAAGACAAATATACAATGTGTCTAAATATGTAATTTGCCATACATAAAAAAAATTAAAAGAAAGTCTTGTAGGATTCAAATATTGTTTTGATTTGGGTGCACAAATTTTTTGTTTAGTACATACCTGTGACATATGAATACTCTTCTTCTCTGTGGACAGAAACCGACATCTTTTCTTCTGAAACACTCCATGTTTCTACTGTCGGTACTTTAAAGATAGGACTTTGTTTTAGTATTTTATATTCTAGATCCACATTAGTGGTAGTCAGCATGTGAGTTTTTATCAAATCTGTTTCTGTATTGCACATTTAAATCTTAGACATATTTAGACAGTATTCATATTCTAAAATACTGAACACAGAACAAGCATACAAGTATAATATTTAGTATCTGTTAAAGACTAAAGACACTGACAACTTTAACCCCCAAACTGAAGATAAATGCATGCACAGTCTTTTGGAAATAGTGTAACAGAAGAATTCCAAAGGTGGTTCTTCAAAGGAATTTTAGGGCGCTGGGCCATTATTATGAAAGCATAGAAGCATAGGTCAGCAGGCAGAACAGATGAAAAAAATCTAAATCACACTGCAATATCCTGTAGGTTGTTTAAACAAGAATCAAAAGGTTAGCCACAAACTGTTAAAAATAGACTTTATGAAAGATAAAAACATGGTACACATATTGTTTAAACACTGGGAGTAGTCACAGCATGACTAGTACAATAGATCCAGGTACGTACATACAGGCCTACATATTCACAAGAAGCATAAGAACACACATAGTGCTGGAAGAAATGTAAACTGCAATTGAAAGACGCTGATCTGTACCTTCCTTTTTCATAACTTTTTCCTCAATGACCATTGGTGTGGGTTTTGGTGGTATAACTTTCTTGGTAACTGTTGGCATTAAAATTTTATTACTCAGTCACGTTGCAAAGAACAAAAAAGAAGACAAACATAGTTAAACTCAATGGCTAAGTGGAACCATGCAAAGCAACAGAAGGGACGCATTTGCTTCTTTTTATTATTGCCTTCTAAAGGAGCTGGGTGACTCAGGTCATTTGTTACACAGGTTATGTCCTGACCAATATGGAATTGCAGCCAATAGACTCCTATTTGAGACTGGGAAATGCTACATAAAAGGACGTGGTTAGCAAGAGAATAAGGATGTATCTTTATTTTATAGTTGAACAATTAACCAAGACATCCTGGTAGACAGGTCAAGGTGGAAATCTGAGGAAGATGGGAATTTCACATTTTCAGCTTGGAGTGAAAAATAGTTTCATCAAATGCATTTTTCTACTCACTTCCTTTCTTAAAGCATTGGTAGTTAGCATCTACATTTACTATTTTCCCCTTAAAAGCTTTTCATCTTCATTTTATGCAGCTCAGTAAAAGCTTTTATTAGATGTTTCAAAGACTGAAATATCAGTTGTACTAATGTTAAATAAATACAAAGTATATGCAGATCAGCCAAGCAGTAATAGCCACTACCACATGTAAAGATGATATTAAGGTAATTAATTAGTAGTTACCCTCAGCCCGTTTGACTTTTTCTTCTGCAATCCGCTGAGTGGTTACCTCCACTTTTTCATCGACAGGTTTCTTGACAACTGTAAGTGATTCGGATATATTTATTGTAAAAATAATCTTGCAAATTATTTTCTGGACACAAAGCAGGTAGAACTGCTTATTTTCTTGTTTGGTTATAACCTTTACACTTCGTGTGTGTTGTTGGGTGTATTGTTCACTGGTAGTGAACAGTGGTGGTAAAGGTACTTGTGAAACGGGTGATGAGGCCCACACTTTCCGAGAGACATGCAGTGATCTACACAGGAGACACTTCTCAGAAGCGCAGCATTTGGTGGTTGAAAAGCACCATCTGTGCCCAAAGCTAATATACTGAAAGAAGGAACAATAACTGAAGCTGAGTTTGATATTGGCTTCAACCCCCATTGCCGCTATCCTCTCTCTCCTCAGAAATACGAGGTGCAGGAAGAGGAAGCCTTGCTCATGTCACTATCCAACAAAAAAGAGGATTCTTTTCAAGGAAATGTGAATAACCACCACAGCTGAGCTTGAAGAAGATGCATCAGAAATCTTAATCTGCCTGTTCCTGTTAGCTTTGCAAGAAAGTCATACCTTTATGAACCATTACTTCTTTCTTTTCCTTCTTTTCAGCTGTAATTGCAGGTGGTTTTCGCTCAGGCACAGGCTTCTTAGGAACTCCAACCACTTTAAAAACAATAACATTGCTTAATGATGAAAAATGTATTGTCTAGAGGTCTAGTATGCACAGAGCTTTTAGTTATCCCATTATAAGTTTATGATGTTGAAAAATACACACAGAGTTTTGCAGATCCAATTGTCACAGTGAAATTTTCTGCTGATTTCCAAGTTTGACGATTTCTCATTAGAGCCAAATTCTTTTCATAGAAGCATACATATTACTGTTAACCAAGACAGTTAAAGCATGCGAGCAGTTGCAAATACAGCTAGTAACATCAAACAATTGATTTGTGAAATATTTAACCTAAATCAAGTTTATCTGGACTGTATGGAAATCATAGAAGGAATATCCAAAACAACTAAAATGACACATAATACTAACTCATATTACGTTTTAAATCTCAATCTGCAGAGTCCTTTTGCAACGAAATTATAAACTATATGTTTCTATCTGCATCTATACCTCACCATACTAGACTCCTTGCCTTATATAATCATAGAATCACCAGGTTGGAAGAGACCCACCAGATCATCGAGTCCAACCATTCCTATCAAACACTAAACCATGACCCCCAGCACCTCGTCTACCCATCCCTTGAACACCTCCAGGGAAGGTGACTCAAACACCTCCCTGAGCAGCCTGTTCCAGTGCCCAATGACCCTTTCCATGAAAATTTTTTTCCTAATGTTCAGCCTAAACCTCCCCTGGTGGAGCTCATCAAGTGCCAGTTAAAATTTGGTAGTGTATTAAGCTTTGAGTTATTGTAACGAAAAAAAAAAAAGTTGCCTGGCTCAAAATTATTTGGAGCATTAATAACAAATATACCAAAAGAGAAGAAATAAAATATTATGATAATTGAAATACCTTCTTCGTGAATCACTCGTTTTTCTTCATAAGTCACTTCTCTCTTCTCATAGGCTTCTTCCCACTCCTCTTCCCCTTCATCATAGCCTTCTTCTTTGACATAATATTCGTGGTCTTCTCCATAATCTTCTTCCCATTCTTCATAAATTTCTTTAGGCTTTTCATATATTTCCTTCTTTTCTTCATGAATCTCTTCTCTCCTTGCCATGGATGTTACTTTGATCTCTTTAGGCTTCTCTGGCAGCACCTCCGGAACTTAAAAAAGAAGATTATTCATATAATAGCCTGGAATTTGTAACATGTATTGGATGTTCATATTAATGAAATGATTTCGCCCTCACAGATGGTTTAAAGAGTGACTATTTAGTAAGCAGGCCTAATCATCTTGGATTTAAAATTCTATGTTGTTTACATAAAGACAAAAAGCAAACAGGTTTGGTTGAGTCAAGGTAATTAAAAAAAAAAAATTGCCTTGTTTCCACAAGGTAGTTTTACTACTTCGTGAAAAGAAGAAAAAGTTACCTTTAGGTGGTGGGACTTCTTCAGGACCTTTTTTGACCACCTTTTTGGCGACTTTCTTTACTGGAACCTTTTTTTCTGCTTAAAAATAATATATTTAAAATATCAAATTAAAAAACCCAACCCAATAGTCATAATGAGACATATACACACTGTCCAAATACCCTTACCTGGCTTTTTCTCCTCTGGTGGTGGAACAAGAGGCAGAAGAATAGGAATAGGGGCAGCTTGTAGGAAAAATGAAATATTTAGAATATAACGTCAGCGTGACTTTATTTTGTAAATTAAGAAAAATTCTAGTGTATCTTGAAAATAGATGAGATTGTTTTATTGCAGCTGCAGAATAAAAGCAAACATGGTACTCATTCTAGCAATTTACTGAAGCTGGAAGAATATATTTTGAATGGAAATTCCCAGTCTACTTTTCCTTGAACCCTGATCCTTGTCAGCTTCATTTTCTTTACTGCCATCACTCTCCTGTCCTTGCTGACAATAATTCCTCTTAATATAAAATCCCTTCTGCTGCCACAGTAAGGATTTACCAAATTATCCTGGAAGTGAAGCCTAGGAGATTGAACATCTAAGGTTCATAGTAAACTATTGAATGTAACAGAAATCTATGTAATATTTGTAGCCTGTAATCTGATACCAGAGCCTAGGGAGAGTTTTGAAATAGACATCCATTGTATGTTTTTTTCAACCCAAAGGGTAATATTTCAGGCAGCTTGTTTAACAGACATTTCTGTGGCAAGAAGATGAAAGAGTTGAAAATAAAGAATGATCAGAAGAAGAAAATGGAAATAAAAGGAAGAGATCAATGGGAAAACATTTAATGGACGAACTCTTTTTAATAGAAAAGACTTAATTTCTACCACTGCCTGAGTATAATTTTTGCCTTTCACACAGCAAAACACATCTATCCAAGCCAAACCTTACTCATATCACAACTGTACTGTGACAATTAACTAGATCTTATCACTGATTTGTCTAAAATTTTTCTCTGAGGTTCACATCGACCTGCTGCTTCAGTGCAGTTATTAAAGATCACGCAGGAACAAGTATGGTTTTATCCTACCTTCAGCTGCTTTTTGAGGTGGAACTGCAACCTTGGCATCAGGAACATCTAGAAAATGAAAATGTTTACTTGACAATTGAAAAAAAGAATAGATTTGAATATGCTGTCCCCAAGAAGAGAAGTATGCAGTGCTTTAATCTTTCTGTTCTATCACGGAAGGATTGTAGCTTCCTCCTCAAGAGGAAGCTAGCTGGCCAAGAGATGGTTAACTACATTAATCCTTCAGTCTGGTCAGGCTCTACACTGTTCCATTTTATTTCTAAATAATTCTTGCATCATTTTGGAGTAGGCTATTAAGAACATTTGGAAAAGATCACTATATATCATAGGGAGATGATTGCTATCCATTTTGCTTCCTTGATTATTTTTTTCCAGTTGTGCAGAGGACATTGAATATATTCATTGGTACCTCTTCATTGCTCTGTTCCTCAGTCATTCAAATGAAAATAAACTTCTATGTTTTAGAGAACTTCGGTTCCCATACTATGCGAAATAGGACACCAGACTTATTAATATTACTGATTTTGGAGATATCACAGTATTCATTGATACTGTTTATGAGAATAAATTGTTCATCACATCTATGAATGAGGAATATTTTTTCAGGGTATAAGTTTGACTTACTATAACCAATGAAAAAGAATTTGAAAAGAAAAAAAGAAAAGCAGAATAATGCATTATATCTATGACAGAGTACAGACATGATCTTGTGCTGGTCTTGCTTGTGATCTTTACCTGGTGGCTTCAACTCCAGTTTGATTTCTGCAAAAGAATATTAGATTTCTTTTAAGACTCTCTCTTTTTTTTTTTTCCAGACTGCTGTTTTGAACTCACAAAATTGCAGCTGGCTATGATCACAAATTGATTTAACTAGTTTGCTAACCTTTGGTTACTAGATAAAGCTCTGCAGTGCTTCTTGCTTCTCCTCTTGGTTCAAGACGAGCTATTACAGAATATACACCTACAATAGCAAAAAAAATTTGACATTTATATGGTTTTATCTTCAAAACAGACCAGACCACATAATCAGATAGAAGAGCAGCATTAGCAAGAGCACTACATGCTTTTTTACCTTCATCTTCTGCAGTAACATTGTGAATTGTCATATAATGACAGCGACCTTCACTTCTGAAGCTGTACTTGGGGCTCTCTCTCAGTTCAGTGGGGCCTTTATACCATGTCACGACTGCATCGTCAAAAGACACCTCACACTCAAAGGTTGCAGACTGGTGTTCACTCACTACAATGTTCTGTATGCTCTTTGTGAACTGAATTGGTTCTGCTGTTTTTAGAAAAAAAAATATATCAGTTGTTATGCATCATCAGGCCACTTAGTTTATCTAATTCCTTCTCAGTGTTTTCATAATAATACCTATATTATAATAAGAGATAATAACAATAGATCTTGAAATAGCATAGTAAGAAACAGGCATTTCATCTTCTATGAAGATTTCTATGTAAGAATGAAGATTAAAAGTCATAAGAGTACAACTATAATAAGATTTCTGTGCAGATAAATTATAAAAAGAAGTCATTAAGAAAATTAAAGAATGGTTAAGAAAAAGAGGAAATGCAAGGAAAATATGAGAGAAAAACAAAATAAAAAAGTATGACTCAGATTGTTTGGGGGACAGGGGACATTAGTAATAATGATTTAGTTAAAAATACTAACTTTGACAACTATGCCACATAATTTTCAAAAAAGAGACAGCAAAATTTCTTGTTTAGTCAGAGTCCAAGTTTCAGAATATATCTTTAAGAAATATTTGATGTCTTACACTTATATTTTCATTTTCTTTCTTTTAATTGAACATCAAGAATCTGTTTATCACTATCATAATAAAGAGATTCTAGATCTGTTTACAAACCTTCAATGGCCAGATCTGCAGTTGTTTCTAGATTGTCAAGTTTGCAGGTATACCGTCCCTGGTCTTCTGTTCTAACATCCTTGATGATGAGTTTGTGTACTTTGTCAGAGACTTGTGTTGAGTATCTCCCTCCTATCTTAATGGGTCTCCCGTTTCTATACCACTGAGACTTGGCATTCGGGATAGAGAACTGACAAGACAGCGTGCATGTGTTTCCTTCCTTGAAAGTAGCGTCATGAAGATGCCGTTCAACTGCGGGTTCTATCAGCATTAAAACATATATTTTAGTAGATGTCAGACAGTGAAATAATTAAAGTGTAAATTAATTTAAATACATGTTTCAGAAGTAGGCTTACCGATCACAGTTAGCCTGGCACTGGCAATGTGTGGTCCACACACTATTCTGTAATTTCCCTGATCTTCAGGCTGGCAGTTCCTAATTCTTAGTATGTGGCGATCACCTTCAATTCTAATTTCATATTTGTTATTAGAGTCCAGTTTCTGGGTTCCCTTGTACCATGTCAGTTTAATTTCTGGATAATTAATTTTAATCTCACATTCAAAGACAGCATCCTCATCACTTAAAACCGTCTGATTTTCAATGTCTCTGATCAGAGTAATAGGCTGAAAAATATTAGTTTAAATTAGTTTCAAGTTCCCTGTCAAGGTTTGAATATTTTTCAAATCAGTCAGAAAATATATTACCTCTGTCTGTGTTAGTCGTTGTTGAATAAAAGCTACAAGTTCATCAAACTCCTGGTCTTCTCTTTGAGCTTTTTCTCTGAGCTCAATTTCCTGTAAAAAGGTAGAATATACTGAAAGATTAAAGGATGCTAAATGTCAGGCTATCATGTTTAGCCAGCATAGAATTAGTTCCTTCATAAAATGTTCTGTAGAATTACTGTAATTAGTATGTTTTCCACCTTAAAAATTGTAGCCTAATTGTGAAGACAGAGTGTACTTGGCCAGAAGACCCATTCTTTCATCTTGGTTTGAACATGCAAGAAATTGAGAACTGACAGTAAAATATCTAAAGAGGAGACAGAACTTCCTGCACACACAGTAACATCAGAGCTTGGACACCAAGTCTGTTCAGAAGAACCACATTACTCCAAACAAAGCCAATGCTGCACTCATGCTGTATCTTACCAATCTATGACTTTCTTCTGCTTGGGTTTGCTTTAGTAACTCAAAGGCTTGTAGGAGACCACGGAAATCTGTAATTCCATACATGCGAGCGTATTTCTCATATTCTTTGGGATCTACATTTTTCAGGAGTTCCAAGATATCAATAGCTTGCTCTTCCTCTCCTTCCTTCTTTTTTGTTGGAGTGCTATTCAAATCAATAACAGAATTTAAATATGCATCCTTCCATCACAGGAAGTTCATAACTAAAAAATGAATCAGATTAGAACTGCCCTGTGCAGGGTAATCCTTTAGTTTGGTCTATACAGGTGCTTCCATTTTAAATACTCTTATTCCTATTTATGGAACATTGAAAAAATATACCTTAATCTGAGATATAAAATAACAAAATTTTCTTATGCATTGATGGCAAATTAATCTCTATACCTTTTTAGTTTTGCCCTGAAATCCCCTTCAACAACTTCTTTCTTTCTTTCTTCAACTTGTAGGTTTACACTCCTCTCAATTTCACCGTGTTGGTTAAAAGCCACACATTTGTACATGCCAGAATCAGTTTTTATTGCATCCTTTATTTCTAGTTTGGCTTCGTCTCCCCTCTGCTGGATAATTATGCGGCCTCCCTGGTTGAGTTGCCTCCATTTTCCCTTCATCCATTTAACATTTGGAATTGGGTCTCCACCAACCTTTGCAACAAATGTCGCAACAGTCTCTGCAGAAAAATGCAAATGGGGAAGCTAAGTCTTTTCCAGCAGGAAAGCAGGACATAATCTCAAACAAAAGTGTAGACAAATAGAAAAAAATGTACTCTTTGATTCTTACTTTCCATGACTTTGATACTTTGAGGCTCTGAAACAAAATAAAGTTTTCCTTCCACTTCTGCTTTCTTAGCTGCTGGTGCAGCTGTTGGCTTTTCTACAAAACAGAGTCAAACAATTAAAACAGATAGTTTCACATAATAGTTTACGTTTATGTGTGATGATGCTTCCAAAGGACTTGTAAAAAGGGAATTAATTACGGAGGTGGAACAAAATATTATGGAAGAGATGAAAATGCAAAATACTTTCTTTGTGTTTTAGTTGACTTGTTTTTTTCCTTTCCAGATGAAACTGAACACTGTGGGCCATATCGTGCTGCTTGTTAAATTCAGTCAGGTAATTTATATTCTGCGTGGATGAAAATTCATTGATGGATATGCAAATAAGAAGCCTCATTTTCTACATTGGAACTTTTTAATTGAGATATTCTCTTTTCTGTCTATTTCTGGTAATTTCACCCTCAGACTTAAATGCATTTTTTAATCAGTGATCAGTTAAATTATTATTGTTTCCTTTCACATAATTCTTAGCCTTGTGGATACTCATGCAGTGAAAAAGATACTTTTTCTACATATTAGTGAACTCTTATGTTTTTTATGCAATGATAAGACAAGACCTACATGGAAGGACTCACACTTAGACAATACTGTCAGCTAAAAGGTCAAGGTGTCTTATACTTGTAATAGTCCTGAAAAAATTAGCCTCCAAGACCATGCACTCAAATTCCTTTTGTATTTTCCTTTGTTAAACACCACTGTTCCCACCCTTGGACATGAATGTCCAAGTAATTTTACTCATTTAGCTTAAGCTTTTTTAAAATTTGGTGTTTAGTTTTAGAAACTTTATTCTTAATCTTTCTGGTAAGAAAATACTATTGATTTGACACTTATCTATCTCCCGCTGTTTATGTCACTATTTATATATAAATTATTGTTAAATATACTGTCTTTCCAGATTGTACAGTTCTGCAAAGAATTGAAAGATACTAATTATTTGCTATTAAAATATTAATATTCCACAGAAAAAAAGCAGGGTGGAATTTTGGTTTAGATTTCCATATTTCCATCATGTGCCTTGATTTTCTCCATGTTTCTGTACCTTTAACTGTCACTTTAGATTTGCAAGTATCAGAGCCAGCTGCATTTGAAGCTTTGCATACATATTCTCCTGAGTCAGATTTGGTAACTGCAGCAAGTTCCAGAAAAGCTACTCCATTAGCAAAGCTGAAGTTGCATCTGTCTGAAGCTCTTATTTCTCTCCCTGCCTTCAGCCACTGAATCCGTATTGGCTGTGATCCTTGGACGTGGCAGCTGAGCTGTAGGGTATCACCTTCTGCTGCTTCTGCTGGCTGAAGAGGCTGGTCAAAAACTGGAGGTTTTTTAGGTTCTGGAATATGAAAACGCTTGAGTGAATACTCAATGAAGGAAAGCATGATTAAGAATGTAAGAGAAAGGCAGACACATAATTCTTAGGAAGACAATGGCAAGGAATGAAGGAGGATAAACAGAAGTCTGAGAATGCCAATCATAGTTTTAGAAAATGGAATAAATACCAAGAGAGTATTTTTTATATGCAAACGTGCAAGAAATACCTTTTTTCCACACATCAAGGACATCCACATGCAAAAAAATAGTATAAGAACCAAAGCGCTACCATTAGGCTGTGAAATTATATTAGCACCTTTAAAAAAACAAATGTGCAGCGTCCTGCAAGTATAATATGATGAAATGCCATGCTGCCACAATACACTGTCAATGCTGCCAAACCTTGAATGTAATTGCATACAAAAACTGTTATTCCATGGCAAAAGAATGATTAAAATCTCAGCAGAATTGTCACATAAAGATTTCAATGTTCACTTAAAATCAGTCATAGCAAACAGTGAAAAAGTAAAGAAGCCTGTTCCTGAAGAATATTGTTTTATTTTAATCACAAAATTTAGAAAATTCCTTCATTTTGTGGTTTAACTCAGTTGTACCTTGTCCATCTCAGGATAAATTATTGTTAAGATGAGTAAAAGCAGCTCTTAAGATAGAAGCTGTATATTTGCAGCAAACATACAACAAAGAAAAGTAAGAAGCAAAGAAAAATATGGATTCAACTAACCTCTGATAACAACAGAAGATGTACACAACACGCTTCCTGCTTCATTGGACACTTTACAGGTATATAAGCCAGCATCTGATTGCTCTACTCTCTTTATATGCAAAAGTAAGGTATTGTTTTTGAAAGATATTTCACAATGTGGGCTTGAATGAACTTCCTGGTTGTTTTTATACCAAGCAACAGTTATAGGCTGAGAGCCAGAAACACAGCCCTCAAGTTTAAGTTCATTCCCTTCTGTTTCTTCTACTGCTTCAGACAATTTCTTAGTAAAAGTAGGTGGAGTTTTTCGTTCTGTAAGAAGAGAAAGTATTCAAATTCTATGAATCAAACTTGAAATGCAAAATTCTCAAGAAAATGTTTCAAGAAAAATTTGAACATTGGGGAATTAATATCTGCTCTGAATTTTGTTTAAAAGTGAAAGTATGCCAAGATGTCTTGCTCTCACAGTTACTGTCATAGTTTTTTCTATTTGAAAAAAAAATCCTCTTACATTGACTTAAGTCAAATGCCATTTTAAAAACACCTATGATTTTGGTCAAGTTCTTGAAAAAGAAATAGGTCAATGTCTAATAAAAAAACCTGAAACAGGTGGAAGACTATACTCTCACATTTCTCCTCCCATTGTTGTTAGCGACCTTTCCTAATTCCCTTAAGAGACACATGGTTATCTCCAGATAGGTATTCTCAAGCCAGTTTTTCTCAAACCTATCTTGCAGCAGTGAAGCTAATTTTCTTTATAATTAAAAAAAGAGAAATGTACACATAATACATTATCTATTCTGTACCTTTAACAGTCAGCTGAGCTGTGCAAGATTCCTTTCCAACTTCATTGCTAGCATGGCATGTATACTTTCCAGAGTCCCCCCTGTCAACTCTCAAGATGGTCAAGTGGGCTGTGTTGTCTACATAACTGATCTGATAGTTTCTTCCAGTTCTAATCTCTTGGTTATCTTTTGTCCAAGTGACTCTAATAGGCTGTGTTCCAGAAATATGACACTCAAAGTCAGCGGTTTCTCCAATAATACCATCCACGGCTGTAAGTGGGATGTCAAAGAATGGAGGAGTCTTCCCTTCTAAAGAGTGAAAGAATTAAAAAAGCATCACTTTACAAATCTTGATTTGCTTTAAATCTCTGTGAAATAAATATTATTTGTATAATATTAAACCCATTTATAAAGCAAAAGTGAATTTTAAGATATTTCCATTAAATATTTCACAGCCCACTGACCTGTAAGGACAAGCCTGCCACTAGAAGAAGCAGTCCCAATCGCATTGGTAGCTGTGCAGGTGTATTGCCCAATAAGGCTCCTATCTGTCTTCAAAATCTGGAGAGTTGCCACATTATCTATGAAGGATGTGTGAACATTGTAGTCCTCTTTTATACGTACGCCATCTCTAAACCAGGATACTTCAATAGGTTCTGAACCAGCAATGCCACAATCAAATGTGACTGGTAAGCCAACAGTTTCATGAATGTCTCTTATTTTTTGTGTAAAAGAAGGAGGAAGTTTACGCTCTGCAAGAAAACAAGTATTGTACAGTGAGGGCTTTCAGAAGATATGCACCTATTGCTATACTTGCCAATAACCAATACCTAATATGGTGTAGAGTATGCTGGAATTTTTGCACGTAACTTCTGACTAAAAATGTTATTCAGCATGCCATTTATTTGGACCTGATATGAAAACAGCTCTGTGCAGGAAAATATCATTCTGCTCTCAGTTATAGCTAGCGAGCCTATTTAATTCTCAGGACTGCTAATGGTGGGTACAATCAAAGCAATATCCTCAGTGGGGAAGGAAGATGTAGAAGCTTGTATCCCTACAGAAGAATTGTGGTCAGTAAGAGGCATATGTCAATTACCTCTACTGGCAGGCCTTTGTTAATAGAGGCAGAGCCAGAGGGTATGATACGTGTCAAGAAACAATGAAGTCTTTAACAAGAAAAAAGTAATGTGTGTTTTTCAAAATAGCAAAGTATGCTTAAGAAAAATAGATCACTTTCCTATTTCTTGAAATTAAATATTCACCTTGAACTGTCAGCAAAGATGATGAAGAAGCCTCTCCAACTGCATTTTCTGCTTTGCAGATGTATTCCCCACTATCACTGCTGTCTACCTGGCTGAAAACCAGAGTGGCAACTTGATTCTTAAAATGCATTTTCACAGTAGCAGTTCCTCTCAGCTTTGTAGTGCCTTTGAACCATGATACAATCATTTCTGGTGTTCCAGCAACCTGGCACTGTAAGGATGCAGAATCTCCAACCATCACTTGCACCGGCTCCAAGGGTTTAATGAAATAAGGTGGTTCTGAAGAACAAATACATGCCATTAGCATTAAAAATTATTGCACAATGACCATTAGTGGTTCAAATAATGCCTGTTGAAGTGATGGTGGCTTGACGCACCTAGTATTGTGATTGTACCATGACAGTTATCTTGTCCAGAATCATTTTCAATATGACAAGAATATTGCCCCTGATCTTCTAGTTTGCTGCTAAGGATTTCCAGGATGGCAGATGTTTCTGTGGTGGTGATACTACACTTTTCAGAGTGCATTATTTTTACTCCATTTTTCTTCCACGTCACAGAAATTGGTGGAGTGCCCGTATATGTGCATTCCAAGACTAAATTTTTCCCTTTCTCTACACTTAAATCATTCACCTTCTTCACAAATTTGGCTGGTTCTGTAATGAACAAGAGGTAGAAAACCAATCAAATAAAGCCAAGAGATCATTTTTAGAAGCATAAGAAGTAAAAGAAACTGTAGTCTGGACAAACCTTTGACAAAAAGATGTGTTGTGCAAGAAATCTTCCCTGCCTCATTAGAGACCTGGCAGGTGTAGTCTCCACTCTGAAGTGGATTTACATCAAACAGCTCCAGTTCTGCAACTGTATCTTGCAAGGTGATATTGCATCTATCTCCTGGTACTAGCTCAACGCTGCCTCTAAACCACTTAACTTCCAGTGGAGAAGAGCCTTTTATGATACTGGTAAAGGTTATGTTTTCTCCAGACAAAACATTCAATGGTTCAGGTTTCTTCACAAAAGATGGTGGTTCTAAGCATGTAAATAAAAGGGACAGAGAAGTGGTACATTTGAATTTTTGATGAAGAGCATAGTGACAAGAAGAATTTAATTTTGAAAACAAATTTGTGCCCTCTGACTCTGGCTTCTTATTTATACTGACCTCTAACACCGAGAAATGCGCTGCATTCATCAGACCCAGCTACATTAGTAGCTGTGCACAAATAAGTTCCCATATCAGATTCTTGAAGTCCGTTCACTTTCAAAGAACAAGTATTGTCAGTAAGGGTAGCCTGATACTTGTCTCCACTGGTAATCTCCTGCCCATCATGGAACCAGGAAACCAGAATGGGTGGTGAGCCATAAACTTTGCACTCCAGTACAGCAGAAGAACCCAGCTGACCGTATGTTTCTTTCAGTTTTCTTGTGAAAGAAGGAGGTATAATACGATCTGCATTTGTTAAACAAAAACAACAACAAAAAAAAACCCACAAAAAAACCAAAAGAACAAATAAAAAACAAGCACAAAAAAACAAACAAAAAATTACCATAGGGAGATTAAGATGCAGAAGTTCCTCATGCATAATAATATCAGTCAGTTTTCTTTTGATGTATCTGCTTTAGGAATCTGTTCCTACACATGTAAGTCATTGAAAAATAAATAGTTGATGGGTAAACACATGCTGGAGCTTTCATTCACAGTTTTTGAGGGGCACCTTTTATTTTTGCATTTGTTTTTCATAAGAAACATGATTGCACCAGCTGTCCAAGATAACATGTAGATAAAAGCTGAAGAAATTAAGCCCTTGCAACAACTCCTGCCCCTCAGATATTAAGTAGACATCTATCCTTGATGCCTATCAAAGTGGCATGCTGAGTACTCCTAAGATTATACAAGCAATGAGTCTCTTAGGAAGTCACTAGAAACAGTTTTCTCTCTGAAGGTTTTGAAAAAGAACTACAGGATCCAATGTGACTAAAAAAGAGTAGTCAACTAACCTGAAACATGTACTGAAGCTGTGCAGCTGCTTTTACCAACACTGTTTTTCACCTCAAAAGTATATTCTCCACTGTCTTCTAGTCCTGCATTGAGGATCTTAAGACCAGATACTTTGTTGAAAAAACTGATTTTATATTTATGGTCAGTGGACAGTTCATTCCCATCCTTAAACCACCTAGCTGTAAGCTCTGGTGTGCCGTCTACTGTACATTCCAGAGTACAAGAGTCCCCAGCTGTAACTTTGACTGGGCCTGGCTTCTCTACAATGACTGCAGGTTCTGCAATGAGACACAAGTTACAACATTTCAAAAAACAAGTTATTAGTATCATAAAACCTGAAATTTTAAAACCTCTTAAGACACATTGTGGATATCATCCCATGCTACCAACCTAGCACTATCAGCTTGGCAAAGCATTCTTGAACTCCGGCGTCATTTTTTATCTGGCAAATGTATTTCCCAGCATTGGCTGGTTCTGCATTTCCAATCCGCATAGTTGCAATGTTTTCTGAATAGGAGATCCAAAGATTATCACTTTCTCTAATGATTTCCCCTTTGTCTTTTAACCACAGAACAGAAATGGGCTGTGATCCTTCTACTGCAGCCTGCATTTCAATCGGCTCCCCAACTACGACAGTGAGATCACTCAGCTTCTTCACAAAGGTTGGTGGTGCTATTTAAGAGAAGATATTTAACAATTAAAAAACATGCCAGGAGCGGAAAAGTAGGAGGAGAATGACAGGAACAATGAAATGCCAAGGAGGTGCCAATCTTTATACAAACCTCTTAGTGTTACAGAGCCAATACAGGAGTCACTTCCAACATCATTTACAGCTTTACAGTGATATTCACCGACATCTGCAGTATCCACACTGAGAATGTGAATACTAGCTAGGTAGTTCTCAGACATAACCTTATACTTCTTGCTGCTTCGAATTTCTCGCTTGTCTTTATACCACGAAATCTGGAATGGAGGAGTGCCCTGAAGCTCACATTCCAGGTGAATGTCAGACCCTTTCAAGGTCTGGACTGGATGAGGCTTCTTGGTAAAAATGGGGGGTGCTGTAAAAAAGAAGATGTTAAAGTCTGTGTTATTTGAGCAAAGATTATTAAAGAGGACACACTATTCAAGCAGGCACTCTGAAGCTGAACAGAGAAGACACACCATAATAAGAAAAATCTCCCACAGCATACCAGGCAAGAGATTTGTCATCTATTTAGACAGGTTTTGGCCTCTCCAACTAAAGAACATGGGTTTTAACAGATTTTTCACAAAGGAGGACTCACACAGATAGAATGGTAAGGAAAGAGTTTGAATTCCAACCTTTTACTTTCAGTGAGGTACTGGTGCTTGCACTACCCGCAGGATTCTGAGCTTCACAAGTGTAGTCACCACTGTCTTCAACACTGAGGTTGTACATTTCAATGGCTGCCACTGAATCCACAAAGGACATTCTGTATTTTTCACCGGGATGGATCTCAGTTTCACCTTTGTACCAGGTGACTTTGATTTCTGGAGATCCACCTATTTTGCATTCATACTTAGTAGAATCGTGCTGTTTCACAAGTCTTGAGGAGTCTAGTTTCTTAATAAATCTTGGTGGTTCTGAAAAGCCAAAAAGGGGAGATGATGCTTTAAATTGCACTGTTTTTTTTGAATAAGCAAGGAAACATGTAACAGAAAATGTAAACTTTGAAGAATTATATAAAATTCTAATTGTGCGATTGCTATGTATTCTTTTTTCTTGATGATTTCAAGTTGATCCAAAACATAGATTAGGAAGCAAACAAAGTCCCTATCTGGATTTCAGTTATTTTTCCTTACTTAACTGTCCCACTATACTTCTATGTATTCAGTATAGATCATCTGATACCAGCGGTTTTCTTTAAGTAGCATCCTCTTGCAATATATAAGTAATCAAAACACCTGATAGAAGTGCAAGGATCTGAACTGTTCAGCCAAGAAATATTAGTAAGAGCATTTGTGCTGAGCATCATAGCAGCTGTTATTAACAACAGAGAGTCCATAAATGTACCTGCATTATAACCCTTTACACATTTATTGCAAAGCCAAACATAAATGTGCATATAAGGAATAAAACTCAAGGAACTTAAGTAGCAAACAAAAGGGATTCAAAATAATCAAGCTGGGAAGACAGAGAAGACACACCATGATGGTTAGTATTACAGAAATTGATGTTAAAGGTCCTGTGACTGAAAAGTAAACCGGATGGTTACACTTTGTTCTGTAAAGTGAGAAAGGAGTGGTCGTTTGACACTTTAAATGAAAAGTACCATACACATGATTCAGAATCACAAGACTGAATGCTCATAGATCAAAGATATAAGTAGCAAAACCAAGAGGTGGTAATGTGGGCACAACAAACAAATCTCCTTGCAAAACAGGATGAAATGTGTCTATGTGCATCTATCTGGAAAGTGTAGGAAGAATAAATATATTACTGCGGGTTACTTCATGGGTCATTCGCAGACTATCCTATGTAGTTAGTAACAAAACTTCCTTAGAGTTTCTGAAAATAGAAATGTTCACTTGTTAACACAAGGACTCTTGGAAACTCTGTAATTTACTCAAATATTTCACTTTGACAAAGAGTTGGTATTTATCTGCATACTAACAGTTGCTGAGCAGTCACACTAATTCCATTCCTTTCAAAAAATGAGAATATACAAGCTAGTAAGGTATATATTTAGAATGTAAGGCAGTTTCTGGAACATAAAGAAATGCTTAAAACTACAGATTGGGAACATTAGATATTAAAGAGGGAAATCTAGTAAAAAACTGTTAGATTTTCTTAATTACACAAGCAAAAGGCTGTGTTTTGTAGAAGTGAGATGGTACCTGCTCAAATTAAAAACATGCGAATCAAAGCACATGAAGTGCTTGCCCTTCCAAGTTCCATAGGAACTGGCTGGCAAACAAGTACCATCATTAAGTTTATATACTTAGGGAAACTGTACATATCCTAAAGGCTTGAAGTAAGTGCCAGTATAAGTTCAGGATCAAAAAAGAAAACACTAATCCTGATGGAGGAGGGGGCACAAAAACACACCAAGAGCTGAAGAATAAGAAAATAAATAAGGTCAGTCAGGATCATTTTATGAATGGTAGCTCTGGCCAAATAAATTTGTTAGTAAGATTATCATTAATAATAAACAGTTTTACAATTCTCGTGGAAACAAGCTTTAAACATTTAGAGACCTTAGATTTCTTGCTCCAATCTTTCCATGCTTTTTGTATGTCAAGCTACATAATAATAGCATCTCAATTTACCACTGAATCTCCAGGTAATTCAGTGTTCCACAGTCTTCCTATCCCCACTGAGAACCACCCCCTCCATGGACAGAATATATTCTAGATATATATAACACATTCGACAAGAGATTATTACAAAATCCTTTTAGTGGTAGTCCAGCTTCTTGTGTTATTTGTCTTAAAGAATAAACATCCTAGTATTCACTCGTCAAATGTTTTCCATTCTCCTCAAATTCATACAGAGGGTGAAAAAAAGAAAACACTAAATGAATGGGGATATTTGAACTCATGCATAATTTAAGTAGTGTATTTTACATTTGTTTGTTTACAAACCCAATAAAAATCCGGAACAGCTATAAATAAATACAGTGTTCTCACATACAGTGAGGAAATTACAGTAATATACAAGTGTTACTTGTATCAAGAGAGTTTGATCC